>JAWNLB010000070.1:7311250-8545000 GCA_035041595.1 Drosophila basisetae
AACTTAAAAAATTTTCCTTTTTTAATTTATAGTACAAAAAAAATAAAAACTTTGGCTTTGCCTATTAGTGTATGAACAATTTTTTCTAAATTTTATATTTCCTTACTTTGCAAATATAAAAATTAAATTATAATATTATTGCCAAGCTGAAATATATGAACTAATTACGCTCATGTTTAATTTGAAACTGGTCAAAATGAATAAAACAAAAAATGGAGCGATTAGCATTTGATGACAATTTACATATTATATTCTTAAAAAATATTAAGGAGTTATCTTCGTTTTGCCAAGATATAGTTTTTTGATTGGTATATCTTTGTTTTGATAAACAATAGATTTTAATATATCATCAACTGGAACAATGTTCTCATCACTTATTACAACTTTGTACTACAAATTCGAGCCATGCTTGAGGATTGCATTCTTTGAAGCAAGCGATAAATTCGTAAAATACATTTAGATATTCCCCACGTTCATTAAAGTATTTCAGATAGTTGGCAGGCGACAAAAAAAGTGTAAGTGCTTCAGGCTAATTAGTGCAATAACATAGTTGACATTGGTGCGCTGGGCGCGTTTCTTGGGGGGTGCGGTGATTTCGAGTTGAATGCAGGCGGCAAGCGATTCAACGAGGGGCTGCAGGTGCACTGGGAATGCGAAAGTGCAGTTGTGGGTGACATTGTGAAAATTATAATTACAATTATAATTATAATTAGTGCACTTAAAACTTAAATCAAATTAAAATGAATTTTTTGGTTATGCGCAATAAAAGAGCGTAATGAAATAAATTACAAAACTTGAATGTGATGTTGCAGGTGAAAAGCTTCATTCAATTTCAGTTACTTGTTGGCTTTACTTATTTTTTTAAACACAAATTGCAGTTAAAAAACCTAAAAATATATTTAAAAAGTTCTCAAACTGTGGTCGCTAGTTTCACATACACAAAATAATATAAAAAAATTAAAAAACGAACGGAACGAAAACTTTGTTGTATGCAAATCACGGTGCACATTAGAAACGCTAAGGGTGTTAAATTTCACGGCTAGTTATGTTGTCTGAAAAGCTACGATGCAAAGAACCAGACAGAAAATAAAGAAGAATGTTAACGAAAACGAGACACGAGAACTGTGCTGGGTGGCTTGGTGGTTACTGGTGGTGGGGTGGGTGATGGTGGTATGCTAATATAGCCTATTGTTCTTGCTGTTGTTGTTGTGGGCCTTATGATTGTATGTGTGCGTGTTTTTGTTGCAGTCTCTTTTTGGAGTGTATTAATACATTAACAAACTTAAATGGAACGTGAAATTATTAATTGCCGGCTTAATTAATTTATAATGAGTTTGGCCAGGCAGCTGTGCCGAGTCATAAATCATAACCAAAACCGGAAATTTGTTGGTGTTTGGCTGATCGCCGCATTAAGTATACGCAACATTGTGCGATGAATGATCGTGACAAATCATAAAATGCAGTATGTGCTGATGTAAGTGCGTGAGTGTGTGTTAATTAAACGGTGCACACTAATTACTTGCGGTGTCTCTATGTGAGTATGTTTTTGTGTGTGTTGAATTCTAGGGCCCTTGTGTGATTTTGCTGCGGTGTCTTCTCAAGTTTTATTTGTGAGCTGTTTTTAGGCTGTGGCTGTGTTTGGTATATATAGTTTGTGTATATATAAAATTTGGTTTTGTTTTTGTATATTGAGGATCTCTTTTTGCGCTTCGCTGGTTATCACAGAACATTCAGTTAAAAATTACAATATGCATTGGATGATGCGTACACTATATATGTATGACTAGGTCGTATATTAATTGTCATATATTTTAATAGGCAATATGTATATATATTGTATACAAGTACAAGTATAAGTATTAAAAATGATTTTTTTTTTCAAAGTAAATAAAATCCAAAAAACGTTCGTATATACGCCAGGGTTGCACCACATAACAAATCATGATCATATCATTATCAGGTCATCAAATTATTAGCTTGGTACAAGTACAATTAGTAGTAGTATTATATTATATATATATTATGTAATTATGCTTATTAACTGTTAATGGTTTTAATTGTAAATTGTATGCGCAAATCACGATCATCAGCAGAACGAACGAACGAACGAGCGAAGGAACGAACGAAGAAACGAACGTAGCAATTTCCGGCGTTCTTTACGGTATAGGCGATTATGTATTTATATATGGATATAGATGTAGATATATATATATATATATAAATATATATATATATATATAGGTGTATATGTAGATGTAGATATAAATGACAATTCAATGTACATATCAAAGTAAAAAGTCAATCAATTCAGTTCATTCTCTTATTATTACATCATCAAAGGTCATCAAAAGTAAGAAAAATAATCATATACATAAATATATTCATTATTATTTAGATATATGGTATGTATATATATATATATAATTTATATATATGCTTGGTGTGTAATTATATAATTTGTTAGTTAAGGTCAATTCATCAATCCATATCAATTAAACAATTTACATGTATGCGTTTATGTAGATATATATTTTAAGAGAGAGACAGAGTGACAGAGAGACAAGAGATAAGAGAGGAAGAATACGGGGTGGGGCGCTCACCAAGTCCACATAAATTAAATTTTAATTGAAAACATTTCAACAAAATATTTAAATATGCCTTCTTTATCTTCATCTAGTCTATGGAAATAAAAATATGTTTTTTATTATTATTATTAATTTTTTTACACTGTCAGAAGAACGTGAGACAAAAAGGAGTTTTACATCTCTCGTTTGGGCTAATTAGCTTGATAATTGCCTGCTGAAATTTTATATAATTATATCCCTACAGCCACATGTGTGAAATAAAATCTTACTTGGTGGGTGGGTATGCTGGGTGTTTGGTGGGTTGCGTGGTTTCATAATCACTATAATCACAAGGGGCAACGCAGAAATTATACAAAAGTAATTATAGTTTCGAGTTGAATAAAGTAAATTCTATATATGCAAGATAAGACATTTGCCAAGGTGTCGTTGTAAAAGTGTGTGTGTGTGTGTATGTGTGTGCGTGTGTATATGTGTGTGGAAAGATGCTGCGTTGATATGGGCGTGCGTATGGACTGAGGTTTTTGAGTTTTGGGGCATTCGCTGAACAGATGACAATTGCTAGTTCGGCGAATGCATTTGTTGATTGCCAACAACAATCTCAATTGAAAGTACTTGCAGCTTTTTGTTTGTATAAAGTAGAAAGTATTTTTCATTGTTTGTTTTAAATTATAAAAAAAAATTTGTATTTATATTTTTCAATCAACTGATAGTGAGCGCACAGAGTTTTAAAAATTCATAACAAACGGAGCGAGCGCAGCTCTGGGCTTATGAATAAATCACAACTAAAAAAAAACATTTATTGTTCCATCCATACACAAGAGAGAGAGAGATAGAGAGAATGTGTGAAAAAGAGATAGAAAACAAACGTTTGCACAAGGCACACATACATACAGCGGCAAAAGGTGAAATGCGAATACAACGAACAAAATCAATAAATATTAATAATAATAATAATAGTGCCCAATGCAATATTAATGGGAACTCAACTCAAAATTATTAAGGCACACAAATGAGAAACATTATCACACACACTCTTACGCAATTAAATTGTATACTTTTTATTATTTATATTAATATATTCTTTTTTCTGTTATAAATTTGTTCATCATTTAATGCGGTACTCAGTTTTCTTTTCTACTGTTATTTCAATTCTCTTGGTTTTTGCGTTATACATTAGTTGATCTACATTATCCATAGTTATCATATAAATGTTTTGTATAACTTATTAATTTAATTTTTATTGATTTTTTCTGAATTTGATGTTTTTATTTTTGTGGTTTGTTGAACTGCTTTGCAAACCATTCATGAAGACTTTTCAACATAAAATACAAACTGTTACAATTGGAACACATAAGCTGAATGGAATTGATTAGTAAACTATAAATATATATTTTCTTTATCACGCTACATGGTAATCGACATGACTTTATTTTCTATGCAGCTATGATCTGGATTAAAAATAAAATGTATGATGCATAACCTCAGCTATTATCAAAGCTGAAGAACTGATCTCAATTGCATAATCGCTAAGTAACTGAAAAACTGCTATATTTAAGTCCAGGACTCGATCTAGGAATACAAAGATTAGTAATCAGTGCTCTTTTTATAATGTTTGTTTGTTTGTTGGTTTTACCGCAATTCTAAATTGAAAAAACAAAAAATGTTAAATGTAGAAAATAATTTTTTATTAAAAATCAACTTCGGTTGCTTGTCAGTTGCAAATAAATATACGTATGAATAATTTTATTTAATATACACTTAGTAATAAAAATTAAATACACAGTGCACACATTTACATTGCATTTCACTTGAGATTCAAACATCATATTCATCATTATCATCAATATTAAAATTATTATGCGCTGGGGCATTTGGCGCATTGTCCTTCGTAATTTCAATTTTAATTGGCTTCTGCAAAGATGCTGTTTCATATATCTTTACTTTCAACTAAAAGGCATAAGTGTAGCTCAATCATTAAAATTAAAACATCGATCAAGTTTAAATTGGTAGCATACAAAAGGGGTGATCTAAAATGGATGTAGGTATACATATATAAAATTAACACATGTAAATCAAAACAAATAACCAAGCATAGCGCCATATAAGAAATTAAATTGGTAATCAAAATGGTTGCGATTCATATCAGGGGTATATTAAATAATATATATATATATATGCATTTCAGTTCGATACGGCGTTTCCGAATAAAAAGTGCCACATTTAGTATGGACAACAAAAATAATAACGTAATGAACGTGCCGTGAAGAACTTTAGTAATTTCATAGTGCATCAGCCTCGACTCTCTGTTTCTTTCTATTTGTATTGCGCTAATATTTATTAACATTGTTAATTTGTTTCAAAATGTAAACAATAATATATGCAAAGAAACTCATTTTAATGACTGGCAGTAAAATGAAATTATAATAATTGCGCTTTATATATGTATATACAGCCTTTTATTGTTGTTGTTGCTCTTTGTTTTAATTATTGTTTACACTGCGATGCATTTGATTTGTTTGTGTTTCGAGGTGGACTTTGAAGTGGTTTGACTTCGGGCGGGTCATATTCGCTAGGGAGAGTTTTCACTTTGGGTTGTAAATGCTATTGCTCGCAGGTTTAATTGACTGTAATTAAGAGTTATAATTGACGCCACACGCAAATTTAATGCTTTAATGCACTGTTATCGAGTTGACAGCCCGTGAAATGAGTATTATATTTAAATGCACTTATTATTATTACTCATGAAATACTATGTCAAATTTGTTATAAAAAAGAAATAACTTGTTACCGAGCAAACTTTGCAGCAGACAAGAGTCAACGAAACGGCTTCAAAGTGCGCTGTGCAGTTTACAAGTGTGTGTGTGTGTGTGCGTGTGTGTGCGTGTGTGCCAAGTGGAGTTGCGCTGTGTGTGAGTGTGATGTTTGTTTGTGTGTGAGTGCGCACATGTGCTGGCCATAATATGCATTAAAATACCTGTAGCCTGAATTTTTGGCCAAATTATGTATTTCGCCGTTGAGCCTGTCAAGATTATTGCTTGGCACTTACTTCATGTAAAGTTGAGTTGCAGAAACTTTTGCATTATTTTTAGCTGCTTGCCGAAACTCTGCACAATTAATTGGATTATGTTATTAGCAGGCACAACTTATGCAGCCGCGACTCACGTAGGGAGTGGAGGGGCTTGTGAATTATGCGGCAAACAGCTGCAGCCGAAAGTTGTCATACATTTTGAAAAATGCAGAAACATGCAAGAAGCCAGGCAAAGAATGCGGGGTTAACTCTTGGGCATTGCGCGCGGAGGCTGCTTTGCTTGCAGTATATTGTGTTATGATGCAATGAAATGCTTTTGTTGATTTCGGCCTTTAACAAATTGCATGAAATGTTAACTGACGGTCGCGAAAAGAATGAAACGAATAGCAGCAAAGCAGCGACAATAAAGTTGTGCAAGTTGTCCGGAAAGCCTTTTCGACTAATAGTCTGGCAGCACTTGTGTGCGAAATGGAGGGGAGGCGTGGCTGAGTAGTTGAGAACTGAAACTTTTGATTTATGTACTGGGGGCAAGAATTGTGGTACATGTCTGCGATGGCTGGCATTTTATTTATGAGTCCTATTAGCTATGTTTTTATTCCGTGAATATGTTGCACCAACAAACAAAAAAGGAGGAAAACAAACGTGATCTATCCTGGAAGTATTAATTACAATTCATTTACCAGCCGCTAATTGATAACTGTTTGCAGAAAATTGTATTCATGAAATTGAAATTATGACATAATTTTAAAGTACACACAAACGCAAACGCACATTCACTTTCAGACAGAGGAACACACACAGGCAGACAGACAGCACAGCATGCCGCATGAGCAGATACAAATATAAAACAACAGAAAATACAAAAAAACATATGTGAAAAAAAGAAAAACTATTGTGTAAGCATAGTAAACAAGTAATAAAGCAAGGCACAGGAAGACTTTGCCTTTTATTATGATGTATTTTTTTAGGGGGGGCTACTAAAACACAAAAAGCTTGGGTACATACTAAGAATACACACATAAACAAATGCTTGTATGTATGCATGTGTGTGTGTATTTGATAAAGTGCAACAAAATCGGACGCATGAGGACAATGAAAAGTTTGGCAGCAACACAAGAAAATCTCTTTAGAAAAATGAAAAAAAAGAAAATTTATATTTGAAGATTTGTTTACAATTCCATATTTGCATCATTGGATCTTGTTCACAGTTATATGCTGCTTATTTTTGTTTCGTCGTGTCTTAAACCTGGCTCATACAAAAACATGCCTCAACTCTCAAAGAGAGAAAAAACAAATGCACAATAAATTTGAAAAATGAAATTAACACAAATTCGTAGATGATTGTTAATCAAGCGAGAGAAACATGTTGTATATTGCATGTTGTACAAAACTCGCAAAAAGTCGCGTGCAAAAGTCAGGCACAAAATATTTCGAGCTAGAACTGATTGGAGAACTGGGTTAGGTTATGTTTATAGAGAGTGGGTTGGGCTCGGTGGGGAGATGCACAGTGGTTGCATTGCGTAATTTTTGATTCGGTTGCTTTTATTGGACACAGTACAAACGCTAAAATTTAACTAAAAAAGTGAAGAAAAAAAATCAAATCAGAAAACAGAAAGACAAACAAAACACAAACAATCAAATTTATAGATCGCAGAACTGTATCGTTATGGATTTCGATATTGAGAGTTACCAAAGAGAATGCACAAAATGCATGGAGCATATACATTGTTACAGATAATTATAAATATATGGTAGTATGCAGAGATATTACTGGTTACTTGCTTTGATTTTGATGTTTTACATATTGGAAATATTTTTTGTTGTAATTTTGATTTTTTTTTTGGTTTTTTTTTTTGGGTACACATTCCGTTGGCAATTTGGTGTAATTGTGATGAAACTATTACATATGTATATATATATATATATGTAAGTGTGTGGGTGTGTAAGTGTGTGTTTGGTGTTTTTGCTTTCACAACCCATTGTGAATCTCATTGAATAAATTTCAGTATATAAGTAATAAAGAACTAATGGTAAATAAACATAAACTAAATTAACATTAGCACATTTTAAAAATAATACGAGACGAATGCAGCAAGATGTCCTAAGTAAAAATACTAAGTATCATACTGATTACTTAACCATACAAGTAAATGTTAAATGGTGCAGCTGAGGCTGCGCTTTTTGGTTGCCTGTTGCTGTTGCTGTTTTTTTTTTTTTTTTTATATGGTTTTTTTGTTTGTTTTGTTGCACACTTAAAACAAATTGTAAACACGAACATAGGCTTAGGCATAGAAAATGGGGGAAAAAGTATATGGTATATATATATATATATATATGTGTGTTGAATATAAATGTGTTGTTGTTGCGCGTAAATCGCGGCAGTTTTGGTTTTGAGACTCGCGTTGTGTAAATTAGCAGTTAGTAATTTTCTCTGTGTTTGTGTGTATATAGTAGCAGTATCTGTGTGTGTGTGTATCTCTGTTCGACTTTTCTCTCTATAAATTCTCAAGTACTACAGCAGTCTTCTTCTTCTTATCAAACTCTGTTTAAGGTAACCCACTCAAGCAAAATAACTTAATTACAAATGCAGTTACTTTAGTTTAATCGAATGTGTAATTAACTCTCATCCAATTAGCATAACAGATTTTAATAGATTTCCCCAGTCAGTATTCATGTTGTTGTTGTTGTCTCTGTTTCTCTCTCTCTCCCTCTCTGATAAGCAATAAAATGGTTTATGTCACAATAGACTGATGCAACACCGATAGCAATCGAGTCAAGCTGCAAAAAGAAATTTTTAATTTGACTTTCATTAATTTATATGTCGACTGCCCCATGCTTTCAACGTTGATGATGTTGAGGTGCGAGAAACGGATGAGTGAAGGGGGAGTGCGGGGTGGTGCGGCATGCAGCAAAAACAACTGCCGATAAGTTGATGGTCAGCCATAAAGTATGCCATGAATTATTATTGTTGCTGTTGTGCAAAAAGCAAATAGCAATGGGAACGGCAGTTGAGGTCTCCAGCCAGGATCAACACGATGCACACTGCGCCTGTGCCATATGCATAATGCAGCAATTGCTGTTGTCAACCGGCATGGCTGCCAGCTTGCCACTGTGGAACGGGCAGTTGCCTCCTTTCCTTTTTTAGGGCAGCTGCCAACCAGTAAATTAAGCGGAAAAGTGTGCTGGCCGGCCAACAATAACAGCAACAGAAAGAAGAAGAAAGAAAAAAAAAAGAAAAACCAGCTGAAAAATATTGCACACAAATGCAAACTGCTGCTTTGTGTTGGGTAGAGCGAGCGGTGCAAGCCGGGACGAGGTGTTTGCACTTGGCTCGTCTGGCAGAGCTATTTGCTGCAGTTGGAAATAACTCAGCCGCAAATGAGATAAATTGCGCGCATACAGATAATTGCATGGGCGAGCTTGCTGCAGGGGGGTGGGGATATTCGAGCACATGCAACATGCAATCATTTTTTTTAATATGTAACAGCGTAACTTCAAAAAGTAAGAAGCCAGTTTTAATATACACATATATATATCTTGTTTGCTGTCGCTTCACAAATATTTATGCCATATTCATTTCTTTTTATTTCATTTTATTTTGGGTAATGAATGCAAATATTGCGTATACGCAATATGCTGAATGTGATGGAAATCAGTGTCACTTTTGCCGCCTGTCATTCGTTTCATTACCATTTGTTGTAGTTGTATTTGCAGTTGTTGCTCTTTAAAGCTCAACATGTTGTTGAAGTCACACGTAGTAGGTATTTATAAATTATATTGTTACACATTTCTGTCGCAAAAATCCCTTTCGCTAATACGCTTTTGCAGCATTAATAAATTTAATATGTTGACGGTACAGATTTTCATATTTTATGCGCTTTGTGATTATATTCGCTGTTGTTGTTGTAAATTTAATAGCCGTCCTGCAATGCAGCGATCGTTTTAATTTTCATTATTTCAACGTGGAAGTTCAAAATTTTTGCTATTGCATTTGGTTTTTAGCTATGCACTTTTTAATATTTATTATATTTTTTATTCAATTTTTCAATTCAACTCAATTGATTTCATTTTTTGGAAATTGTACCGTTTATTTCTTTTCCGATTTCTGTGGCATATCTCAGCATTATTAAGTATACGTGTTGATACTAGATGTCAAAGATCTGCAATAACTACGTTTTTGAGTACTAATTAGAATTAATCAACATTGCTTATATTACATTGTGAGACTTTTTGATTCATGCCATAATCAGCATTATTTTAAACGGAAACAAGACTATGACAGAAATTATGACAACTCGCCTCGAAATAAAATATTTTATTGTTAAGAAATTCTTTGATATTATTTTAAGTACTGTTTAATTTACCAAAGAAATGCTAAATCATGTATTTGATCATAA
The DNA here is from genome assembly GCA_035041595.1 of Drosophila basisetae. Classification (NCBI taxonomy): domain Eukaryota; kingdom Metazoa; phylum Arthropoda; class Insecta; order Diptera; family Drosophilidae; genus Drosophila; species Drosophila basisetae. The sequence continues at coordinate 7,321,261 of JAWNLB010000070.1, forward strand.
AGTACACTTAAACCCATTCATTTTATTTAGTTTTATTTAGAAATAAAGATAAAAATGAACAGTGTACTCAACTGTACTCAAAATGTCGCTTTACTCTTTGCAGATCTCTGATTGGCATTCAATAACTTTTAGTAGTGATGGATTATCTAATAGGCTAAACCGAAAAACTTAACAGCGGAAAGAACAATCGAATACTCGCATCTTATATAGTATATATAAAAAGTGGTAACGATTAGCTTGAAGTTAAGTTAATCAAAATTCGATATTTTTTCTTTTATCTTTTATATAGGATAAACTTTGTTTACATTGTAGTATGCATGTAAGTAGTAGGAGTATGATTTGCCATATAATATAAATTTGATTTATGTATTTTTTTTTCGATTTCTAATACACTTCTCGAATTTGCTAATAACTTGGCTAATTAATGTAAACGGTAATTGAATTGTATTATTGTCAGTAGTTTACGATAATGTATACCTAACTATACATACGAGTTTATGTACGTATGCTCTTCCTTACATGACATAAAGTTCATGTACTTTTACACTCTAATCAACGACAATGAATACATACATATATGAATACACAAGTACGCTAACTTACACATATAGCTTACATTTACTGCATGTGATAGATACACGTTAGTTAGCCCTAGTTCTATATATACGATTGCTTTGCTATTTGGTATTCAGAGACGGGACATACATATGTACACTTTTCGATATTGGGCTCTTAGAGATATTGAGGGGGCGTTAATCCAATCAGTTGCGTTAACAATTTGTAATTGTAATTTCGACAAACCTAACCCCAAAGCAATTGCATAAAATCAACCCACCTAAATACAGACAGGAGACAGACGTAGTCGAGGCTAACAAAATAATTCACATTTGGTTGTCGGCAGGTGGAGATGAGGTGCAGCAGCATCAGCAGCCTCAACTCCCCCTTTTGGATCGATAGTAATTTAAACGTGCGCTAACACTCATATTCCAGTATAAAGGTCTCGGATACGGATGCGGAAGCTTTTGCTGCTGTTGGTGTTGCTGCTGCTGTTGCTGACGCTGCTCCTGTTGTGGCATGTTGCTGATGCAGCATCGTGGATCTGGGCAAATTTACTTGTGACAACATTGCGGTTGCCGATAATTTGCCATTGTATGTAAGAACGCTGCCACCGCTGCTGCTGCTGCTGCTGCTAACGCTGCTGCCGCTGGCCAAGCCATGACCATAATAGTTGAGCGCTGAGATTAGCGGAGCAGCGTTGGATGTCATCTGCTGCTGCTGAATGCGGCGTTGTGGTAACTGCTGCTGCTGCTGCTGCTGCTGCTGCTGTTTGATAATGTAGTCTGCGGGCGCTGTTGTTGTTGTTGTTGCTGCATTGCGCAACGCTATGAAGCTGTCAAAATTGTCAGCCGTCGAGGAGGCATTCGATGTGCTCGAGTTGCGACGCGGCAACAAATGCAATTGCTGCTGCTGCTGCTGCTGTTGCTGCTGTTGCTGCTTGGTTAAATTCAGTTTGTGCTGCTGCGACATGGATGAGTTCGATGATGATGAATTGGACAGCGAGGATGAGTTGACCGAATGTGCCGGTGGATGTTGCTGTTGATTTGCATAGTATTTGCGCATATGCTCCAGCATATATCGATTGTTTGCACTCGTATTTGTGTTGGAGCTGCCACCTGAAGGCGACGCAGCTGCTAACCCAATTGTTGTTGGTAGGGGCTGCAACTGCTGCTGTTGCTGCTGCTGCTGCTGTTTACTGCTGGTGGCATACAGTGCATCTGTGGTTGGTCTTAACAAACTAAGGCTTCCAACGCTTGTTGCAGTTAAAGATGTTCCCGTTGCAGTTGTTGCTCCTCTCGTTGCACGATTGCGCTTGTAACTGGCCAAATTGCTGCTGCTGCTGCCTGCTTCCAGGTTGTCGGACATAAAATGGCGCGTTGATGTTGTAGTTGCGTCCGTTGCTGCTGCTGCCGTTGCCGTTGGATAGCTGCGCGAATAGTGCGCTTCCATTAAGTCCGCACGTCTCTCCTTCGTAGCAAACAAGACATCCGTCTCAACGCCACTCCCTCCAAAACCATAATATTCGCCGCGAACGCAAAGCTTCTCCACGTCATCATTTCTGCTGCTGTTGTTGTTGCTGATGCGCTCGAAGTCGCTGCGACTGCGTTGAAAGTGCGTCAAATAGTTTTCACCAAGAGCAGTTTCTGCTGCTGTCGCTTCCTCTTCTCTGTCTTCCTCTATTTTCTGCTGCGTTTCGCTGTCAATGCCAATTGCCTGTCGCTGCAAATGCTGATTGAGCGATTGATAGAATGTGCTCTCTGCCAGATTCTCGTTATATACTGTTGCCGCTGTGCCCAGTTCCAGTTTGTGCTGCTGCTGCTGCTGCTGCAGCTGCTGTTGTCGTTGATACCAATCGACATCCTTATTGCACTCGTTGACATTGACGCGTATGCGTATATCACGCTCCATATAATCCGGCTCATTAGTGGCCAAAGCTAAGATTGCCTCCTTTTCATCATCGCCATCATCATTACCATCATCATCATCATCATCGTCATCATCATCAGTTTCGGGATCGTCATTGTAAAAGTAACGCGCTGACTTAGCGCTTTCGGCCAGCAATCGATCCTCGCTTTGTTCCAGCGCCAGCGTATAACTATTCAGATTATCAAAATAATATTCACACATCTTGTCAGGGTGCTCGTATCGCAATTTTAAAGCAGATTGCTGCTGAAGTGGCTGCAAGTGCGGTTGCTGTTGCTCGTCTACTGCTTGCTGTTCCTGGTTTCCCTCAGCTGCCTGCTTTGGGATTTCCCTTTTAGTCCCTGATGTTGGCCCACTAAATACTGATGCATAGTCGGAGCTGCTTAACGAATCCGAGTTGGGATTGTGTTTTCTTGAGATGGGCAGTGTGCCCAAATTCTCATAGCAACTGTTGCTGTTGACAGCTATCTGATTATTCGCTTGCGACTGACTGCGCTTGTGGCGTCGTCGTGGCGTCTCTCCCTGCTCCATCTCCTCTCTCTCCCTGCAACGCTGTGCGGCCAGAGCTCGCCGCTGAGCCCCGCTAACCCGACCCACAGAATGCGCCGACTGCTTGCTGCTGCTCAATTTCTGTTCGAAATTCTGCTCGAGATAATGCTCGAGATAGTGCAGGTTTTTGCTCAAATCTATCTCCGACTTGTAGCTCTTGTATATAGTCGCCTGTTTGCCAGCTGCATGTGCTGCAGCACAGCGTGACTCATAGCTGGATATGTGTGCCCGATCGCTAATGAATCGAAAACTCTCATCTTTGGCGAGAGTATGAAAACCGCTAAATTCGCTGGCATTGCCGCCGCTGCTGCTGGCATCGCTGCTGCTGTTGTTGATCGCCTTGAAATTGCGACACTTGTCGCGTATCTTTTGTATACCCTGGCGCGTCTTCGCTTGCAGCCGCTCAAAATAATTGGACTTGGGTGTGGTGGAGACGTGTCTTGGTGGTCGGTAGGCCGTGTGTTGTATATCGTAGCCACCGCTGCCCGCAGCACGCATGCTTTGTATGCTCTGGGTTCGATTTGGATAGCGATAGCTGAGCTTAAATTTGGGTGCCACTTGCTCATCGTGTTTGTGCAGCTTGCGCAGCGAAAGCTGCTTGAATATTAGTGCTTTGGAGCGTTTCGTTTTGCCCGTTGTGTTCCTGGTGTCCTCGCTGAAGTCCTGCCTCTCAAAGCGACGCACTGGCACACCATGCAAGTAATGATGATGCTGTTGACTGCTGCCAGTAGTCTCAATTGTTGTTGTTGTCGTTGTCGCCTCTTGGCGATTGCCCTCGAACAGTCTTCGCAATCCTTTTCCACTGCGTTGTGGTCGCGCTGAGCTGTTTGCGCTTCGCAATCTTGGATTAACGCCTAGTGTTAAAATCTCATCATCGTGAAATATGGAAAATGGATTCGTTATAACCGTCGAATTGTCGGGCGTTAAGTTGCTTACGGATCTAGTCTTAATTCCAGTTCTAGAGTTACTTAAGGCTAATTGCTGCTTACTGTCTAATACAACTACAACTTTGGCTTCATTATGCTGGTGCGGTTGTTGCAGGGTATGTGGGATTGGTTGGGTATGTAAATGTGCCATCAGATCTGTCTCGGATCTGTGACGACGCAATTGGCGACGACGTCGCAAACGTCGCAACTCCCTTAATGAGTTGCTCTGCTTGCGAAAGCGATAAAAAGGATTATTGATGCTCAGCTTTTGCAGCAACAACTGTGTTTCCTCAGCGCTCAGTTGACCAGCTTCTGGCTGACCCACTACTTGGACCACTGCCTGCTCCTCGCTGGTTACATTTAGATTTAAGAGCTTGCCGCTGGCAACTGTTGGCTTCAGCTCACAGTTCATATTGTTCTCTAGTTGCTGCTGTTGATGTTGCTTATTGCTGCTATTGCTGCTGTTGCTGTTGCTGTTGCTGTTGCTACTATTATTTTTGCTACTATTTAGCGTACTGTCTAAGCTTAAACTATTCGAACTGTTGCTGCGTGCCAGCATGTTGCTGCTGTTGCTGTTGCTGCTGTAGGCTTTGGCTAACTCTATTGTTTTGTTATTACTAATATTGGTCAGGGTTGTTGTCATTGTTGTTGCAGTCAGTTCAGTTGTTGTTGTTGTATTATTGTGGTTGTTGTTGGTGTTGGTGTTATTTGTGAGAGCATTACTATTATCATGTTCTTGTTCATGTAGTTGTTGTTGTTGTTGTTGTTCTGGCTGTGGTTGATACTGAAGCGCGTTGCTTTCGTTATCAACTGCCTGCTAGACCCTAGTGGCCGGTTGTAATATCATTGCAGCCATGCGTACCTTCATTGCCTCCGGCGATCCATGTCCCGCATACTGCTGCTGTTGAGCATGCTGCGATGCTGCATGCAATGCTGCTGCTGCCGCGGCAGCCTGCTGTTGTTGTTGTTGTTGCTGCTGCTGTTGCTGCTGCTGTTGATGTTGTTGTTGCTGATGTTGCTGGTGATGATGGAAACCGGCGGGCGTTGTGTAAATTGAATCACCTTGGGGGCCACTTGTGCTATCCGAGCGTGATTTCAAATCAGCCTTTTCGCTGCAGGCAAAACAAAACAAGAAAGAGAAACGACAAAATTGTTAACGAACATTTTCTGAGATAAGGCCGCAGTGACAATTGTGTTTTTGTCAGGGTGTTTGTGGCGGTTTGGGGAATCGATTTTTGTATACCCTTATCGATGGCATATTTGGATTTTGTCGCTAAAGAAGACTGGACCGAGTTACTACGGCAACTGATGTTAGAATTTATAGAAGTATATTATAGAAAAACGTAGTTTTCTCCAAAACTTTCCACAACAATTAATGTTTATTTGAATTAGTGCAAAATAAACTGTTTTTAATTTTGCATCATACGCGTTATTTGCAATTTGAAATAAGCTTTTGCCTGTAAATTCCAAATGCATACTTAAATTATATGTTATAAAGTATGCAGTGGTTGGCATTCCAAAAGAAATTATTGTAGCTCTAATTTTCTGCCGTTTGATTGGTAAATTGAATGCCAATGGCATATCTAAATATTCAGCAATTTCATCTGCCTGTGGGCAACTGATTATTTGCAGTGACAGCGGCGAGCTTGGGATATATAATATAAGCAAATCCCTGGAGACAGCTTTTGCTTAATAAAGATTTTGTTTCGTTTTGATTGATACCAAATTGTGTGAATTTCAAATTGTTAGTTTTGGATGTTAGTTTTTCGTTCTGGTTTGCAGAGGTCGCATATATAATGAATGTCGTTGGAAATGTGGCTGTGGCTGCAGCGTTCCCAAATATATTTAAAACGGAAATTCAAAATCAATTTCCGCTGCAACACACGCACACACAAACACACACAGACACACCACACACACACTGAAAGGCGCTGCAATAATAGCGCTTCTAAAAGGCGCTTCAATGAAATTTTGTGATGTGTGTGTGTGTGTTGTCCATGTGTGTGTGCTACACAAACGAAATATGGTAATTTTTAAATGGGGGCAGTATGACGGGGCGGGACCGTTGAAGCGGTGAGCCAAATAACTGCCACAACCCCATAACTCATGTCAAGACAAAAAGGTGGTGCTCCAATGAGCGATTGTTAAGGGGCGTGTTTTATGTGGCATGTTTGTGTGTGTGTGTAGGTATGTGTGACTGTATGTGTATGACGTTGAACTGCACAACAATGCAACACTTTTGAAAATGCCGTCTTGCCGTATTGAATATATGAACACTGCAAAAATTCATTACGCATTGCACACTAGAGCTGAGCGATATTCGATATACCTGTGACAGAATAGCGTGATTTACTGGTGGACTCGTAGTATTAGCAGCAGATATCTTATTGGTAGCAATATCTTTGGATGATGAAAAGAAACAAGATGTTTGTTTTCACAAATAGGGCATATTTACTATCGGATTTGTGTCACTGATATTTGAAAGTAGCAGCAACATTCACAGTTGTGATACAAAATTACAATATCGCTTATCTACACTCTACGCACACACACACACACACACACACGCATAAACAGACAGGCAGACAGCTCGTATTATTCATGGGTATGAGTGAGTGTGTATATTTTTTGTGTGTGGCCATTTGGGACGCATAAATTGGCACGCCAGCGCCACCTGTTGGCTGCTGGTTGCGTTGTATTGTGAGCTCCCTTTCATAAAAATGTATCATAACCGGCCATTTTTGTGTGTGTGTGTGTGTGTGTGTGTGTGTATGTGTGTGTGTGTGTGTCAGTTGCTGATGGTGTGTGTTGCGCCTCAACTTACCTGTCCTTATCCGATGATTTATAGCCAGTGGAACCTGCAAGGGCGAACGCAAACATAAAATATATATATAAGAAAACTCGTTCGTATCTCTGCGTATTTTATGTATGTGTATAGTTTATAGAGTGGATTGTCGAGCTATTCAAAAATGCTGGGAATTAGTAATTCGCACGCTTATGGACAGATAGACGGGCAGACGAACAGACAAATAGACATAGATAAATTGCAAGATGCACACATAGATACACAGATACATTTGTATCTGCAGGTACGTTTGACAAATGAGCCGTAAACTTATTGATGGCCTAAAGGTGTAAAGTTGCCTAAAGCTGGCTCAAGAGCTGGGTAATTTTGATGGATTTCGACTAGATGAAATGGAGCGCGTATGGTTGGCAATGTGGGTGTGATGGGTTAGGTCGGGGCTTTAGTTTGGGATATTTGAGGGCAATTGAAGATCTGTCAAATGCCATTCGATAACTTTGGCAAGTTGAACGGGCAGCTGTGCCTTTGCTGTGGAGTTTCTCAAATTTCCACGTTTTGCCGCTGCTGTGCAAATTGACGTTTTGATTGACAACTGAGAAATTGCACCCTGTTAAGGAATCGAAGGATTCATTCTTATTTACGACTAAAGTTTACACTTGTATTTCAGTCAACAACCAAATTGGCCATACTCAAACAAATCCCTCATCCTAAATTCCTTTCAATACAAGCCGCAAACTTTCCAGCGGCCCAGTCTACTTAAGCATCTACCCGTTAAAAAGTTTTGTTTTACGTAGCTTTTCTTTTTCTAACGAAATTGCGTTCCATTTGCTGTTTGTAAATTGTTTTCACAAATGTGCATTTTAATTGCGCGTTGAGAAAAAGTTTTTGCGGCGCGATTTTGATTTCTAATTAGTAGCAGCCTTACTTCTAGTATTCGCTTTTCTTCCAAAAAAAAAAACAACAAAAAACATTCAACGCCTTTAAACAGCAGACACATTAAAATCTAGGAATGTTCTGAGGGCGGAGCTAAACAAGAATGCTGGTCTGTTCTTAGAGGACCTTAACCCTTTTGTGTTGGCCAACTGACCGCAGGCGCTGACGGCGCAAAACGCGCTAATGAATATTTTATGAGATTTATTTGAGTTTGAAAGAAAGAAAATGTATTAAAAAAAGAAGTCAGAAAAATATGCGCGGCTTTTCTATTGTTGTAGTTGTTGGGCGGTTTTTTTTTACGCTTATTTGTTTCTATGTTTTGGCTTTGCTGCAAGTTTCTGTGTATTTTATTTTTTTTTGCAATTAGTATGACAGCAAAATGTGGCGAAAAGTTCAACGCCATCTGGTGGCATAATGAGGAAAATGCTTTAATTATTGCGACGCGTTCGCTTTGAGGCGTTTGTAATTAATATGCTGTCCTGTTTGAGCTGGCGATTGTTTGGCAACCGTTGCAATTGTTGTCCCTGGTGCTGTTGCTATTGTTTTTTTTTTTTGTTTTAAAGGCAAATTGAATTTTTATTTTTAATGAGCATCTTTCCCGGAACACTTCCACTTACCCTTGAAGCAGCACTTTTTGCTCTTTATGGCATAGATGCAGAGACAGATCAGGATTAAAATGGCGGCCATGCAGCCGCCGGCAACGCCCAACAAGTAGCTCATTTCCAAAGGTTCTGTGCGTTGCCAAACGCATCAATTGGTCCAGTTCGTTGTTGTTCAGTTGTTGTTATTGATATTCAACGGCGTTGATTATGCAAGCGTAAAAGGAATTTTAAGTTAAATATATATGGTACGATTTTAATTGGTATAATTGAAATATTCTTTTTGTTTTTTATATATACAAAATATTTAATAACTTATTTATTCGCATGCATTGTAAATGTAAAATTTAATTAAACGGTGTCGATTGCATATGCCAAATGGATTGCTTTCACTACCTCATATCCATTAATAATTGCCAACAGAAATCTCTGTAAAGACTTTGATGTATATTTGATTTTTGTTTTGTGTTATTACTTTGAAAGATAATTGAAAGTATAAAACTATAGAAATTATCTCTATATTTTAAACGATATTAACGGAATTATTGCACAAATATGATAAACCATTTCGGCATATCTGATAAATCGTCATATTAATATCTGCCAGGAAGGCACTGATTTTTCTAAATTCGATAACAAAAAAACATAAGTAAATAATCTAATGTAAATTTTCCCTAATCGGACGTTTTATTATCTTATATAGTAGACAAAACTATTTTCTTGAGCCGCCTTAGTCAATGTATGTTTCTACCACGATCAAATGAAATGTCTACAAAAATATATTGTAAATATGCGCGTTGTGTGCGTTTAAGTAAACTAAGGTATTATAATGGTAGGAAAAATAAAGAAAACACTATGCACCTGCAAACGTACCCTCCACAATCAAATGAATGGCATGACGATCGGTGCCCCGCTCGTTCTCTACCACAAGATAGTAGGGTCGTGAGTCGTGCTCATCTGTGTGGTGAATGTGCAACGTGGACAGGTAGCAATCCTCCCGCGTGTCCTGCAGCATATCATCGGCACGGAAGCGATCTAAAAGTGTACGAAAAAATAATATTTTATGACATTAAATAAATGTTCCGCTGAATGTCGCGCATATTAATTTGGTACTCGGTGAGTATGAAAAAAGAACAAAAAATGACCGCCAAAATATTAACAATTTAATATCAGTGGACAAAGTGGCGTATGATCGCAAAAGCAGCTCCAGGCATTTGCCATGGAATTCGCTTCATTTGATTGCTGTCAGTGGCAAGTACGCAGTATTACACGCATGGAGAGACAGACTGACAGACAGACGGAGGAGATGGACAACAGGACAACCAGAACAGCCGGGATGCACACGCAGACAAGCTGAAAATGAAGAGTAATGCGCGAGATTTGTTTGGTAGCTGCAGCTAGAGATGGATCCGCTGCTGGAAAGATGCAATGCAATGCCGTTTAAAAGTGAAAAACGAGCTACACATATTGCTGCTGGAATCTGGGCGCTGGTTACTGGCGTCTAGTTGTCTTTTAGAACCAGGATTACCAGCAGCTGACATTGAGGGTAGCCCCCTACTTTGTGGTCGGTTGCCAACGCTAATGCTATACTAGAGCTTCCAACATTGTGCTTGGCATTCGTCTGATTTTGGCATCGTCTCTGGACGTGTAATTTGTCTTGATTTGTGCGAAACACGTCTCACTGTCGGCTGTCTGCTGTCTGCTGTCTTCTGTCTGCTGTCTGCTGTTTAGCCGAACGCACTACACAACACACGCGCAATTTTTGCTCAATGTCAAATTTGCGGAAAAGGTTTGCTAATGAGCACTCATGCGTGCACTCCAGGACGGCAGAGATACACAACCTGAGGCGAGTTGCATTGTTTTTGAAGCGCTGCCGCGTTAATTGAGCTGCAGCTTATTGAAATTGAAAAAAAAAAACAACTACAACTACAACAAAGCACATCTTTAATTGCATTTGCATTTGCATTAGCGGTCAAATGAGACGCACTCATTCCGTGCACGTCTGTGTGTAAATATACGCACCTATGCCCGAACCGGCCTCCAAACGTAGCGAGCCCCATTCCCAGGCAACGCGCAGTGGACGAGGATCCGCACAGACGACCATCGTCAGGCTGGCGGGTTCACCGCGCTTCACAGACACCGTGTGCATAGAGGGATGTAGTCGAAGCACTTGCGGTGCGCCTGCAAAAATAAATAAATATATTTACAAATTAATCCGATTAGTTAGGCATTTTGTTGCGTTTTTCCCAACAGAGAGAATTACCCATATGCGACTATATTAATTGGAATAAACTTTACTGGGTCAGCTGAATTATCCTTATATTTATTCAGTTTTTATTTGTTTAAGGCATGTCTGGAAAAGTATTTGGTAGCTGTGCCATTTGTGTTGGTTCAGTTTGTGTAACAACCGTATTGTACATAGCTTTTTTAGCTTTCACCTCTTTGCTTATTCATAACATTCCATATTTAATTATATATTGAATATATATTGAAAAAAATGCGATTTTCCCAACCAAATGTATTATGCATGAAATAAAATATTTGCATATGACATATATGATACAGTTGTTTACCTAATGAATGTGGTTAGCTTGTAGGTTAATAGCAACACTTGTATCTCTACTATTGCCATACCAAAAATTATTCTTTGTATTGCCGACTGTAACTAATTAATAAAAATATGACAGACAATTTAAAACACTAAAAGTTGGCTAGGAGACAGCGGCAACTATTTAAAATATAAAATAAACTTATTTTATACCAAGACAGTGAAAAGGCACGAATAAAATGTCAAGTGTAAAACAATTTCAATTCACTTCTGTTATTTTTCAACGAGTTTAACTTAAAAAATAATTTGGCAAGCTGCCAAATTCAACAAAATTGTCAACATCTTCTCAGCTTATTAGACATATTTGTTAAGCACGGCTTTGGGAACCCAAATCTGGCACGCATTCAAAAAAGTTTAAAAAAGTAGCGGTAAGTGTTGACAAACTTTACTGCCTGTAGGGTATATTATAGTCGTGAGCCCAGTGCTGCATGTAATGAGCTGTGTGTTTTTTTATACCTTATTTTTTTGTTGGTAGCTGTTGCTCTTGCTGTTAGTTAGCTAGTTCGTTAGTTACCCTATACATATACATAAAATAACGTGTATATAGATGGCGTGCACACATTTTTTTTGTTGCCATGTACAAATACATATAGCATATAACATATAGCATACAGCACACAGCACTTTTTTCCTGGCTGGCTCGGCTAAATTGCTCGTGTCCTTGGTTGGTCATAAATTATGTACGTGCTGTGGTATTCAGCACTAAATTTAAATATATATATATATATTTTTTTTTTTCCGCTCTTTCCTATTTTTCGCTGCTCGTCGTTTGCCCGCGGCTATGTTGGCCACGGCAGTTGTTCTATTCAACCGTTCTTTTCGCGCTTCTAGTATCATTTTTTTTGTTTTTGTTTTTGTTTTTTTTTTTGTAGCATTTTTTGTATGTTCTCTTTGAGTTTTTTGTTGTGGTCATAAGTTCATTTTGATTTTGTGTTACATTTTGGTTTAGTCTGTTGCCAGCGCCAGTTGCCGCATGCTAAATTTTTGCTGGGCGACCAGCGGCGCCTGCAGCCACCAAATTGAGTGGGGAGCGACGCTAGGCAAGTGGAGAATTTCAGGAGGCGGGGGTAAGCAAGGGGAACTGGTGACAAAATCGCAGGCGCTTAAAATGTATTCGACGCGTTTTCCGGTTGCAGTTTTAATGGAGTTTTGTGTTATTTCAAGTGAGCATTAGTTACACGGGGAAATAGACAGGGTGGGGCAGAGTAGGAGTAGGGATAGCTGATCAAGTAAGTAAGCTGCTGGCTCACATGGTGTACATGTTTAGTTCTTTCTTTTAAGTTGGCTGTAAATTTCAGAGCGTGGCCATTACTTTTATGTTGCTGTTGTCGCTGGTCATCAGCTTGCCTAACAGTTGCTCACAGTGTTTGCCTACTCATAGCTCATTTTTCAGTAAATTTTGTGTATACTTTTTTTTGCCAATTTTTTCACAAGCTCTTCTTTGTATGCATTCGTTTTTTTCTCTTATTTCTCTGGCGACAGTTGTGGCTGTAGTCATATTTTGTGGTGCTGCGGCTTTTGCGGTTGTGCCCGCAGCGGCAACATGACATAAAACATTGCTGTTCATATGTACATATGTATTTGTTTGTGTGTCTCACACTTACCCACAACTTGCAGCGAGACCGGGTCGGATATGGCAACCCGCTCCTGGCCATTGATGTAGCTGGTGGCCCGACACTCATATTCGCCCTGATACTCATAGGTGACATTATCTATGACCAGACGAGGCTCATTGCCACGCTCCACGTACTTTGAGCCATGTGACATTCTGCAAGTAGAAATCGAAAAAAGAGGTATCAAAATACAAATTTATGAATATTGCTTTCCTACCTATATTCAATGTATCTCATTAATATTGTGATTTAAATTAAGAAATGTATTTGCGCTAGTTAAGGAGCAAAGGCTAAAAGGCTACATTTTTACATAAAAAAAAAAAAATATATTACGAATTATAAAATATTCTTTGAATAAATGTAAAATAAAATAATATAAATTTATAATCAAACAGAGAAAAACTCTCATCAATATCGACATGGATATTTGGACCAGACATTAAATACACACCAAGAATATCTAGCAAACTTTATGAGGTGGGGCGATACTTCATTGAATTCATTGCAAGACTATAAATAAAAATGTTAAATAAAGATATATCATTTTTTGAGAGCTATTTTAGCTTTGCACTTTTCTTTTAAATTTTGTTTACTTTTTATTTTTGTTGTTTTTGCTTGACACAACTTTTTGAGCAGCAAACCGATTGGGAAAAATGCAACAGCCATGCAACATTGCAATTTTGGGTGGTGATGGGGAAACTACTGTTGCCAGTGCTGTAAGTTTTCAGCAGCAATATTGAAAATTGCGTTTGTGGGCGAGATATTTTTGTTGCAGCTCGTTGCAAGCAACAAATATTTGATACATTTTTTTTATATGAGAAATGCCTTTTATGTTGCAAAATGCTTTCAGCACACAGCTCACAACCACACCCACCAGATTAAAAGAGTTTGTGTGTGTGTGTGTGTGTGAAAAGACCAATTCCTCCGATATGCGCACATAGCTGTGCCCGGGCTCGGATTTTTCGCATTGACTGTGTGTGTGTGTGTATCATCCAGATTAAAGCGCCAATCAAAGTGGACGCAATTAAAAGCAATAAATTAGAAAGCAATTCAAATGCAAATTTTGCCCCGCAAATGAAGTCGCAAAAAATCGACAAAAAAAAATAGTAAATAAATAAATACTGAGTTCGCAAGGCGCTTCCTACTTTTCTATTCATCGCAGCTTAGTGTTGGTTCCGTCGAAAATTTGCACGTAAATCAAAGTGACATGGCCTTTCCGATGCCTTTGGGGTTTTCCCTTTGAAAGTACATTTGCAAAACCAGGCTGTGTGAGCCTGGGTGGTTGTGTGGGCTCTGGTCTGGACATCGTTGGCCAGCCTTATTCTAAGCAGCATAGGTAGACTGTCAGCAGCGCACTCCATTGATTTATTGCAAGCACATATTGCCCCGTGTGGCTTTTTTGCTTGGCACACGCCATTTAGTGTGTCTCAGGTGGTTGGGAGGGTTATGGTTGATTGGTGCTTGGTTTTGGGTCGTGGAACACGCGTGGAAATTAGTTTTCAACAATTGACATTTAACTTGAGATAAACATGTGCCAGCACGCTTCGTTAAGTAAACACGCCAGACCCGTTGCATGCCGCATTTGTTATTAGAATTTGACTGGTCAAGAACCACCACCTCCCTCAACCTCACCTCCCACAGACTCATATGTTGCTCCCATAAATTTCTAGCGGCAGGGACCGGTAGTTCAAACAAGCGAAATCACAAATCACGTACAGGCACTGTTCGCTGGCAATGTCAGATCTGACTTTATGGCATGCAACATCCACATCCAAGGGGGCTGGGGCATTCTGCTTGATTTCTATATTATTTTCAACTAACGACGGTTTGTTGTGCTCTAGAATCTGATTGTGGAGTTTTTAGAGATATTTGCTTACAAACTTCGTACAATTGTTTAGTATAATACGCAAATCTAGATAACTGCTTAAAATTAAAAAGAAATGTGGCTTTCATTGAAATAATGTGAATGCTGCAATTGAAACACACAAAAAGTTACATTCCAACGGATTCCAAATATATGTATAAGCAAAAATATATAAGAATAAAAAAACGAATTTGTCTCTGCAATTTGTGATCCCTAATAGTGTCGTATTGGATATGTGTTGTGAGAAGAGATACGTGCTTTGATTATTACAACTGGAACTGTGCATGATGAGCCTGCTGCCTGCTAAATAGACAGATGAAATGTGGACAGCCGAAAATGTGAAGAGATGAGTGTGCCACTGCTTTACATAATAATACGCAAGTATATGCAGCTGCTGCAGTCAAGAGCCTGCCCCCACTGGCTTCTACCTCTTTCTCTCTCCTTCTCTTTCTCTCTCTCTCTTTCTCTCTTGCTTTTAATTTGTATGTCTTCTTTGCTGTATCCATTGCTCATTTTGTGCACAACTTCCGCTGTGCAGCTAATTAAAATGACGCAAACATCAAGTTTAATAGCTGTTGGACAGACATCATCGCAGCTGTGCAACTTCTGCTACTGCCCTTGTTGCCACTGTTTGGAGTGCTGTAGCATGTTGCTCCGGCTGGCTATGTAGTGCGCCATGCGCAACAGCATGCTCACCCGCATACAGGAAATTTCAATTACAATACTACTTTATTTTCATATCTTTACAAACTAACACCATTTACATTTTTATGGAGCTTAAGTAGCTCTTAAGTACTTTGTGGCTGAAGTATATTTATTATTTTTGACTCGATCGGTGAGCGATTGGCGTAGAATATTGATGTAGGATATACATTTGAACTGATATCCTGCACGTCTACCCAGGTCGATAGTTTAATGAAATGCTTTCATCAAGTCACTTCCTTTTTTTAAATACGAACAAGATTCGCCTCCAATTATTGGATGAAGATATATTAATAATATTATTATTTATGTTAAGATAATTTATCAGTGAAAAAAATCATTAATCTATTTGTAATGGTATAAAACAGTTCTGCTTTTCATTAAATGAACTTAAAATTCAGCCAAACTCACCCATGTGTTGAATATGAGAAGGTCAGCTATTTGGATAAACGATTATTTTCTACACCATCGGATTTGGAATTGTTTTAAAAGGTCAGCATAAGGCGGGCCGAAAATGGGTGGCTGATGGATATAATTTAGTTTAACCCCTGGTTTCATTAAAATTGGAATTTGCCTTGGCTTATCATGTCTTGAAAATATAAATATAAAATATTTCTGACTTTTGAAGCCAAGCCAAAATTCATTTGAGTGCGAGTTGTACAATATTTGCAGTCGTAGCGCGACTATTTGCTTTAATTGCAATATTACGTATACGCAGTATGCGCTGCGTCAACAACATACAGAATATTAAGACCACCAGCGCATACTAAAGTCTATATTGACATAGGTAGCAAATATAGCACATACTCAACATGCACTGCTGTGTTTTAATTAACGTCATAGCTGAAATTGCGCATCTTGATGTAGTCAGTACTATCAAATAAAACGCAGGCTGTGCTCGAAAGTATGCACCGCAAACATGTTGCGAAGCCCTCAGGTCGTGCATTGCACGGCTGACCACAGTTGCGGTCTGCTGGTGATCCATAAGTCTTTAAACTCACCTCTGGACCCATTTGTAGGCCGGCAAGGGATTGCCATTGGCGACGCACTCGAAGGCGGCGGGACTGAAGAGTGGCGCCGTGGTTAGACGGTCCGGGCCGGCAGAAGTTATTTTCGGTGGATCTATGGCAAAACAAACAGAGAAACGAAGAGTGTCAATATGAAAGAAAAAATAATAATAATTATGCCAAAAGTTTAGCCAAGCAAAGGCAAAAGGCAACGAAACTCAAAAACAACAACACACGGAAAACGACCAAGATAAATACTCCTCGTAAAACACAAGGACTTACATTTCACGTCCAACTGCACCGACAGCTGCTCCGAGGTGCCCACCGAGTTCTGTGCCTGGCAGGTGTATAAACCAGCGTCGCGCCGTCCGACAGGACGTAACTGAAGCGTTTCCTAGGAAAAGGAAGTAAGACAAAGAGAGATGGCAATTTAATACAATTACAAATTTCTGCTACACTTAAGATAAATACAGCAAGCGACGTCGAACATTTTGTAGCAACATAAACAACGAGCTGCAAACCAACCAACCATCTAGCCAGCCAGCAGAATGGCAATTGGGGTAACTGGGGGAAGGAAGAAAGTTTCTTGGCTTACCTGCAAGCTGGCTATCTCGGAGCGTCCGGCACGTCGCCAAACGATGCTGGCCGGCGGATTGGCATCGGCCACGCAGCGCAGCACAAGCGCATCCTTATCCTCTTCCAAGTCGATTTCCGGTGAGCCAATTAGACGAATGGTTGGCGCGTCTGCAAAATGCACAAGAAGAAGACAAGCACAGTCAAGTTGTGTCGCTCAAGCAAAACAAGCACAACAAACGAAGTCAACAAAGCACCAGTATCCTAGCAATTCTACTATCCTAGCTTTTCGGTTTATCTTTGGGGAGGCCCCAAATCTTGAATTGCTTAACAAAACAGGAAATTGCTACAAATTGTGGCTAATTGAATTGTTACAGCTGTTTGCAATGTCTTTCTTAGTTTTCTCACTTTAAGCCAAAACCAGTCAATCTAAGGGACATATCCAAACGAAGTCTAGCCAGACCGGAGTCTAAGCTATATTTTTTTCTACCCATTCAAATTATTGTTTCTACCCATGGGTATAATGAAGTTCTTCCAGTGCATATTAAAGGCAGAAGAGGAGCTTTCAAACTCTCATAGATATGTGTGATATATTATTAAAAGTGATGATGAGTTGAATTAGACTGTTTTTTGTCTGATTTTATCATTCTTATCGATAACACGTCAATTTATCTTAAAAACCGTTAAATATATTACATATATAAACAAGTTATATTTTCTTCTGCGCTGAAAATTGTACAAGAATTTCGGACAAATAAAACACTTCTCTCCTAAAGTGAAATGAGGCAACACAGCTGTTTATGTTTTGTCATGTCATCCAGTCAAAAGTATTACCGCTCCGCCAACGCTGTTAACTTTTAAAATATGGAAGTTGTGCAGAGAGGTTTCTCAGTTTCCATTTCATCTATTATAATTTGTACTCTACATTTTTACCTAGATAGCGTGGGAGACTTTACCTGCAAGCTGTTTCATTCAATTGTGTGTATGAGCAGGAATAAGAGTTACAGGGTATTTGTTGGACGGACACTTTCATTTAGATTGTTCTGGTTGTTTCCTTTTCTTATTTTCATTTCCTATTTTTGGGGTTTCGAGCTTACATTTGACATCCATGCGCGCCTCGACAGGCACCGACTTCGCCTCATAATTCTCGTGGAAGGCCACACAGCGCAGCATGTCGCCATGACGCTCTCTCATGGCGGAGACCTGCACCACCGAGGTGGCTGACCAGGTGCGTGTATTATCCGGTTCGGTGGCATTCAGTTGCGGGTGGATGGGAGAGATTTCCTGGTCGCCTGTCGAGAGCAAATCGTTGAAATTAATTAACTCGACAAATGTCACTGGCAGCTGGGTGGAATAACGGCTGCAATCAAAGGATAATAACACCAAACACCCACCCTATCCCCCCAGCACTAAAGCAGGCCGACACTTACCCAAATACCATTTGAGCGTTGCAGGAGGATTACCATAATGTGAAGCGCATTTCACTGTTGCGACAGCGCCTGCATCCACCGTTATGTTGTGACCCGGCGGCAATGGGGCGCTCTCAAACTCCAGGCGTGGACGTTGTGGCGCCACTAAAAGGGTACAGTACGTGTGTGTGTATAAATTGAGAGAGAAATGGCATTCACGGATTAGTTATATGACTTGCGGTCTGCAATAAATGTCAACAAACCAGCCGCTTTATTTGATATGCACTAGCTTAAATTCATTTTTTCCCGATCACAATCAAATAAAAAAAGCACGAACACAAACGGTTAATTAAATTTTGCGTTTCATGTATAAAATATCTTTGTACATATATAAAAAATGACCCAAAAAATTGTTTAATCACTGCTTAGTATGTCAATTGAGCTAAATTGATTAGGTAATTTTAAATTTCGGTGTACAATAGTTTGAATAAGAAAAAATATGTTAAAAAGCTAAATTGTAATCGGATTGTATTAATGAGTATTTACTAAATTATAGGACTCATTATCTCATTATCTCGATCTTTTAATGATTATTTACATAGATCAGCCTAAAATAGTTGTTTTAAATATATCGAATTATTAAATAAATTCGTCCAATTATATAAAAAGTTATTTAAAAAATAAATATACTCGTATATACATATGTATGTGTGATTTTATATATGCTAATTTTGCTCAAATAATTCTGGCTTTCAATTATAATTTATATATATTATAATTTACTTCATTGCATTTGCTTTCAATTTCTTTGTATTTGAATTTGCTTTAATTATTCTCTGCATTCTTTGGCCAAAGTTTGCCGTAAATTGAACTAGCTCTGGAACAAGATTATTGTCAACAATTGAGTTAAACTGGAATATTCTTTTCTTTACAACTTATGTCCTCACATTCATTGACAAAATGAAAATACCCTACACAGGGTTAATTTGAATTAATACTACCACTAGTTCCATTTTCGGTCAGTCAGCTGCCACAAAATTAATCATACGCCACGTTGGGCGGTATTTTCAATTCAATGCGAAATTGATTTAATTTGGTGGACTAGCGCTTACCACGTACAACCAATCGCACCGGTTGACTGGTGAGCGCATCCTGTGCGGTAAAATCACTGGCCGTCACTTGGCACTCCCACAGTCCGTCGTCAAAGTCGAGAGTGGCCGAGCGTATCCACAGGGAGCAATCGCCACCGATTTGCATGGGCGGCGGCGGATGCAGATCCAGATGTAAGGCGCCATTGCCGCTCAAGGGACGTGCGGCCCATTCGTATTTCTTCGGATAGATGCCAACGGGCTGTGAATGAGAAGTGAAAAGACGGAAGGTTGAGGCATGTCTGCCGAAACAATCGAGTGGAAGAAGCACAATCAAGTTGATAATGATGATGATGATGATGACGTTTGAATTGTATGGGCGGGGCAGTGGACAAACGACATGTTTAGCATGTTTAACTTTTCGATGTAGTCAGCCGTATAATATCGTCTACGATTTCCAGCAAACACACATTCAGAAACAGAAAGAGATGGAGAGAGAATGACAGACAGAGATATTGAGAGCAGCTGGTAGGTTGGCTATTGAATGGTACTGACCCCAATTCACCCCCCAATCCACCTACCCACCTTCTACAGCCATTTTCAACTACGTGTCGTTTAACTCCACTTACAACAGTCGTCGTCGTCGTCATCGTTGTCTGTATGTTTGTTGTTGCTGTCTCTAAATTGGCATTAGTTTGTTTGCTAATTGGAAATTAAATTACAATTAGTGATCTTTGAGCAACGTAGCATGGTTGGCATTTAAGTATTTATGTCCCATGCACTCCACCCACTATCCTCCCACATGATGTTCCTGCTGTTTGCGTAATTGCGTTTTCGTTCGCCGCATTCCAGTTTGTTTAGTATTTTAACCATTTCAGTGTCTGTTTCGCAAATTGCTTAAGTTAATTGTAACGCCAGGAAAGTATTTCTTTTTTTCTGTAATCAATTGTATCCGACGAATTACATAAAATCACCATTATTTCCACTTTGTTAGTGGCATTTTATGGCATTTATAATTTAGAGCAGAATTTCGAAGACGGCTCAAGTATTTTTGGACATGTGACCCAAACAAAATATTTGTGATGTACACATATTTGTATTCTGAACTCGTAGCCCTATGTAAATGCGTGCATTTGCATTTGGTATTAGCTAGGTCCAAGGGCAGACCCTATGTGATAGAGATATTAAAATTATTATTTCAGTTACGTTTTGACATTTCTGTGTGTGTTATCTTTGGCCAACCATCGTCTGGTCAGCTATAGTTACGTTTGACTGCTGACCGGGGTTAAACGGCTCCCTTTCTGTCTCTTTTCCTTTGCTTTCTATCCCTCTTTCTTTTTGTGTATTTTGTGTGCTGCCCGAAATACAAAGAGGATATTGTCCAATACTGGTGGAGCAGCTCTGCCAATTGTCAAAATAATAATTTTAAAAGCCAACAAATATTTTTTGTCTCCGAGTTGCTGTTTGTGACTGTTTGACTGTGTCCAACATTTTTGTGTGTATGTGTCTATATGTCTGTGTGGGTGGGTGTGTGCTGGTGTGTTTTGTGGTAACCGCCATCAAAGTGATCTAAATTGTTTCCCATCGACATTATTTTCCAAACGTCCACAATAACTGCACCACATGATTGTGATGTGCTCAATGCCAGCTCTGCGTGTCAGTATACCTCGTACTCAAGCCGTAGCAGGGTATTACAGGCAGATAGTACGCGGCCAATAAATTACATATATAGATTGTTATAATAAAAATATAAGAAAGCGAATGATTTTTTTCCATCAGCTGAATATTTTTGTCTTTCTCTCAAAGGATTGCAAATGTATAGGTAAGAAAGTGAATAGAAATATAAATTGTTCACAATATTTCAAGACTTTATACATTTGTATATTTGTGTCGTAACTAGCAGCTGTCCATGATCTGTCCTTGCCTACAAGTGAATTAGGAGCGCATATTTATGTTTGCAATACATTTGGTGCGCCCAAATTATGTGCATTTGAATAACTTCATTGCTCGGAGAGTTAGGAACTTTTATTGTTGACTATAACTATTCTCTCCCCTTCCTTCTCTGTCTGGAGGGAAATTGTGGGTAAAGGTGAGCTCTCCAGCCACTATTGAATATGTCTCTTAATAAAGGCCATTGTCAATGGTTTAAGCCTTTGTTGGCGCGTTGAAGTCTAGAAAAAAATTGTTAGATGGAAAACAGCACAAAATGCCATTCAAATATGGGGGCAAGTTTGCTTAAAAAGCAAACATATGCAATAACGAACAACAACAATTGCGATAAATATGCAAAAATACGTAGAATTTTAAATGAAATCCAAAGACAGCAACAAACAGCAACTCGGAGCAAGTGTGTTTGTATATTAAGGATGCTTTTGCACATGAAGAGGGCATTCAATGCATGCAAATGCACTTCTTGGCCATCTACATATGTGTTTTGCTTCATAGTAGTAGCTTCGCAGCATCCTGGAGCCACAAGGCATTTAAACATTTAAGTATGTATATGCTACGAATCGAGGCAATGCGATGTGATGCGATACGATCCGATGTGACTTGCAGCATATGAAAAAGTACAATTGAAATACTTTGTGATTTTTGTCATGCACCCGCACACACCCGTCTACATAATTTCATTTTGCATAACCACCAGACCCTAGACGAGCAGTTTAAAAATGAGCAAGAGAGCTTTGTGAGAATGCAGCATAGAAGCAAATAAAAGATGTGCTACATGAATAATAATCAGTAATATCATTTCTGCAGCAGAGTGGTATAGAGTAGTTTGCCTTAAGCTTGTGTCCAAGCGTTTAATAAGGCAGTCCTCTCTATGGCAGACCACTTTCGACTGCTATGCAAATTAACACGTATGTACTCGTATTGCCTCCAAACATAAAAGCATTAAAACACATGATCAAAGTGGAGCCAAACAACAAGCAGTACATTTGAACAGGACAACAGCTCGGCTGAAACAAGTTAGAAAACTGTCTAAATGAGACTGTTCGGTTGGAAAATGCCATGGAAAGTTTAAAGTTTTAAAAGTTAGAAGCAGTTTACCGTCTTATGAATTCTTATTCAAAAGTAACTTTTCTATGACAAGTTTTGGAATGCCTTTTATTATATATCGGAGTTTCACAAGAATTGCGTTTGTATAAATATTTTTTTATGGATAATATATAATAATGCATTGACTGTCAGCTTTAAGTTGTAATCATCAAATATTTTTGGCACTATCAATCGCTTTTAATCATCACATTTTATGTCTGAAAATTGGCAGAAACCGTTGATAATAGGGTAATAGTCAACTAAAAAGTCACCTTAAAGCTTGATAAACTTACTAATATACCCAATAACAGGTTTTTATAAAAGCAGGGTGTTTCAAATTGGTTTCCTATAAGATATTTTAGATTACAGGCGACGAGCTGGCAAAGAGCAAAGGACTAATAACAACTTAATTGTGTTGCCTGAGCATATTGCGGGTATGTATATAATATATGGAAATTACAAAGCGCACTCATGCAAGAATATAAATTGTGTTCTTTTAAACATGTATATTAAGTGAATGTCTGCTTTATCTAAAGAATAAGTGCAAATAATTCAAATCTCTGTCGGAAAATGGAGCACATTTTTAGTACTTGGGGATACAGCTTACCATAATGGCATTTTGCTGTAACGCGGACCCAAATCTAATTGAACAAATATGTAAGTGAGGATGCGAGTGTGTGTGTGTGTGTATGTGTGTGTGTGTTCATGTAACTGCCGGAGGCTTAGGTACAAGCTTCTCACGCATTTTCGATTAAAACTTTGGACAACCACATGTCCTAATCAAAGCGAAAAGAAATACTGTCCAGAGGGCAAAGGTTAGAGGGCAGCAACGAGCAGCATTATTGGCTCGCCTAAGTCAAAGGGCGTAAATTACTTTTGGCAGGCACAGTGCTAGGACAAACATGTGCGTGGCCTGCCAGCTAAAACAACAGCACTTAATTGAACCACACGACGCGCCACGCATATGAAATGACTTTCATTTATGTCTATGTGTGTGTGTAAAGTTGAATAAGGTTGTTTATAATCTGCAAGGCAACAACCGTCTCCAGACTGAAATAAATGAACATCATCGATATGTCGACAGGCACTCTATCGTTGATATGTAGCACATGATTACCTTGTTATCCTTTTGCCAGGAGCACGAGCCACGCTTATCGATTACTTTGCATGTGAGCAACGCATCCTCGCGTGGATTCACCTCCGTGTATTTGGGCTGCTCCGAGAAACGCTGAAAGCACACGATGCCTGCAATACAAAAAGAAAAAGAAACCAAATGAGAAACTGAGAAACTGTCATCTATGAAGTGCGCAAAAATATGCTGTGCAAATGAATCGAGCTGTTGATTGTGCAATAATTTGAACGCTACCTATTCCCCCAGTCCCCATAACAACAACGCTAAGGCTTATCTGCGATACAATTGTTAATACAACAACGCGTTGACGTTTCTGCATAATATCATAAATAAACAGCGTGTCCTTTCTCCCCCTCCTTTCGCTCACTACACTAGATGCCACTTTATCCCAGCCCCACTCGATGCGCATGTAAGTATGCTATATTTTTTAATATCGCTCCTCGCGATGCGACCTGCATTTGTCACGAACGCGGGCAATTATCAACGGCACTCGCCACGACACTGCGCAGAGCGCACTGCGGCAACCATTGGCTTATCTTTGCACCTGCCACGCCCAAAATGTTCGCTTCATTATCATTTGCTTTTGCGTTTGTTTTTATACGAGTAGTGTTACACTTGCCGAGGCGGTCTCTCCATTTACTTATGCCAATTAATGCGGATTCCAAACGACTTGCCTGACTTTATCAGATATATGCTTTTATTTTATCTTATAAAATTTAGCTGTCTGAAGCAAACTCATTTATTGAATATTTCTATTTATAACTGTTTTTAAATAGTTGATTTATATGTATTCCTACATTTAAATTGTAATATTTAACCTCACTTTATAGCTTAAATTTATTACTCATTAGTTGAAAACATATAATTTGCTTTAAAATAGGTTCAGTAGCTAATTGTAATAATTGCTTTGCTTTCAAATAAGCCTAACCTTGTTATCAATTAAAGCTGTATCAAGTGAATAACATTATAAATGGAACATCATTTGTTTTTACAGCTTTTTCATTCTCTTTAAGCATTAATCGTTTACAAAGTGAGTATTTTAATAATATTTGCATAATTTGTTATTGTTTACTTGGCTATGTTTTTTTAGTATTACACAAAATTGTTAATATTCTCATCCTGTATAAATGTCTGGTAGTGTATTTAAATCTTCGGTGATATGAAGCTGTATACTTGGCATCTGCACTTGGCGCGAGCGGAGAATTTATGTTAATTGCTGGCATGTTGAATATTTTCTTCGCTCTTGCACTCAATTACACCAATTACAGGTGGAAATTACACGCGCTGCTTGCGCCCGATAAAAGCAGTTTCTGCTTCTGCTGCTGCTGCTGCTGCTGCCACGTGAGCTTGAACCAGTTCTTAATGAGTCGAAAACTCGGATAAGAAGAGCTGCCTGAGAAAGGGACCAGCTTTCAAAATGAGAAAAGGGGCCACGACTGAAGCTTGATGTAGTAAATCCTTATGCGGCTGTGCTTACAAGTTGGCTTCGCCGCACAACTGTCATAAGTTAATCAAGTCTTTTTTTTTGTGATTTTAATGGCCATTTGCATAACAAGCAGCCACAGCAATACCGCTGTAAGCCACAGCACCACAATGCGTTTATACAATGTGTGTGTCAGTTTGCTGATTTTGTTTTATGCGCTCACATTTCCTTGGCCAACATACCTGGCTTGCCAACTTCCGCTTATATACGGACTCCAATAAACAAGTATAAGCAAAAATTGCCATGCCTTGCATGAGTGCATGTATGTGTGTGTGTGTGTGTGAATGCGTGCGTGTGAATGGGTGCGTGTGTGTGCTGCTGTAAGCCGGCTTCGGCTTTCGTGTGCTGACAACACGTGACCGCCGTTAGCTGCTGAGTTCCCGTCATTTTTGACATGGTTACACACACACAAGCACGCACGCACACACACACAGCCACACGTAAAAATATATGTGTGCATGGACTCACGCAATGATTTATTACGCGTGATTGGCGTGATTGCCACTTTGTTGCTTTATTTCATCTTCCCGCTGTTGTAGCCTTGTTTTTGTAACCATCAATGTTGCTGTCTCCCCAAAGTATCCCCAATCCCAAAAACAACCACTGCATACACCCCTACCTCCCATCCTGTTGCTGTTTTAACTCATGCCAATCGCTGTGTTTGCATTTTATCGCATTTCGTACATAAATTGGCTTTGTATTTCAATTACGGCCACGGCCTACATCTCTCACCACCATCGACACATTGTCCATTAAGCATTGTTTCCGATTATTTTCTGTTTCGATTTGATTGTATTCCACTCATACAGTGGCCGTTTAGGAATTGTGACGTCTTTGTTCCAGATTTCATTCGATCTCGATAAGAGCTCGAACATCTGGAAGCTCTATTTTTTTTAGTCAATAATACACGTAATTAATTAAATTTGATGTAGATTGTGAAAATATGTTCAGAAACTTCTACATAAAGGTTAATTTTCTTTAGGGATTAAAATATGAATTATTGTCATTAAAACGTTCTTTGAAATTCAAATAGTTATTAAAACGAATAATGAAATTGATTAATTTCTTATTAAATATAACACACAACTTTTTACTGCTGCATTGTGAACTATTCAAAAGTCTGAAAGTTAAAATTGGCCAGCTGTGAGTGTTTTGGCGAATTTGGCATGTGAGACAACTTTGTTGCTGACATGTCACCGCCAAAGCAATTGTAGATTGATTAATGATCCAAAAAGTTGCAACATGTTGCAACAATATTATTTCGTTTTGCTGGCGCAGTTATTGTTTCCAATTTCAGTTAGAGATGCTTACAAGGACCTGGTCCGTACTTAATTGAAAGACATTGTTGTGCAAAGATCTATGCAGTAGATGTAAAAGCCGAACGCAAATAAATAATAATACAAATATAAACAATGACAACAACATAGACAACCCAAGTGCTTATTTGCAAAATGTAAATACAAATATTAAAAACAAATAGGTTCGCAGCGCAAGGCAAACACAAATAATACATTGGAGCAAAGGGAAACGACAGCTTACAAGAAAGAAAAAAAAGAAAACATAAACAGGACAGGGGAGAGATGGGAATAGAGAGATAAAGGGGAGGCGAGAGGCGAGAGTGGCAGGGGGTGCGAATGGGCTTCGCTACAGTTTGAAGCCCAAAACAGGGAACTCGCATTGCGATTGCAGTTTTAGCTGCCTGCCGTAGCAGAGGTTTCAAGTGCGTGCCGCTGAGTGGTGCTTACAGCTTTCTGTTGTTGCTATTGTTGCAACTGAATCTTGCCAGCCTGCCGCTGTGTGCTACACTCAAGTGGTGTTTGCGCTCCCTCGTCCCGGGTGTTCAGTTCGACGTTCCACGTTTTCGAGTGTGCGACGTGCCTGCGCACAGCCAACAAGGATAACAATTACTCTAGCAGCATGTCCGTCATTCCCCGCACTGCCCCTCCCGCCCCTTAGCTATCGTATTGCGTATACGCGCTTTTCATTTTTCGCTTCGTTTTTTCTTACTTTCAATTGTTTAGAGCTTAAATACTTTTAAACTGGGTTCGCATTAAATATGTTTGTGCTGCTCTTTTTGCTGCTGTTGCTCCTTGAACATGTCAGCAACAGATTCGTCTGGTACAGCTGCTGCTTGCTTTCGATGATGCATTGCAGCATAATAATTTCACATAGATGTCCGCGGCATGCTACAAACAGCAGTAGCAGCAGCAGCAGCAACGAAAACCGCTGGCTCAATACGGCTGCAAGCGTTTGGAAACGGGTCAACTGCCAGCCTCTTAGCTGCAGCTGGTCTGCTTTGGCTATGACTGTATGGGGCCATAAAGCAGCTGCCAAAGTGTTTGTCGAACTACGTTACTCATACGCCACGTGTGCTTCAGGGCAGCAACCAGCTGTGCTCGCTCACTCTCCTCCACCTTCCTGCTTCTGGCTAAAGACAATTTAAGACAAATCCCAGTGTGAATTCATACATTAGACTAGAGATGAGCGCATGTTATCCTTTATTTCGTGAAACGATTTGCACAGCATGATTTAAGTCAGCAATATGAGGACTATGCTTAATGTCAACACAATGTTTTACTATCTGAAAGTGCTGAATATATTCGAATTTAAAATTAAGATATATACACAAGAAATATTGAAACTAATTTGCTTTTGTAGTAAGGAAAAGCAAGCAATATTATTGGAAAGCCAGCCAAAGACATTTGTTATATTCATAGCAATGCTAGAAAAGATAAGCTTTTTTAATTTCTTATTTTGAGACTGACATTAAAACATGCGAGTGTTCATGAGATCATGCATAAATATGTGACTTTCCATTAATTCAAGTTTATAATTGGACGATTTAATCATTCTGCCATTTTATACATGTTCGTATCATAGGAACTGATTTGAATAATGGCTATATCAAGAAAAAATGTATTTATTTGCAATAACAAGAGCGTATATTTTGAGTGTTTGCAATGTTTGATAGGTGCTCGTGTCGTATACGAAAGAAAAGCAAAGCGCGCTCATCTCTACATCAGACCTACCCCTAGCAGCACCACCCCTCCATATTGCCTTTTGAGACATCAATGCTCCTTGCTTTGTCGGCAATCAATGAAAGCAATTTGTGAATCTCTTGTGCAATGCTCTCAAATACAAACGAGCTAAATCCGCAGGCACAACCCCCACACTCATACACAAGCGCATACATGAGTTTCAAGACGTATTGGCGTCTGAGAAGGTACGACCAAAATATAAAAAAAAAATCTATGCAAATCAAATATGGACGATGATTTGTAATTTTTAAAATTCATATCATAGTAGCAGCAGCAGCAGCAGCAACAACATAATTTGCCCAAATCCCCTACACACACACCGACCCTTACACAGCCCACACACGGTGAGTAGGTGCTAAGCAAACATGCAAGCCATTGGGATTATAACAGGGAATACTCGTTTGCTGGTACACAAAAAAGGCGAACCAGACACACCCAAAAACAACAAAAGAAACAGAGACAACAACATAACATCGAGAACATCACTAAAGCAATCGCGCAAA
Source organism: Drosophila basisetae (assembly GCA_035041595.1). NCBI lineage: Eukaryota > Metazoa > Arthropoda > Insecta > Diptera > Drosophilidae > Drosophila > Drosophila basisetae. The sequence continues at coordinate 7,349,608 of JAWNLB010000070.1, forward strand.
ATGTTAAGGTCTGAAGTCCCAACATAGCTGTGTGGGTGTTAAGCTTAAATGGTACCCTTGTGTTATCCTTGTGGCTATGTGTCGCTGCCTCCAAACCAGTTGTACGGCCACCTACTTAAGCATAATGATATATTTAGCTTGCCAAGTGATTGTTATTTGATATTCAACAGATTTATACGCTTTGCTTCTGCACCCACCAATCCCGGGCACTTTATATCTCTTATGTATGTGCTGCTGTTCTTGTTGTTATTCATATTTTATAAGCCATACTTCTTCATACTACTTCTCACGCGCATTAAGTTGTTCGACCCCAGTCTTCTGAAGTGTTTGTGTCAATAGTGCGTATACGTAATGTGCCTCTGGCCTCTCCATACGTTTGCATCTGTTTGCGTAATTTAAGACGCCAGTCCCAGCACAATGACAGTGTTTGAGCCCCACAATGGTTTAGTTTTAAATATATCCCTATTTTTAAACTTGAAGTCTTGCATCAAGCTGACACGTGCGGCAAAATCAACCTTCTCTTTCGAAAAGTGATTTATAAAGTGAAACAAATTTTTAAAGAAGAACAGTTGTCGTTACGATTGTGTAAGATTTGTATATGCTGTTCGCAAATGCAAGCCAGTGTATATTGATTTTGGGCAATGTCCATCTACCAGTCTGTTTTTAAGCTATTTATAATTCGCCGATGGGTGGATTTCCAGGATTTCAAATTAATATTTTTCCCAAAATTTAAGCTTTAGACTAAAAATCAATATATTGCTCATTGGGAAATAAGAATATTTAAAAATTGTAATTGCACAATGAAATTTCTAATTTGTGAAAATTTTCCATAAATATTTGAAGATATTAATCTTTCGAATGGAAAAGTTAATCTGCCAGTGACTACTGCATACCCTACAGAAAGTCACACTTTTAGAGACTTTCAAAACTTTTAGATATGTTTCTAGTCTGTTAGAGTATCAAGCATTCGTTGGTCACTTTCTTGTTCAATATTTACCATACTTTCATAGCTCATTGACTAGCATATGAAATGGTTTGTAACGCCCTTGCTCAGAGTTGCCATTATTATTGCTGCTGTTGCTGTTCTTGTTTGGCACTTGAATTTATGCATTTATTTTGTAGCTGTGAACACGGCTCGCTGATTTATTGTATTGTGGCCTCGTATTGTAATATTTCTGCCTGTTGTGTCACTCTCCACACAGCTTCGCGAGTGTGTATGTGTGTGTGTGTGTGTGCACATGTGTGTGAGTCTGCATTGTATTCATATGCTTGTGAAGTGGCCACTTTGGATTAATGCCATGGCTCTGGTTTATATGTTATTTCCATATATTATATATCACCTTCTTCGCCATGCTGTGCCCCACTTGACCATAAGTTTTATATGTGTTTATGTACATATGTATATATGTATCGATTAGCTGGCATATTCATATATAATGCAATTGAGAAATTAAAACTCGACACAGCGACAGTCAGGCAGGCAGGCAGGCAGGCTGACAGGCTGGCAATGTCCCACAAATACGGAAAATGGGCGTGCTGTGAAAATCCGACACCCAATGAAATTGGTTGGCGACATGTAGCGATGTGACGCTAAAGCCAGTGTCAAAGGCACGCAAAGCACCATGCAAATAGCTAAAAACACACACACACAAGTGGTACACACAAACATACTCACACACACATTCACGCACACTCACATGCCGTGTCGACATTAATATGCAAAGGCCTTTTCTCTGTGTCACGGACCAGTTCACCTGGCGTATGCGTAACAATTAAAAGCGCCAACAGCACGAAGCATAGCTAATATGCCAAGCAAAAGGGGATGTTCGGGGGTCGGTTGTTAGCTAGATAAGCGTAATAACAATTAATTCAAATATATATCTCAGATCTGCCTGGCTTAGGTGCCATTAATGTTTGACATCTGATGCAACAAACCCCCAACAAGCCCCGATGCATGATAAGAGTATGGGTAAGGCACAGATTTGAGTGGAAAAATAAACCATTTATTGCGAGGAAAGAAAAATGATCTCTGCAATAACCTTGGAGAGATATTCACATAATCGCTATAACATTCTGAATGATTGTGCCTATGAAATGTTTAGTAGAGTATTGTATAAATTTTATTAGGAGTTGAAATTTTAATAATAAGCTAAAACATTCAAATTAAAAAGCGAAATTATTTAATTAAATGTAAAATATATTATATTTAATGTTCTCTCCTATTTCTTTGTATTCAAAAAAATTAAATATGCAAAGTAGATCAAAAACATATAAAAGCCCAACAAAATTTGTTCTACACATTTGAAATTGAATCTCCAATTTTTTCTTCTTTACATTTAAAGTGTCATATTTTATGCCTACATTATTTTGTATCATTAAAATTGACTCTTCATGTGTCAAATATCTTCTGGCGAGTTTGATTTTGGCTGAGTACATATAACACAGCACAAATACGGACTCCCCGTCACACTTCGCTTAAATAATAAGGTCTTCTATTCGCAACTGTATTCATTTCTGCAAAGACAAACATTGTTATTGTCTGTTCTATTTGTATATCTTTTCCCCTCTCTTCCTTTCTGAGTGTGTGTATTTACTTTAACAAGCAGGCTAACAACTTTCTTGCTTATTAATTAAAATGATTAAATTGCACATTATTATATTCTCGGAACATAGGCTGGCATATTGGCATATAATACTAGCTGGCAGATCGGAGGGAAGTGAAGAAGCAGCTTGTTGGCAACACTTTGCTTCAATTAATGTACTTAGTTAAAGTTATGATGGTGATAATCATAATAATACCAAGTACTCAAGGCAAATATTTCGTATAACACAAATCGAATTATGCCATTAGCTGCCTGTCAAGAAGACAGAGTGTTCTGGACTTTTGCTCTTTCTTGTGCTTTGAATTTGACTTAACATTTTGATTGATACCGTCTGTGTGTGTGTGTGGGTGTGTGCGTGTATTAAATTGAGCAGCTCACAGGCTTGTCAAGCTGCTCAAAAGGTTTTGTCATCTATGTTATAATGACTGATGTCAAAGTTAAGCTAATCAGAGTTTTTGTTTGGCTGCATGTAGTTGCACAGACAGATAAGTCAGAAATGTAAATTTCAGCTTCTTCCCATTCTTCTCCCTTTATGTGTACTTGTCGCCCAAATTAAAATTACAGCTTACACTTGTTACACACACTGACAAAACCCACACACGGATACCTTTATATCCCCTAGACATGAACATCTTCTTTAGCTGTTCACCACTTGAGCACGTTAGCCGCTGTCTCGCCAGACTACCCTCCCTCCACCGACAACCACCCCTCCGCCATTGCTACCCTAAGCCCCTTGGGAAGAGGGCGTTGCTCACTTTTCGTTGAGCGCGTCTTTTGCAGGCACTTAATGTGTCGCTTATGCTCTTCTATCTGTATTGTTGTACGACCTGCCTAAAAACAATGCAGATGCAGGCGTCGCACATTCAACAACAAGCACACAGACACAACAACAACAAAAGCTACAACTAGGAACAGGACAGCAGAGACAAGCAAATTTCAGCACGGAAGCGGAAGTCATTGTTGTCGCACAATGGCGAACGCGTCGCAATTATAATAATTTTGATTGCATGCAACCCCCCGCTGTGTGCCCAACCCCACCCACAACCACTACCCAGGCTGGCAGGCAGGCAGGCAGCCAACTTGTTATTGTTGGCAGTGGTTGCATGAATTATGCAGCTTCCTTGCCCCCTGACCACCCCAGGAGTATGACAGACGGTACAGTAGAGCTTCAAAACCTGATGCAGAGAGGTTTATTTTTTATTTTTCGTGAATAATAAAAATCAGAATTTAATACGTCAATACGTGAAATGAAGAACAAACAAATTATGTGTTTATGATGTTTAAACTCAAACTATTTGAAATCTCAAAAAAGTTAACTTTTTCTTAAATAAGAAAATATTAAATATGGACAAAATGATAAAAGAATTTAAAGATTAATCAAATAAAAAGGCAAGCCAAATTTGTTAAACAAAATTTAAATCAAACTTTTACATAATTAAAGTGCTCTTCAAGCTAAAGAACACAAAAATCCCTTTTCGGAATTGAAATATGGATTAAAAAATACAAAAATATTACAATTGAAATGGTATTCGTGTTGAAAATATCTAACACGCAGCCATCTCTAAGCTGCCAGAATACTGCCAGACACACGTACAACTTGCCTGAAGGTTTTTTTTTTAAACATATTTTTTATGATTTTTATTTTAATTGCGAGCACTCGACGCCTTTTACTTGCCACAGCCCCTAAGCACGAGCACCACAGCGGGGCAAGGCGTATATGTGTTGGTTGAGAGAGATAGAGAGGGGAGGTAAGTGGGCACTGTAGCGCCAATCTGAACTAATTAGCTAGCACAAAAATGGGCAATGCATAGTGGTCATTAGACACTTGAGTAGCTTCCATGCAAAAGGCTGTTGATTCTTACAGCACATCTGCCAGACTGTGGCAGACTGCAGACGGGCTTGGCCGTCTTCGCCGGACATTGTCTATGAAAACAATTTTCTTGAAAGCTGGCCAAACGTGCGCTTTGATTTGACTAAGTAAACTGTAAAACTTACAAAGCCGCAAATGGAAAGGCTACAAATTTGCTGTGAGTCCTTGCTTGAGTGTGTGGGTGTGTATTTGTGTGTGTGTGTGTGTGTGTGTATGAATGTGTGTATCATGGCTATCATTTGGTTTTAATTTGACTCGGGGGCGTAATTAAAGAAAAATGCAAGAGTACTTTGATTGCCAGGCAAAAGAGCAGAAGCAGCAACGAGAAAAATGCAAATCACAGCAAAGTAAACTCAAAGCCAAAGAAATAGAGAAGAGCCCTCATAGGAGAACATGAAAGAGAGACAGAGAGAGAGAGAGAGAGAGAGAGAGAGAGAGAGAAAGTGCAAAGAGTGAGAAAAGAGAGTCGCATAGATATTTAGTATAGTTGTCAGTCTAAAATCAAAAGGCTTTCATTTTTAAATTGATTTAATTTTGATTTTCTAAAACAAATATTAGTTTTGAACTTCTTCAATTTAGTGTAGCTTTTTGTTATTTCAATGGAACAATTTTATATTTCATATACAAAATTGCTTAGAAAAAATCCTTAAAAATAAATGATGTTATTTTTTTATTCCGATTTCGAAAAATTTCTAATCTGAGAAAGTTCAAATTTTATAGCGACCACTATAATATAATAATTGTTTTAAGGCACAAGCATACAATGCCTTAAGGGACGATACAAGTAAATTCCATTAAACCTGACGATGCAGGTCCTGCAATGAAGATTGGGTGAGTCACCCTGCTGTCTGTCTGTTTGGCAGACGCTGAAAGGCACTGGACTAACACATAAATTTGCCTTTGCTTCAGTTGCATAACACATCCTGTGACACACACACCCACACACACCCACGGACACCGACACCAGTCAACTTTTACTGCTGACTCGGCTCCAGAGATGTGAGAAAAAAGAATATAGAAAAAAGCTAGGAAAAAAGTGCCAAAACGCTTGGAAATTTGAAGGAGCAGACGGAGTATGCAAAGTCAGCAGCAGCGGACATTGACATGCGAGCACATGTGTATGTGTGTGTGATTCAATTTGCAGTTTTGACATTTCAGCATGTGAATTCGGCAAACACACTCACACACACACACACGCACATACACACACTCAAAAATCTAACCCACACAGAGAGCGTCAAAGTCAAATTGCCATATTTCATCTATGACTTTTATGACTTTAGTTCTTTTATTTTCCAAACGCTGTATTTTTGTAGTGTTTTTTGTGCTGTGCAACACGAATTTATATGTATGCCTGCAGAATTTTGTGAACTTTTTTACATTTCACTTACACGTATCGCCTTTTGCATGCTTTCCGTTCGAAAGGTGTTTTGACTGTGTGCAAGCTGTGTGGAAGTCTCGACACCCTATCCTACACTGGTTTCAATGTCGTCCATGCACTGCGTGAAATACTTTTGAGCCATTTGGCATTGGGCGCTGTTCGCGTAGAACTCCTTGGGGCATTTTTGCATCGCGAGCATGCGCACACAGATGGTGATGTGCAGCGAGAAGGGTTTGCATGGGTCCTTGATGAATTCAATTTCCGGTAGATGCAGCGCAAAGTGCGTTCCATGCAGCTCGACTGCAAGCAAGATGTCAAAGCGTTTTTTAACCCATCGAATCGGAATCGAGCTCACTCACGAAAAGCTTCACACTTGGTATAGGCCTTGACCATAAATGGCACACTTGTGGCCTGCGGCTCTGGCAGAATGCGCTTCAAGTTCGTCCTTACCCGACCAATATCCAAGCGATAGGGCGGATCCACGTCTATATAGCCAGAGCCAATAAAGTTGCACTCCTCCACGCACTAAGCACAATTCAAAGTATTTCTTTACTTGTCTTTGGCAGGATATGCTCCTACACACAGCTTACCATGTTGATGGTATACTGCTCGATGAATGAAAAGCGTCGCTTTTGTGGCAACTTCAGTTCAGCGCGACAATCGTCGTTGCCCGTATCGAGACTGGGACGCGTCAGCTGACAGCAAGTGGCGGAAAGACGCTGCCGAGAATTTGGTTGTTTTAATAAATTGTCTTTTTTAGAGGTGTGTGTGTTTGCCACTTACTGTCGCATTCACGCGCATATCCTTGCAACTTAGCTCGCCATCAACAACAAGCAAAATGAGCGACAACTGAAATATTTCGAGTTACGAGCAAGGAGCTTAGACATTTGCAAAACTGGAACGAGCTTTTTTTACGTAAGATTCTTTGAATTTTAGGCAGCTGCTGGCGGTGATAGTTTCAAAAATTAAAAATTTCTAAAATCACCCTAAGCATTTAATTAATCCAATTACACTTTCTGCGAGCTAGTACTAATTTATTTCAATCTTACAAATAAAAATAAAGGCATAAATTGCTAACTTACAAGTGTTAGGAGCGCTATTTGAAGTGATAGCTGCATTGTCAGAATGAAACAGCGACTGTCAACACATTTGAAGTTTATCAACATTTAATTGAATGATTCCGGATGTGGCGACCATTTCATGGACGTCGCACGCACTTTGCATTACTTTTGCCAATTAAAATAAATGAAATCATCAAAGTGGCCAATTAGTATGCGTACCATTTACATTTGACTGCCCAGCAGACAGATGGACAGACAGGCAGAGAGCTCTAACAGTTCTGGTTGGCTTTTGGAAACATTTTAATTGGCAGTCAGCTCGACCTGAAACAAATTGAACTATTCACAATGGACACCTACAAATTTATGGGCGCTTCAATCAAACAAACACTTTCGGGCCAGCTAGGTCATATAGGTACAATATCAATATACAAGGCCAGCAGCAGCAGGACATCGATGACGCCGTCGCTGTGGCCATGATTAATATTGTTGGCACGCAAACATCACGTATACGCAACGATAGCCCACAAAGAGCACAAGGTCAGCGTCAGCCCTTTGAGGCCGGCAAGCAGCGGCGTTGGAGCTAAGTTAATAAATTGTTTGGCGTTGTTAACTAAATTTTGATTACCAGCAGAAGGCGAACCCAAAGAGGCAGAGGAAGGGTGGAGGACTTAACTTCGGCACAGGGAACACTTTTTCTTGATTTATTGATATGCTAATTGAGTGTTTGCACGTTGCCCTTTTTAAATACCCACGTTGACTTTGGCCCAGAGAATGTTTCTGTGTGTGTGTGTGTGTGTGTGCTTGTTTGTGTAGGAGTATGTGTGTGTGACCGTTCGAAATTATGAGGCATGGCACGCAATTTGCATGGCAAGTGTTGTTCAAATTAATTGTAAATGGTTGTAATTTGCTGTTGCCCGCTGCCACGGCCATTGCCAATGTTCGCATTTCGCGTTTACAGTTTAATTGCAGCTTACACGATCCAAATTCACGACTTGCCTCCTTTATGTGGCAGCTTTAATTAATTTATGGCCATGTCTGCCAGCAGTGGGGGGTCTTCCCCCACCCATTCCGATGCTAAATGCGCCGTCATTCTGGACTTAGAGCGTGTTTAACGTGACGTATGAGTGATTTATGTTGATGGAGTGCACACGTAAAGCGATGGCTCTTTCAACCAGTTTAACTGTCAAACGTCAATCGACACATTACGTGGAAATACTTGCTCAAATTACATTTATGCGGTTGCATGATATCATTCACAGATGTTCCGTGATGCTATTGCTTTAAGTCTTTTAATGTGCTTCATTTCGAGGATAGTTAATCAAATAATTTCAAAAATTATTTTGCGTACTTTTTGTGCAATTTTAAATGTCTTTTATACTATTTAAAGAATTAAATAAATCGAAGAATTGGTTTTAATTGTTTGATATTTTCAATAAAATAAAAATAAAACTATTATTTTGTATTTTCTGGAATTTTAAATTTGTACTATACTGAAAACAGTTGACACAACAGTCCTTAAACTCTCTATCTCTATCTCTATCTTGCTCTCTATTTTTTTCTCTCCCTCTGCTTCTGCGTCTCTCGTAAAAACAAATAAAACATCTACTCAGATTTTGTTTTTCCTCGCTAAATACAAATATCCCAATGGAGTTTATTTATGCACTAACAACTCAATAGAGCCCCTCTTCAATCCTCTCCAAATCTCGTTTACAAGTAAGACGCGTACAAGTGCTGGCAAAGCGGCTTAGACTCACTCTAATACCCTGCAGGCGGTAACCATCTGAAGCAAATAAATGAGTGAAGAGCATGTATATATATATGTATATATATATATATAAGTATGTAATATAAAGATTTTGCTCTTTACAGATATTGCGCTGATTACACTCAAACTCAGCACAGATATTTGGGTATAAATATAAGGCACATTTGATTGCTCGGCGTGAAGACAAACACAGCTGGAGACAAACAAACAAAAAACACAGCCATCACACGAGTTTGTTGTTCTGGATGGATTCGTTTTTGCTGTTATTTTTGCTCATTTTTTGTTTTTTGGCAGCTTAGGGATTTCGCTTGCATAATTACTTAAATACAAGTGGGAATTATTCGCCTTCAGTTGGATTTTTATGCTCCGTTGACTGGTTTATTGCTGCTGGAATCGGTTCTTTTGGTAGTTGCTAGCTCGACTCTTTTTTAATGAAATTATTTGTTATTATGTATAGTTTACTTCATCGTCTGCCCGAGAGATTATACATATCCGCAAGCGATCCAAGCAGTGTCGCTGAGGCACGCAATTTAATTATATTTCCTTCTTCATGGCGAACATACACACAGCTTGTGTGTGTGAATCTGTGTGTGTATGTGTGCGTCTGGCTGCCGAAATTAGTAGGAAATTGTTAATGCGATAACAGACTTGGTTGTGTGGCGGTGTGTGGGTGTAAAGCTGTGCGCAGTTGCTAGGCAGCCATGTAGGCTGAAGGCAAGAACAAAAAAATAAAAAAAATTCTCAAAGAAAATTTGATTGCGCTTTCCCAAAACTGATTTAAGTGCGCTGAAAGTCTGCGAAGTGAGTTTCATTTTCCAGAAATTTTCCACGCTCATGGCAAATTCATGAAGGTTTAAAGCATGTACCGCTGGCTGCACACTAACTGCGAGTAAAATCAGCTTATTTTCTGCATTCGCACTTAAAGAGCTTCATTCTCCACATGCCACATTAATTGTACCGCAGCCCAGCTGAAGCGTTGCCTCCGACTGTTACAATTCCTACTCTACTGAGCACTGAGCAAGTGAGAAATTCATTGAAGACGCATTTGCGGTAAACGCCGAGCCGTGTTCTCCTTGTGTGTGTGTATGCGTTTCTGTGAGTGTGTGAATGTGCGAGAGAAGACCAACTAAATTAAAGATGCATCTCATGCGGCTACTGCTAAAGCAGAGCAGCAAGAAGAGCTATCGCGTTTTGCCGCACATAAATCAGTTTTTAATGCATATAAATAAATTGAGCTGCTTGCCGCAGGTGGGCGAAACAGTGTACACTAAGCAGTGGTTGCTAACTCCAAGTTCAGCTGCCCAGTAGCGCATTCCAGTTAACGGTTTTGCTTCAACACCACTTGGCAGCTGCTGGCTTGAATGATTCAAGTGTTTCTGTTGCCACTAAGTCAAAGTTTACGGGTAGTATTATGCTAAGGTTAGTGTTGCCACCTACAAGCTTGCAAACTATTGGTAAACGCTATTTAAATAAATGAATACCAAAAAAAAGATTGAGGAATGAAAAACAATATCGCAGAATGGATTGTTTGTTCATTTTTCAAAAATTCTGACAGCGCTCAGAGTATGAATTGTACCATAAATAAGAATACTTTGTTGAATAATTGGTCAAACTACATCCAATTATAAATAGATTTTCGATAAATGTGAAGTTTCCCAATATCATTAAGTAATAAATCATCGTTATAAATGAAAACAAATAAATAAATCAAAGACGAAATGAGGTCAAATTGTGCAAAACTTAAAGCAGTAAAAATTCAGCATTAATCTTTTTCATAATTCAATGTTATTATGTTATGAATATTTAAAAATACATGGAAAATTGCATCTTAGAATAATTGGTAATATTTCTAATGGCTTTAGTTATGTTTTCAGGTTTTTCTAATAACATAGTCCACTACATTCTCATTATGCACAGGTCAACAGTTTTAGCGCAATCTTTGCCCTGCCATAAACGTAAATATTAATTAAAATACATATTGAAAGGTGTTGCGTCTGAACTATCGTTAGCATCCATAGTACTATCAACATTAACGCATCTCTAAAATACACAACAAACAGCCACAACATCGCTGCTTAATCTGTTGCCTTCCTTCTGACAATTTATGCCATGTTGCTCAAGGCACACCAGCGGGATGCCTTCCATGTCCAGGGACACATGAGAGATTGGCAATGGGGCTGTGAGGGAAGGGAACGCTGTCATGTGTCGCCCTGCTTGTCTTGTGTTTCTGGATGAGAGTATGCGTGCGGGCTTCTTATATATTTAATATATTCCAGCGCGGGCAGCTGAAAGCAATATTCTTCTTGGATCCGTTTCATTTCGCCCACTCTCATATTAAGTTCCTTTTCCGTTTACATTGTTTCTCGCTAATGTACATACTTCACTGGTTTTAATCAAAGGATTTTCACATTAAATTTAACTAATTTACTTTGCTTATATTTAATTTTACTTATACTCGACTACACTGCTCCTTTTTGTACAAAGTCGCCGCGATGTTATTGGAATTTCATAGTCTAATTTTCGACTCGAAATTAAATTTTAATTACGCACACTTTGAGAGCCAGCGTACGTGAACAAGTCCGCCATTAGCTTTTCCATCCTATTTTGTCAAGCCTTGCTTTTGATAACATTTTCTGCAGGATCGCGTTATTAATTTTTATCTATTTACACCCAACAAATTGTGCATGCAATGAATGGTCTATTGGGGTCGCTGGAAAATTTAAGCGATACAAATGAAAAAGCGTAGCATACATTTTGGGCGCCATATAAAATATATTTATTAAAGCCACAGCAAAGTTTTAATTTCGCCAGCTGCCGGAAATTGTTGTGCCAGGCAGACTTCCCCTAAACACGCGAACACACATACGCACACAGACTCTCACATACTTTTCCAGTTTTTACTTTCCCTCTGGTTGTGTTAGTCTGTTTCTCACTTCCAAACAACCGCAATGATAAGATTGACATAGCATTACACAACCCACACAACCCCCACACACACATTTATGAAAAATAAAATGTAAAGGAAGTGCAGCAACAACAACAACAGTATAAAAGTTTTGCCATTTGTTTTGGTTGCATTTCATGATGTTCAGACCTTAACAAAATAATAAGTAGGCAGCGTTTAGAAGAAAGAGTGAAATTGAGAGAGAGAGAGAGAGAGAGAGAGAGAGAGATAGACAGAGACTGAGAGAAGGGAATTCGCTTCAAGACCTTTAAAATTTAAAATAACATTGACTGCAATGTGCACAATATTTTCAGTAATTCATTTTTCAATAACTTAAAGCATTTGCCAGTTTGCATCAACAAGATCAGCAAATAGAATGGCACTTCATGTATAAACGGCTTGTCAGTCCAGCAAATATTTTATTTCGTTTTTAATTATCGGTTTATTGAAAGAAGAGAAATTGTTGTTTTAATTTACACTATTTGACTTGGGGCAATTGACAATTTACCTATTCTATGTATTTGTCATCAGCAGATGCAACACTTGATTATTTAATTAGCAGGTGCTGCAACATTGCAACAAATCGATTGTTTAAATTGCTAGGAAATTTGTTCCAAGCCAGCAGCTCAACAGTTTGACCCACTTATTGGGGACACCGTCAAACAAAATTCAGTTTAAATTTCATCTTTTAAAGTTGCCTTTACAGCAAAAAGTAATTGTTAACATGCCATTTGATTTTTATGACAGTTGCGCATTTTCAATTTGAAAAGCAGCCGCACGCTGTCACTCATAATTACAGCGGCACCTCCCCCAAACTGCAAGGAGAGTTGCAAATTTGTAAATGTCAGCTGCACTTTATTACGTAAAGCAAAATATACAATAGAAAAAGAATAATGAAAAAGTCAAGTGATCAGCTTGAAGATACGCTGCTATAAGCCTTATGGTATTTTGTATTATACTCATATATTCAACATACGAAATACTCCCATATATATACTTAAATTGATGTTGAAAATTAAAGTAGGAATAATCCATTTCACCGATTCAATCGATTTCCATAGTGAAGTATATAAAGGAATATTTAAATTGTTGCACAAGTAAGTAGGTCTAAAAACAGTATGCTTAAATTGGTTTTGTTAAAAATGTAAGCAAATTAAATGTTAATCCCTCGCTGGGTATACAACAGCAAGAAATAAATACTATCTTTCACACGCTGAAGATTACATATCCTTATATATCGGAGTTAATCTGCGTAAAATGTTGGTTGGAAAGCTTAGAAATATTCTTTACTTTTAAAATTTAAAGCCAATTTTAATTATATTGTTTTTTTGTAAACAGTTGTTTAAAAGTAATCTTTCTACCGATCGTTCGTAAGACGTGATGGATGAAAAGCGACAAACATATACCAAGTTTCATCCAGAGAGTGTAAAAAATGGTGTCTTAGTGTCAACAAAAATGCTTTGGCTAGAGAGACTGAACAAGAATATGTATACAATTTATGGGGTATTCTCCAATGCGTTACACATGTCACCACAAAATTATAATACCCTTTAAGAGAGCACACAAAGTGGCAATATTATATATAATATTTGTATCCGTCTAGTAAATATATAAATAAAAATATATTGAACAAAAATGTATTCTATTTTTTTTTTTTTTTAATTTTTTACATTTGTGCGACTGCTTAATAATTTATGGACGATATCATTGCACTTTAATGTTTACAGAGTGTGTGTCCACTATAGGTGTGTCGGAAATGAGTACGCGCTGTTTTGTAACTATCAAACCGTTGGTTCGACATTTGTTACACATGCTGAAAAGCTGTTAAGCCGAATGACAACAACATTAAAAATGACAACAACAACCAATGGGAGATTGAAATGCATTTGGTGTGTGGGTGTCAAATGCTACTCAGTAAACCAAATTGATATTGACAAGCTGGCTGCAAGTGAAATGTAATCAATATGCAACTTTTATATTGTGCTGCCTAGGGGCACAAACGTCTCCTCTTCCAAACTCTCTCTTGACTCGTTTGTCATGCAAAATGTGAGCTTAAAATGATGCAGCTGCAAATACGCAAAGGAGTTGTCAGTTTTGCTAAATAGATAACAAAGCAAATTGGAAAGTAAACGAATCTCTTTCTTAGATGCTGCAGGCTGCGTTCTGTTTTAAATTGCTCGCAAGGTGAGTGCGTTACGACATGCAACTCAATTCAGCCTTAATCTCCTCATCTTTCCCAACTGAAGAAACACAAAATGTGTTGCCCAGCTAAAAAGAAGAAAGAAGGAGAGCTGCAATATAAAATTTTACGAGTCGTTTACGCAAATAGCAACACTGTTGCCAATAAACACTAGCCGAGTGCTGGCCCTACAAATGTCGTAGAACCCCCTCCTATCCCCAACCAATTTCAGTTCTTGTCCCAACTGCGCAACTTTCTTTTTGCTTCTCTCGCTTACAATTTTTATATTGTTGCAAACTGTTTTCGTTTCAATTTTCTTTTACTTATTTTATACACACCGAAAAAAAGTTGTTTGTAGCCTTTTTAGCAGCAACAATTCTCCGATTCCCGTTCCCATCCTGCTCAAAAGTTAACACCATTGTTAGTCTGCTGGTCTGTCGCCTTTTTCAAGAGAATTGGGTGAATTTCATGTTTTCGTGTTGTGTTTACCAAATTTTATGGTATTTTATGCGCATTTTATTGACAAGGTGCTTGCCAAGTTTACTGGGAATATCAGAAAAATTAAAAACACAAATAAAAACAATTTCGATAGTCAAATAATTAATTTTGTATACGACGATTATATTGAAACCAGCATTATATATTTTTCTGACCACACAAGAAAGATTACGTATACGCAGTGCCGTCGCCGTCGCTGATTCGTTTAATGGCAAAAGCCAAATGAAGTTGTAAACTCTGAAATGGGACACTGGGTGGCACGCATCAAAGTTTGTGGGATGCAGCTTGCCTGTGATGAGTTATAGAAGTGGAGCACTGCAGGCAAAATTGTGACTGACGACTTTTTCCACACAAATATTTACGGCAAGCAGCCTGGACGGCAAATAAAAAGGAGAAACAAGAGCAGCAAAATATAAATTGTAATAGCACTTGTACCACCTTCGAGAGTGCGTGGCTGGCGATGTGGAAGACACAAGTGGATGGAAGCAGAAGGAAATAGAAGGCAGTTGCATACCAGAATGCTCTCAACATCCGTGTGTGTTTGCACCTGACGTAAATGTGCTCACATCAGAAGCAACCAAATGAACCAGAACAATCAAGCAGCTTCAAATTCGCCGAGGATTTAATACACTTGCCGTTAGATTTAATTACATTCATCTGATTTAAGCTATATTTAGTTCATTTAGTTTACGATCGATTAAAATAATTGGGAAATTTGGTCGAGAAAAAGTGTTATTACTTAAATATTTTATATACGAGTATGTATATCGAGAAATCGATATGCATTACATCATTTTATAAAAAGTTAAACACACCTAGTGAGAGTAATGCATAAATGTAAATTGACATTACTCGTTATATTCCCAGTGCTTCAGAGCCTCAATGTACTTGGCTACAAATTTGATTTATATTACTGCACAAAGATCGACAAGTCATGGCAACAAATGTGAAACCTTTGATGGCTTTGCAGAGCTGCAACTGCGGATCATAAAAATATATTTTATATTATGTGTGCTGCTGTTGCTCTTCTTCTACACATTCTATGCCGCCTGTACACTGATAAGGGCGCATTAGGTCTCGTAACTACAAAACTATAAATTGTCTCGTAGCACATAAAAGGCAGCCCATAAACAGCATACACTCGCCATATACACGTCTATATATATATCTGTGGCAGTACATTTTTTGTGTGGCATTCACCTAGTTTCACCTCTTTTGCGCCCTTTTCTCTATATCTGCTTTGGCAGTCTGTTGAAGACTTGCCTTTTGGGTGGAATCTAGTACAACAACAATTCTATTTGTCGACTTGTTTTCTTACCCGTTTCATTTGCACGCCTTTCATTTTGTTGCTGCTATTTCTGGTGCTGCTGACTTTGGCTCGTGTAGTACAATTTTTATATGCATTTCTGTGTCACATTTAGTTGTTGTCGTTATTTTTATTATTTCTATTATTGTTATTTTCGTGACAATTTTAGTGGACTGTCAATGCCTTCAAAGACTCCGCTGTCCCTGCCCTATATGCGTGCCTGTTTTATTTTGTCACATAGTTTTTATGTTTTATTTAGCAGTTCAGTTCAGCTGATTGGCATGTCTTTAATTATGGCTCCTTGAAGCTACCTTGCACTCCTCACTTTATACTGTATTTTGTGGCAGGCACACGACGACTTCATTCTTGACTACTTTGTGGCCTGGGCACTGTTCTCATTCATATTTTATGAGTTTTTATTTGCCCTTTCATTGGCTGATTGGTAGCACGCCGATATCAGAGTGCTTTCCCCTGCGTGGTAGCTTTTTAATTACTTATCGCTCGCACAGCCATTGTTAATTTTTAAATGTGCTCGGTTTTGTTTCGCTTCTGACACTTAACCGATTTTTATTAGCCTCAAGCTCATTGGGCCTCAACGACTCAGCCGCCTCTTTGGCTCACATTTATCATTACTCCTTGAGGCATTGCACTGCGTTTGTTGTTTGTTGTTGTTTGTTTTATGTGCTTGCTGCTATGTTCCTGTTAGTTCCGCTTTATTGTCTCTTCCAATTTTGTCGTAAAATTATCTATGTCCCAGGGCGTTAAATGTTTTTAACGGCAGTCGCTGCTGTGATCCGAAAATTCCTCTACATTTGTACTAATTAAATGTTAATTTTAATTGATTTAGTTAGTTTTCAACGATTGCTCCCACATAAGCTATATATGTATATATATATACATGTATATAAATATATGGGCGCTAACATGTGTTTGTTAACCTGCTGGACAAAAACAAGAAACTTTCTAAAAAGTCAAGAGACAGATGAATCGCTTCAGATACTTAACATGACTTGGCAACGTTGTACAGCACTGGAGAACATGATGTTGTGCTGTATTTAAAAGGATTATTCTCTCCTTTTTCCACTTGGGATGCAGAGAATGCATTGCAAGCAGCCGTGTTGTGAGCGGTGATAAATTGCCCCTCAACTCAAGAAAACAATTGAATAGAGAGACAGTAAGAAGGAAACAGTGCACATACACTTGAACATCTTGCTAGGTGTCATACACAGACACACACAGAGACACACATACACACACTCCAACACACGGGCGTAGACAGCCTCTTCATGCATATTGTGGATTCTGTTGATCTGAACATAGGACTTGTAATTTATTTTGATTTTGAAGAAAATTCGCTTCTTATGCAAATCGGATATCAGAACTTTAATCGCATTGATCATTTTGGTAAAATGCTATTTGTTTTAATTAAATATATAGATATATATTCAACCTAATCCCCCTCAGAAAGCTAACCAACACGCCACTGCACAGACACACATACTCACGCACTTATACACTGCACATATCACAGAGTCCTGTAGCCGCTAGCGAAAAACAATTGCAGTACGAACAAACTTTTATTGCAAAACATTTTAAATGTATTGCAGCAGCTTTTTGTTGTTATAATCACGACATCTTCCTGAAGCAATTGGTGCTGCTGTTCTTGTTGTTGCCTCTTTATTTCCGTTGCCAGCTTGCAATTCTTTTGACCAGATCCTTGAGTTCACACAGTGTCAAGCAGAAAGTTGCAACATATAAGCCGTCGACATTATTCATCAGCTTAGCCCTCACTCTTAACTACCCCAATGACTCAAAGTGGACATAGAGGGATAGCGATTGTTGCAAACACAAAGAACATATACATATGCAATATATTTGAAACATCTTTATTTAATTTAATTTGATATGCGATTGGAATATTTATGCTGACCTTTTTACATTTATTGCAGTTACTGTAAGCAGAGTTTTAATGAAATTAACTTTTGCGCATCTAGCACTTTGGCAGCTGCCAATTTCTGTGTTGTCATTCCAGAGTTATTTATGCCTTTGATTTATAAGGTATTAATTTATAGAAGCAGCTGCTCAAAAGTATTTAATTATTATGTAGGCTTAACTTGGCTTATAAGGTAAACTCCTGCACCAGCTAACAAATTGTAGGCCCAATCAAACACTAATCAACATGCAATAACATGCTCTTGTGTCGACAACTTTTGTGTGAAAATGTGGCAAACTTGACAGTTTTCTTTTTTTGTGGCAACTACTGTCTATGTTGTGGCTCTAACTAACGTTTCGAGTGTGTGTGTGTGTATGTTTGGGAGTGTTGTGGATTTTAAGCTGCCTTGGTTTAACTGTGGTGCCAAGAATCAGGAAGAGCCAAACGAACTTTATTTCAGTTCTGGTTGCTCTTTGGCTTAAGCCGGGTGACACATTTGTTGCTGCTTTTATTGTTTTGATTTCACTTGCTCTTTTGTGGCACTCCAGTTTGAATAAATCCAACATCGGACAAATGGGCGAATTTCAAGCAATGACCAACTAAGAATTAGCCTGTCGAGCTGCTCTCGAGTGCAGCACTTGACTCCATGTTTGCGGACACCTTGTAGCATTTCGAAATAATGAGGTCGAGCTAAGTTAAACAAAATGATCTTAAAATGCTCTTATGGAAACTGTAGTAGCACTAAATATAATCAAATAAATAGTGAGATTAAAATTCAGGTATAAGATAGAGGTCACTTTACTTCATAGGGATTGCAGCAGATAGCAAATAAAAAAACATACCAAAATAAACAATCATAATTGAAGTTTGTTAAATATATTAAGGTTTTAAGCAACAATTCTTAAAAGGGATTGAAAAAATAGGAATTTTTCAATTTACTGGACAATGGAGTCTACTGAATTTATCCGAAGATTACAACTTATAAACTCCTTGCAATTCATAAAAATTCCAAAAGTATGTAAAGTTAGAATTGTTGATTGAAATTTATCAACCTATTTTTGTGTCTGTATTTATAAAGATATTATCTTGTGGCTTTTAAGGTAAATAATAGCAAACTTTAATTGCATTTCCTAATAAATATTAGATGTTTTAATTTAATAGAAATTCAAATAAGTTAAATGTACGTACTGAGCCAAGCAACAACAACCCCGAGGTGAGCTAAGTTCCGGCACTTAGATACAGAACAATTTACTAGTTAGCATTTGGGGCACTCTTTATTCCACTAGACACTGCATTCACTATGAATAATTGTAAGCCAACAGCAGACTGTCAGGTAAGGCAGAAAGGGTTGCAAATATGTCGAAATCAACTCGAATATGCAGGGATAAAGAAGCGAATGGCAGAAAGGCGTTTACGTTGAAATCCTTTTTAAATAGCTACTGCAAACGAAAAATGTGTTTCATACACACACATAAATTAACATCACACATACGCAGCGTGGTCAGCCACAGGAACTGGCGAGCATGCCATGTTAGTTAGTTGGTCAGCTAGTACAGTTCGCCTCTACCCACTCCAGCAATAAATAACCAACGAAGATACTAAAAACGGTGAATCGCTGCGTCAGTCTGACTCAAAGTAGCAGTTGGAGTTGTAGCTGAAGTCGGAGTTATAGTCAAAGTCATGGAGTCAATGAATGAAGTGAAATTACTTAATGGTACCAAATTGTACTTTGCTTAATTACTTGGCCACTGACAACCCAGCGCCACTCCACCCCAAACATAACACACAACCCACAACACATTCAGCCACATGTCATTTATACATTCTGCTGCTGCTGCTAGTGCTGCTGCTGCGTCGCTTGGGGTGGATGGGGTAAACCGAGTCGTGGGTGCCGTAAAAACAACGTTACGTATGCCGGCGCGCTCGTAAACTTGGATGTGTCTGTGTGTGTGCTGTCATCTTTATGGCTTGTTTCTTTTGAGCTTTGCGTTTTGTCTGCCTTTACATCCGATTCATGTTCTTCGTACTGCTGTAGCTATACCCATCAAAAATAAGTAGAAAGGGT
Source organism: Drosophila basisetae (assembly GCA_035041595.1). Lineage (NCBI taxonomy): Eukaryota > Metazoa > Arthropoda > Insecta > Diptera > Drosophilidae > Drosophila > Drosophila basisetae. The sequence continues at coordinate 7,369,213 of JAWNLB010000070.1, forward strand.
AGAACAGTTGTAGAAGTGTGTTTAACAGCCAGCAGAGACATACAAATTAATTGTTACATTATATTTACATATATTCACACAAATTAAAATATATATGATTTATTCTGTAAAATATTAATAAATATATAAATTCTTTAATCCACACTTTATTAATGAAAATATCAAATTTTTGCCTGGTGCTTCTTTAGTTAAATTTGTATGTTTGTGGGTAGATATATATACATATGTATATAGTTGGGTACACAGTTACAGAATATCTCCAATTCGAGACTTCGTAATTGTTATTTTTCTCTTGGTTATTGCCGTTTGCTGTTTGGTTGTTCGCAATGCTGGTTTTGGGGGTTTTGGCTTTTCGTGCGTGTTGGGCTCTCGACTGCTTCAAGCTGAGATAATTTCCACCTCCGTTTTAATTTACGTCGCGTATACGGAATATATGACATTTTAAATTGTTTATGACTTTCAAAAAGGGCGCCAAAGGGCAATCTACCAGATAAAGACAACAGTGCTTGAGATCGGACTGGCATTAAAGCCCCAACCACTTTAGCCACTGGCAGTGACTACTATTGTCTAAATGGTTTGCCGCAGTCCCCACTTGGCTAATAGAATAGCACGCACTTTTCTTCTTATGTATACATATATATATATATACAAATATATTACTGCGTGTGGTTTTTAGTTAATTGTTAAGAGAATTGCCAAATTGCTGCATTTACTGATTGATGGGCATTGCGTTGATTTGCTTGGGGATTTTGGGTCGTACAATTTTAAGTTAAGCGGTTTTAGGAGCAATTTGTAAGAGTTGCCCAACGGCTGATCGACAGCAACGCCTCGCATTCCATCCTGCTCACTTTACTCCCAGCCTAGTGTAAATATTTGTTTGTTTAACTTTACAAAAGCTGGACCCTCGCTGCTTCCAGCTGAACGCACAGTTGTGCCGCACATTGTTTGCACATGATTTGTTATGCAAAATGCAAACAGTTGAAGTGGTGCTGCTAACAATAACGCCCCAATTTTTTGAGTTCATAGTTCGCACAGAAATGTCAAAAATATTTTAATATCTCCCATGCAGTGCATTAACTTTCTCTGGCCACTGTCGGTGCACTTGTAATTGCATAATAACAATGTTGTTGCTGTTGTGGTCCGACTGCTGCAAATGGTAATATTGTGTGCGTTGAGCAAACAGACAGTCAGAGAGAGAGAAGGACGGAGAGAAATAGAGAGACAGAAAGAGAGAGAGCCACAAAAAACACACAGACACACACACACAACAACAACTGTTGTTGTTATTCTTGTTCCATTTGACATTGCTCTTAAATTATTTAGGCTCGATTCCGCTGTTGTTTTTGATGCTGTTGCTGTTGTGCAATTATGCCATTTTATTAGTTTTCTAAATTTGGGTTAATTAAAAACTTATTTGGGGCTTTGGGGCAAACGAGTCAGAGTAACAGTATATATATACATACATATATAAAATTGATATGTATTTAAGCGCTTGTGCACTCGTTACATATGCCTAATGGCATTGGAACTGCAGCAAATTTTGCTATCGATTTTGCATTTTGTTCAAATTTATTGTCGTTTATTAAAATAGCTGTCATGGTTGCTGAGTATTTGTGTGTGTAGCTCATACGAGTATAGTGAGTTATTAATATGAATTCATTACAAATGTGTTGCATACTTAGGTGCTGCCAGCAAGCAGGCAGAACAAGCTACAATTTAGGCAATCAATTTGATCAGGCGACAGCTAAGTAGTCAGAAACATAGACAACTGAATAAATGGAATTTCAAGCCGTACTCAGCTGTACTATATATTTATGGGTACATGGAAATATATACATATGTATATATTTATGTGTGTGCCTTGACAAATGCAAATGCGCTTGCACTGTGATAATATTTTCCAGCAAATATCACAAATCGGCAATGGCAAAGTGAAAGGCTAACAAATATTTATAGCATTCGACGCGAGCCAAGGAGCAGCGTCTGTAATATTTATTACAAGTTGCATTCAACAAAGCAACAGACAACAGACAACAGAAGCAACAACAAAAATAACAGTAATAAATAAAATGTCTGCTGCCAGACGAAAACAAGAAGCTGAAAAAGAATGCCAAAGCTGCAGCCGCTGTAGAGTGTACTGTGGGTAAACTATATACTTTTTCTCACAAAAGTAACTTTCTAAATATGCTTTTTAAGCAAATTTATTTTTAGTATATTCACAATACATCGTACCAATTCTAAAGCTTACTGCTGTTAAATCCTGACGTTGGCTTCAATTTTCTACCTTAAAGGAAAAGGTTGTGACTAGCTTTGAATATTTCTTCTACTTGCTGTTCGTGCTAAATTTTTCTGCCTTTTTTTTCGATTGAAGTTTAAATAGTTTGAAATTGTGTTGGGTCTGTTTTGTTGGCTTTTTTCATTGCGTAGAATCTGAGTGTGAAGCACCACTTTTTATTTTGTTTGATGTGGCTAACAAAGTTTAGCAGCATGTGTAAAAGTATCGACTTTTAACTTTTAATGATTCAATTACAATTTATGGAGTCAACGACTACGAATCCATTAATAAACGGATCTTATTTGCCTATCCATTCTTTTCAGTTATTACAATTATTATTTTGGCTGGTGAATGTATATATACTTGCACTAAATAAATATAAATAAATAAAAATAAATTGATTTTAAGCCTTTTTAGAGCAAATCAAACACCCAACTTAATAAACATGTATATTTTTGCGTTACATTTTAATGGTTTGTTGAATTATTAATTTATATGACTAATAACAGTTTATTACATTTTCTATAAAATATATAATAAAAATATGAATTGTAAAAGTTAGTTTGAAATTATATTCTGGTGTTTTTGCCAGAGAAAAACCTTTTTGGCCTTTGGTTTGGTGCAATGGCAAAAGCAGTCGTAACTCGTGGCAGGCAACAAAAGCACAAGCAAACGACCACTAAGGAATAGAACAGCGACATATGGCAGTCTATTGCCATCCAAGGATACTACTGTAAAGCAGGACAGCTAGGCGGCTGCCAGAAAGAAAACAGCCAAGCAGCAAGACCAAGTGAAGGCAGTCTTAGTGAAAATCATTTAAATAAAAGTCAATGTCATGTTATGTAGAAAAGACAGCGAATAAATAGTAAGAGTCAGGCACTGAATGCGAGACAGAAAAAGGGAAAGACAGAGAGAGTGACGAAGAGGGACAGATACAGTAGAGACAGTGGAGACAATAGAAAACTGGCTGGCACCAATTGCTAAACGAAATATGGGGCGTATGTGTAATATGCGCGACAGCAAGGATTCTAGAAACAGCAAAAGTTGATGCGCTTAATAAATGCCACAAGCGCTAATCCTGTCACAATAATAGCAGCAACAGAAGCAAATCTCGGCTCACAGCCTCAACACATTTAATTTGGCAACAGAATGAGCTACGCTGACAGATGGCTAGGCTGGCAGGCAGCCTATTTTTCGGTAGGCAGGTGAGCCGTTGCCCTTAATGTATTTTCGTTTTATGGGGTCATTAAATTACGCTTTATTGCCGTTGAAATAAAATATTATGTGATAAAAATACCGAAACTGCGCCCAAGCTCAAAGTCTCAGACAAGGGACGATTTTACCCACAGTCGACAATCACATTTTAAATACGCTAATAAAAAAGGACATTCGCGGCATGCGCGGAGTGCCCAAAGACTCTGTTCCAAATTGCAGGCATTCTGAGGACATTGCGCCGCATGTGACATGCTGTTGATGTCTGCACTTTGCAGTTCTAAGTTTTCAACTGCTGAAGAATTATCCTTGACGCGGGTCCTTTAGTAGTTGGGCCATTTGGTTAGCGAGTAGCTGAAATTAGTGCAAGCGAAAAGACAACGACTGACGTTAAGCCCCCAAGAAAGTTATATATTTTATACCCTAGATTTAGAGAACGAAATCGACGAAGTATATGCATTCTTTATCAGCACTTTAATTGTTGGTTAAGGGATACACTTTTAATGAACAATGAATTTATAAGAAACAGAATCCTTGAAAAATTTATTGAAACTTGACTGCAAACTCGATGACATGATAGGCTGCTAATTTAATAATCACAACACATGTCTCAGCTAATTTACCTTCTTAATGGATTCATAGTGTTGCGACTATGTTCAGTTTCTTTGAATGGAATCGAAAGTATACATGCCAGTTATTTGAAATTGTCTTGAGAAAAAAAGTTACTCATAAAACGGGGTAACAGGATATCTCATAGCCAAGCACTCTCGATGTACTGTTGATTTTTATAAGTCGGTCACGCGACTCGTTTCGTCTGACTGGCCAAATTTGTACTTGAGTCTGGTAATTGTATTTATATGCGCCTCGTTGCCTCTGCTGCTGTCTCTCCTTTTTTAATTATTGCAATTTTGTTTTGCGTGCGCCGTGTAGCAATGTTGTTGATGTTAGTGTCTGTGTGTGTCTGTTTTTTTTCGGCTAGTCACATTTGAATGAAATGAATGGGGAAGAGTGTGAGATATGGGAGAGGCAGAGGAGGCACAGGTCGCTGCTCAGCTCCTTTGCGCTGCACTTCGCCAGCAGAAAATGTCAGCCAAACTAATCGGATTAGTGTGTCAGTAGTTTTTACTAACGAGTGTGTATGTGTTATTCTGTGTGTGTCTGACGAATAGCTGTTCGTTAACCCTAGTGACCTCTATTTGAGAGTCTTAGGCTCAGTGGACAGCGGCACGTTTTAGTTTAATTAAAAATATATGCATGTGTATGTAAAAAACAGAACAAACTGAGGACAGCCCTTGGGTAGTAGCATCTCTCGTTGAATTCAAATGTAGCACATCTGCTAAATCTGTTCCACTTGCGTTTAATTTGAATATTGAATTCTAAATTTAAGAGATATCACAGTTGTCCTCTTTGGAGCAGTATTAAGCTTGATGCAGGAAATGCAATGTCAGCGTGACATATACAACATCCGGTGCCTTGTCATTTCAAAGGAAAAGAGCATACTTTTGACGTATGCGACTACAAAAAGAGAACGGGAACAACAGCACAGCACATGTGTCAGAACAGATAAAACGGCACACGTGCGAGAGAGCACCCAGGATAACTCCAGCGACGACGAATGCGACTGCGACTGCGACTGCGACTGCGACAACTCATCAACTAAACCATAAACAAAGCAACGCCAAAGACAACGACAAAGGCGAAGCGAGCGGCGCAAAAAGGAGAAACAAAAAGCAACCGGGCAATAAAACTACAAACCGCGCCAAGCACCAGCAAAAGCAAAAGCACATCAATCAACGCTGTGGATTGAGGCAGGATACGCTGAAGAAAAAATGAAGATAGAAAATGTCGTATGTGTGTGTGTGTGTGTGTGTGTGTGTTTGTCTGCAACAACATTAACAATAACAACAGCAACAACAAGAGCAGCAGCTATATTTGTAATGCTTGTTGTTTTAGTTGTTTGTAGTAGTTTCATGCCGCTGTTGTCGACCACAAAATACCTTCTAGTCACGAACGGTGGACAGGTGGCCTGCTGAGGGGCACTGACTACAGTCAGTTAGTGGGACGAACGGACAGCTACATGAGCATAAATATAAAATATGTAAGCGACACTTGTGTTAGCTCTGTTTACACGTTACTGTACGTGTGGTGTGTGTCCCAACAAGATTAAAAGTGCCGCCGGGGCAAAAAAAGTTGTTCGCTTGTCTGTTGTGTGTGTGTGTGTGTGTGGGTGTATGTGTGTGTGAGGTGGCTGGAAAATAGCTAAAGCGCCAGCAAACAAAGTTGGCCCAAGCAATTAAAGGTGGCAATTTCATTTAGACCGTTTTTGTGCCCTTGCCAACTATGCTCTATGTAGCTGTAAAAGTTGTAGTTGCAAAAGTAATTGTGGACTATCGTAAAAGTGATCGACTAGTGGATACCCTGTACAGGTGTAGAAATAGCACAAATAATTAATAAATTAAATTACGAGCTGTCTAATTTGAACAAATGGTTTCAAAGAACACCTTAGCCATACACTATTGCATATCTAATTACTCGTATTCTGAATGAATCTTCTTTAAGCAGGTTTTTAATTGGAATTTCCGGCATTTTCCCAATTAATAAACAAAAATCAGCTTTCTAATGATATTTGCTTCATAAATTCAAGTCCTAAGCTTACAATTGTCGTCTGTTTTGAAGTAAAATCGGAAGAATTTAAGTTTGTGCTATTAGAACAAAATTGCAAATATATTTAATATTTTGTAGACATGTAGATCTCCAGAACAGAACTAGATTGAAAATCTTTAAAATAACAAAGTTGACATTTTATGTAATATATTCAACTAAAATGCTTAATGTTTAAGGTTCTGATGATTGATGATACAGTTTTTAACAATAGGGAATATTGTATGCATGATAAAAAAAAAACTATTTATTAAAGCCGTGTCAATTATTCATAGACTACACACTGCTGTCATTGAGTGACGTATAAGTGATTAAATTGAAAAAGGTGCCACAAAGCTGTTAAAATCTGTCCTGATGCCACAGCTCTTCCAGTTCCCCCCCAACCATGTAAGTGCCAATAGATGCCAGCTGGGAGCATGGCGAATCCGAGCAGGCAAATAACTTAACCAAAATAGCAACAACGGCCGAATCGAAATGTGTTATATGCATGAGCAGGGCCTGTATAACTATGTAAATATGTATATACAAATATATATAAATGAATGTATGCAGCAGGCATATTACGAACATTTGGGTATTATTTTATGGCCCATGGTAATTACAGGTGTCGCTATAATAAATTACCTTTGAATTTACTGTTTGTCGTTCTCATCGTTGTCGTTGTTGTTGTTGTTGTTGTTATCGCAGTTGTTGTCATCGTCGTTGTCGTTGTTGTAGTTGTGTTCGTTGTTCTTGTCACTATAGTGTCTGGCGAGTGGCAGAGTGGGAGTTGGGAGATGGTAGGCAGCCTGACTCACAGGATAATATGGATGCCCTGCGGCGGCAACGGCGACGGCAGCTGCTTTGGACTGAACTGCCTCAGCTGCTGTTGCTGGCAGCTCGCATGTTCTGTCATTGATAAGCTTTATTAAAAAGGATAATGAGCCTGTGGCTGTAAGCGTGTGTGTATATGGGTGTTTGTGTGTATGTAAGTAATGCGGTTTTGTAGCAACGTCGGGTGTCAGTGTATGAGTGCCGTGTACATGTGTCCATTATAAGTTTCGTTGTTGTTTACGAGCTGTAGTGGCTTATTGTTGCTGTAGTTCTTGTTGTTGTTGGTGCTGCTGCTATTGTTGTTACTTTAACAGGCGTAGTTGTTGTTAATAGTTATGAGTTAATGGTTTTTTGTTTGCCTTCGTGTTGTTTGTTGTTTGCTGTTTTCCGTTTTCATTATTATTTTCGGATTATTATGATTACTTTTGTTCCGGCATAGTATAATCAAATTAACTGTATGTATATGGAACACTCGCTACGATACGATGACTATTTTCACTGCGCCTGACATTAACTATGGCTTTTTTCTGAATGTTTTCTTGCTGTCTGCTTTTGTTTGAAATGCGCACCCAACCCACAATAACACTTGCCCCACTGACGAGGGTTATGTTATGTTGGGGTTGTGCAGCTGGTGCTGTAGCAGTTGGCTCTATGGATGTTCCATAGATTTGTGGCTAGAACTTTGAGCAAACGACCTTTTGATGTTGCTGATTAAGTTTTGATTAGCTGCGCTGTCAATAGCTGCACATAGACACAGCGCAACACAAATACAACACGTGCACCATGAAGATGGCGAAATTAGGGCAAACAGCAAAACAAACATTTTACTCGAGTTTGCCGAACGATTAATACCCTTGCACTATTCAATATTCTTAGCCGCATAATAAATGGAAATAATATAAACTGCATGCAGCAAAATGGTTAAATTTTGTAATACAATAACACATTTTTCTATATTTGTTTAAAAAACAACTTTTTAATAATTCGTGAAACATTAAATGCATAATAAATTATTAACTATGTGAGACAATTTCGATTGTTTTCGATATATCCATTGTATTTGTGTATAACTCATATTTATGTTTGCAACGTAAATACTAAATCTTACTTTATAAATTCCTATTCAAATTTTGTGGCCATAATTTGTAATTTTGATTTTAAGCTATTTCTTACTTATTTTCTAAAATGTATTTTAATGGTAACTGCAGCACTTATTTCGCATATAAAAGTCAAACAACCACTCAAAGGGTATACAACTTCATTGATCGATGCAGCGTCAGCTGCTGCATACACACTCACACACACTCACACACTCTCACACTCATTCACACACACTCACTCACTCACACACATACTCACTCTCAATCCTACCCACCCGTTCGTCAGCCATCTTTGGCTCCTTTGGGCGTCTGAATCGATGCAAAGCAAAACGATTTATCGACTTTGCTGAAAAGCAAAAATTATATTCGTGTACATATTTGTGTTGAGTCACAGCTCACACCATAAAACCTCGTCAGTAACCCCAACCCGCAACTCCCTTTATTCACTATCAGCATGCCTGCCTGCTTTAAGCCCGACTGCACTTTGGCAATTTGATGTGCGCTTCTTCTTCTTCCGCTTCTTTTTAACGGGTAGCGCATAAAAAATAATTCGTTATGTGAATCGCTCCATTTCCCTTGGTGTTTCGGCAGCAGACCAATGTTATCGAAGCGTTGTGTTTGCTTTTGACTATGTCGAAATTGTGGCTGCGTCTTCGGATTGCAACGTAAACGTGGCAGGGTGTCGAGTAGTGCGGAGTGGCAGTGGTGTTGTGACAGCTGTATGCGTGAGTCATTTTTCTTTTTGCAATTCAACTGCAATCTAAATGCTTCAGTTCGGTGTGTTTATCTAGTGCGCTATTCTCGACTCGATGTTGGCCCATTGATTGAAATGCTGGCTTCATACAGCCTGTGGATAGCGGCGGTGGGAATAGCTTGAGCCATTTGCACGTAGACGTTTGTGGCAAAGTCCACTTTTTCACCATGTTGCATGCCGAATTCGTTGGCTGCATATGACAGCAAATCTGTCAAACTGCTTGTATAGCTTGAACCCATTAAAATGAAGTAAAAATTGGATCATTGAGTTGTGGCATGTAGCATACCTCAGAGTGGCTGGGGATTATATAGCCACGACTATCTGTCTATCTGCATGCGCAAATTAATCTTAGTATTTTTTTTTTACAAAAAATATCAACATATATAAAAAAAAAATGTAAATAACAAAAGTAAACATAAACAATAATAATACTTGTAAACAAAAGTTAAGAAAAATAGATAAAAAGATACAAATCTATAATCAGCAGATCCCGGAAATGCCGAGGAGTGACGTCATAACTGAGAAGCTTTATTTACCATTCCCAATAATAGAAAGAAAAACTATCAACAAATATAAAAAAAAAAAATGTAAATAACAAAAGTAAACATAAACAATAATAATACTTGTAAACAAAAGTAGATTGTTAGAATTTGACTTCAAAGTATTATTTTTTTAAGGTAACAATTTTATTTTGAAATTGAGTCACGTTCTCTATTTGAAAACATTTTCCGTTGATTTTTGGGTACTTCAAAATCCATTCGAGCACTCTCGACTAGAGCTTTTATTACTGGCTCCGTTTTGTTTAACTTCTAATTCAGTGCGCCGTCGCGCGCGGCAACTAAGTGAGTGCCGCAATTCCAACGAGCTGAAACCTTTTATTCAACACGTTTTTCCATCTACCCTGTTTAAGCCACACACTCCCCTTTCCCGCGGCACCTATTTGACATACGACGCAACGTTGCACCAGCGGCTGCCAGTCGTAGCTAAGCAGGAAACGGAAATTGCTTTGCAAACACTTCGCAGCACCTTTGCACCACCAGCAGCGATTCGCGTGGCGTATACGAAACGCAAAATGCTGCAAAAGTCAAGTGAAGTTAACAACCCCCGCCCCAGCCCATCATAACCTACACCACGAGTCTGCCCCTTTTTGTACTCTTCATGCTTGTCAGCCGTACCTTTTTGCGTAAGTTTCTTACGCCATTCTTGGCAATAAGCTGGTCTTGCCCGCCGCCTTTTATGGCCATAAGCAATGTGAAATATGAATTGCGGTTACGGCTAAAATCTCTCCAAAAGCAAGCGGCAGACCAGACCAGCTAACCCACAGCTAACAAACAGCTAACCGTTTGGCCAGTTGAATGTCGGGTTGCTGGCTACTTCTCAACACACACAAGCAAAACAAAAACAGCACACACACACACACACACAGACATACACTTACACTAAAAGGTAACAACTAAAGCATCAACTGCATTTAACTTTGCTGTTATTTTGGCGTCGCGCTGTGGCGCACATAGCCATTTTATGGCTAAATCCACTTAAGTTGCTAGCAAGCAGGAGATGTGTGTGTCTGTGTGTGTGCGTGTGTGTGTGTGTATATGTGTGTGCGTGAGTGTGTGTGTGTGTGTATGTGTGTGTGTGTGTGTAGCTGTGTATATGTTTTTGTAATTTCAGCTGGATGACTGCCTACGGCAAACATTGAAAGTTGTTGTAAGTTAAATTATGGCCAAAATGTTGCTGGCTCTTGGTCTGATGGCGGTTTTGTCCTCTACACATGCCAGTATCTGTGCATATTACGTATGTGTGCATGAGTGGGGATATGTGTGTGTATGAGTTGGGTTAAAATTACCTTTAAATTGAAAATTATTGTATGTGCGCGCACTCAACTCGCACCTCCATCCGCAGACCTCTCACACTCTACCCCTCTTTTTGTCAGCACACTAAAAACATAAATTTCTGTGGTTGCTGCTCAAAATTGCGGTAGCTTCGTCTTTCCCCTGGCTAATTCTCCCTCCCCGCTCCAATTGAGAGCGTGGCATATGGCTGCTGCCTCGCGGTGGCTTGTGGCTTAAAACGATGCCGAGCTCTGAATTACTTTTTCAATTTGAGGCTGTTGAGGCCACAACAGCTCGGTAGCTAAATGAATTAATACGGTGCGAGCAGGTAGCTAACGCAGGACGCAGATTCTTAAGTGTTCACTTTGGATTCATAAACGAGACGCAGTTGTTGTTTTTCTTTGTCTTCTACTTTCTTATTTTCGGTTATGCCAATAAGCATAGCATAGTTTATTGCGTTGTCTTTTGAAAGCGCTGCGAGGCTTAACAAACAACCTCATATAAGACTGCTCTTAATAATTGTTTGTATTATTTCTTTTTCTGATCACTTCTTGATAATAGGGCAGATGATCATTGCAAAATTTATAAATAACTTCACGCTAAGATTAACTATACCTGTTCTGAAAATGTACAAGAATTTATTCTCAGTATAATATTTTTATTATATTAACCAAATATGAGTTTATTAATCATTAAAAATCCCAAATTTAAAAAGACTATCTAATTTTTCTTCTTTTCATATAGTAATTTAGCTTTTTCCTGTTTGCGATGTTCAACTTTTAACTAATTTAATTTTATTTCGTTTTTCTAATAATAGTGTTGTTAGTTAAATATAATAAATAAGATTAATATATTAAATGAATATCTTCTTTGAGCTTCTCTAATAATTTCAAACTTCAATTTTAAAAAAAGTACACTTTAAACTAATGTAATTCACTTGGTTTGACTTTCATTTCGGTCCTCCATCAATACCAACGTGTCACGCTGCGAAGACACGATATGCGCCCTTCTCCAAATTTTGGGCATGTGTTGCCAACGCAATGAGCGAACTAGGAACGGAGGCACGCCCCGTTAAACTGTCGCTGGTACTGCTTAGGTGAGGCCAAAGGAGTCGTAAATATGTAAGCACGGGCGAAGCCATGACAAAAGTCCTCTGCTGATTTGGCACAGTGTGTATGTGTATGTGTGTGTGTTTTGGCTAGAGCAACAATTGTGCTTGTGTTGTGTCACTTTTGAATGGGCTTTTAAAATGATTAAATTTCTTTTCATAAATATTTCAAATAGGCAACAGCTGCCACACCAGCAAGGATATCAATTTCGCATTGACTCCGACTGTCTTCTCTATTGACAAGCCCCACCAATAACATCGATGTGACCGAAGCTCAGCTTAAAGCAGCAACCCAAAAGTGAAATACTCGTACTTCAGGTCTTAGGACTGCCACGCCCATTGTCAGCTAGGCGTACGCCTTTGGCTATAATTCTTGTTACTTGTCACTGTGCAAATGTGTCTTGAGTCGAGAAGAACGCCTCGAGAGGTTGCCGGAGCTCAACAATTTGGAACTTGTTCATGGCGTTGCCCTTCTACACTTTACACTCAAAACAAAACTCAAGCTTAAAACGAAAACAAATCGACGTTATGTGAAAACCCCGAAAATATTTTTTAACTTTTTGGCTATTCATTCATTCAAATTATAAATACTTGTTCTGAGTCGAAAAAAAAGCTGCTTGCTGTCAAATTCGCATTGTTCTCAAATATTTTCAAATTAAATGATATAATTTTATGAGCTTTATAGACGTCTATAAACGTCACGGGAAAAAGTACAACTTAAGAATTCTGTGTACCTTGAAAGCACATTGCAAATTAAATCATTTTTAAATTTAGGAAACGAAAGTATGAAAACTTCCGTCTTAAACATTCACTGTGATGAGCTTCTATTGAAACCTAAAATGATGTTCATTTTCCAAATAGAATTGCTTTTTTTTTTTTTTGTATGTAGTTGACATTTGCCAAGCGTTGTCGTCGCTGCAAATTGTCTTGACCCTGGTTGCCATCTCTCTCGTCATCGTGGTTTGTTTGTTTGCCTAGCGGGCTCGTAAATAAATCATTTGATAACTTGACGCTGCCTTCGATTTGAACAACACACACACACACACACACACACATCCACACACCCACATACACTCATACCAATACATCGTTGTCCTTTGGTCAAGGGCTCACCTCAAGCGACTCCGTCCTATTCGCTGTCTGCTGGCGCTACAAGATTTCGTGATTTATATGCTTTTACTTTGACGTGACCCGTCGACTGGCCGACAGTTTGTCCGCCTGCTCAGCTCTCTACCCCTTATCGATTTTAGCCAGCTTTCGCGCTTGTAGCCAGTTTGTTGTTTTGGCTTTATCTGCGGCTGTTCGCCCGCAACGCAAACTTTGTCCGAAGCGAAATGGTGTCGTTAATTTTTAGTGTCTGCTACCGAAACGCTAACAAAGCAGCCACAATGAAAAGTTATAGCCAACTCCTATACATATATATATATATATATATATCTATACATATATACTCAGTCTATGTATGTATTCAATTATCTACCTCGGTTTGGAGCCAAAACACTTTCATGTGGCTACTCGATCTTTCTTTCGGTCCAAATAGTTGGAAATTCACGAAATTGATTTCCTTTATCACATCTGCAAATCCCGCTGACACTTTCTCGCCTGCCGCTATGCAAATGAGCTGAACTCATTTATGGCGAAGACAAGTAAATCCTTTTCAATTACGAGAGCTGGAGACTAAAAAGTTTCGCAGCTCTGAAGGTGGCTGTGACTATTAAGAAAGCTTAGCCATGTTTTTGGCTTTGCCTCATACGAACTAAAAAGCTGAAATCAGTTGGCCAGAAACAGTAAATAACTTCTCAACAACCCGAAATACATGAAATTTTACTTAGCCCTCAGCCAAAATGCACTTTCAAAACAGAAAACGGGGGTGAGGCATTGACATTTTGACCTACATAAACACGGAGTAGAGCGATGGGATTTTCTTTAAAGGATTTACTGTCAAACTCAATTTATGGCATATCTATTTCAGTGTGCGAGTGAGCGTGTGTTTGTGTGGGTGTGTTAGAACTCAACCAATTTGCTATTAATAGAATTTCGCTGGCCAAATATGTAGAGTAAGTGTAGGAGAGTAAGTAAGTCGCTCCTTCAACTCGCACATCTGTAACATTTGCCAGATTGTGTGCGCCTCTTTAGGATCGACTTAAATGCTTCACATTATAGACTCGGTTATGACAAGCCCTTTAAAGTCGGGCGAGCAAATCAAGATTAAAATGAACAAAATATACACATAAAAAATTAGATAATACAAGCAGTTGTTTTGAGCAACCGAATACCAAATACCCTTGAGACAATCCTTTGCTAATGTGTATAACCCAATATGAAGTTTAAGTGTCATTTATGATTCGTCACCTGAATTAAAAGCATGGCACCTCCTCATTTGACATAAAAATACAATTGTCAAGCTGAAATTATGAATGACATATGTGAAAATTGTGAAAAATCGCTACCAATTATCAATACAACGTAATCATAAATTACAAAGTTTCATTACAAGTTTGAGGAAAAATTAAGATGAAATGCCTTTTGTATAAAACTTTTTACTAAGTGAGCTTAATGAAGTCAAATTAAAAACACGTAGTTAAAGAAAATATGTGGCGGTAAAGTGGTGTAAGTTGCTTAACAGCTTAATCAAAATATGTCGATTAATGTGTTTTATAAAAACACATAGGCTGTTAGCCATAAATCAAACATCACCACAAAATATGGTTAATATAGCAATAAATATTTGATCATTGGCTTGCAGGAACATAAAGTCTACAAAAAAAATACTTGAAGAAAATAAATAGCTGCACTTGTATTTCCAATCAAGAAGGTGTATGAAAAATTTGCAGTATCCTGAACAAGTGTGTAAGATAGAGTAGGTCTAATCATGGCAGAGGGCAACCGAGCGAGCACTCGACTCGCCCGTGCCAAATTCATAAGCCTGTGCAGAGTATATCCCTTTTTAGCTGCCTCCTATCCCCCACTGCACCACCACCTATCATCGAGTTAGCAACAGCGGCGTATCACTATCGTGACTGTGTGCTTAAAGCTGCTCAGATGCTGCCTCTCATCCATGGGGATTAGGTATTTCAAAAGTTTCTGACCCAAACGTATTTCGAAAGAGTGAAAAAAGAGGAAAGCGTTTTAGTATACGAGTGTGCGGGAAAGCGTGTATCTGGATGTATATTAGAGTGTGTGTGCGGCACACAAATATCTATGGGGTTTTTGTTTGCTTGACTTTGTTGGCACTTGGCATGAATGGCAACATGGTCTTGCCTGGAGGTCTGCCTATTTGCCTGAATATCCATTATCTTGATCATCGCTGAAGGATGTGAAAGTCGGAAGGAGGCCGACAATGCCACAGTTTAGTACTATAACCATTTTAACGTTTTTGATCTATGCCACACACTCACACACACACACACACACACACACACATACATAAATAGACAAAAGGTTTGCAAATTCTTGAATGGGAGACCGTCATCTTCTGTTTGCCACAGTTGTCATGGCAAAATTGTGGAAAGAAGATATTCAATTTGCTTTGCTGCTTAAGCATCTTGAAGTTTTGGCCAACTTAAGCAGCCGCAAATTGACGCAACAAATCAGGATTTGTTGTTACTAATTTTGTGCGAAATTCAAACTTTTACAAGCAGTGTCTTCAATTACATTTAGCTCGATTTGACTCGACTATAAATTTCTTGCATTTTCTGGTCTGTCAAGATTTATTGCAGCTCAATCTGAAGCTGACTTGTAATTCATCTCGTTATGGGACATGAACAACACTGCGGACCTGAACAATTGCCAAACAATTAAATTTATTATTTGAAAATGCCAGCATCCAGTCAGAAGCATGCGAGACTATTGCAATACACAAAAGTCTTACAGCACTAAGGATAATAACACGAAAATGTCGAAAAGCCGCTCAAAGCCTATGGGTAAAGGCAGGTGTGTCAGAAGGGGCGCAGAGGGTTTTGGGGGCAGTTGAGTCCATAAAAATTCAAACAATATGGCAAAGCTCATCAGGCGCATCATCAGGTCTTAGCATATCCCAAAGCTGCCAGCAAATCCTCACTGATGTTAGAGCAAGGGAGACAGGGCAATGAGCTGGGATTTTTGCTGTGACGAGCATTGAAATTTACAATTTAAAATGCATGCATAATGAATGTGTTTGCAAGCAAAAGACTTTCAGCAAACCACAAACAAGGCCACGCCCCGTAGCGCACCGATGCTTGAGGCACAAAAGTGAAAAGAGAAACAGAAGTATGGAAACAAAAACAAAATAGCTATCTACCAACAACGAATATTACATGCCCTCCACTAACCGATTGCGAGCAATATGTTGTACTGATTTTTGTCCAAATATCAGAAGCATATATAATAAAAATAATGTGAACAAAATTCAAAGCTTCATCATGTGGGCCTTGTTTGTGCATGCCTAAACACCACTCGACTAGAGACGCTGATCCAGAATAGATATAATTTAGAGAGTCGGAGACGACTCCCTTAAAGTATTACATACTTCACATGGAATTTATAATACCCTCTGCAAGGGTATAAAAAGCATAAAAAAAGGAGGACAAAAACCTTCAACAAGGCCACTCAGCTCAACTCGAGTCGACTCGACTCGCCTTGACTGGCAAAAATCCTTAATCTGTGCGAATTCTGGTTAAGAGAGAGCAAGTGCAACAGCAACAGCTGGAACATCATCAACATCTCTGTACTCTGTACTCGGGTTGTGCAGCTGCTTTTGTTTAGCTTACTTTTTTTTATAGAAAGTACTTGTTTTATACAAACACACATACACACACCACAAGCACTTTTTGGTCATGTGTGTGCATATTTGCACGACTTTGTTTGCGCTTGTTGTAAGAGGGGCAGCGGCTGGGAGGGTACGCGGCATTCCTCCAAGAGCAGCTAAATCTCTTGCTAAGAAAATTTAACATAATTTTGTTAGTACGAACTATGCATTTGTAATCAATGAGAAATCTAACACACTTGACCTCCTGCCGCTTCAACTCTTGACTTTAATATTTTGCAGTTAGACCTGTAAACGCAGACATACACTGAGCAATAAATCGCTATACATTTTGGAAATTCGACATATTATAGACTTTTTTGGTACTTATATTATTACCAAACATTAATATATTAAAATTTCACTGACCACCGCTAAACTCTAATATAAAAGATGAGACAGTAAATTCCGTTTCTTGTTTCAGAACTATACCAAAAAGATGTTTGCATTTCTTCCTTTTAGAAATGTTTTCTATTATATATATATATATATTTATATCTGTAAAATATAAAAAAAAACCAATGTAGATGGGATTGTTGATATAGTCTAGTAGTCTAGTTTTATCTTAGGGAGATTTTTTTAATTTTGAGGGAGACTTTTTTCTGAATGCATCTGTTTGTTAAGTCCCCGCAAACCTCATAAGGCACCAGGCACTCTCTGAGGCTCTTAGATTTCGTGATGAAATTTCCGTTTTCTAATTTCTAATTTAATTAGGCGCATGCCACAGAACTCAGCTCGTAAAGCCCCAGCGCAATCACCGGCCAAACACACACACACACACACACAATGGGTTCCTGTTGATACACAAACAAACTTACACACATCTACAGCCACGTACAGCACGTACACACACTCGTATCTGGCATTTGCATATGAGCAACATTTTCATTACGTGCACAAAAAGACCACAAGTCCCCAACCAAAAGGGGAAGCAGATTTTATTTCTGTGACAACATTTTCCACAGCGACAATTTTTCATATTTTTCATATTTTTCATATTTTACACGGGCTACCAGTGTAGGTAACAGCAGCGAGACATTTAGACATTTATTATCAAAAAAATGAAAATAAATATACATATAAATATATAAAAATAAATGATACATCTGCACATTAAATTCATTAAATTATGAAATTAAATGATATATTAACATAAAATAAAAAGATTGCAAATAACACGAATTACTTAATAATTACAATTATTTACAATTTTAATGATTAGTCAAAAATGTTGTGTTATCAAAACTTGAATCTTAGAATTTCAAAAGCACTGGGGTGAATGGGTTTTTTAATTATTTGAAAAATAAAATATAGCGCATTTTTAATTGTTTTTTGTTTACGTTGGCAACCCTTTCGGTGATTGTATTTTATGCAAGGGATGCGTTTAATTTGTCGCACGCGTGGCAACTGGGTGCACGTGAGTGCTTGTGTGTGTGTGTGTGTGTGTGTGTGTGTGTGTGTGTGTCTGTGTGTGTGTGTGTGTGTGTCGCAATATTGATTGGTCGCGCAACGTTTTGGCTGTATTTCTGGCTTGTAATTATTTTAGTGTAATTAAAAGTTGCCCTTGACAACCTTTGTTTGTCGCGCAATTAGAGCAAACGCAATCATGTCGAATATTAAACAGCAACAGTTCATGTTTTTATTAACCGCACATGACCACACAATCATGAGGTGCAACGATACGTTTTTTTTTTTTTTTTTGACAGGCAGTGCAGTTAGCTATTCAAATTGTTCTCACTTGATAAATGCCAGCCCGACGATGCCAGCGAACCTTCGACGCCATAAAAGGCCATTAAGCACATTTGAAATTGAAAAGTCATGCTATATGGGAGAGCTTTGCAAACCATCACCCCTCCGTCCGACTACCTCGCTAGCTGTATTTGCATACCGCCCACATAGTTTCCATAATGTTTTACATAAATTTGACTTTTAATACTCAAGTTTGCCAAACCAATCGTCCATTTGTGCGCTCGTCCATCCCTCCCTCCCTGTCTCTCTCTCTCTCTCTCTCTCTCTCTCTGCGCCTCTATCTCTATCTGTGTCCATCTCTCTCTTTCTCTCCGTTTGTCTGCTTGTCTGTTTTTCTATCTGAATGTTTGTCTATCAGCAGCCATTAGGCAAAAGCTTTTATCAGCTGCAGTCCGCAAAAACTGCGATAGCAAACGTTCAACTTCGATTACTCGTAAATCTCTCAAAGGATTTAATCCATGTCATGTTAGCTAAACAAAATACGTCAACACAGTACAATGGTCAATGCAAAGGTTACCAATTAAATACACATATTAGTACACACACACTCACTAGTTGGCATAAAAATCAAGCAATACGAATTTAAACACGATTCCTTAAGGCTTGAGGCTATCGAAAATATTATTGACGGTCAGATTTATAAAGCTTATAATTTAAATTAATGCTTTATAAACTTAGATACATTTTCAGGCTATTATCAATTATTTGAACATACCTATTTGAGTATTTTGATGGACATACTTTAAAGTGAGCCTGTAGCACACACAAAAGTTAATTCACACTTGAACTTTATCTGACGGCTTAAGTGCTGTGGGTCGCACACATCACATGTTCCATAGGGCCGAGCAAATGCGCCCACTATTTTGAACACACTAATGTACATATACATATACACACACAAACACACACACGCACGCATATATATTCATAAACACACACGTATACACATATGCAGGATATGAGCCTTAATAATGGCTTGACCATTATCCTGCATATAAAGTTGTTCATTTCCTTGTACCTCAGGCTTTGATTTTCGTTGGGGACTTGCACGTCATTTTGTATGCTGTGTAAGTTTTGCCGCTTTGCTAGCGCTACGATCTTAACTTTTGGTCCCCGCATCGATTGTTGTTATTGCCATTGTGTTGCATACATAATAAATTTTATGAAACGTAAATTTTTATTGAGCCCAATTTTTGGCACAGCAATAAAACGACAAGTGGAGCGCAGCAGCAAATAAACTTCCTCCTGCCCACCCATGCCTAGCCAAAAGTTCGCGTTAACAATAAAAATCGAAAGTTTTATTTATGTGCTCTACGATTTGTAAAGATTTCTTCTTATGGTCGCAGTCTGTTTGCACTATTTCCTTGTAAGTCTCGTATTTGGTTCGATTTTTATTATTAATTTCTCTTTATCAGCATAGTACACTGAGATAACTTTTTACAAATGAAACTTTTATATTTTTGACTCTTCAGGCGTTAGAAAAATGGCATACATGATTAGAAGCAAATTTCATGGACCCATTTTGTTCAGTGTAGTTATTTGAATTGCAAATGCCAATGGATAAATCATTTTCAATTATTTGTTTGAAAAGTTCTGGAATGCAAGACATGTGAACCAAAAGAAATGTCGGCGTCACAAAAGTCATATTAATTAAATAACAACAAAACATCAAAAATACTTCAACACAGCATAAAAGGGAATTACGCACTCAATGCGAACACACACATTCGGACAAATACACTGACAAGCGAAAACAATGTCAACATTTGTTTGTAAATTAAACAAACAAAAAATATTGCAAATAAAACCAAAATGAACCAAAAACCGTGCGACCGACTGACACAAAGCACCCGCCCAGCAGTTGATTTGGTCTTTTCTTTTTTTTTTATTCTTTTTTTCGCGTTTATCGACGAATCGAATCGAATCGAATCGCTCATTTAACTGTTTGCTATTGTTGCGCAACCAAAAAAAAATATATGGGGATTAACGGGTGGTAGTGAGAACTGGAATTTCTGCCGTTTGACAGGAAATACGACAACGTTTTCGCATCATTGAAGCACAAAAATGTTGATCGAATTGGCGGAAAAAGTTGCCAATGCCATTAAATACAAGGTGTGGTGTACGTATACTTAATACTAGCAAACATGTATGGAAATGTGTTGACAACTGCTTTAAATTAAAATTAAATTAAACGTATAATGACTGCCCTCTGACCTCCATTTGTGTGTGCCTATAAGTTGGAAAACATAACATAAACATAAACATTAACATATAGACATATGTATATGAATATTCCTATAATGCAGAGCATATTTTATCAGTTGCAGAATTGGAATTTTCTGTTGCATACACACAGTAGTCGTCTTTGGCTTTGAATGCCTACCAGCTGCCACTACCTTTGTGAATACTCTGTGGCAAGAACGTTGTCAAATCGATCTGAAATGTGCTTAAGCGTGTCTGGCAGCACAAAGCCCATCTTAATAATTGTAATCAAAGTCATTTCATGTTAAGATAATGGATAGATCTGTTTAACAATTATATTCATGCAGCAAAGTATTTTATTTAATTAAATAAAGTTGTTTAGGTGAAAACTGTATTCACTCCGCAAATAACTTGGCATAGGGATACTTTGTGATGACATTTTTTATAATGGCGCCAATTATGTTTTTCAATGACGATCTAAGAGACTCGTCCACTTCGCGAAATATTACGTCCCAGTTATCATTGAGAAACGCATTTATATTATCACCCAAGAGTTTATCGCCATTGAACTGATTGGTAAAGTGGATGTATATTCGACCAGGCTTCGCTCTGAGCTCAAGATTGCTTATATCCATATAGGGTTCTCCATTCTTTTCAAAGGCTTACCCGTAAATGTTATGTGCATTTGAGTATTGTCTGGGAATTAAGATATTATGTTTGTATATGTGATATTTTAGTTATAATGGAATTTACCCATGGTCACATTGCCAGCTCCGCTTATGGGCAGTAATGGCAATTTGCCCTTGGCGGTGTAAGGACCCACCATTTGTAGGTTTTTACATTAATACTCATTTCGTGCTTTTGGGCTATGTCCTTGCCGAAACCCCTTTAGTGGAAATACTTTTCATATATATTTTAAGTAGTTTTAATTTAAGATGCCACTTACTTGACTTCAGTGAATCGTATTTTACTTAGGCCAATCAAGGTGTTATCCTTAAAGATTAGACCAAATTTAACAGGATTTTCGGCGCCTTGCTTTAAATGCATCTTGGCTACCTTCAGTGGATCGACTTTCATCCTTATCGGTAAACAATTTGTTGAATAATTCAACAATGCACTCACTATCTTCATAGTTACAGGGCTTGGGATCGTCGGCTAAATAATTAGGATATTTATCTAGTGATCGAATTGAAATATGGACCTGTCCTTACGAAACTTGGCTTGTACAGTCAGAATTGTACAAAGTACGACAATAATAATAATTCTTGACATCTTCACAATGAAAAAACTTTAAAGCACATTCACATGAACTAGACATCCAAGCTACTAACTTCTGACTCCAGATGATGTTGAGCTTTTATAGTAGAGTGCCCAAGTTAATTATATCACGTATATAAAACATGAGAAAATAAATTATATCGTTATTATTTTATCACAAATTGTTCTTCAACTGTGCTTATGTATATATAATTTGAACTTTAAATTTACCGAATTCGAGCTAAATTCTTTTTGTGAGAGTATTACCGTAAAGAGTGTGAAGTACTGTTTAGTAATCTAGAATTATTTAGTGGGTATTAAACTAACTTATCAGCCGGAGTGGGCAGCACCAATAAATGATTATAGAAGGTTCCCAGTAACCTTCCTTCCAAGTTTGGTAACTGTAACTCTTAAATTGTTGAATTTCGTTTATCTATCTTTCAAATTGTATGAGATATATGGTAAATATTATCGATTTAAACTAACAGGTGTATCGGTTTAGGGAAGCGGAGTAGGCGTGGCCATTCAATTTTTTATTGAGCACTTAATACTTCAAAATTTGATGACTCTAGCTTACAAATTGTGGAAGAGATGCGCATTTCAAATTTCTACGGCTGCATTACCTGGCGGAGGCGGTAGCCTTAAAATTGTGGGAGATATGTGGCTTTATCGATTTGCGAATATCAATTTTATCGATTTCCTAGTGGATGTTACACTCCAATATTTACACTTTGTCTGACGCCGGCACAGACCAGTATGTGTTCTAAATTTCAAGTCTCTGCCTTTAAGGGTGTCGGAAAAAATTGGGTTAATACAGATGGAAAGACAGCATGACGAACATTGCACTAGACTAGACTTTGAATTCATCAGAAACAAATGCATTAAAAAAAAAACCCAATAAGTTTTGCTTTAATTAACCGACATGGCGTCACAAGCCTCCGGATAATTAAGTAATGTTTGTTGTTAAACTACTTGTTCAAAGTACAGGTTCAATTTAAGCGAACTGCTGATCTTGATCAAAATACACAATTAGACTAATCAATACCGTTAACTAAACTTGGACTTGATCGGACTAACCGGTTTCATATATTTTTTGTTTTTAAATGTTTTATATTATTATATCTATATTATTGTATGTCTGCGTATTTCTAAACAGCTTGCAGTTCAACTTGTTGCTCACGTGGCTGGAGACAGCAATTCAGGAAGTGAGCAATGCTTTCATCAAATTTTGTGGAAATATGTTCTGCCCGTAGCAAAGAGACAGATACCTGCCTGATCAAGAAACTTCTTACGACAAAATTAAAAAACCCTCAATAAGGCCATAAAAAGTCAATTGATGAGAGAGCGGGTGAAATGCCTTGAAGTAAGTGCGTTAGGTAATTAATTATCAATTATGCACTTAAATGGGTCATGATGAAGTTTACAAAGTGAAGAGAATAGCGCACATGCCTCTCGGGCAGCAATGACCCAATTCATCTGGAGCCACAAAGTGCACCTCAAGCATGCAAATGCTTTGCATTCACCGGCACGCCAGCTCAGCAAGTCGGCAGGTCGGCAGGTCGGCAAGTCGTCTTGGTAAGTGGGGTGGAGAGACCTCGACGTCAACGTCATAATCAAAATCAACTGATGGGGGCTTACGGCTCATTAGCACGCGTTCCGCAGAGCAGCAGCAGACAACTTGATTGAACATCAATGGGCTGCTTGCCTACTCTTGATATGGCCACGATGTGGGGCATGAGGCAAAGAGCTGTGTCGAGATTAATGCTAATGTGACAACTTAATCGAAAGCCATTTATAAGTTATGTCAAGTGGAGAGCCAAGCCTCACCAGCTTCCTGCCTGAATGACTAAATGCCCGAATGACTGCCTGACTGACTGACTGTCAACTTTATGACGATATTCGTTGTCGACGATGACATCGCCTAAATATAGGCAATGGCAACCAGCTCTGACTAAATGCCAGCTCCTAGCATGACAACGACAAATCCATAAAAAAAGCACGTTAAATATTTGCATTAATTTTGGGCTACGATAAGTAAAACAGGAAGCAGTATCAAAAGTGCAGACTGCACAATGCTCTGCTCCTAGTGTATTGAAAGCTTTAAATTGAGATGGAAACGGATCCTTACAATTGTGGCGTATATGCATTCTACGAATTTTTGATTGTTAAGGAGTGTTAAAGAATGATTTTTGATTTTATAATTCAAGGATATATTATTGCAAAATATCGGTGAAGATACAACTGAGACTGATCAGGATCAGGGCTTTGGCAACTTTCTTTAAAAATACTTTTAAAAAACTTGAATGAGCCCACATTGATTTTTTTGTTATCGCTCAAATCCAAAAAGTAATTCAAGTATTTTTTCAATCGTCCTTGAGCTTTTCTCTTAAGCTCTCAGAGACTTTTAACTTATCACAAATTTTGGCAGAAGAACAATAACCGATAAGAAAGCAAATAGAAATATTTGAGTTAAGTTTATTAGATATTTTTCTGAGTACTAATTATATAAAATAAGTTAAATGATCAGCGTGGAAGTAATTAATATATTGTATATTATGTGTAGTAAAAAATTTTAGCATTTTTCTATCGAAATGAAAATGATTTCTATGATTGCCAAATCAATTTCTGGTAGTCACAATCAATGTCAACCAGATTCAAATACTCAGTATTAGCTTATAGGAACAGAGTATAAAAGCAGAAAAGAGAACACAGGAAACAAGGACATGGGCAGGCAGGGGTACATTTCATTTGCTTGGCACTTACCCGGCAAGCTCGATGTGATGCTGATAAGAAGCAATAGTTGCGCTATCAGCTCTTTGATGCTCCCGTTGTTGCTGATGCTGCTGCTGCTTCTCCTCCTCCCGCTACTGCTGCTCCTACTGGTGATGGTGGTGCTCATTTTGTTTGTCGTTTATCGAGCGTTGTCGTTGGCTGCTTCTTGTTGCCTCTTATCTCTCGATGCGTTACTTTGTCAATGACACAAAGCACCTCACTCCTCTTTGTATGTGTATCTCTCTCTCTCTCTCTCTCTCTCTCTCTCACTCTCTCTATTCCTCTATTCCTCTCGCCCCCTCTCTCTTTGCCGACTGGTTGTTAAGTGGCACGCACTTGACTTTTATTGTGCGGCAGACAGTTTACCGTTGGTATTACACTATTTCGGGCTGTTACAGCTCACTTTGTATGGCTTCGCAGCTTTTCAGTTTTGTTTGCCAAATAAATTTATTGTTTTGCCTCAAAATGGCAATTTTACATATGTTTGTTGTAGTGGGTGGAACAACAGGCGATCTTCCTCTTCTCGTTGTCTAAAAGCAATAAAAAATAAATTACACTCACGCACTCACAAATGTTCATCACAAATTAAAAATGAACAGATGAATAACTCAAGAATTTCAAGAACACATTAATGTTTTTGTATTTTTCTTTTCTCTCCTTTTTTTTTAAAGTTTTAATTTTTTTTATTAGTCAATTGACATTTGACATTTTTCGCAGCGAGCTGTAAGGTATCAAATCAAATGTGGGATACATTAAGGTTTGTATGGAAGAGAATATTATTGTGGCAGGCTGTGCGTCCCTTTTATTATTGGCCTGCTCTGCTTTTCGCATACATGCCACAATTTCAATTTGCACAATTTTTATTTATTTGTTGTTGTTCTTTATTTATTTATTTCTTTGCGTTTGTTGCCGTTTTTAATCAGAAATTTACACAGTCACCGCATCGGGCGTCGGTGGCAAACAAATTGGCGTCGCTGCTACGCTTTTTGCAATTGTTGTTGATGGGTGTTGTTGTTGTCGGGGCTGTTGCATGTGTGTGTGTGTGCTTGCAACAGCAGCACAGATCCAAATGAAAGCACAATTAAAATTTTTCAATCAAAACTTTTTACTCTCTTTCTGCAGTTGCGATTTTATTTGTAAGTTTATTTTTCGCTGTTGCTTTTTAGCGCTCGTTAGCAACGACGGTTCCTCTTCTATATTGTTATTTTTTCCTGTGCACTTTTCCTCTCGTTTCTTTTTTTTTTTTAATTTTTAATGCAATTTCCACGCTTAACTGCACTTTTTGCCTTGTTTTGTCTTGTTGTGTCTTGTTTGTTCGTTTGCCGATGATGATGCCGTAACTCTCTTTCTTTTGCCCCGTTTTATATAGCATTTATTTAAGCGGACACCCTCGCATCCCACAACATACACACCCGCACACATACAAGCAAAATATGTACACAATTTGCATTGAGTTCTAGCTCATTCTCTCTGTCTGTCTCTCTCTCTCTCCCTTCCCCCGTGTCAATTTACTTTGTTTTGCTTCTTGTTGCTCGCACAAATTCAAATTACTTTTGTCGCTTTTGCTCGTATTGTTATTGTTGCTGCTGTTTGTTGTTGCATGTCATGTTCATTTCTTCAAATCAGTTGGCAGTTCTGGCTCGAGGTTGTCGTCTTTGTGCTTCAGACATGGCTCATGGACGGGGCAGCCACAAGATGGTGCACATGCACAGCTTCGGATTGCAGCTCCACTTTTTGGTATGCGGCCACTCCTTGTGCATTTTTACATTATACCAAATAATGCCAAGTGCCTGCAAAGCGAAAATAAAACTATTTATTGAGTATTTGATTAGAGTGTTGATCAATTTACATGCTATTTTTCTATATTCTTTATTATATTTCTTTCTTTATTATTTACACATAAATTCGATGTTTGTCTTACTATATCATTTACACTTGAAATTGAGAATTTATTGACAATGAAAATTGAGAGGTGCTGACTCGTATACTTAATCTTTCCAAATACTTGTTTAATTTGAAGTTAGTAACATTTTGAATGCTTTGTTTTACCCTACAATACTAACTCAGTATTACATCTCTTCAATCTGAGCTATTTGAGAAGGGCCAAAGCCGATTGTTCGCTTGTTTGACACTTTCGGCACAAATGAATTTCGATTTCGTATCAGTTAAAATTGCAGAACACGTTCTTCGACCGGACCATTTGGCATTTTTAAATAAAGATTGCTATAACAAATAAACCATAAAAAACAAAACTCAATATTTACACAAGTGTTGCGTCTTATCAATATTTATGATATAATTCTTATCCTGCAAGATAATTATACCATAATTGATGCAGAAAAATAATCGTCAATGAGTATAATTTCATTGAATCGTTGTGCTTATTCACATATTCGCCTGTGGACAAATTCTCATCAATATCAGATGTTATTGCACATGTGCTTGCACTCACATAAGCTTGCGCTTTGCCTAATTTAAAATTTCCTTTGAAGTAACTCTCACATTTTCATAATTTATAAGCTTTCCCATACTTTTCTTTGATGTTTTAAATTTGAATTAAATTTGTCGTTTGACATATGCACCTTTTTACCACTCTTATTTGCAAACAGAACGGGAAACAGAGCTGGGTTTGCCCCCAACCATAAGGAGTTGCATTGTGCTACATATGTACATGGGTTTGTTCTGGCCGGGGAAATGCGTCACTCTGTTGCTGCCTCAGTTTACGCATAGCCGAAGGTCGCCACAACCGACCGAATGACTGACTGATGGCTGTCTAGGCTTTTGCACATTGCCATTGCAGCAATTGTTGCTGCCGCTACCGCTGCTGTTGCTGCACCTGCTTCTGTTTGCCGTAACAGGCTTTGAGTTTGCACCAGCTAAAGTGCAAAACAGTGGCAGCTATTATGCTTTATTTTCCGCTTGACACCTTTGGGCTACGTTGCGCATTTCCTTTTAACAGCCAGTCTGCAATCTGCCCACGGTTTCCCCCCTTAGCAGCTTATGTATGACTTTTGCTCAGCGGCTTTTTGTGTGAGCATTTTTATAAAGCCTTTTGCTTTTCGTACATGTTACCCATTAAAAACGAGCAAAAAATGAGTTATGAAACAGGGAATGGACAAACACGAAGAAGGAGTTTTTGTGTTGTTATTTCTATCCATTTTCTGATCAGGAATATAAGCTGAGTCGATAATGTGACGTAAGCCAATACACTAATGGTTATAGAAACACTTCGGAAGTAAAAAGTTAGTCATATTTCTTATTTATCATACCTCGTTACAACTTATAATAAAATAATATTTCGAACCACGAATTTTACTACACTAAATGACTCATTTATCTTCTAGATTTAGAAATTCAGCTGTCAGAAAACACGTGCCAATTCTTTTAACTTTTTGGTTATCTAATTTTGGGTAGGTATATCTTTGATTATATTTTTTTATTATACAACACACTAATGATTATCTCTCAGCCAATAAACAAAGTTAACTTTAAAGTATCCATTTGTCATATTAAAGAGATTCATGAACTTCAAATCTTGCAGCGCATATATTTAAATATTACTTCCATTGGGATCGTGTGCGGGGTGTTTTCTAGCTTATCATTCTCGAGTGTGTTTTATTATTATTATTTTTTTTTTTGTAGACATCACCTCACACATTTTAAAGCTGGTCGTGTTGAACTTTATGCGAACAGCATCTGCATGCACGGTGGCAGCTTTGAGTGCTGTGTGGCACCATCTTATCGACATGGATGTCGACGTCGACTTTCAGCGAGCGTTTGCAGAGACGATGCGACGTCTGCTGAATTGAAATTTATTATTCTGCTTTGTCGTGCGTGAGTGTGTGCTCGTGTGTGTATGTGTGTGTGTCAGGCACTTTTGTGGCACCATCCTTGCTGCAACAACCCCTTTCATGAGTAGGTATTTAATATTTTAATGCTGTGCCTACCCGCGTCTACCAGGCGCTGCCAGCCTGCTTATTCTTTGTCGTGTTAATTGCTTTCCAGGTGGACGACTCAAACTGAGTGGGGGCGACCTTTGATGTACGCAATTTTTTTCGTTGCCTTTGCACTTAGGGATATTGTTTACATGTCTCAATTATCCATTAAATTTTTGCACGCCATTTCGCTGTTGCGTCCCCTGGCCGCCTTCCCTACCCACTTGTCTCGACAAATGCTGGGCAAAGTTTGAGCTGCTGTTGTTTTTCCAATTTCAAAGTAAAACTTTTGACAACCTTGAAGTCTGATACTGCACAACACTGATATGCCAAAAACATTTTTATTGGTATGATGCGTGTAGAATTTCTCGATATTCTTGAATTTCCATAACAATACATTTCGAAGCAATGGCGGAAACGGTGTAGATAAATTTTGTGCTTGGCCATGAATATTTTTATTTATTTTCTTATACTAGACTCGCTCGCCAACCTAATCTGTAGTCAGTTTGCATAGTATAAGTGTTTTTAGTTTTTGCAGAACACTATAAATATAGCACTAATAAATGTTGAGATAGTCAGATTGTATACTATGTGTATGTATTATGTCTGTAAGGGATATGGAGTTTAGTTTATAACTAAGATATATTTTTGTACATATAAAAATCACAAAAAAAAAAACGATCTGCTTGCGGGAAATTAATTTTTGATGCTATGCGAGTTTTACGTCTTTGTGTTGGAGTTGGTGAGCTTATTAAGTTCTTGCCTAAGTATAAATTTCAGATTGCTATTAAGATATTATTTTGTGAAGATTTTTTCAGGGGCAGTATGGTGAGAAGCTGTTTGTTGGCTTCGTAGTCCCGACAAGGTCGTCCATTCATAATGGTATAACTTATCCACTTGATATGCGGAGGCTGTGAGCAAATACTGATTATGTCCATAAGTCCGTCATTTTCATTCTCGATTATGTAAGCTTAATGCGCGTGCTAATTCTATTTCCCTCAAAGCCCTCCACTCATTTCAGATAGTCATCGTTGGGCTTCAGGCAATTTGTTAGCAATCACTCTTTAGCCAAACGGTCGACTTAGCCTTCGCTTTTGGTTCTTATTCCAGCTGAATAAGATATACACAAAAAAAAAAATAGAAAAGTTGTTGCTAGTTTTTTCTGATGACATTTGCCGTTTCGCCGCTTAGCACTTGCCGAAAGGGTGGAAGGGGCAGTAACTGGTGGCGAGAAATTATGCAAAGATTGTGTGCAGAAACTTGAGACAGACCCTCGACTACGGGCAACAGCTAACATCCAAGAAAGAAAGGCAGTCAAGCTGCTCAGGAGCAGAAGAGCTGAGAGGTCAGTTCAGGCTCAAAGTTTGTCGAGTGACATGTAAATCTTGCCCCAGGATGTACGCCATTTTGTTTAGCTGCCGTTGAGGCTGCAAAGAGTTGGCCCCAACAGCAACAGCACAAAAAAAAAAGAAATGAAAGAAAAAAACAAATAAAAATAAAAAACAAAAAGAAAGAAGAAAAAACGCAGTCGACGTCGACATGATGATAATTTGGCATACTCCGGCCATCAGCAGCCTTCTGCCCAGGAGCCACATTTTCTTTCATGAAAATCAGTTAAATGAGTTTGTTTACATGTCTCAGCTGCTGCTGCTGCTGCTGCGCCGAGTCATGCCAAAACAAAACGCATATAAAAAACACACTTTAAATGTATGCAAAGTGAGTGAGGGCTGCGGTCAGACAGGGAGGGCGGGTGGGCGGGTGGGTGGTTATAGGCGGTGTTGCGGTGATGGCAATACATTGTCTGGACGCTGTGGCGGCGCCATTCCATTTTGCTGCTGAAATAAATGTAAGAAAAATCCCCCATGTAATTCCCCACGTTTTTTTCTGCAATACACTCGCAAAGAGAATTGTGATTTTGGGTTATACTGTGTAACATATTGAAGCAGAATTGAAGTCAATTTGATATTTCTGAGGCAAACGGTTTTTCTTAAAACCCATACACTTATTAACCCATTTCAAGACTTTAAAAGAACACTGACTAAGAAAAAATGTTGTTTTCTCGATAATGTTATCGAAGGTATTCTTGGAAATCTGTAAGGGTATTCAATTTTCGGTAGCCCAACGATAACTGTTTAGTGTGGCCTTTTTTCTCGATGGTTTGCAACTTGATACGCTACGTTGCCTGAGCCTAAAAGTATGCAGCGTGTAATTTGCGTTTTGTTTGCCGTTGCCGTTCCCGTTGCCATTGTTGATGTTGTTGTTCTTGTTGTTTGTTTGTTTGTTGTTTTTGTCGTTTGCTTTATGTAATTTGCATGTAAACATGTGCTTATTTACGTGCCTCCTGGCAACCATACACACACTCAAACACACACACACACACACAGTCACATTTGCCGTTGTTGCTGGGGGGAAAAGTGAATTTACGCCAAACATCAAATGATTTTGTTTAACATATTTTGTTATTAAGTGTGGAAATGTGCATATTTTGCTCAAGCCTACAGTTTTCTTCAGAAACTTTACCCAAACGCACACACACACATACAGTCTGGCCGGGTGTGTGTGTGTGTGTGTGTGTCAGTGCTTACCCCTTTTTTTTTTTTGTTGGTTTGTGTCTGTGCGTTGTTCGTGCTTTCAGTAAATTTCCGTTTGCCATCATTTAGGGCAGGGCAGACATACTTCACTTGAACTTTGTGTAGCGTGAACTTCTTAAATTATTGGCTAAGGCTATAAACTGCATGACCAGACTGGCACGACGGGCTCCACTCCGCCAGCCCGGACTGCTGAACTTTGGCTGGTCTTTCATATTTTTTTTTTTTGTGGAGAGCGGGTAAGCTTAAGCGAATTATGTTTGGAAAGTTCAATCGGATTTTCGAGTCTGCTGGGAACTACAACCATTTGACAATTGACAGTTGGCCCAAAACTTTTGCCAATTAGTCCTGTCACGATACGATTACAACAGAGACCCAGTTTTACATTACCAAGCACTAACAATGCACAAGTTTCTTATGCCTTTGACTACATGTCAAATAATGCTGATGCAAATAGAAGATTGGGATCTTATAAATGTAACAAAATAATTCAAGCAGCATTTTCTTGAATGTAGTTTACATCTGCACTGTTGCAAGCAGTATGTGTGCCAGATGCAGATGCAGATTCAGAATGGCTAAGAAAATCTATAAGAATAAACACACGTACATAAACATGTACAACAAAAAGACAGACAGTCTTCACTTGCCCACTTGGCCATAACAATTTGTGTTTCCTCTGTGTTTGGCCGCGTATTGCATATAAAACTGGGCATCAACTGGCGGCAGCCGGTCTGCTGGCCAATGCCTCTACGTGTCCACAATTGCTAATGGCAGAGAGACAAAGCTTTGTGGCAGCCCAATCAACGATATGTCGTCTACTTTCCCCCTTCTCATCGCATTGTCTTCCACTTTATTGCCGTAAGTCGAAGACATTGCTCCCAACTCCATTAAATGCTTGCATTACTTTACTCCGGGCTCATAGCTTATAGCCTTGTAAATGGTAAATGTGCTGAAGCCTTTGTTGTTGCTGCTATTCCACATTTACAGCTGCTGCTTCTGCTGGGAGCTCAGTGAATACAAAGTGTTAAATGCTTTGGGCTTAGGGCTGGGACCTAGGCGCGTCTTAAGCGCCACCCTCACCAGTCACAGCTAAGCAAATATATTTACTTATATGTATAGAGATGTGTATGTATATGCATACAGTACGCACATTAAACTAAACTCAACGCTGAACAAAAGGCGTCGAATTCATTTCTTATTTAAAACTACCGTGCTGCTTTACAGCTGCGATGCATTGAAGACAGTACAAACTATGATCGATACTCTATTCTCTACTCTATCGAGCTGGCTGCACAGTGTATTTATTTATTGAGCTGTGCATAAATATTTTTTTACCTGGCATCAACTTGAGGTACCTCAGACATGGACGCGCTTCTGTAAGCTAAGCGGTTTCAATACAAATCCCGCCACTCGCCCCCTTGAAAACCATCTCAGCGGCTACCTCTTAACAGTTGTTGTACGCATGTGAAGACGAATCGATAGACACTTGAGGCACAACCGTGTTGACTTGGCAGTTTGCAATGCTCTGCAATTATGTAAGTGTACTTTTATGTATCCTTGTGTGTGTGTGTGGGTGTATGCATAAAGCAAGTGTAACCTAATTCAGAGCATGGCTTTAATGGACTTACGGGCTATTGACTCGTTGAGTTTAATATATTTGGGACTAAGCAAAGAGAAGCCAGCAGATATATCCTGTTGCCACACAGCCCATTGATACGGTTGGCCATAAGCAAAAAAGCAAACGAGCAAAAATGTATAAGCTTCTGGCTGCCGAAGATTAAATATCCTTGTAGACATATAATAGATACGGGTTATAATATAAGCAATCCACTAACTGACTGCATGGTCAAACAAGTAAAAATGAGCTAAACATATTTAAATGTGGAAATGTTGTTTTATATAGACAGCTGATCGAGCAAATTATGTAAATATTTAACTAAAGAGGCTAAGCTCAAAATACTGAAATTTTGTGGAATTATTCAATACATTAACTAGAAGAACGTTTAGTTTGATATACTCGTATTCTAAAAAAAACCGTACAAGAACAGGAAAAAAAATAAAAACAAATATTTTATTCTGTTTGCAAGTTCATTTTGAGCATTCTTACCAATGAAAGTCGAAAAATGTGTCCAATAACACACCGTCTAGCTGGAGTTACGCATTGCTCGACAAGCTACGAATACCCAGTGAGAGCATTCAATAAATTGGACAGCTCCCAATTGGACTTCATCTAGCTCGATGAATTCGTGTCTCTGCGTAACGCAGCTGCGCTCTCATTAAAGCCAAGTGCCATAGAGTGGGCTCTAGGCAGTGTTGGGCAATTGCGCCCACATCTCCCATCCATCCGCACTCCCGGGCGAGCAGGCTAAAAAGGCTCTTCAGCTTTATCGCTGTAATCAATTGTCTGCATTTGAATAGTTGACAACCGATTTATGGACCATTGACTGAGCAGCAGCAGGGGCAGCGATGCCAAAGCCAACTGTGCCCCGCCCAGAGCTCATTTCTTTTGTACTTGCGGTGGTCGACTCGACACCAGCCCGCCCCCTGCCACTACCCGTCAACACTCTGCTTCCTTTCGAAGTACGTCTTCGATTGAGTGACCAGTTTTTTCTCTGTGTTTGTGTGTGTGTGTGTGTGTGTGTATGTCTGGCCAGTATCCTTTTCGGAAATCAAGTGGAATGACCCGCACGGTCTCCGTTTCCATCTACCGGTCTCTTTCTCTCCTTGCGCGTGTATGTCGACGTTGTTTTCTTTTTGCTCAGTTTTGGCACTCAGTTGTTGGTGTTGTAACTTCTGTTTTTCTATGTTTTACGTAATTTCACAGAAAAGCCGGAAATGGCTAGGAAATTGAGCCAACAATAACATCAACATCAGCAGCAGTAGCAGCAGTAGCAGCAGCAGCAGCAGCAGCAGCAGCAGCAGTGGCAAAAGCAGAAGCTATAGCAGCAATAACAACAACAGACATCATGCACGAATAAGAATAATAACGAAAATGTCAGACCAAGCGGCAATTCGTCCAACCTCCTTCGTCCGTTGGTTCGTCCAACCTGCGATCCGTTCATCCGACTCGTCTGTCTGTGGGTGAGTTGGTCAACCACTGGCCCAGATAATGTACTGCCAAGTGTTTTTGACCTTTTTCTTATATTCGCCCGTTTCTTTGTTGCTGCTGCTGTTGCTGTTGTTTTGCTGTCCGCTGCCTTTGCCTTTTTGCGTTTGGGCTTTTTCATATTTGGTTGGAACTGTCATAAGGCGGCCAGGACAAATGAACAACGTATCCGTTTGGCAGTACTCCAAGCATAAAAAAAAACAGCGACCGACTCAGTGCCATCAGCAGCTGCTGTTGTCGCTCTTGTTTAAACGCGGACCACTGCAAATTATTTAAAAGACCATGCAAATCAAATGCCCCACAAAAGTAGGCCTTTAGAAGACCAAAAAGAAACGAGTTCAAGTTCAAGCAAGGGCTTCTCCCCCTTTGCCATTTTTTAATAAAACAGTTGTTGTTATGGGGAAATGATGTCAAATTAACCTTGGCTTGAAATCTTCGGTGAGAAACCTTGGACTAAATTAAAGATTCATTCGCATTTGTTGCTTAAAACTTAATACATATACAAATATCGTTTCGACTTAAATAATTTTAATTTTATAATGATATATTTCATTTTTAATTTATTTGTTTTTAAGTACTACAACCATATAAAATTATTGCTTAAGCCTTAGAGACCGGCAGAATATTTGACTGACAATAAATATCTCCAAGGCAGCAATGGGCTGATCAACTTGTGGAGCAAGCAGCGTACTCAGAAATCGTCAGACCTTCTTGGCCAGCTTTGCTTACACTAAAATCAACGAGTACAATTTTGTTGCTCTAAAATTTAGATCCACATTTTTAGCATATGGTTTATCTTTACAGTAGAACCGGCTCGTAACTGAACTCTGGCAACTGACATCTGGTAACCGTCAGCTTGCTGTTCCCCACTGAGGCTTGTGCTGCATCAAATCATCTCGTCACGATTTGGTTGCATAGGCAACACTCACAATCACCCACACTCACACACACACACACATACACACACTCACTCACATCACCATCTCTCTTACCATCTCTCTCTCTCTCTCTCATGGGCATTTATTTGGCAGGCTCTTGGCACGGCTTTTCATTTGGGTTAATGTAGTATTTGTGTTCTCGACTAGAGAGCAGCAGCAGCGCCAGCCAGATTGATGTCAGCCTCACACTCACGGCCTTAGCTATCTGGCTTAGCCAACCACACCCACCTCCATAAACCCCTCCTTGTACATCATTGGATTGCCGTAACGGGCACATTTTGTCAGCGACTGCACGTTTGCTTGAAGTAAAATATGTCAGAGTCTTCACAGCTTTCGCTTACATTGGCAATGTCATAAAATGCCACACACACACACACACACACACACACACACACACACACACACATACACACACACATGTACATATGCATGTACATGGATTCACAGCAAAAATGCACATGACTGTGATTCCGGCGTAACTTTAGTGGCAAAGATACAACAACGTCACCGCGGACGTGGACTCAGTTTAAAGAATGAATTGCACTTTATTGTTGGCATTTTGTCATGCGGTTTACCAGCGCCGGCACGTTCTTCTTTTTTTTAAGTAGCTAAGTAGCCTCCACGGCACCACCACTTATGCCAACCACTTGCAGTACTACCAAAAAGAGACGGACGAGTGAGCATTGAACGAAACGTGTTGCTATTTGCCTGCATGCCAACAAAAAAGTTTCCGGTCAGCACAAATAGCCGCTGCTTGCAATCGACACAATCTGAGTCTGCAGCTTCCCGCTCTCGACCGCAAAGTAAAATATTTTCGACCCCGTCGAAAAAAAAAAAAAAAAATTCAATCAAAATTGTTGCCATTTAGTTTGACATTTCATTTTGATGGCAACGGCGAAAATGATGATGAAGTGCACTGCTCGGGCAATGCCGAAAGTGGGGCGTGACACCACCGTCCACCCTGCCAGTTTGTCCAATAATTTTACTTGGCTGCTTGCTTTTTATAGAGTGCCAAAGTGGTAACTAAGGAATTTTCTAGCATTTTTCTTCTGCTTTGCAGTTTTCATTTTTTGTTCTTTTTTTTTCCTTGCTGCAAGCAAAATTGTCAAACTGGCCGCGTGCTGTGGGTGATGCTTGATGGTGTTGCTGCTGTTGGTGGCTCGTTTTACTATTACGGAAAATTGATTTTGTTTTTTTCTGCAGCAGCAGTTGAAGCAGTAGAAACAGCACTGGCCACTCTGCGATAAGAATTTGCATTTTCCCTTCGCACTGCAGGGCGTTATTATAAACTCTTTTTTATTTTTAATTTTCCAATAGTTCAAAATAGTTCAAAATTGAATCAAGTCGGATTAATGAAATGCGACAAGAAATCGAGCAGAAAACGGACAGTGAAGTTATTATAAATAAAAAGGTGTTTTTAGTTCCGCATTTCATAACTTGAATTAATCTAAATGTATTTTGCAGTATTGAAGCTGATTTAAATATAATCTATTTCTCGACAGAAGATCATAAGCTTTCCAATAAATCAGGTTATATTTCACTTATGTAAAAGCTATGTTCGATTGTGTTAAAGCCCTTTTGGGTAATTTTGTCAGTGTACTTGTGCAAAGTTGTGGGTTAGTCGTGTAATAACAGAATAAATCATGTGTAGTCCTGTTAAGTAACCCAAGTCGCTTTCAAATCCTGTGAAAGTCATGTTACAGTCCTGTGTAAATTTATACGACACGCACCCAACTCTAGATCAAAACCCTAATGTTCATCATCACTTTTGTTATGGATACACAACAAGTATTCAGCTTCAGCTTCAGCTAATTTTATTTTCATTGATTGACTTTTAATAAATAAGCGTGAAAAGTGTATTCGAAATTCTTAATAATAAGATGATTCAAGCATGAAAGAGAATTCTTTTGTTGGGAATTGTCTACGTACACATTTCTCACACGTTCGCATTCACTTTTGAGCTGGCAGAGAACGCCTGAGAGCACATAAGAATTCATAGAAGTCTGCTGTGAATCGAGAGGCACAGTGTTTGGGGCAGGCACACACACCGAACTCACAGTATATACACACACACACACACCGCACACACGCCATAAGGAGCTATCAAGAAATCACAACAAATTTACAAGTGCCACACAAATGTTTGACAAAAAGTTTTGTGAAAAGCTTTTCACTGATTTCGCAACGTCTCAACGATTTTCTTCTGCTTTGGTGATAGACTGGCTGAATAAGAAGGGAAGTGGTGGGTTAAGGAGATGGCGGCGGAGTGTTAGCCATAGACATTTATGGCCCAAGATGGTATCGGGTTGACATAAGTTAAGCTGGTTTGCTTTTGCTTTTTTGGTTAAACAACAACAGCAACAGCCACAAAGTTTTGGTTGGCTGTGCATATGAAATATAAGCTCATGTGTGGTATTTCAATGAACAAGTGTGTTTGTGTGTGTGTGTGTGTGGATGTGTGGATGTGTGTGTGCTTGCGCTACACAAACAACTGAAAGGGATGCTTAAAGTGTGCGGCATCAACGCACTAAATTTATACTTGGCATTTATTTTTGAATGCCCAAACCGCAAAATTTCGCCAAAGTTTTTCCAACTGTGTAAGAGTGGCGCCAAATGTTGTTGTTGGGGTTGTTGTTGCTTGCGACTTGTCTAACATTTAGTGTTGACACGGCTAGGCACTTTAGGGCACACATGCTCTAAATTCAAAAATATTACGCATACGCAGCGTTGACTGCATTTGCGCTTTCAGTTATTAAATAAACTTGCGCCATTTTCCGCAACGTGCCTCAGTCCCCCTCAGACCCTCCCCCCTTCCCACCCTCTTTGTAATGGTTATTGCTTATTACATGCGGGTGGCTCGGGATCTCTCCTAAGTTGTTTGCTATACGATTGCCGTGTGATTTTTCTTTCTACGTACAGTTATCCCGAAACGCTGAAAAACTTGGCATGAAAATCACTTGCGAAAATCATCTTACATTATTTGCATATATGTTTGTGCGAGTGTGGTGGGTATGTGTGTGTGTGTGTGTGTGTGCGTGTGCGTGTGTTTGTTTGTATAATACGCAACACAATGGGAATTTAAATAAATAGCATAAACATTTCGCACAGCAATGCAACGAGTGGATTGCTGGTGGGTGGCTTGAAGGGGGTCTGCCTGCTTAGCTTATGCACATGTATAATCAACTTTGCCTCGCTTTCCCTCTCTCTCTCTCTCTTACTATCTCTCTCTCTCTCTCTCTCTCTCTCTCTCTCTCTCTCTCTCCCTCTCTCTGATTACTTCAGATTTAGTCTCACTTACTGCGGTACACACTCCTCAGGCCAGCTTATGAGCTGACGAAGGCTATAAAATTGATAAATGAACAGTCTTACTGAACTGTGACCGTAACTGTTACCGTGACTGTGACTATGAATCGTAACTGTAAGTGTATTTTTTATAACTATAGCTGTGACTGCAACTGTGAATTGTAACTGTGATTTAATGGACTGCTGTAACTATAAAGTTGCCCGTTATAGTAACTGGATATGCGATTGCAGACTTTGAGAACTTTCAGTTCTCTGAACGTGACTGTAGCTGTAACTGTAATTGCAAATATGACAGCAGCTGTGATGCAACCAAACATTTTACTTGCAGGCATCAAATTTGTAAATGTCAAACTTCGCTGAGCTGAGCGAATACTTAATTTGTCACGAAAACTATAACTCATGAGAAAAACCTTTTAGAATTTGCATTTTTTTAAGGGGTTTTCTTTCGATTATTTTGTAATCACAAAACTTATTTTACTTCGTCGACTATCGAATGATTGACAGACATAGCCTCTGTTTTCCGCACATTAGGTCTAACCAACGATCAAAGGGGTCTCCATCTAGGCACGATAAAATATTCTGCCATTTTTTGTGGAATATGGAGTCTACAGCTGCAAAAATGTTATTTGTAGCTGTAACTGTGACGGTAGTTGCTTTTAAGTGGCATGCGACATGTAGCAGAACAGGGCGACTGGCTAATAACGCAAAAGTGAACCAGAGTCAAAGTCAAAGTCAAAGTTACATTGTCTGGCTGCCGCAAGCCGCAATCAGGACAATCGCTTTCATTAGCATTTAAGGAGGCGCGTGAAACTACTTGAATGCCTTCTTGGCTGGAAATCACGCGCAATCCCGATATGAGCTGATAAAACTCACCGAAAATTGGCTTCTCGTTGAGCGGCCGCATAAATTAGCGTGCCCCAAGCACGTTGGCGGTGAGGCAGACACGACAACCCGCTGGCTTGTTGTCTATAAATGCGTTAGGGGAATGCAAAAGAAAAAAAAGGCTAAAACGCGTAAGCGCTTAACATTTAAATGCTAAATAGCTGGTAAAAGGATAACGCATATCCTTATTGCCAGCAAACAGCACGTTGGACTAGCTCCTGCTGGGCGTGGCGCCAAACACAGGACAGCTGCCATTTTCCCCGCTACGTCGGGCAAAAATTAAAGTGTTACCAGAATAATAACAACAAATTGCCTTTGTAGCACAACAAAAGCAACAACAAGAATACTCATTCGCGAAAATGTTGTGACTCTCGCAACGGGTTACAACGACGCTATTTGTGGCTCTCAGCGCTCGACGGGCGGCCCGAAACCGAATGTGTATGCCTGAGTGTGTGTGTGTGTGTTTGTGTGCGTGCGTGTGTGTGGCACGAGGTCACGCGCAGCTCAGCGCTGCCTGCCACAGCCAAACGACAACATTTATTCAAATTGCATAGCAAGCCGACATTATATCAGCCTGACATGCGATAGTCAGGCCAACAAGCAAAGCCAACGTTCAACTCGAAATAGCAGTCAACAAGGCAACATTTCACATATCTGGAATATCGGAAAGTTGTCCAAAAAATAATCCAGCGATTCGAAGCCATTGCGCAGACATTCCTCTTAGTAATAAATAGCATTGCCATCCAAAGACTGAAACTGTCTAACAGTCAAATAAAATATTTACCTTTGAAAGTGTTTTTGAGTACTTTTAGTTTGTTGTATTTAGCAAATTAAGTCGGTTGCACTAACTGTCAAAAGTGAAAATTAAAAAAAACATGTAAGGGTTACAATAAATAGTAGCAAATAAATTGTAGTAGATATATTAAAGTCTACATATTTCGTAAAATTTAATTTAATTTTCAATCTAACTTTTCATCAGAATTCCAATTTATTTATTTTTTTTGTGTGCACTTCAAAGTTGATTAATTTAATTTTTATTCGTGCGGCAGATTATTAACGATATTAATCGAATAATAGTACAATCGAATACTTTAATCGAGCATGTCCTGGTGAAATTACTTTGATTTTCTCTCATTATTTTTAACTACTTTCTCTGTTCGTCTAGTGGTTAAGGGAAGTGATTTATCTATTTTTTTTTTTTTTTTGAGTTTCAACTTGACAACGGGTCAAGCCTCGCTTTAAGTGTTCGAATGGTAAAAAGATACGAGAAACATTACGATCATTTTGCTTCGAATTTTGCTCAGTCGACGAATATAAATTAAAGAGCGAAAATGTTTCCATATTTTTTTTTTGCTTTCACAGCCTTTGTTGGCTGACA
The DNA here is from genome assembly GCA_035041595.1 of Drosophila basisetae. Lineage (NCBI taxonomy): Eukaryota > Metazoa > Arthropoda > Insecta > Diptera > Drosophilidae > Drosophila > Drosophila basisetae. The sequence goes on from JAWNLB010000070.1 coordinate 7,409,861, forward strand.
TTATTTCTGTTCTGAAGCCGCTGTCGTTGTCGCTACTTTCTTTTCAGTTACGTTTCTCATTTCAGCGTTGAGACTCGTTGTCCTCGTTGTCCTCAATGTCCTTTTTGTCGCTTGTTCTGTTTCACACAGCGCGTGCGGCGCTTACAATGTCTGAGCAGAAAATCTGCAATATACAAACGGTGCAGCAGCTGAACTGAACCCGAAGCTGCAGCTTTAGCTGAAGCTGAAGTTGAACCTTAAGAAAAATGCCTCTGGAACGTGCGCAACGGTTGACGGATATCCGTTGTGAGAGCAAAAGGAAGACGAACGTGGAGGGTGTGGCACAAGAGGAGTCCTTAATCGTGCAAGCCTCAAGTGCCAGCTGCGAAGGCCCGGAAGCTGCTGCTGCCCCCAAGTTGCTGCTTGCTGTAGTTGTGACAAGTGGGAGTTGCGTTACTTAAATGTAACCTAAATGCCCGGCAAGCGGATATGTTGCATAAAATTACAAATGGCTGACGCTAAGTGGTGTAGCTGACAAGAAAAGCTGAAGCCGCCCGACACAGAAGTAGCATGCCCAAAAACTAACGTAATAATTAAGCTCGGACCGAATTAAATTAGTTTATGGCATAAATGCAATACAACTGTGCAGAGACGAAGGAGTTAATTGCATATTATCGTCGAGCAGCTGTGCCCAAAACAAGCAAACAAACAAATAACTTGATGGGAATTTATGGCGCACACGCACAAAGTCTTAATGCTGTTTAATATCTGTGGGTGGCACGATGAGAGATGGTGCATCCATTTTATGGGATATGCACAATTAGTTGAGCCGCAGCAAAGCTAACACCAATATATATCGTGACTGACAAATGCAAACCGATGCACATACAGCACACACAGGCACACACACACACACACACGCACACAAGACAACTGAATAAGTGCGAGTGCAGCCCGAAGAGGCGACTGGTGGGGAGGCTGTGGGGGGCGGCATGATGTGGTTTGCACTCCATGTTAATGTGGTTGTTCATGCTGCAATTGCTGTTGCCATACGAGATCTGAATTTTGGTAGTCGGTGACATTTGCTTAACCTACCGTTGACAAACACGGCGAATACGAATGCGTATGCTCAATATTACATAACACGGTATGCATGCCAAAGAGCACATTAACTGCACCTCATGCAAATATAAACACACACACACACACACAAACACACACACACAGACGCATTCTGATAGACACACTCACACTCACACTCACGCACACCGCATACAGGCAGGCAGCAATTGCAATTGTGCCGTTGTGTCGTTGCTGGTTGTGAAATAGTCATGCGCCATCTAGCGTTGGAAAATTGAATTATGAATAATTGCGTTTTATTGGCTCGCTGTTAGTCTGCGCGTGTGTGTGTGTGAGTGTGTGAGTCTATGTTTCTGGCATGTTGCCTACCTTGATGCGCTCACTTCCGCTGTCGCTTGCTCTCTAGCCACAGTTCGCTGTTTGTGTGCGGCTACCTTAACAATGCTACCTACCTACACATATCTCTGCGTGTATGTGTATGTGTGTGTGTGTGTGTGCAGGCTTGCCAGAATTTTATATTACAGCAGCCCACATATCATCCGCTGCGGTCAACGTTGACAGCTCATTGCAATACAGCATAGTGTAAAAATAAGCAATTTCCGAAATATTTTGAATACCACAAATAACTTTTCAAATAAAACTAGCTGTTGTAAGGAATTAATTGAAAATAAATCAGTGTTTAAGATGTGAGCAAAAAAAATATTTGTAATTGAAGCTGTAATTCAAAATATGCAAAATATGAGAGAACAACTATCCAAAGCACGCAAAATATTGCATGAGTCGAATTGCTAAGATTTCATTTATAAAATTTAATAAAAAAAATTGAACCATTCTTTCTATGCAAGCCAGTTGACACTCAAGTCTGATCTTTACATTTTTTAGTGCACATGCTAGGAGCATAACAATATGCATATTGAGTAAGTTGTGCTCGGATATCTTGCTAAACAAAAAAGTTGTTTAGACAATAGCTCCTTTTTCGACAGATACTTGCTATGGCAGCTAAAAGATATAGCAGTCCCATCTCGATACCTTATGGTTTCTAAGCGTTATATTCTTCACGACAAAAAGTTGTATATATATATATTATATATAATATAAAAAATCGATGGAAAAAAATTAATTTATTCGCTACAACAATTTTGTTTAGTGAATGTGCATGGTTAGCTTAATTTATTTTAAGATTTTTGTTGTCATTATGCGTCCTTTTTATTGGCAGCACTTAGCAATTAAGTTTCGAAATGCACAAAAGTCGAAATTTGAAATGTTGCATGGCTGTTAAATGCTCTCAGACCTATCCTAACCATGGCAAAAAATTAATTTTCATCGTACATTTGGTTTGTGCGGCAATCTTTTCGCTCAATGCAAAACACATTCAATTTCAAATTTGGCAGCAATGTTCAGAAGTGACTATGAGTCGAAATTGTCACTGGTAATATTAATGCACTAACATTCATTGCCCTGACACAACTTTCGTTTGTTCGGACATATTTGGTTGTTCAGCCAAACCCAATTTGGCTTTTCGAATCATAAATGAAATTCATACAATTAAATACTTGCAGCAGCTTTGCGCCGGTTCCTTAAGGCGTTACATCGTTCCAAATAGCCGCACACACACACACACCCACACACACACACGCACATACAATCTGACATTGGACCTAATCTACTTAGTGAGCCATTCAGCGGATGTCACAATGCCAAACAGCAAGCGAACAATGAACCTCTGGCCCAACGACAAGCAGCTAGCTGGGCCAAAAGCTTGTGGCGGATGCGTCTTTTCATTGTGAGATGCGCTGCTGGGCTATGCTGTGGTCCGAGGCATCGTTTTGGTCATTTGGTCGTCGCACGGCCGCGCTAACAAGAGCGAACAGTTGACAAAATGAAGCGACAACCCTGATGAGTGTAAAAAGGAAAATCTAATTTAGACCGGGCCAAATCGCTCTCGGTCATGGCTGGCTCCATGCTAGTGGCTTAGTCATGTTGCGGCAACAGGCAGCTACGAAGCCGATGTGAATGAGGATGCGGATACGGCAGCTGGGGATTTGTGCTGAGCACGTGCTTGTGCTAAAAAGTCAAGTATCGTCAGCTTAAGCACGATTTACAGTCTACAATACAATATAGATACATACATATTAAACTAAATACATTAATTAATAACTATACTCAAGAAATTCAATTTTAAAAAAAAACACAAATAATCAAAATATACTGAAGCAAAATATTATTAGAAATTAAATTTGAATGAAAACAATATTTTCATATTGAAGAGGAAAAATTAAAGCTATTGCCAAGTCTAGACAAAGCTAAACATTTAAAAAAAGCAGTAAAATAACTTAAAGCTTAAAACTATAGTAGTTATTCTAGTAAATTCGTGATTTTCGTGCCGGGCTTTTTTTTTATTGTAAACAAATTCGACACTGACACATCACCAACAGGAATACTTCACTCTGTTACCTGCAGAGTTCATGAAGCGCACGGTGTTTGACAGTAATTTTGATAAATATATTTGAAGCTTAATTTTTATAAACTTGCCAGAGGCAATTTGGTGAGGCAAGCCAACTACACGGGCGACTGGCTGTCATTTAAATTTTTAAGAACATCTTCCAAGGACCTGCAGCCGAACTCTGTGCGACCCACTCATGTTGGCCATGTGTGCGCTCTTATTATTAAGTCGCATACTCACTGCTGTTGTTGTTTTTGTTATTGCTGTTGTTACTTGGCCGGGTGTTAAACATTGTTATAAACGCGCGTCAACATCCAGCAGCTGCTTGCGCTCGTCATCATAATGGAAATTGAGAATGCTTGGCGAAGTTAAGGGAAATGTGATTGTGACTGAGACTGGGTTGAGGACCGAATGGTATCCTTATGTCACTGCCTTTGCCTTGACATTTATGTCGGGTCCCAGCTCTGCTTTTCACTGCTGATGAGCGCAAGAAAAATAAACGCAATTGTTGCGCCTAATAGACATTCATGGGCAGCCCCTTAACTCCCCGCATGTCGCATCGTTGCGAGTCCCTGTCAAAATGCTACACACACACACACATATATTATTAAGTATTTTTTTGCTGTGGCATTCAATAAATTCAGTGGGGCATGTGATTACGCAAAAACACACATGTGGCGGTGCTCACATGCCGCGTCATCCTGCCACCGACTCCGCACCATTCTAATCAATTGTTATGCGGCGACTCGGCTTATGCAACAATCCCTCCTCCGTCGCACATTCCTCACTCCCAGTGTCACAACACGGCACAACGACGCAATGGCGCGACGTCATCTTCATTGTCGTCGATTGATGCGGGCATAAAAGGCAGCTCATTATGGCTGAGTGCCACATAATTATGGATTTTCTATGGAAATGTTGCTTGCCTCTCCTTGTGACGGAGCTTAAAAAGTACTTAGCATTGCTGTCCGCCCTTTCGCATGCTTCTGATTCATATAGTAGAAATGTGGCAAGAGTACATGATAAATTAAAAATGCTTTAGTATAATTTCTGACTAGTTACAGACACTGACCGATTTTAATTGTAGTGGCGCGTGAGATACAAAAGCACTGCGCTTTTTAACAGGGAACGATATTTTTAATTTGTATATATTTTTAAATACTCTTATCAAATATACATATATAACATGAATAAAAAGAAAGTGCTCATGAATATTTTAGGCCTAGCTACAGGATATGCGTTAGATGAACACTCGTGACTAGAGCCTTTTCGCTTGCTAAGTTGAAAACAAGCTTAACAGGACTAACACAAACCACATACACACACAGACGCACACCAACAAATACGCCTTGAAGAGCATGAAGTACCTCGTTCACCTTTTAATTAATTAGCCGCACAAAAATCCGTAACAGTCGAGTGAAATATATGCGTTTTTAGCACGCGACTAGGGAAACTGCGTCTGACTCGCTGCCTGACGGAGACGGAGACGCTGACGTTGACAGTGACCAAGAGCGACTGTTGCAGCAATGAACTTTGACACAAGCTGTCATCCGTAGCGCTTACGGATGCTCTCCTGCAGGAAGCTGCTGCCAGTGTCACTAAAGACGTCCTACAGCGAAATCTATTTAGCGATTTCGTGGAAAACAGCAGCCAGACATAATTAGAACGAGGCACAAGGGAAGACTGAAACTTGCTGGGGTAGCTGCAATTAGGCAACGATTGCTTAAAAGTGCCGCTTCCCACCTGACATCGTCCTGCTGCCAGCAGCAGCAGCAGCAGCAGCAGCAACTACTTCAAGCAACAACAGGATTTGAGAGATTGGCTGTGAGTATGTAGCATATTTTTATAAACTGTCAAAAAGTTTGCTGCTTCTGTTGAAGCAATGATGTGACAGTTGCCGCCTGCTCTGATAAGCCAAAGTTTGTTTTTTGTCATTCTGGGGGATCTTTTGGCTGCCTTAAAGTAAAAGTGTGTTGGTTCGCGTGGCGCAACTTAAAGATGTTGCCCTAATTGAAATTTCGATGGGTGTCAAACGGAAGCGGCAGCTTCTTGTTTCTTATTTGCCGTTTGTCGCGCGAACGCTTCCGGCTGTCAGCTAACTCAGCTCGCTGTCTCAATTTCAGATTGAGCTCAAGTTAAGTCTGAGATGAAGGCAGAGACTGCGTTGGAGGCTGAGAATCATTTGGCATTGGGCCACATGCACGACCGCCTAAAAGTACACAGCATTGATATAGAATACGTGCAACCGCAGCGTGTGTGCTACAAAATCAGCTGGTGGTTCCGGCTTGCATGGGGTGTATGGGGTGAGAAGCAAAAGTTTTGCAGACGCACCCCTGGAAAAAAAGAATCAAGAACAAAGAAGGAAATATAAAGCATAACACTTGACATTGACAAATTAGTTCCAGAAGAAGACAGCAGCGGTGCTGCTTGATGCGTGGCTTGGGTGTTGCGGGTGAACGAGGAGTGGGGTGAGTAGTGGGATGAGTAGTGGAGTGTTGAGGGATGGGGGCTGGTGTCAGTTGGTTAAAGCAACTTGTGCAGGTTAAAAATAATAAAACACCTACTGACATGATAGACACGAAAGGACTTTTCTTTTTATTTAACGTAGATTGGAAAAGTTTCGACAGTACCCACTGGACCAGCAGTGGCGCCCTCTTCCCCCTCTCCACCCTCTCCCCCTGAGCGCAGCATATGCTTCAAGTAAACAGGGCATATATATATAGGCAAGCACTCAGCTTGACTTAGTCGCTCTTGCACTTAAATAAGTCGCAACAATAGCAGCTGTGATTCGGCCCACTGATAGAAATAAATTCCCATCGGACAATGGTCTCTGTCTCTGTCTCTTTCTCTCTCTCTCTCTCTCTCTCTGTGTATCTGCTGCTTTTGTCTGTCTGTTTGTGTCCTATTGTCTCTAGTGGCAGATACCTGATGCGAGCATGTGTAGCTAATGCTGCTTATTATATAACTTGCAGCCAGTTTGTATATATGTTTGTGTGTATGTATATTTGGGTCATGGCTATGCAGCCACAGCGCTGCCAGAGGGAAGGACACAAATTTCACAAAATTTATTGTATAGCTGCAGTAGCAAAAGTAGTTAAAGTAAATCTCCACATTCCGCTGCGTTGCCGCGTTGCATCGTGTCGCTTCGTTCGTGCCACCATTTTGTGCATTAAACTTTGCCTAATGAGTTATGTGGCGGTAATTGTGTTGCGGAAATGGCGAGGGCGAAACCGTCAGCGTAGTAAAGCTTGAAAAACAATTATAAGCATACCAAAAAGTATGCAAGCTATTTTTTCCTATTCTGCTGCACTCGGTACATTACTTAAGGCAGCTGGGCAAAACTTTGCAACCAGCCAGGCAGCCATCCGACTGGCAGACAAACTTTACGCTTTTCAATTTATTTGCAAACTCGTGCGCCCGAAGCTGGTCGAGCTTGGGCATGGCGATGGGCAATTGTGGTCAAGCCACGCAGGGTGCTGCCATTATTGCGTTCCAAATTATGCAGCAAATAAATCAGCGAGATCAACGAAATAAGTGCCCGCTCTTAATGCCCGTCAATCAGGACTTACAACTTGGCAGCAGCCCCGCAGCGAAGTGTGCTCACAAAATATGATGAGAAAAATACGATGAAATTATCAAATTCGAATATTAAATACCCTCGCACATATTACACTCGAGTATGATGTTATGCCAACACGCAGGTGGAACTTATATCCCAAGTGAACACAACATTTTTATCAGTTTTCCATTAGCCAAAATTAGTCTACAATAAGCTGTGCTTAAAGTAAAGATGCATTAAAACTTTATAGTTTTACTGATTTTTCTGACGCATAAGTATTACAAAATAAAGTGTTTTATTTATTTAAATCAGTGTATTCTGAGAGTGTATTCTTTCCTTTAAATTTCATACTTATGGATACAAATATGTTGAAATTGAAATATCTAATAAGCTTTCGAGCTGCAATATAATTTGCATGCCTAATGACATTTGAAATGTAATCTCTCGCGGTAAGTGTATTATAAGAAATGTCCGATTCCGGAGGCCTGATTATTATTTACGAGTACGTTGCTCAATTTTTCAGTTTTGCCTCTGGCGAAGTTTGTTAAGCAACAAAAGCCGTAAGCGCATTACACGTTTCTCAGGGCGAAAGACACTTGAGAATTGTTTTTAAATTTATCATAAAAATACATTTCAACAACTTTGTACTTTTTGCCAGCTCATTCACTGACGTAAAATATTTATAACAAAAATTTTAAAGTATTCGTTTTTTTTTTTTAATTTCGAGGCATTTGTTAAAGTTCATTAAAAAATAGCTCGGGAAATGCTTAGCGAAAATGCAGCTGCAATGTTTTTGCTAGCGTTTCTTTCTTTTTTGTTATATTTTATTTTTCGTTTTACTAATTTATCAGCGTTGCTCGATGCTGGCAACCCCTTGGCCCATATCCAATTTCGCATTTCTCTCCAGATCTCACTTCGCTGGCTACCTAAGTGCGGCACTTCATTTGCATTTAAAATGTTTTCGCCTGCTCACTTTCAGTCTCAACTTTGGCCATTCATTTGGCACATTTCGCTTTGTTTGCCAATTCAGTGTTGTGGTGAGGCGTTGCCCCACCGCTCACCACAGTGGGTCAAGTGGGTCGCCCGATGTTTATTTGTTTTGAAGCAAGGAAGATCATTTGGTTCTTTTTTCTTGCGGTAATTCCTCTATTAGTGGCTTACTTTGCGGTTTTCCAGCTGCTGAGTATTGTCAGCTCGGGTTGTGCTTATCGATTTCGATTCCGCCCAAGACTGCGATTACGATTAAGATGACGATTTCGATGATGGGTTAGGGTAACAACAATGCCGCTAAATGTAGCTCAACTGTAATTTGAGCAAATTAAATGCTTGCCAAGCTGAAATGCGATTTTAAATAATCGTCGGACATTTACTGCTGCGCACCTTGAGTGCTTTATTTATTTTTCGTCTGCTCGACTAAGTATGCAATAAAATTGTATTCAAGATACCTAATGAAATTTGGGCATTTAAATTATTGTGCAATATACGCAGACAACAAAAATAAAAATAAATAAAAAGAGGCATTAAGATAAAAGCAAAAAAAAATAACAAAACAAAACAAAAAAGGACGAGCCTCTTAATTTATGACGGACAACGAGTGGGCGTGTGGCACCACAAAAAGTATTCACACCGAACCCCGTCCGCTCTGCTAAGTGTACGCATTAAATTTGCTTGTCCCTAATATATGGATATATGTAAGTGTGTGTGTGTGTGTGTGTATGTATGGGCAACATAACAAATTAAACGCTAATTGTGCGTAGGCTGCCTTTGAAGATGATGAATTGCAGACGGCGTACACAAAAATAGCATATTAAAAATTAATTTAAATTTTTAATTCATACACGCAGTCGGATGCTGCGCCTCCAGGCTTGACCTCAAACAGCCAAAATACAGTGCAGATTATGCCAGCAAAATAGAAAGTGAGAGTAGACAGAGGCTTTTCATCTGTGTGTTCATTGCTTTAAATGTATTTACATTTCAGTCGTATTATGATTAGGCGCAGAGCTCCGTCAAATGCCTGTATTGGGGTCACTTTAAACTGTGAGGGGACAAATGAAACATTTTGTATATAGCCTTATGGCAACTTTGACACTTCCGGAAATTAATTACTTTTAACTTAGTCAGCCGGCTCGCGAACAGCCCCACCAATCCCTTGCCCCACAAGGATAGGCTGGCCAAATTAAATAATAAATTATTATTTCTGTGCGAGCCAATGAAGTGTGCCAAATTTAATGGCGCTCATGTAGCACATAGTTGGCTAGTGCCCCACTTCAAAGTAATTGCTTAACATTCACAGAGGCGAAATAAACGAAGAGAACAAGAGCGTTTCTGAGCTAAATAATAAGAATAAATAAACAAGTAGTGCTCCACCTGAGAGTATAATGGACTTGGCTCAATATATCAACGCTATACCAAGCAGATATACATCGATACAACCTTATAAATACCCTATAAAACTGTAAATAATGTATAAGAATGCTTTTATTCTGAATAAAATAGCTTAAATTAAGTAGGGTTAATACCCACGCAATTAGTATAAGACTCTCTCTCTGAAGTAAGAAGTTTATCGCCTGAGTTGAAGACCTAGGTTAGTAATAATACATTGTGCCTACTTCAAATTGCTAAGCCATACTGTTGTAAATAAACAAATAAAGTAAGCAATGCCAGCTCTGCTGTCGATAGATGTTGGCTTAATACTTCCAACCCATATTTTTGAGATTTACAGGCATAGGAACGGGCCAAATATAAACTTTTTGACTAACAACCTTTGATAGTAATAAAATGTTTAGGATACAGAGGTAACACGCACTTCATAGGACCATAAGGAAACGGCTTTATCTATTTAGGGTAACAGGAAATCCTGAATGGCATTTTTGACATAGATTTATCGATTTTTAGATAGATAAAAAGGTATTAAGAATTCAAAAGCGAGTCTTAAGGCTTCATTGGCGCATGCAAAATTTTGAGTAGTTCATTGCAAAATATTCCATAATTAGAATAAATAACTGTGAATACGAAAATCCGAGTTCATATTTAATTTCTTGTTTGTTTAAAACATAAACTTCAATTACAACAAAATGTATGACAACATATTTATTTTTAAGAAATAGTCACATTATACCCCATTAGATAAATTGAATATGCACAGGGTATAATGAAAATAAATGACTTTAATCTTTCAGCATAATTTCATTTGGATAATTATGGATGGGTTGGTTGGCAGCATTTTAAATGCCCTTTTGTATAGGACTCCATTCGCAACTTATTTACTAGAGCGAGTCTATTCTTAAAGATCTAAGCTGCTGAATTGCGATAGCTGGAACTTTCAGCAAAATGTCTGCGTTAAGCATAACCCCCCCGAAGCTAACATCCCCTTTTAACTGTGCTGCCTGCCAAACAATTTATGTGACACTCACACACACTCTGGCATACACACACACAGACATTTGAATTTTGTCGTTGATGCTTTCAGCCATTAGTTGCCGCTGGCGTGTTAAAATTTTTATGTATTTCTATTTGGAGGGGCGGACAAATGAGCAAAAGAGAAAGAGACCAAGCGAGAAAAAGAGAGAGCGAGAGAGAGAGGGAAAGAGGGAGGTGTGCCTGACAAGTTGGCTGAATTTACGTTGGAGTGCACAGAATATTTTCAAAGTCAATGACTTGTGCAGCCAGTGAGCTTGTCAGTGAGTCGGCAACTTACCCGTGATGGTACCGATCAACCAGTAATATATATATATACATATATGTAACATATGCTATTGTACGAGGCTTACCTGCAAAATAAAAGAGAAAAAATAAGCATTAGCATCAGTTAAGATAATAATAAAAATAATAATAAAAAATTCGCTAGAGAGTACAAACTCACATAAATCTAAATAATCATTAAATACGCTTAACAAGGGACTGAATTTAAAATGAAATTCACTGGAGAGAAGGAGAGAAAGCGAGCACAGACAGTTGCTTAGGCGCGATTCCGAAGCAAATTAGAATTGATTACCTGTCGGCAAAACAGGAAAAATCAGCTTAGCAGTAATAATAAATATATATGCTGTTTTATCTATGTATGTAAGTGTGTTTATCTTCACGAAATGTGTCAACACCTTTTTTTATGTATGTGCCTGCGTGTGTGTGTGTGTGTGTGTGTGCGCGTGCCACGCCCTCTTCAATCTTCCACTCCACTAACATTGTTTATATATACATAAATTTACATATGCATGTGATTTTCTCATATTTTTTCTCTGTTTGGCGCGTGTCTTTGCTTTTGGCCAATAGCACATTTTGTGTTTCCGCTTTTACAGGTTTGGCCAAAACGCACAAAGTGGAAAAATCTATATTCATAAGCAAAACAGACACACACACACACGCACACACATGCAGTGTCTTATGGAAATTATGAGTCCGCGTGCTACAGTTTAACAAAAGTAAAGCAATATTTTTGGCCTGGCACACACACACACACACACACACACACACACACACACACACACACACATCTGAGCACGCACGGCAGCCGTAACAAGTCGTCTGTGTAAACATTGAGCTGGATGGCAACCCTTCTTTGTAATGGCAACAGCGGCATTTTTGCGCCTAAAAGTATGCCGCACAAAAAGGTTGCCTCATCGATAAGATGGCAACGGCTCGTTGATGCCACATGTATCGTATGGAGCAGAACACACAGGTGGGCCGAACCGTAAAACCTTGCGACTGTCATAATTTGACACACGCTTCCAAACTCACACACACACACATGCACAGAGCGGGGCGTATTTGAGGCGTTAAACATGTTGCCAGATTCCAGCTCGGATTCATTTGCAGATTCAATCGCTAGCTCAATGCGTCAAGCAGTCAGAACACAGCCCCAACCAACAACCCCCATCCCAACCAACGTTAATGTCAACTGTTCTCCTCTGCTCTGCCCGAAACCCACAACATGTGCCCCTGCGCTGCCACACTCTTCGCCTGCTTTGAAAAGGAATTGACGCGTTTTATGGCTGCTCAGTTTTGTTTTTTTTCGTTTTGTTTTCCCTTTCGTATACCCTGTACCTATACGAAATTTGAGTTGGGTGAAAAGGTTATCATAATATTATGCAAGTCCCACTTGGAATATACATTCTGGATCAGAAGGAACTGCTGAATTTTTATAGCTATGCCTGACTGTCTGTAAAACTGAATGGATCTCAGAGACTAGAATACAGTCCGAAACTGTTCATCTAATTTCTTTGAATAGCATTGAAAATACGAGTTTTTAATCATATCTAAATTTATTTAGGGTTCAGGGAATCATCTACTCAGCCTCACTCAACTCGAGCCTAGCGATTTGTGTGTTATTTTCAGGTTCATTTGGCATTTAATGATTGTAAGGAAATTTTAATTTTATGGCCAGGTGCCAAAGTCAAGTCCCTAGTTGCCAGCTAGCCTGTTAGCCCGAAAGCTTATCCAGAAAACCGAAAATATAATTTCACAAAGAATTATTCGCGCTTCAGTGGCAACCGCTTTTGGCACTGAGACCGGTGGAATTGTGATGCCAAATGAATCGCTGTGGCATGCAGCAAATTACAATCGCACCGACCACACACACACACGCTCACACACACGCACGCACATAGCTAAGCGCGTCAAATTGCACGCTCAATCAAATTGCGAGCAAACAAATATGGAGGGGTTGCACATGATGGATCAATGCGGATTTGGGGGGGGAGCACATGTAAGTGGTTTTTGACTGCCTGCGGTTAAGTTGTCGTGTTAAGTTGACAAATTATTTTGGTAAATATTTGCGTAATTCCGATAATAATGTTGCTCGATAAGTTTGGCTCAGCTCCGCCGACCGTTCAGTCTGATTCGGTTTGTTGGCTGCGGCAACTGTGGTTTCTCTTCGCGTGTTTCCGCACATTGTTGTGTGTTAGCGTGTGTGTGTGTGTATGAATGTGCTTGTCTCTCATCTTCAATAAAGTTACTTCGAGGCAGCAGCTCAATTAATTAGCCGGCAGGCAGAGGCGCACATATTGAATAATAATTACACACCCCACTCTAATTGGGGCCATTGACAACAGCGGCCAAAACAAGCACTCGTATACAAAAACACTTTATGAGTTGGAAAGGGGGGAGTTCGCTGAAATGCTTTAGAATTGGCCGGCTTTCTGGGCTAGTGGGAAAAGGGGCAAGGACTTCAACTAGACGACACTCGATGGCACGCACGGCCACTCCAATTTGTGGTGTAATTAACACCTGGCTAGTGGCCAGCCTTATATAAGTGTGCTTGTGTGTGCGTGTGTGTGTGCGCATCCAGTGTCAGACAATTAGCTGAGCGCCCTATGGTAATAGGATTCATTAGCATAAACAGTTGGTTGGGTTAACAATCGAATCCCTGGCTAAAACAGACGTTTCACAAACGAGAAGGAAACATAGAAAAAATAAAATAAATCTCAACAAAAAAAATACAAAAAATCCAACTAGAAAGAAACTTTCAGTCGCTTTGGCTGCAAGTGTCCATGACCGTGACACATGGTGCACAATGCTGGGGCATTGTCTGTGCAGCGCCCGTATCGGCAACACCAACGAAAACAACAACAACAAAAAAGCAACACTTTCTAATGAACTTTTCGACAACAGCAACAATTCTACCGCAAATCTAAATACATATACATAAATGTAGACAAAAGCAGGTGAATTACGTGACTATAGACCATAAACACAGAAAACTAAGAGAGAGAGGTAGAGAGAGACAGAGAGAGAGAGAGAGAGAGTAACAGAGAGAGCATAACTAAGAGAGGGAGAGAAAGAGTGAGAAGTGGAAACAATGGCGAAAACTGTTAGCAATCCGTGACGGCTATGGCGCAAAATTTAATGCAAAACTGTTTTCGGAGTCGAATTAGTCGAATTTTTCATACCTGCAGCGACTTTCCACAGAAGTCTCCATTTAATTTAGCTTAAGCGAAAAGTTTAACGAGAGTTGCAACAAATTACGTGCACAATTTTTAATTCTATCGTTGGTTGACAAATTGGCAAAGTTGGCGGCTCAGATTGAAGTGGACGAGAAATATATTTAAATTATTAGTATGACATAAACATTCCTGAGATTCAATAGCTTTCAGTTTTATTTGTTATTTTGAAGTTAACCACATATGTTAAATAAATAATTACATGTCTTGTAAATGCAATATGCTTGTTTTAGGAAAGTCGATTACGCAAATATAGAATTGAAATGTAAAATATATATCATCCAATGTATCCAGGCGTACAACTACAATTGAATTGGTATATTCCATTTGAGACAACACTTTATTAAGGTCGATCAAGCGAATATTGAAAGGTGACATTTAATTTAAATTCAATTCATAATTTTAAATTTGGCTTTGAGAATTCACCAATGAATATGTAAGCTATTAAATGCAAGCAAAATATAATTTAACCATTAAGTGAACGGAGTATTCAAAGTCGATTGCTCGATGGCTTGCCAGCTGAAAGAATTGGCTTAGTAAATATTTAATCAGCAGCATATATTTATGCATACCTTCTATAAATACAAGAAGACAAATTTTAACGATAAATACAAAAATTACGATGAAGTCTGAAAAGTACATTGCCCGCAGCAAAAGTTGCAATACAAAAGCGCCTCAGCCATAGAGTTGATTGCGATAAATCGCATTGATTGGCCTTGAAATGCAACAAAGCGCAGCATCATTTTCTCATTATGGCTGCACAAAAAACCAACAGGCAATTTCACGAACAGCCCGCGGCAGCCACTCAATGCAACCAAGTCAAAAAAATTACATTGGCCAAACAACAAGTAGGGCAGATGGGCAGACAGAGGGACAGAAAGACAACCTGGCAGATATACAGGCAGACAACAGGCAAGGTCAGCTTGTCAGTTTCCCACCCGCAGTTTGTCGAACATGCGTGTGTGTGTGTGTGTGTGTGTGTGTGTGTGTGTGTGTGTATGATGAAAGCAGGGGGAGGAGGGTATGTTGAATTGAGAATTGGCAATCATTGGCACCAGCCAAGTGCGTTGAGTGCTTGTTGCAACTTGTAGCTCTACTTGCCCCCTGGAGACATTAATTATTTATAGAATCGCCACACAGGAATTTAAGTATTTTGTAAATGGTTTATTAGCCAGAAAATTACCAGTTATTGTTAGGCAACCCGAAGGTGACTCAGACCCGACTACCTGAGCCAAACTCAGCCTGCACCGCTTTTTATTGAGGTGTGTGTGTGCATTAAAGGTGCATTAGCGACGCGCGCCAGTCTGTGCGGCATGCAACGTCGCGACTGCCACGCATAATCAGAACGGTTCGCTTATCGCACATATTGTCATTGTCGTGCTCCGCTGGACGTTGTTTCGATGTTGTTGTCTGTGGTTGTTGCAACTCATTTCCGATGCACGTGTGTGCAGAGTGGCGTAAAATCAAAAAAGGCAAATCGCGGCATTCCCATATTGAAGGCAGATAGCTTCATCCATGCACGGCCAAGTTAAAAGGGGACAAGCTGTGGCAACTGTTGGAATATTAGCTGAACCCTTAAAACAAGCAACAGGCTACTTTTCTGCTTAAACTGATTTTCATTTGTTGTGGTTAGGAAATGTTGAATAAACTGGTGGTAAAATATTTTGACAAACAATTTCTTTCTACAGATTTAATTCCAATGCAATAAAATCAATTTCGTCTTCTAAATATGTTTAGTAATAGATATTTGTATTATTTTTAAAGAACCCGACTGATTCCGTAGTAGCAAACAGACAAAATTCAAAATAATATGGTTAGTTATAGTTCACGCTTTAAAAACAAATTGAAAGTTTACTATCATTAAGTTGAGCCATAAACATTTCATTAATTTATCATTTTAAACTGAACATAGATAAAAAGTGCACTTTCACGTGTCTGAATAATTCCCAATGGAATCAATGTAAATTATAATTAAACATATGTTTTATAGCTAATGAATGTGTGTGAATTCAAACAAGTAAATTATTAAATGAAGCTAATTTAATATTCAATATTCAGAGCAACGACTTAGTTTATTCTGTGCCAAACAATTACAACTTTCAAAGATAAAAATTTAAGTTAT
Source organism: Drosophila basisetae (assembly GCA_035041595.1). NCBI lineage: Eukaryota > Metazoa > Arthropoda > Insecta > Diptera > Drosophilidae > Drosophila > Drosophila basisetae. The sequence continues at coordinate 7,425,979 of JAWNLB010000070.1, forward strand.
GTGGTCTACCCTTGAGCATTTATGGCTAATATATATTTACACACACACATGCTGTGAATCAGTTTACTGCTGATACAGCCATCCACCCGCAACCGCCGTGGAGATCAAGTCGCAATATTTTCCCAGAGAGCGAACAATTAATAGCATTCATTCGGACAACAAACAAAACTAATAAACCACAGCGCCAGCTAAACGAGCAATTGCCAAAGCAACAGCATCCATCCAACCATCCACTGGCCGTGGACCAATCTGCAGCTCTGCACATTTGGGTTCGCAGCTCTCATCTTACAGCACACCGCTGAGTCTTTGTTTTGCCTATGACGAAGCAGGAAATGAGTCAAAGCACAAAGTTGGAGCCCCTCAAAAGGTCCAAATGTATTTCTGTGTTTACACAAACAGGGCGAGCGCAGCGCGAGGGGCTTTTTGTAATTTCGCACTTCATTTAGCGTTAAATTAACAACAAACAGGCGCAAACATAAATTCTTCAATCCCCAAACAATTCAAAATGTTGGAGTCGCATAGCTCTTGGCATTTAGTCAATAAGGCACGTAATATCCATAAAAAATGAGGGAGAGAAAGAGGGAGAGAGGGAGAGAGGGGGAGAGAGGGGGAGAGAGGGGGAGAGAGGGATAGAGAAGAAGAGCTGAGCGGCCTGCTCTGCGGCACGAATCCTCATTTAATCAAAGCTAAGCGAATATGCAACCAGATCCGGTGATCGCCGCCAGCGACGTCTGCGGCACTAGCGGCCGACTGCGTGCTGTGGCATAAATCAGACTGCGCACGCTACTGCTGCAACAACACCAGCAACACCCATCCGGCGATGCGCTTCAGTGCAGCAGAACGAAACAAATCGAAATGAAACGAAGCAGCTTGCAACTAGCTCATTCTGACAGGCAGCAGCAAAAAGTAAGCGACACTCTCTAATAAAAAAGAAAAAACACTGCGGGATATGTCGAAGACTGGATACTCTTTCAAGGCAACAAGAAAAAAAGGGAATTTCATAAGACTGCATCTTTTATTTTTTCAGAATCAAACTCATCAGCTAACCTCGGGTAAGTTATAGTAATGCAATTTATTATCATCTAGCTTAAGACCTAACCGAGTTAAATACAATAAGAATGAAATATTATTTTTAGATTTTTAAATGCCCCCATTTATTTGTTTTTTAATTTTTCTGTTTTTTTTTCTGGTTTATTTTTTCAGAAAACATTCGAAATATTATCAAAATTTCTGTTCATATTAAATAAAAAACAAATACAGGGAAATTTTATCTTTTATGTTAGCCAACCTTTTGATTATCAATATCTGCCAAATTAGCGCAATGGATTGATTTTTGATGTGTTTTGATATTTGTATAGATCTTTAAAATGATTAATCAATGTTATAATCACTCCATTTTCGCTGTGCTTATTTTATTTTCTTTCTATTCTTTCAGTCTCGACAATATGGGATGTTGAAATTGATTTGTTTATTTAATTAGTTAAGCAGTGTAGACTTAAAATAGTAGAGATGCTACTGGAATAATAGCCAAATGATAATAATGACTGGCAAAAAAAAATGTATACCACAGTTTCTTTTACCTGCAGCAAGATTCTAAAATCTTCAATACTCAATAAAAATAGCACACAGTCTAAGTAGTATTAAAATTCAGCTATTTAATCTATAGTTTTTATGTTCACTGTCATGTTGAAGATGTCTCTATCTAAGATATATTAAATCAAATATTGTATCAAAATATTGTATTGTATTGTAATTATAATGGCCTCTGTAAGGGCATAAGAAACACCAACAAGAACAACAACAATCACATTCATTGAAGACCCAAAACTCATAAATGCGCAGTCGCAACAACAAACAGCAAACAACAAACGCCAATTGCTAAATGTGAAGGCCAAAGAGGCAGAACCAAAGCATTGCTCTGCTGCTGCTATGTGGCAGCTGTGGCAGCAGAGGCAACAAAGTGGCCGCCGCTGCTGGGTCAGTGGATGCTAACGATGCGACGGCAGCGCATTTAATGCACAGATTTCTTGGCTATGCACATAAAATTGAATTGAATAAAGAGCTGTCCACTGTTAGATGCGACTCCAGCGGCCAGCGGCAGATTGGAAATTGTTGGTGCTGCTGCAGAGGTTGTTATTGCTGCTGCTGCTGCTGCCGGCCAGGCAGCCTTTCATAATCGCAAATTGATGCGCCAGCAACGTCTTCGCCATCGTCTTTGGCGTTGTGCAGTGGAGCGTGGGAGCGCTTCAAGCTTAGCGCATGTGGCAACCAGTAAAACACATTCGACTAGACTGGTTTTTGGCTTGGGAAGGAGGAGGGAGAGAGAGGAATTTTAGTTATTGGCTAATGGCAAAGCCATGCGTTGGCCAGCTGTGCGCGTCCGCCTGAATTGATAACCGCGAAATGACAAAGGCAATACACAATGAAAATTCGATACGTTCAATTTATATACCCTGCACAGACACATACATAAGAATTGGCAAATAAATTAAATATTGACATGTAATATAAAGCTGAGAAAATGCATATAAAATTAGCTACACATTAGTAAAATTATTTAAATGCGTTTTATGCATAAGTTAACAACTCAAAAATATATTTCGCTCGAGAAGAATAATAATAGCTTGATATGAAGTAGGAAATTCAGAAAGTAGAGAAGATATTTACAGAAATGAAATTATTCTGTGCCTTTGATTTTTTCATTCAGCATTGTATATTTTATAAAAATAATCACGGCTCAAAACGATAAATTCATTATTTTTGTCATTAAGTAAACGCTTTTGGTTTTATTTAATAAAATTACATTTACCCGCGAAAAGATAAAAGTGAAATTATAAATGAGTTTTGTTGAAATCAATAAACTAACTTTCGAGTTTCTTCTAGTGCTTCGCTATACTACCAAATGACAAATGGAACACTGTAGTGTATTTCTGAACGTGTATATATTCTGTATAGATATGCTTGAACTTTATATGCAAACATTTTAAATATTTTGCCAATACTTCTGACTTTTATCATAGGGTATTTGCTCGTGTCGCTCTCTCTTTATCTAGGACATGCTCTTATGTAATTTATGAGTTTTATTTCGGTTTCGTTTCGATACATTTGACTCGTCGCTGATATTTGTTCGAATTGATTTCTTATTAATTTTACATTTGCAGCTCGTTGGTTTTCATTGACGACAACGTTGTTTGCCTTTTGTTTTTTCCATTTTTGTGGGGGCGGCCAAGGTCCAGTGGGCCATGCCCCTCAATGTCCTCTATGGACAGAAGAGCGTCAACTGAAACTAGTGGCGCCTCAGCTTGCGTTTCTTTGCGACTTTTGTTTTGTCTCCAGCTTTTGTTCTTGTTGCTGCTGTGGCTGCTTTTCTTTTATGGGCTTTGGTTATTTTAGTGTTGCCCTTTCTGCAGCTTTCGCCTTGGGGGTTGCCATTGTTTTAGTTAAGTTGACCATTTGTATACAATTTTGCAACGCTTTGTGCCGTCGCACGCTTATCTTAAAAAATACAAAAAAAAAAAAGCGAAAGAAATGAAATGTGTCCTGGACACAGTGTCCTGTCTGTGATTTCTCCTGCCCGAAGCGCATTTGTGGGCTCATTTATTTTCATTTGCTTTGTCATAACAATTTATGCTTGATTTTTTTTTTTTTTTTTGCGTTGAGGTATCTGATTGTGCTTCTTTGCCGCAATATTTGCGACATTATATTCGAATTTGTTTTTGCTGGCTACTTAATGCAATTGCCGCAACAAATTTGATTGGCCCATAAAATGCCAAAGTCGCCTAAAATAAAAAGAGACAAATGCGAAATCAAATTAACATAATTGGCACAGATTCCGGATCCCTACCACCGCACAAAGACTGTGCTGCAGTCTGGCACTTGAATATAATATGAGCACATGGATATAAAATCTCTGCCACTCGTGCAATTCTCAATACACAGATGACAAATCATTCAACCGGCAGCAGCATGTGAATCAGACGACATTACCCCTACTCCAACGGTCTGGTCACTGTTTACTTAAGCGGCTTTCAGCAGAAACAAAAACAACAATAACAAACACCAGCAGCAGCAACAGCAACAACAACAACAAAATCACACAGCAGCAACAACAGCAAATTCGTGTTGTGCCATTTGCGTGGCATTCATCGAATCTCGAAGCTCGTTAGCACCTTTTATGCAGAAAGAGACAAAACAAGACAGAAACAGAGACAGATAGAGAGAGAGAGAGAGAGAGAGAGAGAGAGAGAGAGAGACAGAGAGAGAGAAAGAGATTGTGTACACAGTGACAATTTTAAGATTCAATTTTCTGACTAAAATTTTAATACTTTAATAAATAAATGATAAAATAACTGCATTTTTTAAAGAACTAAAATTTAATTGGCTCCAACTTAAAATTAAACGCAATTTAAATACATAATTAAATAAATTATAAAAATATTATTAAGTTTTTATTTAAATTTTTAAGCTGTTTGGTTTCACTTACAATTGTAAACCAGTGTCTTTAAGTGCTCTGAATTTCACCCTTCAAATTCAATCTCAATTTAAATTCACCCCAAAAGGCATGAAAATTGTGCCAAGAAAAGAAAAGAAAAAATTTGTTTTCATTTCTTCAGGCTTATCCCAAAAGTAGCTTAGCGACGAGGCAAATGAAAAATCCTAAGCAAACAAATGACCTCTATGAGAATCGATTCCCAATTCGTCAACGATTTTAAACAAATATCAAAAGTTCTTTAAGAATGTAAACAGAAAATTGGAATTTCATTCAATGAATTTTCTTTCTCATTTTAATTGATATTATGAACTAAGTTGATTTATATTCCAAGTCACAACTTATTTTGTGCTGTGCATAGACTATTGCGGATAGGCCGAGTGTTCATATATGTTTGTATATTGCTATCGATACCATGGGTAAGCCAATTGTAAAGATTCTCATTTTTATAAAAGCGAATCGAAAGGTAAACGTAAGCGGCTTAGTAGTCAAGTGCGTGTTGGGGAAGTGGGGGCAGACATACGATAATAATATTAATAATAATAATAATGGTAAATAAAGGACAACAATAGCCAGTAACGACAATTGGAAAATTACAAGCACCAAAAATGCAAATAACAAAAAAATTCATTTTTCGATTAGCTGCACGAAGTTGTGTGTTGTGGCTCATTACAAGCTGCACGTTGTACGTTGCACGAGCAGTGCATTTGCAACAATAACAACAACAACAAGATGAAGAGCTACACAATATTACTAATTAGATTGGAGGCAGCGAAGCAGACTTGTTGGCTGCAACATCGTGAAGCTGCTGACTCCCACACACTCATGCAACATTCAACAACAACAACGCAGACAAGTTGCTGCCGACTCGCAGATACCACGTAGCTGGCAAAAACTGTGTCAATGACTGTGAACTGGAACTGGAGCGTTGAAATGCCGACGAGATGCTCCAAACTTCGCTTTTCGCTAAGGTTGCCAGCGTTGCAATTATTGTTTTTGTTGCGCTTCTTTGCAGCTGCTGCTGCTGCTGCTGCTGATTTTGTTGTTGTTGTTGTTGTTGTTGCACGTATGATTTACACGGCCAGGCTAATTTACAGCGAAAAGATGCAGAGGAAGGGCCCTGAAATCGTGCCGGGCCAAGACTCCAATTGAAAGCTGTTTGTTTGCCAGCTTCTTTGCTTGCCAGCGATTTTGCAGGTGGGCGTAAGCCACCAAATTGCCCATGCATTTATGTGTGTGTGTGTGTGTGTGTGTGTGTAAATGTGTGTGAGTGAGTGTGTCTGTGTGATTATTTGGACACCTGTACAGCTCACGAAGCAGCGAAGCGCATCTGTAAAGCCGTCTCTGATTGCATACCTCGAGCAGATACATCTGCATTTGATGGAGTTTGCATGTTTAAGGCACCATTGACACCATTTAAAGGTAAACCCCTCCCTCACCTTATCGCAGTGAAACCGTTTAACGTAACTACACAACATAATAATATACCTTAAGTGCATACGTAAATGCATTTCGTGTTCAAGGGTTATGCACGTGACTGATTTATAAGCTGCCGATACTATGGAATTGAAATATTTTGGCAAAATAGAATAACATATGGCAAAATAAAACATAGATATAAATACTACATTCATTTTTGTACAAACTGAACTATTAAAAAATAAATAAACTTGTATATTTGTTATATAAGACTAAATACGATACGTGACTTGGCAAATGTTGCATAACATCTTTTAATTTAAATGTTGATTTACAAATTTTGACAAATACAAATCTGGGCTGCAGCTTTGAATATGCATGTAAAATTGAGAACATCTCTTGGTTTGTTTTGTAAATATTTGAGATTTGAGAAATACATTTAAATTCACTGCAATAACTCAAATCTTGGCAGGTTAGCTTGTATCAGCTTTAAAAATTGAAATTGATCAGAAATCCAAATCGAATTTGACTTTTTGATTGATTGGTCATTTAAGAATATTTTCTTTTACAGTTATAAGATTATAAACTAATATATTAAAGTATTTATTTTAATTTCTAATTACGCCATGTTGCTAAATAAACAAAAAATATATATAAATAATTATTTAACGATTGAAAGCAATTCTGCAGTGACACGGAATTAAATAATTGATTATTTGAAAGTAATTCGAGTATAATTATCGTTCCATTGAAAACGTATCTGAATTGACCAAAATGTACGAGTGTTTCCTTCGAAAATAACGTATTTTTAGATTTGAGCACAGTCAGAGCATATCTATAAATAGTTAGTATACTAACTACATACATAATACGTGTGTACATAATTTCTATCATTATTCGAGCCGGAAACAAATGGACTTGGTTGTGCGTAATGCCTAATTGCCAGCGAGCAGAGAGCGAAGCGACGAGAGAAAGTGTTTGTCATTGCTGCGATCGTTTTGGTTAATGGGTGAAGACGACACCGTTTTGGGGCACCTTCAAGCCAACTGCGGATTACGAACGCAGCCTTCAACTCGGGGACGGGGTGATGGGGAGCGGGGGCCAAAACGCATTAAAACCCAATCAGAGTGACGGGGCGTGGCAAGCGCTGATATCGGATCCATCAGCTAATGAGACTTTGACTGCGACTTCGTCTCTCCATTCAGTTGCCCCTGGGCTGATGGCTGTTTAGTTTTCGATTTGGCTGCCACACACATACACACACACACACACCAAATAACAAAAGAATGAGAGATAAAAAAAAAACAAAGAAAACTATGCCCCGCGCCCTGGCAGACCGACAAACTGTCAACGTATGTCAAATGAAAGATACATTTGACAGCCTGCCCAGCCTGGAAAGCAGACAGACGCTCAATTAAAGCCGCCAAATGAGCCTGGTCAAAACGCAAACGAGGTTGGGGGTGATGGAGGAGGGGCAGCGTCGAATAGAAATCAATTAGTGCAAATTAGTGTGGCAGCAGCAAGTTTTTGGGCTCAGACGCAATTCTCGAGGCGGCAACTATTTGACTGAGCTTTTTATTGTTGGCATTTTAAGTAAATTATTTGGCTTCTTACCATTTGGCTTATTGTGGTTTGGCTTTTGATATTCAATAATTTTGCGGCTAATGAATTTTTGAGTAGAAATTCATCAGAAATTGAACTCGAATTCAAATACAAAAATTTAAAAAAGAAACAAAACCTACTTATGAGTTAGTCTTAAGTGGATTTGGCTTTTAAGCCGCTGGTTCATTGGCCTCCCCCTCCTCCTCCTCTCCCTCGAGCACTGAGTGATTAACGGTACTCGAATTCAATTAGTGCATTTTGAGTGCGGCCCCAGGCTAATGTCACCTAATTGCAGCCACTGCAACTGCAACAGCGACTGCGACTGCAACTGTGGCAATAACAGCAGCTAATGTTGCCACTCGTTAAATTATGCGCTTATCTTAATGCAACCAAATGGGCTTCCGAACCGGGGGAGGGGCTGCGCCTGGGTGAGCCATGGATAGCAGTCGAGTGCATTCGACCAAATTACAAGAGTGCAAATGAAAAACAAAATGCGAAGTCAATTGATGTATCAGTTTTGAATGCACGAGCATATACAAAATGTACAAACCAGACGTAATGGAAAAATTACAGTCTGATTGCAAATGGAATACACACATTTCCACCCTGTACGCATCTCAATTTCCAGCATGAGGCATATAAGACCTAAAGGTGTAACGAAATTGAAACTTAAAATATACATAGAAATTGGAGGCTTGTTAAATATCTATATTTGTCATTCCACAATTGATGAAATCTAGTTTTGCTTAGCAGCTAAAAAGATAAGCTGTGCTCAATATTTAAAATGTATATCGTCAGAGAGAGAGAGAGATTCATTCAATAATAAAGAATGAGCCGAACGTCTAGTTGCTAATGCCCTTAAAATAGTATTTTGTACATAAATGTTAATACATTATATAGTTACCATTCATAAATAAATATAATTTATATACTACGATATATTAAGAATCCCGACGGCATTCATCGAGCGAAAAATATATTTTACTTATAAAAGAGTTCGCTTGCCAATTAACAATAAGTAATAAAGAACAGTTTTCATTTTATTGAATAATTAAACAAAAAACGTGACTATTATTGAAAAATTTGTGAAAACGGACACAAACAGTTTTTTTTAATTAAAAGTTCATTTATTCAATAACTCTAATTTTTATTGAATAATTTTCGTTCATAAAACTTTTGGCTATAGAATTGCTTAACTTGGAATGCTTACTTATTAATTTTAAATTTTGTATATTTCATTACATAAAAGTCACCGTTTTCTATAATTTTTGAAGGATTTGTTTTAAGCTCAATTCGACAGTATATTTAGAGTAGTTCTGAAATATTTATAAGTTGATCAGATGTGAGCTACTTCGTAGGCGAAATTTTTTCAAAATATATTCTTGCCATCAAAATCAAAATCAAATGCCAGAAGTATCATCGTTCTACGACTGTCTTCTCTCTCACTCTCTCTCTCTCTCTCTCTCTCTCTCTCTCTCTCTCTCTTTTCTAGCACACATAGTCAGACTGGTACTTTTTAGTGTCTATTTCTGGCTAAGAGTCTTCAATTATTCGGTTTCAGCATCAGCTCATTAAAAGCCGATTAGGCGAAGTGGATTTGCCAGACCGAAAACGCAAACATTTCATATTCAGTTTATTTGCTATTTTGTTGAATTCAGCTGTGCATCAATGCAAATGAAGTTATTGATTGACATTCGATCAGAGGGAGAAAACACCTTAATGACAGATAATTGCACAATTTTTCCGCGAAAAACATCGCATACGAAGCCAAAGAAAATTCGCCTTATGTGTGCTTGTGATTTAGATTGTTGAATGTTTAACGACGCCTTTTCGCGGAAACTAATTTAAGACACATGCACTGGAAAGTAAACTAAGCCAATTGATTAAATTGATTTCACGGAAAGTGAATGCCACACAAACACACACTCGCCCTCACTTGCTACGTAGGTAATTGGCTGTGAATATTAGTGAGAGGCAAGTGTTTCAAGGATTTGAGTGCAACTGTCCACGTATTCAGACATTCGCACACACTCACGCTCTCACACCCACACACTCACACTCGCATATAAATTATTCTAGTTAATTGAGAACACAAGCCTGCTAGCTACCCCGACCCACCGTTCTGCATAGAGGGGAGTATCCCTTGTGCATTTCCGTTTCCGGCTTTGACAAGGTAAGAAATTGGATTGCGTTTCATGGGACGGGCCGTGGAGGGGAGGGAGATAGTTGTTGCACTGCAACCAATTTTGATTTCTAATTAAGTGCTGTGTGTGTACGAGTATTATTTTCAGTAAGTTTGCATAAATAAACTAGAAATTTTGCGGGATACAAATTGTCCACTGAAAAACACGAACAATAAAATTGACCGTGATAAAGTATTTAAATAAATTTGCTTTTGTTCCAATGTAGGTATTCAACTATTTGTCGTCTTTTAATAAATAAATACAGTCCAATTTTCTAAGCATTATTTTATTTTAAAGTGGACTACATCTAGGCCACTGCTTAAAAAATCGGTTTAATAAATGGGAAGTTAAAATTGAATTCAAGGTTAAAGTTACGAATTAAATTATATTTAATTAAAAGGTAAAAATTAATTTAAAGATTCGAATTAAATTATATAAAATAAAAAGGGAGAAACTAAAATATTAAAATGAAAAAGAGAAAAAATAAATAAATAAATTGAAGGAAGTATATGTAAGAAATATTAATATTCCAATAAGTAAGCCATTTTTGGAATTTAATTGAATATAAATACAAAAATTTTATAAGAAATTAAATTGCGTTTAATTTCTTACTGTGTATGCGGCTGCAACTATGCAATTGCAGCACTGCTGTGCGATATGCCTCACTTGGCTAATTCTAGTTTAATATTCAAATAATTTTACATTTTCACAAGCATGGAAATTTCTACCAAGGGAGGGCTCCCCCCACCTATTCTCTCTCTCCCTCCCTCTATCGCGTTGTACCTGTGGTAATATTATTCCTCGAGCTGGGGTATTGTTGCAGCAAACTTGTTGTTATTGTGGCTGTTGCTGTTGCTGTTGATGTTGCCTGTTTGAATTTGCTGTTGGTTGTTGGTTGCCTCACAGGTAGGGCAGACGAGGAGGCATTGTGTGTGTATTTTAACAGATACAAATTCTGTTTTATAAACCTGCAAATACAGGCCCAAAAACGCAACCGAATGCTGCTCTGCCAGGGTTCTGCTTGGCTGCCTCAACAGCAAACAACAACAGCAATAACAAAAACTTTAGTAACTGAAAGAACAACACACACACACATTGCCAGTGTGTGTTGTATAAATTCATAAACGGTTGAGTTTAACGAACTGCGTTTCTGTTTTTTTAGGCTTTGTTTTGCTTTGAAGCCGCCCCGCAATGGCAAACCAATTTGGCGATCTACATTCGCTTTTCGCATGCTTCTCTGCACAAAATACCAAAAAAAAAAAAACAACAAAAAAAAACGAAATCAAATATAAATTGTAATTTTTTCGCAAGCAACTTGTGTTGCACAAGAATTTTTAATACAATTATGATTTTGACTCTCGTCTACCTCTTGACGCCTTCGCCTTTTCGGCCATCTGCCCAACACCTGCCTATTAAAGCGATTTGGTCTTAAGAGTATTTCTGTCTTTACATGCAGCAGACAAGAATTGCTACGAGTTCTTGCCAAAGTGAAAACATTGGCAAACATTTATACATTTTTATACCGCATTTAATTGCAATTTGAAATGGTTCTAGTATTTCTTCAAACTTGATTAAACAGATGTGAACATTTATTTCACAATTTATTCAGCTGCAGTTACTGTATGTTGGTATGTAAGTTTTACAGAATTATATATAAGCTAAGCAACAGCTGTTATTATTAAAAAACAAATATCAATAATATATACATTTTCTTCCCCTTTTTTTTACCTAAGACGAAGAAGTTTTTATATGATTGCATCATAAACTCGTTTTATTAATATTTAATATACACGTGCAAATTTCAACGAGCTTTTTTTTTAAATGTGTTTCATGTGTATATAAATGTCCCAACTGCCTTTAAAGCGAACAATGTAAATCACAGAAGACAACAAGGCGATTATTTTACATGCCTGTCGACATAATTGCTTTTCTCTTTCAGAACTACTTATGCACAGCGAAGTAGATATTTTTATACCAGATTAAAAAAAAGCTTTTGAAAACTGTTAAAAAAGCACACAGCTAAAAAAAAAAATCAATTAAAAATCGAAAAGCATTCTTCAAGTATATAACATATTAAAAGTAAACAGAGCGGCAAAAATCTTGAAGCAAGCATAAATATTTTGGTAAGTTACTTTTGCTTGTAAGCTTGTATAGTTTTCAGCTAAGAAATGAAATAGCCTAATCAAAGGTAAAAGGAGCAAACGCTTTCCATAAGCTATACGTATAATGATAAGGGCGCAAACAAATGCAAAGTAGATGTGCTGGAGGACTCCTCTGTCCGTTAGCCACTAGGCCAAGTTTAACGCTTATCCTTTTATGCCTCAACTCCCCCTCTTCCCCCACAACCCCTCAATTCCACATAAGAGCGATTTTCCAACGGAGATGCAACATTTTTCTTATTTACGAGCCACGCAGCCATAAAACGCATACATAAATTTTGCGAGCAGTGAAAACCAAAATAGCTAAAAGAGGAGTTCGAGTTGAAGGCGATGTTTGTATGTAAATGCAATTCCGAAAGGAATAAAGAAATTGATATAAATGTTTGTGCAAACAGGCAAGCTGGCGTTCTCTATGTGTGTCTGTGTGTGTATGTGTGTGTGTGTCTGTGCGTGTGTGTGTGTGTGTAGGCAAGTAGATAGAATTATGTGAAATGTGCGCAAATTTGTAGAAACGGCTGAGAAATGTGTCATCAGCTGTAGCAGCTATTTGAATGGATGGCTCTTTTATGATATCAAGTTTATGCATGTTTTTTAAATTGATGCGCAGGGCGTTTCACTTTAATTTCTAGATTTATTTAGCATACTCGTACATGTGCATTTATATCGCTTGATTCAAGCGGAATCAAACGCAAATTTAGCACCTATGCAATTAAGTGTGTTTTGAACATATTCCTTTCAGTTCATTTGGCCTGGCTTGAGGCAAAGTCGTGAGCACCAAATTTTATTTGCTACATAAAGCAAAACACACACACAATCACACTGATAAGCACTCACGCCAAGCACTTTAATATTTTCGATTATTGCGCCGGGCTTTTTTGTTTTGGCACACTTTACACTCACGGCAATAACCATTAATAAAAATGGCAGGCATTTAAAATTAAATGACTCCAACGCACGCGCCTCAAACAAAAATTCGGAGTTTGAGTTGGAGTCTGTGAGCCTTTCTAACAACAACCTTTGTGGGGTGGGGGAGCTAAAAACAAAAACTTTTGGCCAATTTCATTTGAAGTGGTGTGCGGCGTGGAATTTAAGACCATTTGCATATCAAAACAAAATGAATGCCTCCACAACACACACAGCTGGCGCCGCCAATGGAAATAAAATGTTGTTTTCGTCCAACTCCTGCCTGCCTGGCGCTATTCAAAGTGGTATTAAGGACAGGACGAAGAGGGGCTGAAAAACAATTAGTGGAAAATTTCCTCGAATTTGACGCGCGCGCGCTTCGAGTTAATTGCAGTTGTTTTTTGGGACGAGGAGTGGGTGGCCCCCGTCCCCAAAGAAAATTCCGTCAAAATATCATTAACATGAATTTATAAACAATCGAAATGCCGGCTTAATTAAATTTTATTGTGTGGCCGTTTAGAAATTCAAATTAAAACGCTGTCTGATTGAAAACTTGGGCAGCCATGTCAGTTCCCCAAATGACAGCTGACTCTCATAAACTAAGGCGTAAAGGCCAAGATGCAAAAAAAAAAAAAAAAAAAAAAAGAATAAATTTAAGAGATTGCCAACAATCTAAGCGCACAGAATCTGTGCTTTAAATAATTGTCCATAAATATCATTGCACATAAAAAGGGCAACCAAGCGTTTAATCCGTCGTCGCATTAAATACATACATATATCTGTATATATACATATATTTATATTGTGGCCTTGGCCTGCCGTATTCTGAGATGAAAGGCGTACGTCCTTCTTGGCTCGTAAAAAGCCGAAGGCGAATGGCAAACTTTTTATTGATGAGCCAAAACGTAAATGTTAGCAAGATTTTTTTTATATTTTTGTTATTGTTGCATTCTTGGCTTTTACTTTTTTTTTTGTTTTTTGTTTTTTTGAGGACACTTTTGGGCAAAAGTTAGGAGTTTAGCACGAAACTGGAAGTAAAAGTGTGTCAAAGAATTTGTTGCACGACAACACTGAAACTAATACACTCGTCTGCCCAAAAGGGAATAAAAGCACAAACAGAACACAAGCACACGCAAACACATATGTATATATATATGTATATATATATATATACAGTTACAGTTGGAGTTGTAGTTGTAGTTGGTATGCAGTCCCAACCACAATAGCAGCTAGTTAAGCGCTCCTCGTTGCATAGTTTCTGGAGCACGTGACTTTTTGTTTGTTTTTCTTTTTTTTTTGCATAAAATTTGATTTATTTATTTTTCGTTTTATTTAACTTTGTTGTGTATTTAATTATTTATACCTTTTGCTATGTGTTTAGCGAATTTCGGTGGGGCGGGAAGCTGGCCCGAGTTTTGGTTTCGCGTTGGGGTAGGTTGCACTATTTTCTTATTTCCTTTTTTTCTATATATTTTCTTTTTGATTTTTGTGTGTTTTTCACTTGGCAGTTGGTGTGTTTACTGTCAGCGCGAGTGTCGCGTTCGCCGCTGTGCCGAACAATCCCGCACGAAGTCCCAAAGTGAACTGAACGTTAGCGTTGACGCTACCGTTAGTGGAACGTAACGTCTCAACTTGCCGACTGTTAAGAACTTGGCTCTCTGAGAGACACCGAGTTGATACGCATGGAATTGGAACAACAAAAGGGCAGGAACGAGCGACCTATGACAATGCGCTCAAACTTGCCGCATGCCGCTGGCCATGCAACATGTTGTGTTTACGTTTTTCATGCCGCCACGCAGCGGATCAGCTCAAATACAGGTTTGAGCGTTGCTGGCATGCGCATGTTGCAGCAACGTGCCTTAGCAACTTATTTATGTTGCACGTTTTCGTTTCTTTTGAGTGAGTGTTTTTTATTCCAAAATAGGAATCAGCTGTAAAAGTGATTCTTAATTTTTGTTAAGCTACATGATTTTACTTGAACAATTTCATTTTGCTTGAGAATCTTCTATAATAAATATGTAAAAAAAAATTCGAATTATTTTAAATAATATTAAAAATGTTGTGAGTCAAATTGTTATCAATAAACGGACAGTCACTTTGTGTCTTTAAATTAGCTTTAAAAGTAAAATATATAAAATAATTACAACTTTAAATATATATTAAGTACCATCATAACTATTATTAAATACTTTACAATTACAATAAAAATTATTACATTGGAAAATTAATAGTTTCTTATAGTTTTCCGATTCGATAAAGAGACAATGTACAAAATACATATTATTATATGTATATTTTATACATTTTCCTGATAATAAGATAATAAAAATGAAATGTTTTTGTTTCAGGCAATCATCCAATACTCCACACACACACACACATATATATATATATATATATACATTTTCTTGGGCACATTTGCCGCTTCAATAAGCGAGTGGCTGTAACGGCTTTCAAGTGCTGCAAAGTCGAATAGAGTCGCCTATTTACGAATATGCCCTGATTATGTCGCACAAATTATGGGCCTAAGGTAAACGCATAAAACGCATCGCTGATTTTGTGACTCGTTCACGTTCTCCTTCACGATCTCGTTCCCGTTCCCTTTCCCGTTCTCGTTTCATGCTTGCGGTCTACAGCGACATTTTTCACGCCCGACTGCCCCCTCAAGACGAACAGAAGCCACACCCCAATTTGGGCGGAGGAGCGTTCAACGTTTAATTAACCACTTTTGGGTCTGCATGCGGGGTCACTGCGAGTTACAGTTTTCAAAGTTTAAGTGACAGTCGTTAAACAAAAAAAAAACAAAAAAAAAAGACAACAACAAAGCTAACTGCCACACAATCTGGCGAAAACAGGCGGAAGTATTTCACCTGAACGAAAGTTCCGCAAGTGGTTAAGTATGCAAATTGCCAAAATTTATAAGTACGATTTTTTAGAAAGATAACTTTGAAATTCGTTAGGGTCAAAATGTCAAAATTAAATCAAGATTTTGACAGAAGAACTGAATTTATCGCCAATTATTAACTATACAAAATTTCTATTTAATGCAGTAAATATATTATATATTCTCGTAGATTTGAAATATTCACTCAATGAACAACGAATATATTTAACAAATACAATCAAAATACTAAGAAAAAATATGTGCACAATTCGAACAAGAGAAATTATAAATTATGCAAATTGGCTAATTAATGCGTAAAGTACTATAAATATATACTCTGTAAATGAAGTATAAATTAAAATCTATAACTTATAAATAATTATATATAATAATCTTTAATTATAAAGAAATGATAAGAAAATAAAAATGTCTAAAGAATAAATGGCTGAAACAATATTAGTAAAAACTAATAAATCGTACATAATAATTTATTTAACAATTAAATAGCTACTAGCTGACATCAGAATTACACTGCCATTAGAGTATTTCGCAGCCGGATACATTCCATTTTCCCTTAATTTTTGTTCGTTATAAAATGCTCATATTTACATAAAGTCAAAAGTAATATATATAATATTATTTATATACTATTAATATTTTTTGCTTTAAGTTTTTCTTCTTTTTGCCAAATACATTATTCATTGACATAATATTTCAGTCACTTAACCCATTAAAAAAAATCAACCGATAATCAGACGAAAATAGCTTGGGAAATCGCGTTTTCCACCTGAACGGAATGCTCCCAGGTGTAGAATAATGCAAGATGTGAGCTGAAAAATGCTCATAAGCTCAACCAAATTTTTACATTTGCCTACACATTAAAATATTTCTTTATATTTAATGTTTTGTTGAAGTAATGTAATAAATAAATGTAAATGTAATTAAATTAAATGGTTTCAAACTTTATTTTTATTAATACGTGGATTCATTTCATAAATTTGTAACTAAAACAAGACAAAAGTGCCAAAGAAATTCAGATTTTCTAGTTTACCGTGAAAAAGGAGTTAATTTTTCTAGTTTATGAACTGCTCAAGCTGCAAAACTTTGTTGTTAACAAACTTGCTGTTCAGTATTTTACAAGCATGTAAACACCAAGTTATTTTAACAAATTCAAGCAAAAATTCTTTACTGTGTACCCACCAAAATTCCCATTAAAATCAAATGGAATTTCAGATATTCCAATGCGCTACGCGACTCAACGCCGGAGAGTGGGCAAGGAAAAGGTTTTGTCGGCTGCGCGGGGGGATGGTGGGAAGGGAAGTGTGAAAAGCTGAGGCTGAGAAACCACTCAATGTGAGCTTGAAACTAAGACGAGGCGACAGTGTTGACAACAGCAGCAGCAGCAACAGCAGCAGGAAGCTTGTGACACTAACAACACGTAGCTAATGACTAATGGACTCTTAATGATCTAACAAGGTGTGCACACACACAAACAGCCCCACACACACACAGAGAGCTGTAAACACTACAAACAACATGAAATGAAGCGAAGGCTGCGATGTGGCTGCTGTTTAGCGGATGCGCGATGCCGGTGACAAAGTTCAAAACTTAATAATGCCACATTAGTTTCGGCTACAAGGATGCCAATGCTGTTGCTGTTGTTGCTGCTGCTGCTGCAGGTACTTTGCAGCATGCAACGTGCAGCGTGCGGAATGGCAACTGCTTTAGTAGCACGTCCCAAGCGGGTGGCTGCTGCTGTTTTGCATACATTCAAAACCAGTGCTTAAGGGACAGAGCAGCATCAGCAGCAGCAGCTGCAGTGACAGTGGCAGCAACAGCGACAACAGCAACAACAACAACTTTGTCTGGCAGCGCTAAAAACTCAACAAAATTGCAAAAATTAAATTAGTTAATTTTGTTGCAAACTTGTCGAAAACTTGCTGCAGGGCAGCCAGACAGACAGCGGGACAGCCAGAGAGTAAACTGACCAACTTGCCGTTCTCACGGCGTAGGTCATCGTGTTCTGTCTCTGCTGATATACCCTGTAACAAACTAATATGGGGACTCATGAATTTGTGTGAGTGTTTGCAATAAGCAAAAGATGTCACACAATTTTAATAAGAATAATTCAAAATTAATCAATCAACAGAGCTTATAAGAAAGCTTTGCATTATTTACAATAATGATTTGTTGTCATAATAAAAAGCACACTGAATAAGTTAAGTTACAATAACTTGTTCAATAAGAAAGTTTTTCATACAACAACTTTCATATATAAACAAACAGGCAGACGAACAACTGGGCTAGTGATGCTGATCAAGAATGTATATCTTCAAGGGGTCGGAGACCTCGCTGACCGTGCGATACACAACAAAATTATACCATCTAAAAATGAATAATCAAAGTCATTATAAAGTGCATTTGTAAATCAAACATTTGTATTGTAGTATCTGGAATAAGCCAAATAACTAAAATTAATAACACCCTCGATTTGTATCTTTTTATTTTATTTACAATTTGTCTTAAATCACATTTTATGTATGCTTATATATCTTAGCATATATTCAAATAAGAACGAATGGAATTTACGATACTTTTGAAGTTTATACAGGGTATCTCATCGTATCTCTCTCGTCTAGAGAACTCTGACAATTTGTTGTTGCTGTTGTTGTTGTGGCACATTTTTCGCTACTCATGCGCTTCATTTATCACATAGCTGTGAAGCTATGCTGCGCTGCATAAACCTATGGGCCAAAGCTGCTGCCGCTTGCCAGATTGCCATCTTTCGGTAAGGTCAGGCTGGGTGGGTTAAGTTGAGGCAAGGTTAGGTTCGGTTCGGTTGGGCTAGATTTGGCTAAGGTAGAACAGGTAAGCTTGACTGCCGAAATTAAGCCCCGCTAACCGAGAAAACGCGAAACCGTTTTACACGCCGTCGCACAAAGCAAACGTATCCAAACATGTGTCGAGTAATCAGCAGCCAACTTTTCTGCTCGCTAAAGCTCCTGACTCAAAGCAAAGAAAGCCAAGAGAGAGAGAGAGAGAGAGAGAGAGAGAGAGAGCGAGACAGAGGGAGAGAGACAGAGGGAGAGAGAGACAGAGATCTCAGCGGCTGCTGCTGGCTGGGCGAACTTTATGACGCCAGGCAGCCTTCGCGGCACATGCCAAGCATAAAATTGAATATGTATCCAAGTATCCGAGTTTCCACGCCTAGTTTCTCCTACCCGCTCTCACCATATGCCAAAATGAAGCCACCACAGGCGGCAATCGCAGAAGGTAACTTACTAGACGAGCCGACGAACTGTGTGTGTTAAGTAAACCTTGCAAAACAAATCCCAAGCAGCGTCGACGCCAGCACCGACGCCGTTCACGCTTCGTTGCGCCACCGGCTCCAGGTGCGGACTTGATGCGGCCCGATTGGTAAATTGCTATGTAGCGCAACTGATTTTGGTTTATCCTAATCTTATGAAAACTACAGAATTATAACATGTTTTAAAGCAATTATTTATTCATATTTTTCTAATGCTTGCCGTTACTATGTTTAAAAGAATTGGATAAGAAAATTTATAACAAAGGATGTAAAATTTTTACAAACAGGAAAAAAAAGGAAAGCTGAATTAATGCAAAAGTTTGTGTCTAAAAAACTCTCTTGTAAATAAGAAAATATAGTGTAAATGAAATGCGATTATCTATTATATTAGTTATAGCAATATTTGTCTATTTAAAGTGTAAATCAGATATAAATAGTTTTTAATTTTGATATATTTCAGATAAATATTTCAGATGCTAAGCTATATTTTTTTCAATTTGAGGACAATTTTCTTCTTTTATTTAATGATGTTCCACTGGTTAACGATCTTGTGGTCTTTGAGTATTCCGGCCCTGTGCTCGACCTCCCCTTGTAGACAACGTTGTCGCTGTCATTCCAAACACAGCCAGAGGGTGGGGGACGGACAATGAGGCCAGCACTGGGTAGAGGTATAGATTTTGGTATAGGAGGTATATGGACGGAGCGACGCCGACAAATTTTGACTTGCTGTTACGCCCGACTGCATCGCGCCGGCAGACCCGAGGGGGGAAGTTTTTGTTTATGTTTAAATAACAACGGCGAGAGTAACATAGGCCCATAAAGCACACGGCAACCGCAAAAAAATGTAGCCTGAGCAGAATGGGGAGGATAGAGAGAGAGAGAGAGTGATGAAGAGAGAGAGGGAGAGAGAGAGAGAGAGAGAGAGAGATGGGGGGGTTTCACTGCCAGTTGTTCTTGTGTTTTGTTATATCTCCATTTTATTTAAATGGGCATGGGAAATTTGACGGTTTTTTATTTATATATGTAGTGTGTTTCACTCGAGTTGTTAAACCAATTGACGATAGTTGGCACAGTGTTTAAAATACCAAGCAGATCAGAAGCTGTTGAGTTTCCCACAGGGAAAAGCTTGAGAAAAAAAAGAACAGACAGTTTGTCAGCGAGCACAAAGGGATGCTTGTCTATGCAGTCGCTGAGTGGCATTTCAGTTTATTATGCGTTATAATCAACGGCAACAACAACAACAAAGACAAGGAGAGCAACAACAACAACAGGCAGCACAGCACATTGCCGAGCATCCTTTTTCTGGGCAACCCTCACTGCGCCACTTTGCCAGTAACTGCCTGGTAACGGATGTTTAACCTCCTGCCTGCTTGCATTTATTTTTTTGCATATCTTTGTTACCCCAGGGGGCTGGGTGGGAGGAGGTACCTGCCTGCTGTTAAGTGCTTTCCACCTGACGGGCAGAGAAGTTCCGCTATAAGCCCCCTACTACACACACACACACATACACACACGCAACAGCCACAGGATGATGGTCGCGAGCTCGCGATCCCTTTTGCCCAGCTTTTTTTTGCTAGCTTTGCTCATTTGTTGGCCTTTCTCATTTGGCTAAGTGCGTTGAAGTCGTTGGCCTCACGCTGGCACCAGTCTGCAGAATTAGGCTGTCTTCACACACACACACGCACACACACACACACACACCTCAGAGACGTTGCCTGATAAATTAAATCAACTTTAACGGACAGAGTTAAGCGTGTTGCAAATGTGTGGCAACAAGCACGAAACGAGGCAGAGAAGTCGTCGCACTCGAGACTATTCATATGATGTAACCTTCCGACAAGTGTCCACGTGTGGCGCAAAAGCTTTTGCCATCTTTTTTCTGGCATTTTTTATACCCAGTACAAAATTCAAAATTGGCAATGTTGTAAAAATTGATGCCACACATAATATTATATAAAATAAAATAAAACAGCGGAGGCTATTAAATTGTAAGACGGTAGATTTTTTGAAATGATTGTGGAAATCAATCAGACCAGGTAGAACAAAAGAAAATAGAGGGAGTAGATCGAAGAATAAAGATTAAAATTGTTTTTTTTTGCATTTTTATTATTATTGGCATTATTCACACATTTCAATGTTACTCTTAAGTCCTACAAATTACAAAATATATAATATATTTTTATAATTATTATACAAAAGCCATTTACCAAGGTAGTAGTTTAATTGGTATTGAGAGCTAAGTACAGGGTATCTTCCAAATGTTCATTCTCGACTAACTTTACTGTTACTTTGTTGTTTTTAATTTTAGCGCTGCCAACGATATAAACGGCAGCCGCAACGGTTGCTGTTGCTGTTGCTGTTGCTATTGCAAGTCCTGACCTGCCGCTTTGGTGCACGCACAAGTGGTCGCTGGGGTTTGACACGAAGTCAGTGACACCCGCCCCTCAACACCAACACGAACACCAACACCAACACACACACATAGTCACTTTTGTGACATTTCGCTTTGTCGCATTGCCTTCACTGTGTGGACAAGTCGACGTCGTCGTTGACGCGCTTCAATACTTTAACATAATATAATAAAAAAAAGTATGCAAATTATTTTTTGTTGTAATGCAGCCGGGCAAATGCCGCAGGCAGCGCTTGACAAGCAACCAACTGTGGGTGGCATTACAACAAGGACGAGGACCACGATAAGCACGTGGAAGAGGAGGAGCAGAAGAAGGAGAACGGGGAACGACAACGAAGACGTCACTTTAATTAAAATTAAATATTTTCATGCCCAGCGATGCCAAAATGTGTGAAGCCAAAAAATAAATGAAGGAAGGAGTCGTTTAGGGAGGAGAATAACTGCACCACTGGGTTATCAGTAAATTGATTAAAAAAATTGCTATGAGCAACAAATGCACTTCAAAGAAATATATTTATCTTTGCATCCTCCTTGCGCTGTCGCTGATTAAAGATATTTATGCACATATTTATATACTCTGCGTTAAAGGATTGAATAACATGCGGGTTGTCTTTGCATTAAAACCAGTTTTAATTATGCCTGCTTTATATAAAAGAGATTACAGTTTGCCACAGCTCGATAAACAAATGTATATAGAAAGCGAGCGAACAATCGAGTGGCAATTAAATAGGTGACAGCCACAAATAGAACTATTATTTTTTCTTAGAGGGTTTCATGAACTCCAATCTAGTGTCATTTTTTTAGTCTATAGTTCTTCTATCAACCCTGATTCTTAAAAGAATTCCATTTCATTTTTTCTCACGTTGTCCACAGTATCTTGTGAAGGGACTGGTGAGCATTCTAAATCTGCTCTTTAGAATACACAATTGCTTAAGACAAACCCCCTGGTGTCTCTGCCCAGATTGATGGCAGATTTGGAGATATATCTGTGTTAATTATACATATGGAGAAAAAGGAAGAGTCCATTATATATGTAAATATGATATTCTTAAAATTTTATATTTTTTTACCTAATTATACATACCTACTAATATTGAGTGTGCCACATAATCTATAATCATAACATAATGCCTTCGGTAAGAGTATCGCACTATTTTTATATCTATTCCAATCGACACTTTCAATCACTGTCTGCGTTGTGTTCTTTAATTTGCAAAAAAGAAAAACTTGAGATAAGATTCAATTTTGAAGCAACATTAATGTTGCCTTCAGCATCAAGTGTCGACAATGTTGAATGCCAGCCAACAATTAGGATGCCATTTTGCCTTCGGTCCTTCTCTTAGTGAATTAAAGCGGAGTTATATCGTCAGTCGACAGTTGTCTGTTTTATACTACATAGTATATATAGAGTATAAATGTATATGTATGTATATAAATGTATATATGTTTACAGTTGAAAATCCTTTTAGCTTAAGCTCCATTTTCCAGCTCGCCTCCTCACTGGACCTCGCTTAAGTTTTTCCAACTCTTTTCACATTGTGCGTTGATTTGCTGTTTTAGTTGCTTGTTAAGCTGCGTACTTCTTGTCGCTACTTACGACTGCTGACTTTGGCTTGTCATACCCTTTGGGAATAGAGTATTCTTACTTTGTCTTCCATTTTAATTTGTTAATTGCCATTTTGTGAGTAATTGAATTGAATGAGTTCAGCTCTTTGTGGTGCCTATGCAAAAGCTGTCGACAGAATATAAGCGAAACTATAAAAGTAATTAATAATCAACATTGTAGAATATTTTAAGTCCCATATCTATTCATGTTTTTATTCAATTTATTTTTATTAAGTTAGGTTACAAAACACAAGACATTCGCCTTAATTGAATTGTAAAATACAACAATACTTCGGTCGTAAAAATGTACAAAAATGTTTATTTTGTTACGAACCTAACCGAATTTGATTGTGGTTGAAGCTTTTTACAAATATGAAGAAAAATGTAAATATGAAACTATGTGCTTTGTTGAAGATTTACATTTTTAAATTATATATATATATATATATTTTTTTTTTAAATTATAGTTGAAGCTTTATAAAATTCTTATTAACATACTTATTTCTGTCTTTAACATTTTTTGTATTGAGACAATGCAAAATTGCTGATTTCTAATTCCAATTAAATGAAGTTTCTAGTTGGGCCAAGTGTATTTAACCTTCGTCGCCGCAAAAGGCTGTTTTTTTTGTTGCTTAGTGTCCTGCCGTCCAAATGGCAGCTAACTAAAAACTATTCATTAAGTTGTCTCTGCTTGCAAATTTATCATAACTTGGCCAAGTCGGATTTCAACTGCTGCCTTAGAAATCTTTGGGCAATAGAGCAGCAGCAACAACAGTAGCAGATACAGTTTTTTCAATGAATTTAATAAAGTCGGAGTGGCTTTTGCACAATGCGCCAACTTTAATAATAGCTTAAAGAGCTCTTGCCGGACACTGTAAAGGCAAAGGCAGCCATTGTCCACATGGCACTACAGAAAAAGTCAGAACTGTATGAAATCGATTTAATTTCGTCACTGAAGCGAGAGTAAACAATGGCCAAGAAACAGAATAGCATTGCCCCAAAGAACAACAACAGTCACAGAAAAGTTGTTGACAGCTCACGTTCGCGTTGTCCAATAGATGATGTTGCCGCTGATGTTGATGCTCTCTGTCCGTGGGCTTGTGGGTGTGAGTGTGTGTGTGTGTGGGTATGCGTAGAACTGTTGTTGCTACAAGCAGGAGTGGGTACGTAATATTTCGGCGTATGCGTTTGCGTTGTCCAACCGACCGAAATGGCAAAACCAAATTAATCACAAATATTACTTTTTGTTGCGCGCATGTTGTGCTATTTTTTTTTATTTATTTTTTTTTCTTCATTTTTGTGTGTTGGTCTTCAAAATGCTTACATTTATGTCTTAGCGCATGTAGTCAATATTCTTCCATTTCAGTCAATGTACTATATACAAATTTGATAGTGACATTTCTTAAAAAATATATTAAGGATTTGATAGAAAAAATAAAATAATAAATGAATTAATTTTCAATTTATTTATGTAAGAATTCCAAGCGGTTTTTTACTAAAAATCTACACCTGCGTTGTGCTTTTACTTTTGTAATTTTGCCATCAATATTATGGCTTATATGTAAATAATAAAACAGTCAGTTTAATGATTTAAGAATTACTGACTAATAAATGTAGAAAATGAATACTTCCATTTGTTAAACGATTTCTTTTTGTTTTGTGTATTAAACTAAAATTATATTTACAAATTTAAAAAAATCTAAAATATTCTATATAATTCTGTCTTCAAATCAAATTCATTCAATATATCCCTCTGCTCTTACTACCAAAGATAGTAAAGTGAATAACGTATTTGTTCATTAACTGATTTTATATCTGTAGAACCAATTTTGAACACATTTTCCAATATTTGTATGGAAAGTCACAGGTATTTATATGGGACGGTATGCTTGAAAGCTTTTCAATTATATTGAAGACCAAAAATGTATCTATTTTTTCCATAGTCAATCGACTGGTGAATCGAAAACGGAGTAGGTAAAAGAAAATTTCAGCGACGGGGCACGTGTCTGCTTTTCTTGACACTCACTCGATTATGTTTTCAGTTCATGTTTTTGGAATTATTTCATTTCATTTTTTGAAGTCACATTTTCCCAACAATCATTTCTCATTTCACATTTCTCAGTGCTCAGCTCGAAGCTCTCAGCTCTCAGGATCTTCGCACTCTGCACGTGCATTCGCTTGACTTTTGTGTTGTGGCACTTCATCATTGTTTGTGTGTTGTATATTTATTAAATTGACACATGCTGAGAACAAGCAGATAACTGTCCAGCCAGTGGAGGCATCATTCCAGCCAGACACTTCACCAAAAGCTGTTCACAAGGAGCAGCAGCAGGAGCAGCAGCAGGGTCGACAGACCTTCTAGCCAATTCCTGCCAGTTGCTGACAGTTTCTTCATTTTCTGACTCGAAATAAATCTCTCAAAGTTAAGTAACACAGAACACACATACTTTAAGGGGCAGAACGCATCAATTTCAGCTGCAGCGCACAAAGAGAAATTTTAATTTTTCGCAAAATTAACTTTGTTGAAGTTATTTTGCTCGGCTATGCAAATCCCAAATGGAAACTTCAACTGCAGCTGCAATAATAATAACAACAACAACAATAACAACACACATACTAAAAGT
This sequence comes from Drosophila basisetae, assembly GCA_035041595.1. Taxonomy (NCBI): domain Eukaryota; kingdom Metazoa; phylum Arthropoda; class Insecta; order Diptera; family Drosophilidae; genus Drosophila; species Drosophila basisetae. Next base: position 7,451,564 of record JAWNLB010000070.1, read on the forward strand.
AGCACAGTATTACACCCAGCTGAATCGCTTAAGTGGGCTGCAACTAACAGCAAACCATAAAACAATAATTGCAGCATCAACAACAAGAATCTGCGTTTTAGGTTTGAGTTTGGCCTTCTTTGAACTCTTAACCCTTGAATGCACAACTTATTATTTTTGAGTCGTTTTCATCATAGCTGATGCGAAATTATAAATGCATGAGTGCAAATATGCTCAAAAAATAAAAGGCTGACGGCAATTACTTAAAATTTAATCTGATGCAACTAAGAGTGAGTAAATCTCAAGTCTTTAAACTTCAATTCAGAAGTGAAAAACTACAGTACATAAATAAATATAAATAATTAAATATATTTTGCCTTCTTCCAATTGATAGCCCTTGAATGCACAACTTATTAAATTTGAATAAAATTATACTTTTAGTGAAGCGACTTTATGGACTCAACAAGTAACATTTTAATATTTTATCTGATGTGACTATATTCGAGTAAACTCCCAAGCTTCAAGTCCATAGCTCAAGAAGCAATAAAATAATTTACATATTTCGTATATACAAATATATTTTAATGGTGTTTAAGCAGGTTTAAGCAGGTACAACAAGTCCCAGCCTAGTGAAACTCCTCAGTTAAAGCACACAGCGAGCGTGTACTGTACAGTCATCAACGTATTAGCAGAAAATTGTACAAAGCGACTACCTTTTAATTTATGCAGTTAAATGTTTTCATGTCCAAGCAAAAACCAATATCTTTTTATGCAACTTGGGTATGTAAGGGTTAAGGGCGTGCAATGCACGCTTCATCATCTTCTTCTTCCTTTTTTTTCGGTACAGCTAATGCTCCTTCGTCTTCTTCTGCTTCTGCTTCTGCTTCTGCTTCTTCATCACAACTCGTTTTCTTTCTGTTCGCCTGATTAATACAAATGAGCAGCGATTTGTCATGTCACTGCGTTTAAATTTATCATTTTAGACGACAGGCGCGAGCGCCCCTGCAATTGTTGTTGGCGTTGTTGGCGTTGTTGCGGCTGTTGCTGTTATTGTTGCCGTTTCCTGCATGCCTTTCCGTAACTACATTTTGTTCTTCTTTTCCTTTCGCCAACTCCATATATTCTCTCTCTCTCTCTCTCTCTCTCTCTCTCTCTGTATGTAAGTGCATGTGCTTGCGTTCGCCATCTGTAAAATTCGCTTGTTTGTTTTTCCTGCTTCCGGCAGCGCCCCCAAAACTGAGGGGACACAGCGGCGCCAAGATCACAGCCAATGCACATTTTGGCTCAGATTGCTCCTCTGACTCTGTTGTTGCCGAGCTAAATTTTATGTGGCATATGGCAAGGCGCAACATTTTTGTTAATGGCTTGTAAAATTTTTGTACATACACACAAATCCGTTTGGCTAGCTACTTTTTACTAGCACTCACATTTTTCCCTCAGCCGGAAGCCAATTTTTTTGCAGCTTGCTTGCTGCCGGGCCATTGACATGACTCTGCACATTGCAACATGCCACGCCACACCCACAACAATTGTATCTTTGCTTATTTCGTTCCGTTTTTATTTTCTTTTTGGTTTTTTTGGTTATAGCTGTTTGACGATTGCCAAAAGCATAATTCGATTAGCTTTTATCGCATCGTGTTGAAATGGAATCATAGAGCAAAAATGCCAATTAGAAAAGTTACTTGCCCCTAAAAATCCAACCCGAAACCGCCTCCCTCCCTCTCTCTCTCTCTCTGTCCATATATACATACATACATATATGTATATATATATATATATATGTATATTTTTGCTGTGTAATTGCTTCAATCACTGCTGACTGACTATCCAATCTGGAGCCGAGCTCTTGCAGTCATTTTTGATTTGCAACTGGCTGCTGCTACTGCTGTTGGCTCAACTTTGGCTAATGAGCAACAGTGGAGCATAACACAAAGTCAATGAAACTTTTTGCCTTACAATGGCAAAACACAAAACATGGCGAACACACACCCACACCCACACCCATACCCAAATCTAACAATTTGGCCAGAAAGCAGCCAGCAACAAACTTCATGTTGCCGTCAACAGCAACAGTAGCTACAGTAGTGGCAGCAACAGCAGCAGCAAAGGCAGTCGAAACAGCAGAGGTAACTAAAACTCTTACACACAACACCTGTGATAACATGAGTCGAGTCACACACACACACACACACACATGCGGACAGACCTTTCCAACGACTTGGCAGTTTTGTTTTCACTTTAAACAACAACTTTTTGCAACGCTACCAAAATTTTGCATTCATTTTAATTTTACGCTAAATAAATTATTCTCTAAGCAGTAAATGAGGGCGTGTGTTGTGTGTGTGTGAGCTATAAGACTCGTCAAGTTTGTCGTGATGAATAGTTTCTCAAGGCAACCAACAACTGAACCGAAGAGCACCTGAGTTGCAGTTTGAAGGTTTGCGTTAATTTGGATTGATGAATGCTAGGAACATTTTGTTGCAGCTTGCAAAAAACGACCAAGTGGCATATGATGCACAGCGACAAATAGCAACTTTCAGCTGTACGCAAGCGTAATAAATAATTTAGCGAGAGTGTACAATGACTCGAAAGTATTTGTATTCAGAGCAAAAAATGTCTACAGACAATTATAATACAAAAAAAGAAAAAAAAAAAGGTAACTAAGATTTAATTAAATTGCCATGCAACGAAAAGTTCCAAAATAAATAGATACTTTCTTATATTTGCTTAAAAGGCAATTTTTATTACGTGATGTTTTCCATCAAACTATTAGAATTTGAAGCCTCAAATTGAAATCAAAAATTGGAAGTGATAAATAGCTTCTTAATAAGGAAAAATGTTGGCAATAGTAAGAGAACAAGCTGCAGATTGAGCAGATACGCTAATTAAGCCGTTAACATGTCAATCGGTAATATAAAATCGATAAACTATATTTTGAGAACAACAACTGCACAGTAAATTTTATTTAACTACACCACTAGCTGTTTAGCACTTAGAAAATTAGAGATTTGAGCTTTGATCCACTGTGGGACGTGGCAAATTACAACCCACTTTGAGTTGTTTGGGATTAGTGGCAGCTGCAACAGTTGCTTCCGCCGCTACTGCCGCTGTTGCTCTCGTTCTTGTTATTGTTACGCGTATCTGTGCACTGACAGCCAACTGCAACTGTGCCATTATTAGTGTTTCGCTGTCATTTATGTTGGCGCCGATGCTGTTGGCTGTTGGCTGCTGCTCTTGGCTGCCGGGCACATTTGCGGTAGCCAGGCGGAACTCGCGTTTTTGATAACATTTTAATGAAAACTGTCAGTTACAGTGGTATGTGTGTGTGCGTAGCAACTTGATGGCAACATGCACCACGCCCAACACTCAAAAAGCTGCAACCAACTGCTGCTGCTGCTGCTGCTGCTGCTGCTGCTGCTGCTGCTGCTTTGTCAAGTGTGAATTCAACACTTGTGACTTGACATTTTTAGGCAAAATGCAGTAACAGCAATAGCAGCAGCAACTTATGAAGATTGCCGCACCGCAGGCTTGAGGCAACCACATCTCGCACACTCTGCCTTTTGTGGCAGCAAGAGCAGCTGCACTCAGTTGTACATTAGGCGTTGTGCAAAATGAATGCACAAAACAATTCTGCGGCTTCTTTGTTTGCCCAGCCGATGTGCGATGTTGCCCCGTGCCTTGCCTCATTTTCCAGGGCAAAAATTAAAATAGCAGCCGTCAAAAGGTCCTCACAAGTCGATGGAGCCGGAAGTAATGTTTCTTCATACAATTTTGCATTTCAAATTTACACAAATTTGTCAAATTGGATTCGCTCCTAGCAGCAATTTACTCTGCTTCCTGCTGCATAAAGACAAATAATTATCCCTACACTCAGAAAATAAAAATCATCCTGAAATTTAGAAAATCGCCCTAATAAGAACAAAAGCCTGGAATTTTGTTAAGTTTGCCTGATCTTTAGAAATGGAAAAATTGCTGCAATTTAGAAATTCTTTTGTGAACATAAAAAAAGCCCACCCCGATAAATTAGAAGTATTTTTCTGTGCGTATATATCAGGCTACATGCTGTCTTGAGGTCTTCACGTCCTGACTCGTTGATTAACATTTTAATTGTGGCAACGGAAATGAGCTTTTCGTTGGACGTCAAACGTGACAGCCTAAGCGCAGCCACAGCTGCCACAGCTGGGCAATTAAGTTTTGCCGCTCGCGCCCTAAAAAGTATGCAACGAAACGCATTTAAAAATGGCTCTCGGGCGAAAATTTGTGAGTTGTGTTCGCCAACTGCTGGCAGCCCAATTTGAGTGCGAACGACCAAAGCATTAACGGAGGGCACAGGCACAGTCAAGCCACACACACGCACACACATGTGTGTGTTTGTATGAATCGGATTGGCAGGTCAGTTGGATTTGTTTGTGCATCAAATTGCAATTGCCGTTGCACATCTATGCATATATATGTTGCAACGACAACAACAGCTAATACATACACACACACACACACACACCTATCTCTATTTAGGTGCAACGGTCTGTGTGTGTGTGTGTTTGTCTATGTATGCCGAGCGGAAATAAAACCAAAACGGATATGCTTACTAAATGCCTGTACACACACAGCGACCACATCCGCTCCGGCGCTACGTTTGCAGTAGACTTCAACATCAGTAGCGAAGTTGCCACGCCTCCCGCTACAATGCTCTATGTTCAGCATATTGTCCCGTTGATCCAGTGTGTAAGTCTACAATGCATTCGCATTCATCCATTTTCGTTATTCTTGTGCTCTTGCCAAAATAGGTATGCGAATCTCATCACCTGTTTTGTTCTAATATATTTATATATATACGAGTATGTCTTTATAGTTTTTGAAATCACTTAATATGTAAGTTTACTTAATTTAAGCGAAGATTATCAGTTAAAGTTATTTGAATTGGAAATCTAAAAGAAAAATGTATAAGTCTAACTAAACAGATAAAAGTTAGCTGGACTTGACGATTATTGCATAGTAAATGTTTGGTGATTAAGGAATATACATATATATATACTAAGGGTTGTTGGAGTAAAAGATAAATTTAAGTAAGAGTATTTAATTTTCGACTGATTCTATGCAGTAGCTTTTGTTATTTAGTGCTTTGTCTAAAGTTAGTTAGCAATTCGTTTACCTTCAGCGCAGCCCAAATTGTATCGGCGATAATAGACATAGTCAATTTAGTAGCGATTTTTTGCTGAGATTTATGAAACAATTGGACTGCCAGTTAGTGCAAAGGTACTAAAGTTAATTTCCAGCTGATTGCATGGCCATAGGGCAGAGACCTAGACAGTAACAACTCACTAAATTTAAACATGAATTACTCCATTAAAGCAAGGACAACAAAGTATTCGAGTACTCTTCAATAAATTTGCCACAACTCTTTGTGTCACTGGAGCTAAGAATGCGAGGTAAAGTTAAAGGACGATGTATTTGATGTCCAAGCTCCATCAATAAAGTCAATTTGCAGCACAGATTGAATGTCACTGTGGATATCATATGCGCTCTGCAGGCGCAAGATGTTTCACTCCAACCATAAGTTTTTGGGTAAGACCGCCGTAACCGTTAGACGTTGTCTGGCGCTGGCAAAACTTGTGGCTGCAAAACTTTCGAACAAAGTACCAAAAACTTTGGCAGCTTTTGTTCATCGTATTGCAATGAATATATATTCATATAAATGTGTATATATATATATTTGTATATCCCGATATATATATAATGCCCGACGTGCACCTTACACAGTACACTGCCAAGTTGAAGTTGACAATTTTCGCAAGTGAGTCAGTGTCGGATTGCAAAAGGCGATTGCAATGCCAGCTGCTAATTAATTCCAGCCTCAACACTCGGGTCTTTTGTCTTGTCGTTAACACTTTTGGCAAAACCGTCAGTGACCCGTTAAAGCGCATTAGAATACGCCTGGCCGCCTTTACTCCTCGGACAGAGTAAGGATTTATACAAAGATTTTCGCTGCTCGACGCTTAGTCAAATTAATCCTATAAATGAGTTTTGAGTAACAGCCATCTGGGTCCGTCGTCGCTGGTGCGCTTATCTATATATTTATTTTTGGCCCAACGAATTTGGGCAAGGCCCAGCGCGATGATTTACTTAAGCGACAATAATCGAGAAAACCCCTATTGTACACATATGAAGTGCATAAATGAACTGTGCAAAACAATGTCACTGTGCAGTAATATAAATACGATGAATTGAATATCATTTGCTTATGCGCTCCAATGCGTTTACCAACTGACAGCATTGCACGACAACAACAAACACTCTCGCACACATACACGCAGTGCACATGAAATGTAATAAAATGCGAACATTGCAGGTGTCAGCCAAGCGACGTGTAACTGTCAGGGCGATGACGCTGGCAAAGGCCACACTTTTGCGGCTAAAATATAAAAGAGCACAAGTGAATACAAATACAAACACACACACACACACACACACAGAAGCACACTCTCGCACACGCCAGCTGATATTTATGCAATTTAAAGTAAAACACAAAACTGTCCCGCAGCTGGCCAGCGTGACGTATACGCAATATGCATGTGCGCATAGAGCAGCGGGCTGTCACACAATGGTAGGGACGGAACGGGACACGAGTGAGTTGTATGCCGCACAGGTGCAGTTGCATGATGGCATCTGTACGTAACCCATACCACTGCTGCATAAGCTTTTCAATTCTGGCCAAAAAATGTCGAACGCGCTTAGCCTAAGTCCAGCGCCGTTGGCTACGCTTTGACACGAAACAAATTTAACTTTTTCATCTCGAGCGCACAAGCATCGAAACAAACAAACAAACAACCAAACACATATGCACAGGCACGCACACACACATACCCACATATAAATATAACACAGACACACACAGACACTTCGAGAATGAGCGTTTGTGATGGTTGTTTGTAGTAGAGATGACTCTTGGGTCGTGACTTCGTTGCCCCAACTTTGTAAATATTGATGTATTTAGAACTTATAAATCTATTTCAGGTATTAAATACTGTTCAATATTTACAACACTAACAAAATAAACTTCATTTAAACTACAAAGTTGCGTGCAACTAAAACTTTTTAGTATATTGAACGGATAAATCAAACCAGGTAGTATATTTAATCATTTTTATGGATCGGCTTCCTTCGTTTGCAATAAATATTTTAAAAGATTATAAAAGAGTAGTGGTGTCTATTATTTTATTTCTATATATTTATTTTGTTTTATTGTATATTACAGAAAGAATTTTCTATTTTACGATTACTGTATAAATCAGGCCTTTCTACTTTTGCTTTAAATAAATCAAATATATGTATTAAGTGACTAGTAAATTGATTATAATTCTTTAAAAACAAGCAGTTTATTAGCAAAATCCAATAATATTTTTTTGGCTGCTTGGAAAATTGTTTAAGTTTTCCTCGCTTACACTTATTGACTTAGGATCAAAGAGCGTTGTAATATCGAACACAGATTGGGTAAAATAATTCGGCTGATGACTAAGAAAATTGCAATTTGAACTATATTTGGAAACTCGCATAGATTTTGAAGTCTTTGAGTGAAATTGTGTGTAATATATGTTAATAATACAACTTTATACGTGTAATTTTTTTTTGGACAGCTGCCCAGATTGCGAAAGTAAATTTTGATATCCGTTTTGGCAAGTTAATTCACGATTCTGGTGTATCTGTGATTTTGCTCTGTGGTCTGATGTGGTCTGCTCCGACAAACAGACTCTTCCGGCCGTGGCCCGTGGAACCGTGACACGAAAGAATGCACGGATCATGGTCAACTCTTCTTTATTTTTGTCTTTTCTCTTTTTTTGAGGAGCAATCGGTATTTGGCTCTTTGCATGCTTTACGCTCTGCTGCATACTTTCAGGCAGCAAAGCGATTTTGCGTTTTTGGCATAGAACGAAAGCGTCCACGAAGTGAGAGAAAAAAAGTGTAGTATAAAAAAAAAATTGAGTGAAAAAAATGAAAAAGTGAGCATCGCAGTAAAATGCATAAAATATGCGCATATATAATTTTGACTAGGCGTGCGGCCAGCAGCAGCAGAATCCAGGTGCAGATGCCAGTGCAGTTGCCCCCTGCGAAGCTGCATGTGTGTTGGTATTGGTGTCGCGATTGCTGTTATTGTTGTTGTTGTTCTTGTTCTTGTTGTTGGTGTTGCTGTAGCTCACTTTCATAAATATGCATGCGGCAGTTTGTACTTTTAATTAAAATGCAGCGCGGCAGTTAAAAAAAAAATAAAAAAAAACTGAACACTCATAAAACTAAAGACAAGAGCAATGCAAAGCGAAAGCACAAATTTTGAGCCATGAGATTGATTGAGTTTTTTGTCTTGGGGGCAACAAAAGAACAATTTCAATTACACAAAGTATTCGCAAACGATGGGATTTTTCAAACTACTCGAACGGCTGTGCCACAACTTTTGGGCTAATTAATTCATGCAAATGTACATCCCAAAAACTGGCTACAATGGGGCTAATTATGCGGAGCCAACCCCTCTCTTCTGCTATCCCTGCGACCCATACCACTCCATGTGGAACATTCACAGTAGCATTGACATTTTTGTCAATGCTGTCAACATGAAATCCCAAACTGAAGTGTCATAAACTTTGACAACGGAAAAACTCGCAGCGACAGTCTGCCCCAACTTTTCCCCGTTTTTCTCTTCAACGTTCAATGAAATACAACAGGACGTCATTTGTTCTGTCATTTTGTAAAATTAATTAAACAAAAATGTAAGAAGAGTGCAAATAATTTTCCAGCGCGTGCTTCAAAGTCGCCAAAGTCCAACTTAAATGAATTTCTCAACAGAGTATTACTCCTTGATAATTCTGAGCTCGCGTTGGAGTTGTATTAAACTTATTCCATCGGTTGTCTTTAATTTTTCAGCGCACCAAAAGTTTAGATAGCAATTCGCACCTTGCGTGAACTGGAGCATAAGCAGTACACCATTTTAATTGAAATTTTATAAAAACTTGATGCTTATGTCTGAATAACAATTTAAAAATATGAACTGCACAAAATCCAATTTAAAAAAAAATGCAATTAAAGACGATTAATTATATCTAAAGAACAAAAAATACATTCTGCAATTTTTTGGAGCTGAAATTCATTTTCAAATGAAAATTGTTAAAAATTGTTGTATGGATTTATGGATGTATAATTCAAGTATGAAATTAAATACGTTTTTTTCTGACACAATTTGTCAGCAATTTTGAAATTAATTTGCATTAAACTGAAAAATCCTTTAAGTGTGTAGATTAGTGGAAAATTGCAATGAGCATATCCTTTGACGAAAGCACCAAGAACGTGATGTAAATTATGGTACAACTCTTCGCCGACACACCCACAGTAACAATGTAATTTGCGACAAAAGGTTCTGCACTCAAAAACAGGAGGCAGAGGCCCAAAATAACCGCGACAGCAATAATGGCAGCCGCCGACAGCCCGAGCAGTGAAAATGCACGGCAAGGAAATCAACTCTCGGCGCAAAACAATGAAAATTGCACTTTAGAAAATGAATTGCATGCAAATGGGCACGTATGGGGTGAAAGGGGGCGATGAGGGAGCTGCTACAACAACTGGCAGGTGGCAAACGGCAAGCAGTTGTGGCAGCAGTTGTGTGGTGGCTGCCGTTGTTGCCGCAAAACAATACCACAAGTCAACCACTGAACAAGCAGCTAAGCAGCTGCAACCACGACTACACAGCTGAGGTGCAAGTCGCGTGGTGGCGCCACCCAAAATACAATCGTGCATTGCGATTCGACAAGCTGCGAATTTGTGTTGTTGCTGATGATATTGTTGTTGCTTCTGGCTGCGCACAATAAAAATGCGCAAAGTTCGTACATTTGATTTGTGGCAACTTTAACGACATTTTAATGCGCTCGGAAAACAAACTGAAAAAAGGGCCAAGGACTCAAACACACACATTGCAGGCAAAAGACAGTCAGCAGCAACCGCCATTAACGTTACTCGTGTGTTGCTGGCAAATAAAAATGCGCACTTTTAATCAAATTAATAGTTACGTGCTCGCAGAATGAGATGCCACCGCCACAGTGAGGTCAAGCAGTCAACATCCACACGGTTTACTACACACCTTCCCCTCCTTTCTCTCACTTTCTCTCCCCCCTCTCTCTCTCTCTCTCTCTCTCAATCTCTCTCTCTCTCTCCTTCACTCTATCCATCTGCATATCTTCCTTGGATGCGCTCTTTGCTATCAAAAACCACTTAAGTTTCCACAACTAGCACATACTTGATAGGAAACAATGCACACAAATTCTTTATAAAAGCGTATCCATAAACCCAAATAAAAATAAACTCATAAAACTATTGGAGTGCATAGAAAATAAAACAAAAACTTGAAATTTAAATTGAAAAAATTAGATAAAGTATTAAACTTAATATGCCACAAAAATAGTTGTACTTAATGATAAAAAATATATTCTTATTTTTTGTCAAAAAATCTTAAATTTCAAGTCAGGTATTTGCTATAAGGGAATACTATATATATTTCGATGTTATTCAGCATACACATATTTTATATAGATATTTAAAGTTTTGTATCTAAATTTATTTTTATAACTGTTTAGTATTCAGGAAATATGTAGCATTCAACAATAATAGCTCTTCTAGCCTTTTATATTAACGCAACTACACATTTGAATAGATGACCTATCATTATTATCAATATCAATCAATATATATTATTCTGCGATTAATAAATGTATACTTTTTTGGGTATATTTGATACCCTTTTCAAAAACCTTTAATCATTGGGTACAGCATATAAGCCTGCAGTTCAATGTGTGCGCTGAAGTGTGTCTGAGAATGGTGAAAACACTAAAACCAGTTTGGCAATCAAATGCGAAATCAAAATCCGAAATTAAAATACGCAAACTACATTTTGAAGTGGTCTACGAGGTCTCGTATATATCGAAAGTGTTTGAAATTCGCTCACATACCAAAAGTTATGATGCATGTGTGAGTGGCGGATGTGTGTGTGTGGTGAGGCGTGGTCATTGGAGTAACGGTAGTGCATTAAGTACTAACTGCAGGCGCTTAACTATGGATCAACTTTTAAACTGTGAAACTGCTGGCACTTGAAGGCTTGTAACTTGTGGACTGCTGAATTCAAGTTGGGGTCAGCTGCAGTGGGGAGACGACATGCCACGCATCTAATCAATCAGCGCACAGCTGTTTCCACAAATAAGTATTGAGCTCGACCACACTTTCGAAATGCTCTAATTACTTTAACAGCCGCCAGCAGATTGCCAAACCTGCCCAGTGGCCATACCACAGCTAGTGGCCAGGATCTGGAAAGGTGAGGCGACGAACGGGGATGTGTGTTAATTTTTTTTTACACCATTTGCCAAAACTGCCAGCTATGCAATTTTTATTGAACACATTTGCAAATGCAGTCGACAAACAACCATCTCGACCAGCGACCATAAATAAATAATTCAATGAGAGATTTTTGTTTTGTTGTTGTATTTTTATCCATTTGATTTGCTGCTGCGGCCTAACCAATAAATCACTCATTAAAGTGCCCCAAACTAATGCGACAAATGTGCGCAGCGGCCACATAAATTAAAATTAACATTTGGTTCTGGTTACAAGTGGAGCTGTGTATGTGTGTGTGTGTGTCTGTGGTTGTGTGTGGGTGACATCATGTGAATTAGTAAAATGAAACCCCAACATGACAACCACAAGCTGCCGCAGCAGCTTTGCTGCAATTTAATGAGTTCAGACACATACGAGTACACACACACACACCCGCATTCGCACATACACTGCAAATAATTTCAATTACCTAGATCGTCAGCAAGGTAATGTGGCGATTTTTTAGCAAAGCATGTAAATTTGGTACAATACAAGTATAATATTTGCAAATACTGGCAATGGAGAAGAACAGACTGAGGATATTTACAGGTACTTCAGTCCTTAAAGCTCGGCATGGCAGATTGTGTCGCCTTAGTCAGAAGAAGATGCAGCATTCTAGGAAAACATATTTAACGCTCAGAGAACTTAGAAATTCTCAACTCCACCAAGATTCTCGCATTCAAAATATCTTCTTGCATCGCAGATTTTACCATATAGCTTTAGTAATAATCTTTAAGAACTCTCTGTTAAGCGATAAGCCGTAACAAAATAAAGCCTGCAAAAAAACACACCGTCAAATATTGGCCTGGCCAATTTGATGCCTAATTAAATAACAACAAAATGAATTGCATTCAAAATTCGTATATATAATAAATTATTTATGATAAACGTTTAAGGGGTCGCATTTCAATTGACGCTCCCCTCGCACAACAAAAACAACACCCGAGGCTCTGTGACAACATTAAAAAGATGCTTGTCCCCAATGGAAAGTAGCAAAATGGAAAGGGGTAAAGGGAAAGGGTTGGGTCTTGTGCGCACCTGTCCTGTCGGCCAAAGCCGAAACGGGCAACAAAACAAATTTGCACAGCCTCAAGGCGACATAAATTTTTCCTTATGAATAAATTATTAAGCGAACAGCCGCTGGGCATTGAGTCATTATTTTGTCCTTGGTCCTCGTTCCGCTCGGGCATCCTTTCGTGACGCGGCGAAAAATTGTCGGTAAAGCGGCTACTTAGGACATTTTCGGGTTCAACCACTTGACTTGGTCCACTAACTTGCCCGACCGTAAATGTCTTGCTTGTCTCAACTCACAGGGAGATTGCATGTACACATGCTAAGTCCTTGAGGACGAGCAAAACAACAGCGGCAGAGACACTTAACACTTGCTCAGCAAGACCATAAAATGTGTCGTGTCTTTTATATACTCATACACACATATAAACTCTGATGATTTATCATCATTTGTTCTAGATGGGCGCCAAAAAGTAGGCAACAGTTTTGTGTTTGAATTTTTTCTATACACTGAATCGGCATTTCCAAATTAACTGGAACTATGCCTTGTCTTTTATTTTGATTAAGCTGCAAGAACTGCCAAGTTTCGTCTGAGCTTATAAATGATTCCATTCATATTTTAGTATCTGTAAAAAATAATGATATGGTATGATCAATTAGATATAGTTTAAAGAAAAGTCAATATCTGCACATTATATTTCGCTACGAAATGTGTTGCTCACAATTATAAAGCTTGAACCACTGAATTAGACAAAAATAAAAAGAAAGCAATCCTACGCAGAATCTGCTGTAAATATGTTGTCCAGTACAGTTTCTCAGTGTAGCAATATTGCTTTAAGTGAGACCTCTCGTCTTAAACATTCTCACTTTTTTAATGTATATTGTCAAATGTGCATCATCTTAGACAATTTTGTTTCTTTATTTTATTATTTATTTACTATTAAGATTATTTTCAATATTTTCTCCTACCTAGATTTTCTGTAACGGAAATAAATGCTTCGTTTGTGGTACTGAAGTATATAGGAAACCTCATCTCTTATGTATTTCGTAACAACTGTTGACCCTCTCCCAATCTATCTATTCAATTCAGGGCTTATTTTTTTAATGCGATTTGTTTGTATAATATCCCTCTAACTATTTGCACTGTAAACATGCATTTGTGTTTTTGGTTCCCTTAACAAATAACAAAATGTAAATATGCAAATGAATATTATTGCCAATTCAAATATTGTGTAAATAAAAGTTGTTTACTACACAACTTTGCGCTAATTTGCGCCTTATTATGGACTGGAAACGTCCCTTGATCATTCAATATAACGACAGCCCAAACAAAAGCAAAACCATTAAATTTTAATATTACAAATATATTTATGTAAATTTGTATATATAAATACATATATATTTAAATAAATATATATGCAATCGCACTTTAAACAAATGTCGCAATTTGATGGGAAGTATTTTATTTTGAATTGCATTTTAATTTAAATGCATTTCAGCTTTTAATGTCATTTTCAAAATTGCATTGATTTATGTGCGAGAATCCAACAAAAACCAATCGACAACAACTGGAACGTTGACAATAACAAATGCAAATATCAAAAATGATTTTCAGTGATAGTAACGATTGCATTTTGTGGAGCGTTGCGCACTTTGATGCTAATTTAGGGGAATTAAAATGAAATCAATTTGCACCCCCAGGGCGCAGAGAAAAGAATTCAATTGCTTTCATTAGGTTGCGAGAGTGAGAAGGAAATTGGTGGTTGAGCTTTAGTTGTCGAGTTATTAAATTGTTGTAAATAAATATGAAATAAGTTTGGCAAACAACCGAAAGGCATGAAAACGAGAAAAGTTGAAAACATATTGCCAAGTTTCTTATCCTTTTCACCACTCCGGGCCAAATCGAACTCAAGCCCTCGAGCCAAACATCAATCAATCAAGAAAGGCCGACAGAAAAGTCCCAAAAAGCAAACGGACAACTTTTCAACTGTGGCTGGACTTGAACCCAAAGTATTTACAACATATGCAACGTGTACAACGTTGCGTTTGATGAATACTTAAGAGCAAGCATTTCATTATTATCTGGCAGGACTTTAACGGCCAATGGGCTTAGAAACTCACTCACTCACGCAAAATCGCAGACAGTTCCTCACACACAACACACAACACAAACGAATAAACGCAGATGCAGTCTTTGTCTAGTTAAATAAATCCATGGGAAAAAGTTTTTTAGGTTTTAGCGGGAAAAACTTTTACACTTGGCTTTTCTGCGGCTTTTCTATTCATGAATAATTAACGGTATTGTTGTTGCTCAATAGCGTCGGCGGTTTGTCAAAGCACACACGACTTCCAAATTCGAGCCCGAGAAGTAGTTAAGACTCGCTGCAATTGCCAAGTTGCACACAGAAACACATAAACTACATACAAATATGCAGCCAACGAAAGATTGTGCTTAAAGTTTTAGCTGCGCTCGGGGGCATGCAAGGGCTGCTGAGCTTGAATTTGCCGACCAAGTGCGCAGTTGCCGAGAAAGTAGTCGGAGGCATGGCTTATAAAATTTAATTGGATTTTGATGCCAGCAGCGAGGTAATTTGATTTCCCATTCAAACTGTGAGTTGCAAAAGAATCACTCTCTCTCTCTCTCCCCAGCTCTATCTCTCCCTCCCGCTCCCCTCTATCTCTTTCTATTTTTCTCTTCTCTCATTGCTAACTTTCATTTCATAACCACGCATATATCTTTTTACTATGTGCACCACTTTGTACGCACCACTGACGCATTTACTGCCTTTTATGCTGACCGGCAATAAAATAGTTCAATTCCGCGAATGCTAATGACCGACTTCGATGAAATAAATGCACATGCAACACATCATTTAAATGTGCGCACGTGATTTTTGATGCAGCTAAAAGATTTGCTCTCAATTCGAGTTGAACGTGTTTTCAACTTTTTATACTCTGATACCGAAGGTGCAAGAGTATATTGGTTTTTTGCAATGTCCGTCATGCTGTCTGTACTCAGTTAAAGCTGTGAAACATTAAACATATACTTTTCTGTATTAAATTCAAATTCGGTAATTCAATCCCGAAAATTGTGCGAGGTATGGTGTATTAGTGATAATTCAATGGTTGAGGCATTAATGCATTGCATCACTTCCACCCAACAACCAGAAGATTCATCGCCAACTATGATGGTATTATCATAATACTCCTCCGTCGGTTTACCCCATCTTCAACGTTCTCACTTGTTTTCAATTATCGTTAAATCAAACATTTAAATATAAAATATATAATTGATTATTTCGTGGTATATTATACTTTCATCATAATTTAAAACACATTACTCTAAAATCATGATCAATCAAATTCAAAATACATGTTTTAAAAATATCTCAAAGTATAAATATATCCGTAGGTAAGTTCAAATAGTCATCAGTTTTTCAAATGCATTTTACGTTGACGGTGTTTGTGTGCTTTGCACAGTTCTTGAAAGCGGTAATATATTACTTACTTTGACGAATTAATGAAATTTTGTTAATATGTTGTTAACCTGACAGAGCGCTGATCCGCCCGTGATATATAAACTAACAAATATAGAGTGCGCATCCAATGATAAATACATTACAAATATCTCCTGCGTTCTCAAGGCCGTGAATTGGAATAAGGCAGTTGCTCAAATGGACTGCGATCTCGTTTTACCATTACGTAACCCTGAGGTGAGAAAAAAATATAAAATGTTAACTAAATATTAAGTTTAACATATTAAATTATCTGCAAGTAGATTCGGATGGAACTCCAGAAAAAGGGTTATAACAATCGATATCATCCATTCCTTGTCAATGTCACAATGAATTTGTGCGACGTCATAGCTAATAGAAATTATATTCCCTACGGACGGATATCTTGGAAGATTTCGAAGGAATTCTCAAATTTAAATCACAGTTGTCCTTTCACGGTAAATTCAATACACTATCTATTTACATTAAATACAATTTTTTCGATTCATTTTCAGGGTCACTTAATGGCAAGAAACTTGTGGATAAATGAGAAGTATATTCCAGTACCGATACCATTGGGTTTCTACATGTTTTCAGCTCATTTTAGTGAAAAACAAGAGATTGGTTTCATGAAGTTCTATTTTGAAGCTAAAGAACCGGTGAAAATAAAACAAAAGAAATCACCAAAGTTATAACATAATTGAAATCATTATTCATTAATATTTACCCAAAAATCGAATACATCCTGTTTGTATTAAATTGTTTCAAAATGAATATTCGAAGATCTCTCCATAAAAATTATTGCAGATTTATAAAGCAGAATTTTCATCTTTAGAAAACAATTCCACTTTTGTAAGATTCAATGTCGAATGACGAGAATAAATATGAATTGTAATATAAAATCTTATTTTGAAAATATTGAAACAATTCTTAACTATTTTGTTGTTAATCAGCATAACTGATGATTACGCTAAGCTTCAAATATTTCTAAAAATAAATAATTGTCGAACTGTTTTTGTTAAAAAAAAAGAAAAAACGTAGATTATATAATTTAAAACTGGTTGGTTTGAGCTCGCCAAATTTTTACCACATCACTCATAGACACATTTGTCATCCAGCCCCATTAAACGGTAGTTAAGTGATATTTGTACAGATAAATCGATCTGTTATACGTCACCCAATTCGCGGTTGTGACAATGCAATTAAAGTTAGTGTTTGTTTTGTACCTTTCGCACCTTATCAAAGTGGTAAGATAAACACTTTGCTATAAATAAATATTGCTTTGTTACAAAATGTGTGAATCAACAAAACTTAAATGTTTGCCAAAAATGTGTCATGCTTCTTAAGGACCGACAATTGCGATAAAGAAGTTGCTCAAATAGACTGTGATCACATTTTGGCAAATGCATCGGCAAACAAACACTATCAATGTGCTTCATATGCATATACAGAAGAATTCAAGCGATCTTCCAGTTTCTGCAAGAGGTTATTTTACAGAAATTCGCAAGAATTCTCAAATATCATAAATCATACCTTAAAATCGACGTAAAAATTATTTTATTATATATTTGAAAATATTAATATTTAACAAGTTAATTTATACATACATCTCACACAATTTGAAAGCTAGAGTCACCAAATTTAAAAGTTATATTGATAGTAATACCCTTCAAAAGACCGAAAAAAAATCTTTAGACCACGCCAAATACCGGTGCAGTACAGCATAAAATCAATGAATTCTGGTAGTTAAATTAAAATAATATCTACAAATGTGCAAACTCTTGGTGAGAGAATACTTCGAGGTGGCAATCACTCACTACCTGCCACACCTCACTTCTCTCCTTAAAATACATCGAACTGTAGACACACGAGCAATTACGGGACACATGCAACTAAGTCCTCTGTCATTGTTCGTCAGTACGATGGAAAGGATTTTGTGTCTCCCATTTTCACTAATATATCAGACTTCAGCAAAATCACATCAAGGCAACTGGTTTTGTTGATCCAAGCCTCTGCATGGAACCCGGTGTCTCAAGCTTAGTGATGTAAAGGTACACGAGGAAAATCAGTCCGGGTTGCAGTCCGTGCAGTGTAACAATTATCCAAAGCTGGCTCAAGTGGGTTTGGTATGATGGGGGTCGCTTCTCATCTCTCCGATAACCTTCCTAGCCTACAACTAACTTAAATGGGTTACTTTTGTATATGATATATCTTGTTGATTTCATCTTTTAAAGACTATTCGTCGAAATATTTATATATTACAAAACTTACATAAGCAACTTTGATATTTTTATTTTTTAGCCTATCGGATATTAAAACATAAACAGTTTCGTACAAAAACCTTCTTCCTATTTTATATTTACCAATGTGAAAACTTCCAAAATCCCAACTTACACAACAAAATAAAGTACAAGTTTAAAAGAAATATTTAACAAACAATTGATTTTATGAAAAGAGTTATGAGTTAAGTAAAATTTTAAGGCATTCATTCGTGGTTCGAGGCGTTTTATTAGAACAGAGACAGAAGAAAAGACACTTTCCACTTAGAACTTATGCCAACTGATTCTGATTCAGTTAACCGTGCAGCATCCATTTCGGTCGACTGACTACATATATTGAAGTCATATCAGTGATAAACTTCCAGCAGGCCAGCGCAAAATTTCACAAAGTGCGAATTTTAACAGTTGATTTGCGCAGCATTTCCAATTAAATTAATTCACTGAATGCTAAATACAAACGGCAACAAGAACAACAGTCTAACTGCGATATCCGTTTCCGTTCAGCTACAGTTACAATTCCAAATACAATTACAATTAGAAATTTCGCGGCATTAAGCAATTCAATTAGGCAAGAGGCAAATCAGAAGTGCGACACAAGCGCAAAGAATTCTCAACTGATGCGCACTTTTAATTACTGCATAACAAGAGGAAAACCAATCCAAGTTTGTTGACTGCCAGCTGACAGTTTGGCTAGCAGGGTGATGATGCTTATAAGTCCCTTGGTAGATGTAAGGCTTGCAGGAGGAGCAGCGTCCAGGCGCCGACAAAATGAAGTCTTAAATCACAGCATGTTATTTCCGCTGCACGTGCTCCGCGCAGGGGGCCAAGGAGGGCGTAGGGGCCGTGCAGGGTTTGAGGAGCTGCCGGCGCGGCGCATTTAAGGTTCCGTTTCCGGCTGCGAGGACAACCCGCTAAGGACGATTATGTCGCCCGCGCACACAGATCCCAATCGCCAGTGCGAATTGTTTTTTTTTTTATTCCCGCTGATATTGCTACGTCTGCTGCTGCTATTTCAGCAACGATTGGCTTGTTTTGCCCTTTTGGGTATTATCAGTGGCGGCTTTTATGTCATCATAACCGCAACGATGGGCAATGGCTGAGCGCCGTAACAACGAGCTGTCCATGTCCATGTGCTGGTCCAGTGTCCTGCGGACGTGTATGGGGATGGGGATGGAACGAGCAAGCGAATGTCCGTTTACATAAATTTCGATGCGCGGCAAAAGGAAAACTGTCGAGCGTGCAGAAAAATGAGATGACAAATGAAGTTTGTTGGCTAATGGCAACGGAAATGCGAGCAGGATGGGCAGAGAGGGGCTAGGAAGGTTCAGTAGGTAGCCCAAGCTCACACTTTTTGTGGCGTGGCAATGAACGGAAGTTGAAACAAACAAGTAAATAAATGGCGCCAATTGGCCGCCTCCCGACGACGACAACGCTCTACTTTTCAGCCAACTTACTGCCCGGCTGCCTGCCTGCACTCAAAAAAATCTGTTGACCAGAAAGAACTCTTAAATAAGACTATTTTTTGTTGTTTGTGTTTTTTACTGTGCCATTAAAATTATGGAACACAAATATCTTACAATATTTAAGATTTGAAAGAAAAATAAATTAAATATAATATAACAACATTTTTATGAAACTAGATGTCTTGGTGACTTGCAAAATTTTAGTGTGCATTTTTTTTCAAAGTGTGGATGTCGTTTGTTGTTTTAAAATTGTTGGGCAGCAGACGCTGAACGAATTTATTCGGTAATCTGAACTGAGTCAGCCACAGCGATTATTACGAGAGTAAACACAATCCATTTTCGCGTGTTGATTGCTCGCTTCTCCCGATAATTAACAGCCAGCTGAAGATGGGATCTGGACGCTTAGTCAGCCTCATCAAATATCGTAACACCGCTACCCTTTCCCCAACGTTCCCATATCGTAGACCAACAGTTGCAGCCGTAATTCAATATTAAAAACCAATATCTTCAACGTGCACAACAACACTTTGCTGTATAAGTATGCCTTCTAGCATAGCAGACACTGCATATCCTATGATAACACACACGCTCCCTTGCCTCCAGTGGCAAAAGCTGGAAACATAAACAAGCAGAAAATCTAATCGCCAGCTATGATCAAAGTGTCCAGTTTTGATATTAAGTTCAACATTAAATGTGAAAGTAGCCAAGTGTTTGGGCGGCGAATAGTCATTTTGCCCAATGGCCAAAAGTCTCCAGCCAGCTATATATACATACAGATATTATATATATATATACATATGTATATATCTATATACATACTTAATTTGAGGGGCGTCATGTGGCATAATGTGCCATAAGCTTTGGTTGTCGCTCCGTTTTGGCTCCAGGGCTGCAAAGCATTTACCAACACATAAAGTCAACTTTGTCGCTATAACTGTATATATATATATGTATATATACACTCCTGGTGTGTGCATGTGTGTGTGTTGGTAACCCCTGGGCGGTGTAAATATTATTCTTATCTTACACTATAAATCTACATATGACAATTTTCGCACAGCTGCTGGCGAGCGGGCAACTGGCGACTGGAGACTCTGCACTGAAGTAGCACATAAAACCAACATTTGTGCATATTAAAGATGCCATTGATTCTGATTTGGCTTTATAAATTATTGGTTAATGTGTTCTCAATTAGGTCAGAGTTAGTTAACCTCTTTTTTTTAATTACTTAGCTCTTATAAATGTTAGTTAATATTGTTAGCTCTTAAAATATACTATATTAAACGCGCATGTATTTTAATACATGTCTGCTATTGAGAGAAGATTTCTCGGTAGACGTATTTAATATATCATCTTAGAACCACTTTTAAAAACGACATTTTATAGAGTAACTCATAGTCAATTATTTCTAAAATTGCATTTCTTGTTTGTTCGTGCATTTCTCTGTATATATATATATTTATTTTTTTGGTTTTTATTTATGGTTCGCCTTTAATTGGCAGCTGCCCACAGTACTCACTAATTAAAAACCCGTATGTCTTGTTGCCTTTCACAGTTCCCGAAACTACACAGAAGTCATCTAACGAGGCGCCATTCAAAGCCATGGCGCCGAGTGTAGTTGCTTGGAGTTAACAACTAAATGAGTGGCAGAGTGAGCTTACACGCTTATCTAAAACTCGCACCTACGGTTGTGAGAGAGAAGCTGAATAAGAGATTCCCAGTGTTGTCACAGAACTCGCATAAGTCTCTGTCACATGCTACACAGTTGAGCGTTGTGGCAGATTTTGTGGTTGCTGCTGCAGTTGGTGCATTTGGCATGCATGTACAGCATGCTTTGCATAAATGTGTGGCACATATATGAAATCGCATAAATCAGGAAACTGGATACATGTTACACTGCCATACAGAAGGATACACAATTGCTGATTGCAAAGAGCCATGTAGAAGAACAACAAAAATCTATACCCAGAGTGTCGAGAGTTGCGGAGATCGACTAAATGATATCCTGTACCAAGCCCCAAAACAGACTTAAATTGAATTTGCATATATTAATTATGAAGTTGTGTAGAATAGATATCAAAAGAGTATATCGATGTGTGTATTCTAATCGACTTGCCTAACTCTTATGAATATCAATATATGCGCAAGAATACTGATTATGAAATCATTTTGGGCATCTTGATCTGTCTCAGCCTCAAATTATAAATACAAATCTGCAGGTCTCTAAAAAATTCTTCATCTATAGGGTACAAGTAGATACACCATCCAGCACTCGACTGCATAGCAACAGTTGTACGCTGCGCCAACCACACAAGGGGAGCTGGAGCCGCAACAACACCAGCAGCATCAGCAAGTACAACAACATGAGCTGGACATGTCGCGCAGCATGAAAGCAAAAGGCAAAAGACAATAGAGTGTGGGATCATAAAGGCAACGGTGGAAACGACGATGATTAGTTTTAAGGCCAGCGACTGAACTGTATCACACACACACACACACACACACACACTTACACACCGACTCTTGCACTGTGGGAACAATTGATCATTTTTTTTAGACTTTACTCAAAGATAATATTCAATTTTTGGGCTTTGATCGATTTACTTGTGTGCCTGATGTTTGTAGAAGTTAAGAAACCAAAACCAAAATTATTTCATGGCATGCCGCATTTTACTTAAATTAATATTAATTCCACTTTAAGTACACATTTTTCTAGCATCGAAACTACGTATTATTTTCATAGTACATTTAAGGTGCTAGGTGAAACAACAAATAAATAGTCACGCCGAACCAGGTTGGCTGGTAAATCTGAGAGGAAGGGAAACATACGTCAGCCGGTGTGGTTGGCATCAAAAGAAAACAACTGATATGGGGTGGGTGCTGGGACACGATGGCTGCACTTAACTTTGACCCTAACGAATGCGCAATAGTTAGCCAAATCAAGGCAAACTCTTGCGTTGTGGGCGTGGCCATGTCGGCTATTTTGCGTTGCGTTATCAGCGTTCAACGCAACATCCGCATTCGCATCGGCCGCGACGCAACGCGACACAACGCAGCGCAGCGCTGCTTTCGCCAAAGGCAAGTTGCTGACACTTTTATGAACTCCACAGATTGCCCATGTTGCGTGACTTTTGTTGCGGCTTGTTGCCCGCCTTTTTCAACAGTTGGGGTTGCGGCTGCGGCGGCTTCTGCTGCTGGTGGACTTTAACCACATTTGTGTTTGTGGGACCGATGCTAACAGTCAATGCTTATTGCATTTTTACACTGGTTGAGTTTTGAATTTAAGAGAAACTGCTAAGGCTATGAAAATTTGTATTTTAACAACTATTTAATTATATACAGATTAAAAACAGTTAATAAATATTTTTATTATCAGAAAATCGTCTATAATAATTAACTAATAAAACGTTTGATTATTCTAAGTAATTTAATATTCTATAAGTATATTATCCT
Source organism: Drosophila basisetae (assembly GCA_035041595.1). Taxonomy (NCBI): domain Eukaryota; kingdom Metazoa; phylum Arthropoda; class Insecta; order Diptera; family Drosophilidae; genus Drosophila; species Drosophila basisetae. Next base: position 7,474,646 of record JAWNLB010000070.1, read on the forward strand.
CAGAAGTCCCAAGTCACAATCAATACCTTTGATGCAATTGGAACTACCAAAAATATAAGTTATTTCAAGGCTTTGAAACTCTGATAAACTTTGTATCACAAATCAAGAATATTTAATTTGTATTGTGAAGAGTATTAAATTTCCTGTTCTTTATTGGTCTTTGCACAGTTTTTTCTGTTCTGTGTTTTATAAAAGTTGTAAGAACTTAGCAGCAACAAGGCAACGTTTTAAAATAAATAGACAGTCAGAATTCCAGGAAATACTCGAATCTGCCAACTTACTTTTAAAGAGCGGCGTATTTGTGTATGCTGGTTGGTGGCAGACAGCTTGTTGTGTTGGCCGCAAGGCCATTAGAGGGATGTCCCTTCCGGCTCAGACATTTGAGTCACACTGTGGCAACAAACCACCTGCCATCGGCATTGTCAACTGACAACGTTAACCCTTAAATGACGTTGCAGTTAACGTTGTTAGCGACCACGACGTAATACAGCTGACACTCGACAAGGTGCGAAAGCATGAAATCTCCCACATCAGCAAGCAGCTAAACCTGAAAACAACAGTTGTAGAGGATAACCCGTAAATATTTAATGATTGCGCTAATCCAAATATTTTAAGGATTTATATTTTTATAAATTGTTTATGTGAGAAAATGTTGAATATTTATATAGACATGAAAACTCATACACATTCTTATTATTTGCCTTTTAATCGAGGCAATGGAATTAAGCCACTGGTGCCTTAGTAATATTATTTGACTATGTTATTTAGATTTTACTTTTTGTTAAATGTCTTTTTTACTTAAGGTCGTTAGCAAATTTTCAAGGCATAAGCATTGCATTTATTAGAATGCCTTCATGTAAAACCAACATGGTATTCCATAAAAAATCAATGGAATTGAAAATATAAATATTTAATCTTATTTTATGTTTGCTTTTTTCTGCCCGTGCCTATTTCAAATTCTCGAGAATTAGTGTTTTATGCCCAATCTGCCTTTTGCAAGCAATAAGCAAATTTATAAAAATGACTGTTTAATTTTCTGATTTTTGATTTCTGATTCTCAAAATTGTGAATCTGAACAGAAATATATTAATTTACTTTATAGTATCGGCGATGGTTTCCCATTCCTGTAGTTGATAGCTGGTATAATAAAAAGGCAAAGGCATTTGCTTGTGAATGAGGGTCAGGTCACACAAGATACTGCCAGTTTGATGGCAGTTTCAGCAGAGCCCTAGAAGTGGTCAATTTAAGGGCTTAATTGCAATCGTGATGGCTCAATAAAATGTCAATTTTCATAAATTCCTAGAAAAAGTCTATGCATAAAAATAGAATATGCGCTTTTCATTTGCATGCTGAGGCGTGGCAAAGCCATCCTGACATTTTCATTAGCCTGCCTGCAGCAGCAGTGACTTTTGCCACAAGGGCACTCATCAACTGAGCATTGTCTGGGTGGTTACTTTTCCCATCTTCCTGTTTCTAATCCAGTGCTCTGCGCTTTTAGCAATATTTTAATTACAAAATTTCTGCGCAATGCGTTGTCAGTCAGACAGCTAGCAGCGAATGCTCCTCATTATGCGCTTGCATTGTATTTGGTTTGATAGCACATTAAACGGAGCCACTGTTTCTATCGTCTTCTGTGCATCCCCCTTTACGAATTTCACTGGTAAAGCCAAGTGACAGGCTGACAATTGTTACAGTCGCACAGCCGCAGTTGAAGCATAAGACAAACAGCTTTTCATTGAAATGACTGCATGCTGAACAATTCTAGCGTGCCCTTGGCCAGCTTCCATAGAGTCCCCTTCGTTGCAGCATTGGCTTTGCCCCAACCGATTTGTCAGGCTTGAGGAATGACCGCACAAAAAGACGCAATAAGACCAACTGGCTATTCCGTTTTAAATTAATTGTTTGTGCACAAATTGTATCTGCTCGCAAGTATAAATGAAATGGAAAACACACGCAAAGCCAGCTGCTTCTTATGAGTGTCTCTCACTCTCTCTCTCTCTCTCTCTCTCTCTCTCTCTCTCTTTGTGTGTGGTGTAGTTGGTGTGTGTGTGTGTAAGCAAGAATCTTGCAACGCAACGCCCTTACATGACAGGAACTGACGGGCCACATGGCGTATGCGTGCTGCCAGCTGTCAACAGCTAATGGGATACAAAACAACTGCAGCCGCAGTGAAAGTCTGCTTCTCTCCTCCCCAGCCCCGTTTCTAAATGTGTGTATGTGTTTTAGCCAAACATAAATAATGAAAAATACCACACTTGATTATAGACCAATCGCGAAACAACGCTAAAAAAGTAATTAAAATTTGTCAACATTTTTTCGCATCTCTCTTTCTCCCTGCGGTTTCTCATTGCAAAACGCTTGGAGATTTAAGGGGTCGCTTTCAAGCCATATTTTTATGTCTGTTTGCGTTTGTTATCACACAGACATACACACACACACACACATGCACCCACAAGAGCGCAACTCAAACAGCGTCCATGTTCAACACCTAACCAAATACCATATAAAAACCCATTAAAATGCAAACTGTCGCAACAATTGTTGTCGGCCTGGCGTCAGCCACAAATGCTTAATAATAATGTTTTTAAAACGCAAATATTTGTATAGAACACAAATATTCAACATAATTGCAACATTAACAACTGTTCGTGTGCGCGATTCAATTTTGATTTATTCATCAGTACCGTTTATTGTTGTTATACGCTACACATTAATAAGGAAAACAGATAAAATATATAATTGAGTGCTATGCTTGTGCGAATAAATAACAGTTACGTGTATACATCAAATAATACATTAAATATAGTTCTTCCTCGGTTTAATTGTATCTGTGTGAGTATAATAGCAGAGTAAATATTAAAAACTAATAACTGAATTAAATCACATTTATTTTATTTTCAGATTAAGACATACATTTAATTTTAAGACTCAAATTAAAGTTTCCCCAAGGCATATGAAAATTCTTTTAATTTGAGTATAAAATCATAATTTTTTGGTGAAGCACAAAAGACTTAGTAGACTGTATATGTCAATATCTGTATCTGCTGATCTCATCAGATTTTAATAGAATTCATTTAATTAGTTCGTGTTGTTAATGTTTATAAACACATATTAAAACTAAACCTTGTTCCCTTAATAAGTATAAACAAATAATGTGTAACGAAATAAAAAGTCGTTTGCCATTGTCGCGCCCATTATTTGTAGTGGGCGTGTCAATCAATTGTTGTCATCATATTTATGCGATTTTGGGCTTATCATTATTTACATGGGCTGAGCTGTAAGCGCTAATAGCTATACTATTCTAATCCATTGTAAATATTTGCACAAATGCCAAATCATAATGGCGTATGTATATATATACATGTAAATACCGATGTGTGTGCGTGTGTGTGTGTGTCTGAATCATTGTGTGCTGATATGTGGGTCGCACAGCTTCATTAATATTGCGCAAGCACTGGACCGTAGCAAATGTATGTAAATACTGACACACTTTTTGTACCACACCCCCAATATATATTTTGAATAAATCTTATTCATATTTTGAGTACGACTATGCGATAGAACGCAAATAATTAATTCTATTTGAGAATCAATAAAGCTTGATGCACAGCTTCCTTAAGCCTAAATCAACTTTTTACCGCACATTTATTTTAATTTCGGTTCTTGTCTTAAGTTATTCAACTATCAATTAAAGTTTTTTAGATATTTATAAGCAACTTGATTTGTACTAAACGTTAAGTTTAATTGCATAATTTGCTATGTGAGGCGGCAAACACAGTACTCTAAACTGTTGTCAGTCTTGGCCAGGTCAACTACGACTTCCACACAAAGTATGAAAAAGCTGTATCTGTAGAATTATTTATTATGTTGCATGCCCTTGCTCGCATTCAATTTGTAACAGTCAAACAAATTTCTGTGCATTTTCCAAAAAACCAACAACAAATAAAGGCACTACTAATAACGAAATCTAACAATGAAGTTATATCAAAAAACACAAAATCAATTGCTTCCATTTTGTTGTTTCCGTATTAAATACGAGTATACGTCTATTTTGAAATTTAATTCGTGTTAGAAATAAATTATTAAAAAATGTTTGTAAATAGTTATAGAATCCCATTTCAATTTGCAATTAAATTGGCTTATTTTACATTTGTCCATTATACATATTTATACATAAATCGATATGTGTTTGTGTAGTTTTGTGTGTTAGCACGTGCTGTAAGCCTAATTTAATTACAAATGCCATAAAATTGACCAGCAGCAGGGACGAGCAGCAAAAAAAAATGGAAACGTTCAATACTTTGGACAATAACTGTGAATTTTAATTAAATGCAAATAAGTGGTGATGTGCGTGTGATGTGTGGACATGTGTGTGTGTGTGTGCACTATTCCATATTAAATTTGCACGATTTGGTCGGTTTGATGCTTCGAGGACGGGCCCGTGCGACTTTTCAATGTGCGCAGCAGCTGAACGCCACTTCGAGCGCCGCCCAAAAGTATGCAACATTTTCAAATCAAATTTTGGCTGTTTTATGCAATTATGCATGTGATTGTGGCCAAGTGTGCATGCGAGTTGCGTGTATGTGTGTGTTTGTTTTTTTCTTTTTTTTGGTGTTAGAGAATATTGCATTTCCATTGGATTTCATTTGTGGCTATCCAAATTTGCAGCGGCAAACAATTTTTTATTTTACCCTATTTTGGATTTTAGCCGGAATGTGGGCGACCATTAATGCCACTTCAACTAAATAATGACTGTCCAGGAGGCACACACTAACACCACACACATTTGCGACGGCTGGTGCGGCAACTGTTAAAGCTTACGAATAACATGGAAAAGTCCTTCGCATCCTTTTGCACATCAACATCAACGGCTGTTGGGCGCATGTTAAACACTCGAATGCAATTTGTTAGACAAGATATGTGTGCGGCAAGCAAGCGAGCTCCAAATGTACTACGCTCTCCAGCATGCCGCATCCCTTGCGCCACATACCCTGTGCCTGCAGTGCTGTCGGCTATGTTGGCAGCTGCAAAATTTATGCAAATGCATGCGCCACCCGAACGCATAATTCACATAATTTGTAGCAGTTGCATTTTTCGCCAAATGTTCATACTTCTACTTGCTCTTGTTGTTGCTTGTTGCTGGTTGCTAGTTGCTGGTTGCTGGTTGCTTGTTGCTGCTGCGGCATTTTCGTATTAGATATGTTCCTTTTTTGGTGCCAAGTGACGGAAGGCAAAAGGCAGCAATCGCCGCTGATGCATTGTTGATGGTCGAACAATTTTGCTAAGGCACTTAGCATAAAATAAAATTGCAATGCAAATTACCAACAAGAGCGCATCCATTCATCCTTCTAGCCAAGCATAATGCTTTGTTGCGGCCCAAGTTTCCCTAACATTGCTTAAGGGTTCTCCCAAGTGTACCGCAACTGTCACTCAGCTTTTGGGTAGCGGGAGAAATTGGTGGGACAGCTACTTAAACGCTTTTCAAACTTCTTTCCTACTACTTTAAGAGGGATTTGATTTAAAGTCGGCTGCCTCTTTTCTTCAATAGCTGCTGCCGACAGGCAGACAAAAGCAAGGGGTTTATTAAGAAAGTATGAGAAAAAGGGGTAAAAAGGTAAAAGGTAGCTAGTGTTAGCAAACGGTCTAGTTTGGGACTTAAAGATTTTGCATTTAGGCAGCTCACACACACCTGATGGCCATAAATTAAAGATCCCCAGAGTCGCCTGCCAGTTGACACATGGGCATAGTTATATAGTTAGATGTGTGGCGCCAGATGCGTGTCCCCATTTAGAACAGTCTAAAACCTCCAACGAATTGGTAAAAAGGGTATAATGAAGGTGTGCAAATCCTAAATGCCATATTAACGTCTTACATACATATAATAAACGTAGGTACATTTTTTTTTATTGTGTTATGGGTATCTCCTAGTCGAGCTCCCTCAACTAGTATCTTTTTGTTTTTTACATGTATTTCTTTTATAGTTTTATCCACTTAACAAATTGATCAATTCAATTGGGCACATCGCTGTCTTACTACCCAACTTTTGATCTAAGGAAACCTTTCTTGTCGTGAGTTTAATATTAAATAACATAACAAATTAATAGTGTTAGACTAAGAAAAGATGTCAAAAGTTTTCAATTCAAACATTTTAAAGTATTTAAAGCAGGTTGTTGTACATACGTAAATACATAACAGCTCCTGAAGCAGAGAGTCACTGAATAAAAGCAAGTAAGAATGCTGTAGTTTTTAAATATATTCTAATTTTATTGCCAAATTTAAAAGTGCTCACATTTCTTATGGCCGGCACAGGTACAGAGATGTAAATAAAATGAAGGCCTGCTGATAGTATTTATATCAATGTGAGAATACGTTTTGGCATATAAGTTGTTCAGTGAAATGTCAATGTATATTAAATGGCTATTGTTATCAGATATCGATATGTATCGATACTATATCGAATGGGAGACAGTGATCGATAAGCTGATATCGACTAGGCTGCTGAACCAATTGTAATATGTTGTAAAAGGGCTTATGAATGGAAGCAGAGGTGCTAACAGAATCTAAAATATTAATCAGATTCGGACACCTGGAGTTTAAATAGACACGCTGTCATATAAAATTAGTTTTGTGGTTATTAAAATTATAGGTTAAAGTGATTTTACATACAAATTGTACATAGCCAATATACATACCTTCGCCCTCTTGCGAACAGTGTAAAATAATCATTCTTCTACAAATTTATGGCCGTAATTTCGATTTTTGTTATCATCAATAGCAAATGCGTGGATGGATTATGGGGTGGCGAAGGAGGCAAAGTCGCAAAGTTTTTAATTAAAAATCTGCCAATAAATTATTTGTCACTCGAACAAAGACGTTGACAAAGCAGAAGAAACAGCAGCAGCAGTAACAATGATGATAATGATAAGCAACCGCAACTCAAAAGAAAATTCATTACAACAAATATTTCTCATTAACTGATTATGCAAAGGCATTAGCATAGCCAACAAGAAGCCAAGTTGTTACCACAGCGTCAGTCAACCCGCTGCACCCAGCACTCTCCCCCCAAAGGAGTGCCGCTTGCAGCCGTTGCGCACTTCTTGTCAGGCGTTGTCTGCGTTGCAAAGTTTTTCTAATTGAAAATGCAAACACGGCCTTCAGCTGCACTCGGCCACGTCTCCTGGGTGCTGCCCACTGACCGTTTAAGGAGTGGCGGGTGGGCTGTTAACAAAGCGCTGCTCTACACAAAATACAAATAATAAATGTAAAATAGCCACGAAATAGCGTGGGGGCTGCACAACATACAAAAGCGTAAAAGCGCGAAAATACAAAACAACGGATGCGAAAGGATTCGTCGAAGCAGGCGATGGGATGGGATGGGATGGGACGAGGGAGGGGCAAGGCAGTTGGCGTTTTGCGTGTGCAGGCAAGTCAAAGTCTTAAATTGAAAATGAAACTTAAATTAAAATGCTAACTGAAGTGGAACGCAAATGATATTAAAACCAAAGCAGCAGCAACTGCAGCCACACAAGAGCAACAGAAAATAAGGCGTGCCACTAGTTGACAGTTTTCCAATAGCAGCAGCAACCAATAAACTGTTTCCAGTGGCATTCTGTGGCATGCCACAATAGCCTCAAGTCTGTCAACATTGATGAAAATGTAGCTAAAGCCATTGTCGTACTCTTCTAATGAAGCAACAAAGAAGTTATTTATGTGTAGATGCAACATATGCAAACTTGCAGCTCGTTAAACACATAAATAACGCTCAAATAGTTTGCCTCTCTTATGGGCGTATGCACAATATGTGTCGTAAATATTGTTACGGTTGTGTATCTTATATTATTTGTATCAACCACAGAATAGTAAATTTTTCATTGACATTGCTATATGTATTTCGGAACTTATATTCAATAACGGTCGTTTTAGGTCTTCAATAGGAATTATGACTCGCAGAAGAGCTTGTTTTATTTCAAATTATGAGCAGTCAGAAGTTACATTTTATATTCAAATTAAACATTCCGACTGTTAAAATCTTGTTCATTATTTTTAAAGGTATGCAAGACATCTTATGAAACTGACTTGGTAGAACTAGACTTGCGATTAATTCCTTAATTAAACACTTCAAGTCTTACAGATATTAATTTGTCTCTAAATTTCAATGATTATCGATCTCGTAGCTTGCACTTTTTGCATAAAAATGAAAAATATGAAAAATAATTGAAAATGTTCACATGTGAAAATTTAAGTTTAATTGTCAATACATAAAATCAAATAAAATATTGATATATGTATATATAAAATGATTATAATGATGTTCGGATTTGTGTCACTTAATTAAAAATAAATGATTGTTGATACAGTAATCCGGCCAACTAGTTAATAGCATCGAAAATTAAGTTAAACTTATAGTGTTATTATTTTCAGTACAATGAAAAGCTAATTAGGTTACTTATTAATTTTAAAAAAAACTGAATTTTACCGATATTTTTTAAATTTTATTCGCTTACTGCAAAAACCTGATAGTTGAAAACATTCCTGTCATAATTTAATTCCTGATTCCTCTTTTGAGCAGTAGAACGTTTTGAAAATTCACTTCAAATCTTTTGCAAGCAGCTTACCAAGCGGAGCCGAAAAGAGAGTCATAGTCACAGCCCCAGCACAAACAGTTTAGGGGGTTTAAAAGACATTTGATGGTAATGTTTTTCCGTTGTGCAGTCAATAAAAATAAATGTCATAAAGGGCAGCTTAAGCGACAAATACGTCAGCGTGCAAACACAAGTGAGAGTACTCTTCAAACTGGTAATACCTTTACTCCTTCTGCCACTCGAATGTAGAAAATCAGCACTTTTGCCGGCCTTTGAGCTTAGAGACAAGCAAAACACTCAAACGAGCCATAAGCACAAGTTCCAGGTACGCTTACAATGGCATTTGGTATTTGGTCAGTTTACAACAGAAAGGGAAAGAATACGGTTTAATTTATTTTTAGTAAAATGTAAAATATATGACTTGCTGCGGTGCCGTTCAATTTGCCATGCAGCAAACTAATCAAGACACTTTGCCACTTTTCCTTAAACTCAATTTACTGGATTAATAATAAAACTGTTGCATACTTATTGGCAAGAGCAGACAATCGTCGCACGGTGGGCAAACTTGAGACATTTTGTGTGAGAAGTTAATAAATTTAATTTAATAGGTAAAATCAAAAATACAGCTAAATATTTTTAAAATACTGACGAAATAAATTATAAAACACTAAGTGAGTTATTTGGCCTAAATAAGCAATATACAAGCAATGGGCTTGGCAACCGCCAGGGGCTTTTATTGAGACAATCTTACAGAATATTTTATTAAGTTTTGCTGAATTTATTCATTTTTAATAAAGTTTATTAAGTGATTAGTGAACATTCTTTTGAAATGAGCTATTCTGAAAATGTACACGCAAGGTATCTTCACCAGTATAGACTTTGCTTAACATTTCTTTTTTCATCAAATTCAATTACAAATTGACTTTAAATTTAGCTTATTTTCGATATGTATATATTATGTAGAAAACATTTTAGAAAATAACTTTCTGCCAAAAAGATTTCATATTTCCCTATAGTGCATCGTCTGTTTGCATACTAATGATGTGCACTGCACATGAAGCTGATTTAATTTCCGTTGCACCTCCACATACACAAACATATACACACACACATGTGAGCACACATTGTAACGGACACCACCGCAAGTTACAACACACAGGCATAAAAGTCAACTGCAGCAACTTGCTGGGAATATACTCGTATATATATATATAGATATATATATAGATGTCTAAGTTTGCCTGCAAAAATAGCTACTTAGTTGTATATGCGACTGTGTGCGTGAGTGCGTCTAAGAGGGGTGGATTTGTGGTTGTATGTCATGCATCAAACTTTAACATAAACTTGGTTGCCGCATCCGTTTCCGCTGCCTCCAACGACTCACAGCGAACGTCGACTTTCTAACGTAGTCTGTTTCAACTTAATTTTCTTCCAAGAAGTTTTTTATGCATGTGTGCTTTGGATATGTTGTACATTAGTGTGTGTGTGTTTATGTGTGTGTGTGTGTGTGCGTATGTGTTGGTGCTGCTTATAGCTACTTAACAGGCATACCAGTACCACATTTGCTGTCTGTGTCTCTCCTACTGTCGCCGGCGTTTTGTTGTAATCTAGCGTAAAAAATGAATTATGTGTACATGCATTTCTTATACGATGCTCCGAATGAGAATGAGAAACTATAGCAAGGCATCAGCGTGCACAGCCCCCATACCGTTAAAGCCGTTGAGTAATGAGCAACTGAAATCCGGGTGCTTATCTATGTGCAAACACGCAGCGACTCTTTTGCGGCCGCTTTATGTGTCTCAACAGCACATTAAGTCCTTGTCTCTCTATTAAGTAAATTTCTCTCTCTCCTTGGAGTATAGCAGACATCGTTTAGTATCAACCTATTCAAGAGCTTATCTATGTATCAATATATAATATTCCGAAAGTAAGGACATGTTTCACCAAAATATTTAAGCAAGTAAGTCAACAAGATACTTGTACGTATATACGAGTATATTTAAATCAACTGTTATTTGTCAACGATATTAAATTTGTTTCTAATTTTAGTAATATTGAAGAGCGTTTGAAATAATTAAAGTACGCAGTGCTAATTAGTATAATTTTTCGTTTGAAACTTATACAAGAACCACTACATAAAGTTGAATTATACTGAATAGGGAAAGTAGGAAAAGAAGCCCAAAAATTTCATTGACATTGCATATATAAAGACTTGTGTGTCTCTTTGGAATGAGGTAGAAGAATAACATTTTAGACAGCCATTTATGACATTTATTCACGTATACATATAACTAAATTGATGGTCAGACATAACAGTAAATTGTTTGACATCAGAAATGCTAATTGTTTGGTATCATTCATATCATGAATCCATTTTGGCAACATTGAACAATGCAAATAACCCATTTGTAAGCTGCTGTCTAAAGTTGCAGTTAACTGCCTATTCCGCTGTCTTTCAGTCTGTGTTTATGATTAAACTCTTTCGGCCATTTGCCCATTTGAACATTACGCACACAAAATATTCAATTAATATTTCGATTTATCATCCCTGCACCCAATAACGTACTTAGAAGCATTTCACAAGAATGCATACAGAAAATATGGTTCGACGACCTCCCTGAACGCCAAATGGTAACATTGGTCATCCGTGCAGAACCAAGCTATATAGCTGGCAACGCAACACTCGCACTTTGTCGCTGTCGACTATTTGACAAGAAAAACTGCAAACTCGAAATCAATAAATCATATGATGGCAGGCAAAGAACTCAGCTAAGCTGAAATGAAACTACAATCGGGTGATTGAAGGCTGGGAAGGGGATTGTGTTGGAGGTGGGTGGACCACATATTGTCTCAATATTTGAATTCAATTTAATGGTAGCTAATTGAAAAAACAGCGAACAGGGTCCAATTTGCGCGAAGAATGATACATCAGAGTTTGCTCACCAACCGGATCACATTTAAATACCTTGTGAATAAAAAGTGGAGCAGAAGGCATATAGTTGAGCATCATCCATTGAGTTCACCAAGCTACGGGAAAGGGATATCAAAATTGTATGAGTAGTAGGAATTATATGATATTTTCGAGACATTCGATAGATGTGTAAAAAAGAGATAAAAACAAAACTGTTGATTCTTTGAAAACGTTTGACTTGTGTATCTAAACAAACAAATTACCTTAAAAACAGGTAAATAACATTCTTACAATTTAATTAATTGATCGCTCGAAATAAATACTATATAAAATGGAGACTATATTACTTTATTATATACTCGTATATAACAATAATTTATATAGACAAGTCAGTGAAGAAAATTATTTATTAAGTTAACTTAAAATTGAGTTCGAATAAAATGTAATTGAAAATCTTTTAGTTTTGCGCATTATAAATCTTTACTTATCCCAAATAAAATTTGGAAAACATATTTTTATATTTAAAGTCGAAATAAGGGGTAGCCACAATTCGATTACTTTTGACTAGAGTATTCGAATTTTTTTTTAGATTTCATACTTTTTCTTTTGTCGAAAAATGCAGCATTTTTTTGTGAACTAGTCAATGGGCATGGCTCACTGGGTCATGTGAGGTATATGCATATCCACGTGACTGTATACATGTGTCTATGTGTGTGTGCTGTGTACCTATCCCAGGTGTTGAGTTATTTGCACGTTTTGATAAGTGGATTTAACAATCAGCAGCAAGCACAAAATGCTGCAATAAAAATTATTTCATTTTTGCCACACACAGGTATATCAAAGAGTGGATGACTTTTTTATTGAAAGTTAGTACACATAGCGAACAACTGTTTAAATATACATACTTGTATTTTTATTGCAATCAATATATTTCGGGTGCACTTATGTCCATTAAAAATATTTAAAATAATATCGATTCGTTCTTTTTAATAGTTTTTTATTCAGGTATAAATCAAATTTAATAATGTTTTGCATATTAGACCACATTCTCGAATTTAGGCATTTATTTTCAAATGTTCTCGAGTTATATATTTATTTTACTGATACGTCGTAGTCAATAATGCTAAATTTTTGGACTTTGATAGATTTTGGTTTAACTTTTATGGTGCGATTTGAGTACAATTTTGTCTAGATACATAATTGTATTATATTTAATGATAATATATGGCGGAATCTAAATTTTCTACAGCCATAACTTTGTACCAAGCATGACTTTTCAATCATTGCTTGAACTCTAAATAAATACTACATACAATTTTGGAACCACAATTCTTGGTTTCACGTTAAGATTATGTCCAGAAGCTTCAAATACTAAATTAATGTTTGGGAAATCTATTCATGGTGTTACCCGGTATGGGTTGTGTGACATAAAAATTCAATATTCAGAATTTAATCAGAAAATCGACTAATTGGCTTAACTGTTGCTTTTTGGCGTTGTAATCATTTTGCGCTTGACGAGTATGTTATAAGTTATGGCCATATTATGGCAAAACAAATTGGCACACAAATAAGGCAGATAGCAGATATTGAAAAATCACGATGTTGTTGGAGTTTGAAAATCATACAAGACGTGACCAGAAATTAAATTTTTGTAGCACAGAAGAAGCCTGATAAAAAATTTATAAAAATGAAAAATAAATCCCCAGAAAAGACCCACCAAAAATGAAAGCGCACATATTTATAAATATTAAAAGTATGTGCTTTTGTGTAGACAATTCGACCAGAAGATACCCTGAACACAGCTTTATAAGCCCATCAGATAAAGATATGCACCTTGAAGATTTGTCTGATTAAAACTAATTTAAATACCTTTCCAAAAACACGGCTAAGTCGACCAGCTAATGCTGACCAAGATTATATATAATTTATGGTGTCGGACATACTTCCTTCTGCATTTTACATAATTTGCTGAACTTCATTATACCCCTTTTCCCCATTTTTAATGTCAGTAGGGTATTTGGAAAACCGTCATAATAGTGCACGCATATATTTAAGAAAAGTAGGTAGGAATGGAAAAAAATAAAATAGTACATATATTTTAATATGTTTTATGAGCATGGCTCGAAACGACGGTCGGCGAATTGAAGCGAAAATCGTGCGAATGCCAGTTGCAGGTGATTTATAAATTCATCAAATACGCAATGCATTCTGGTCTTATTTTTAGCTCACTGGTGGCACGAGAACTAGATCCAAGGAGCATTGGGTGGTATGAGTCTAACCAGCCAGTTGCCCATTGCGAAACTCACATATGTAGTGCCACATATTGTGAGCACCAAGAAAATAAAGCACCCATTGAAGCCTGAGATCGCATTTTCGCTGTCGTTTTGTAGCAAGTTCGCACACTTCAGCGCATAAATTGGTAATATTGTTGAGTGCCTAGTCAGAACACACCCACACACTTCACAGAAAGTGCATTGCATTCAGTCATATAGCTTTGCTGAAAACGTCCATTCAGAAGGAACATATATAGAAATGATAACAACAAGAAACCAAAATGCAACTGAAAACTCATAAAGCCTAACTTTCGTCCAGAAAAGCGTCAAATACAGTGCGAACATTTTTTAACACATGATGTTAAGTTTTTCTTTCATTTTTTCCACAAGATTTCAGTGTGGCAAGTGCTGGACTAATGAACGAGAACGTTATAGAAAACGAACATGCGTTTGCATAATCAAGAACCGACCTATTACTATGTCGCGCTTGATCCTTTAAAAGCATATGATAAGTGTTGAGCATTTCGAGTTAAGCATTTGTTTTATATATGTATGTGTACTACTCGTGTGTAAGTATTTGCAGGGCATTCCTATATGGCATACATGGTGCGAAGTAGCGCAAAAAACTTGTACGATAATTGCAGCAGCTGAAAAACAGAGATAAAAAATGAACAATTATATTACGGTTATTTAAAAAAAAAAAAAAAACAAGAAAAAAATGTAGGGTCAATTTTCGTTGCTGAGAATTAGTTTCTTAACCTAGCCATTGCATGCTTATGTAATTTTATTAAAGCTGCATGATATGCTATTCTGAGTTAGGAAACCGACACAACTTTCCTTTTGGTAATGATCAAAATTTGCATTGGAAATCTAACGAGTCTCCCATTTAGATAATTTGGATTAAGTATCTTGAAAACATTAATAGTTTGTTATAAAATAAATTTCATTTCTGGCTATAGTCATATAACCCCTCAAACAAGAACAAATTTACCCTCTGCACTGAAAGTTAACTTAGTTTCGAACTGAAAAGCAATTGTATATATGCTGATATACTATAAACTTTGATATATACAAAAAATTAAGAAAAATTAAAGTTTATAAAAAATTTGAAATGCTCACATCCGTCATGGTGCCTCTGGTGATAGTCATAAAAACCGTTGCCTTGAGATAAACTGGACTTTGAGATCGCGCTATGATTAATATCAATGATCTGCGATATCGCAAATCCGCATAGTTCCAATTCTGATTATAGGCTGCCGCGGAAATACCAAAGCTCTGCAAAAAAATAAAAAAAACGAGAAACGGACGCTTAATTTAAAAATCACAACACTCACAACAGAACACGCACCGCGTCGGCTATCAGTTGTCCATGATGGCAAATCAAGTAGGCCTCGCACATTGAAGCGATAAAAAAGAGAGATAATTTAATAAGTACATCAATAGGAACGCCAACTGTCATCTGAAATCCCACGAAGCAAATAACAAACGATGAGATCAGAAAGTTCATAAGCAACGGCACACCAAAGACCTCATTGAGTTGCTCAGAGAGAAGCAGCAGGCGCTCATGATACTGAACCACATCGAAGAGAAAGCGCGAGTCCTTCGACCAATCTCCGCTTAGCACCTGCTTCTCAATCGTCTCGGCCAAATAATCAAAGTGCATGACGATCAAAGTGGTAAGAGCACAGATCAACAAGTCTGTCGCTAGCTGACCTGCTGCCGCCACGCAAGCAGCAAAGTTCTGGAAAATTAGCAGCACATAGTAACTCCAATGCTCCTGCCAGTGCCACGGTATATAAACTGGATAGGGCAGCTGGTGTGGCACTTCGCGGATCCCTAGCCATAGTTCGTATACGCAATATTGCGTAATATCAAATAGATTATATGTCCAAGTGAGCACGGTAAATAGCATAGAAAAGGTGAAGCTGATGCGCAAACAGGCATTTAAATATTTATCCAAATTGTAAGCCACTTGAGCCGCCTTGTCACATGGAAACAATTTCTCCAACTCCCATATAATGTGGGTGAGCGCCTGTTTCTTTTGCCATACAGACATTATTTTAATTATGCCGACGAAAACGAAGCCAATGTACGACAAGTCCATAATAGCCTCCAAAATGTGCTCTCCGGTGGCAAAGGCAACCAGCACAAAACCCATCTCGCCAAACATATTGACACTGAGGTTGATTATGTTGCCGCAAAACACAGGACTGATCCAGCGGCTGGCGACAGTCGAACGCGACGCTTTCGTATAGGGCTCGATGCCAACGACCGAGTAAAAGAAGTTGGCATACTTAAAAAAACTATCCATTTTGGCCAGAATGAACTTCTTGACGTGTCCTGCTCTAAACCGAATATGAGCTGTGGAATGACTGCACGCACTTTTATAGACAGAATCAGGAGCAAAAATTTATTATTCATTTAAATTATAGTTTGCAGTCAACAGTTAAATGTTGGCAGTTGCAGTTAAAAGCTGCCCATGTGCCAAATTAAAAGCTATAATATTCAAATGTACACATAGATTACAATTATTTTCTTAATATTTAAACTAATGTATTTGGCATTGAAATGAATAACATACATCTTTCTGCAAAGAGTTCTAATACCTATAAAAAAAAATGTACAATTAAGCTAATATCTAAATAAATAATTTGGACACGACAGCCAATTCTCAAATTTATCGTTTGTTCTCTTGAATAAATATCTTATATAAAGTTAAAAAATAATAAAATCAATTTATAATTTACATAGAAAGGATTAACAGCCAATTAAGCTAAAGTTTAATAAATATTTTGCAAACGACTTCTTCTTTTTATTTAGTTGTCTTATATGAATATCTGAAATAAAGTGAACAAATTACCTTTGAAGCTTCAGATTGAAATTTCGTTGTCCTTCTGCGGCAAAGCTCGCACACTTCAGCGCATAAATTGGTAATATTGTTGAGTGCCTAGTCAGAACACACCCACACACTTCACAGAAAGTGCATTGCATTCAGTCATATAGCTTTGCTGAAAACGTCCATTCAGAAGGAACATATATAGAAATGATAACAACAAGAAACCAAAATGCAACTGAAAACTCATAAAGCCTAACTTTCGTCCAGAAAAGCGTCAAATACAGTGCGAACATTTTTTAACACATGATGTTAAGTTTTTCTTTCATTTTTTCCACAAGATTTCAGTGTGGCAAGTGCTGGACTAATGAACGAGAACGTTATAGAAAACGAACATGCGTTTGCATAATCAAGAACCGACCTATTACTATGTCGCGCTTGATCCTTTAAAAGCATATGATAAGTGTTGAGCATTTCGAGTTAAGCATTTGTTTTATATATGTATGTGTACTACTCGTGTGTAAGTATTTGCAGGGCATTCCTATATGGCATACATGGTGCGAAGTAGCGCAAAAAACTTGTACGATAATTGCAGCAGCTGAAAAACAGAGATAAAAAATGAACAATTATATTACGGCTATTTAAAAAAAAAACAAGAAAAAAATGTTGTAGGGTCAATTTTCGTTGCTGAAAATTAGTTTCTTAACCTAGCCATAAAAATTTGAGGATACTTTAGGACCAAAATCGCGTCGAACTAATTAAAAATTTGTTGATTCTCTTTCACATGTTAATTTTGTAATCAAAATTTAAGTGCTTATATTTTGAGCAAATATGATAAAAGCTTATTCAGCTTGCAAAAAGCTACACATTAACATAGTTTCACATTATAAATCGTTAAAATGGGAGTATAGCATTTGAAAATCTCGCTAGGAATATAAAAATATCAAAAAAAAGAATAGTTGTCTGTGCAGTGCAAATGCTTTTCGCCCAAACTTGCACACATATTGAAGCTTCATGATATGCTATTCTGAGTTAGGAAACCGACACAATTTTCCTTTTAGTGATGATCTAAATTTGCATTGAAAATCTTATGAGTCTCCCATTTAGATAGTTTGGATTAAGTATCTTGAAAACATTAATAGTTTGTTATAAAATAAATTTCATTTCTGGCTATAGTCATATAATCCCTCAACCAGGAATTTACCCTCTTCACTGAAAGCTAACTTAGTTTCGAACTGAAAAGCAATTGTATTATATACTGAGATACTATAAAGTTTGATTGCTTAAAAAATTTTAAAAAAAAATACCAAAGTTCATAATAAATTCAGGAAATTTGAAATGCTCACAACCGTCATGGTGCCTCTGGTGATAGTCATAAAAACCGTTGCCTTGAGATAAACTGGACTTTGAGAACGCGCTATGATTAAAATCAATGATCTGCGATATCGCAAATCCGCATAGTTCCAATTCTGATTATAGGCTGCCGCCGAAATACCAAGGCTCTGCAAAAAAAATAAACGAGAAGCGGAGGCTTTATTTATAAATCACAACACTCACAACAGAACACGCACCGCGTCGGCTATCAGTTGTCCATGATGGCAAATCAAGTAGGCCTCGCACAGTGAAGAGATTAGAAAGAGAAATAATTTAATAAGTAGATCAATAGGAACGCCAACTGTCATCTGAAATCCCACGAAGCAAATAACAAACGATGAGATCAGCAAGTTCATAAGCAACGGCACACCAAAGACCTCATTGAGTTGCTCAGAGAGAAGCAGCAGGCGCTCATGATACTGAACCACATCGAAGAGAAAGCGCGAGTCCTTCGACCAATCTCCGCTTAGCACCTGCTTCTCAATCGTCTCGGCCAAATAATCAAAGTGCATCACAATTAAAGTGGTAAGAGCACAGAGCAGCAGGTCTGTCGACACGTGTCCCGCTGCCGAAGTGTAACCAGCAATATTCTGGGAGATGACCAGCAGATAATAACTCCAATGGCCCTGCCAGTGCCACGGTACATAAATTGGATAGGGTAGCAGTAGTGGCACTTCGCGCATCTCGAGCCACAAATCGTATACGCAATATTGCATAATATCAAATAGATTATATGTCGAAATGAGCACGGAATATAACATGGAAAAGGTGAAGCTGATGCGCAAACAGGAATTTAAATATTTATCCAAATTGTAAGCCACTTGAGCCGCCTTGTCACATGGAAACAATTTCTCCAGGTCCCATATAATGTGGCTGAGCGCCGGTTTCCTTTGCCATACAAACATCATTTTAATTATGCCAACTGAAACGAAGCCAATATACGACATGACCGTAATGGCCTCCAAAATGTGCTCTCCGGTGGCAAAGGCAATCATCACAAGACCCAACTCGCCAAGCAGATTGAGACTGAGGTTGATTAAGTTG
The DNA here is from genome assembly GCA_035041595.1 of Drosophila basisetae. Taxonomy (NCBI): domain Eukaryota; kingdom Metazoa; phylum Arthropoda; class Insecta; order Diptera; family Drosophilidae; genus Drosophila; species Drosophila basisetae. The sequence continues at coordinate 7,493,663 of JAWNLB010000070.1, forward strand.
GCCCAAAACACCAGACTGATCCAGCGGCTGGCGACACTCGAACGCGACGTTTTCGTATAGGGCTCAATGCCAACGGCCGAGTAAAAGAAGTTGGCATACTTAAAAAAACTATCCATTTTGGCCAGCGGCATTTTCAATGGACTTCTTGACTTGTCCTGCTCTAAACCGAGTATGAGCTGTGGAATGACTGTACGCACTTTTATAGACAGAATCAGGAGCAAAAATTTACTACGCATTTAAATTATAGTTTACAGTCAACAGTTAAATGTAGACAGTTGCGGTTAAAGGCTGCCCATATGCCACATTAAAAGCTATGATACAAGTAATTTCTGAATATTTAAGCTAATAAGTTTCACATTGAAATGAGTAACATATAGAATATATTATACTTATATAGAAACGCACAATAGCCACTTAAGCTAAAATCTAAATAAAGAACTTGGGCACGACAGCCAATTCTCAATTTATGCTTTGCATTTATGTGAAAAATTTGATAGAATTTCCTTGAAAAACGTAATATATGAAATTAAACTTGTCAAAAAATTATAAATAATAATTAATTCCATTATGTTGTGCAACATTTTACCTGGCATCGACGAGAAGATGCCCGCGTTGCTTCCGGAACTATGATCGGCAGATGGTCGGAGTTCCTTAAAGTTCCTTGCGCTACGTGCTTGCTGTGCATAATACTAATTAAAAGATATCGCGCGGAATGGGGAAAGAGAGGAAAAAGGAATTGAGCAGATCTCATAAATGTAATATGCAGGCGAGAGTCCAGGGCATCTAATTAGGCATGGGGTAAATTGATTACTAATAAATGTAAGTGAATATTTTAATGTTGGCAGTTATGAGTGTTGAAGTGATTTTATTTGCTCGCTTAGTGTATCTTTTAGCACTATATGTCGTTTGCATACTCATCACACCACCTAAATTATTTAATTATATACTATAACATTGCTTAAGGAATCGTCAGATGATCTGTAGAAGTATTTGCAGCATCAACCCCCTCGAGAACATAATTGAACTGAGCTAGCGTTGGCTGTAGGCGATGTGAAATCCACTTGGCTTTTGAAATCATCCAGTGACGCTGTGCCGTGCAATTTTCTCCAGTGAAAAGTTTGGCCACTGATTTTATTATTATATTTTTTTCATCTGCGATTGGCGGCGATTGGGCTTGAATTCGCTAGTTACTGATTCAATATATATATGGTGACGATTCAGAAAAAAAATGTAAGTATATTAAAAAAAAATACTTTTGTTTATTTGCTCGAGATGCAATTGTCCACAGAGGATTTTCTGTTGATAGCTATTAACTTTATTTATTTAAATACTTTAAAAAACTTTTTTTTTTGGGTAAAGTCGATTTTATTAACTTCCACGAGTGCCTTAGAAAACGTTCCGAGGTGAAAAAAATCCTTAGTCCAATTCTTTCGCAAGCAGAATCAGAGTATGAATTTGCGAGAAGAAACATGTGAAGAAATTTAACAAATAATGCTCGACATTGTATTACTTTGTCTTATAAAAAGCTCGGCTTGGTATGGCGAAAACCATAGCATAGCCATTGGCATAATATATGTATTAGTAGATTAGACTGGCGCACTACAATAATATTTATATATTTAATATATTAATATTTAATATACTTTAGACTGTAAATTATGCAGTATTTGGCAGTATTTTCATGCTAAAATTTGAGATAAACGTTAACAAAAACAAAACCTATTCAATCGTTATTTAAGCTTTTGATGCCATTAATAACATTGTGAAAATTTATTATCAAAGAAATCACCTGCTTGGTTCTCAAGCAAATATAAAATGTATTATGAATTCACGTTATGGCTCACAGTTAAGAGTTAAATGTTGTATGTCGACAGTTGCGGCGCGTGCGTGAAATAATTGGTCATAGGCTTCACATATGCCAAATTATAAGGTACGATACGAACATGACCACAGACTTGGAATTTAATTGTTATTTACATTCAGTGAAGACCGCTTTTAAATTGGTATACAAAATGCTGAGACACGCCAACGACGATTGCATAATATATCACTTGAAGATAAAATCGACTTCAGCACACACACACAAACACACAAACACACACACCCACAGCAAAAAGAGAATAAATGTTAACGGCAATAACGGAAGCCAAACAAATCAGAAATCGAGCAATTGAAACGTTTAAATAAATGCAATGGAAAACGAATCTGCGCATCAAGCCAAACGAAGTCATTTTTCAATCAATCGATAGATGCGAAAGATGGATTCAAAATGGGTAAACGGGAATCGAAAATGGAAATTGCAGAATGGCTATCCCCAAGTCGCCAGGAGATGAAGCGTACTTCAAATAAATTAAATCTTCAAGTTTCTCGACAAGCCAGCGCGCATTAAACAGGCTAGCCCAATTACAAAGTATGCACTGTGCACTGCGAGAAATATTTCAATTATGTCTCGAATTTTAAAACTATTTTATAATCATATTTCGGGTGTCGTGACGAATAAATATCTTTTACGCTTGATGTCAGTTTAAATTCAACTTTATATTAGTTAAACTTGATTTTTGGGAATATTATTTTATAAATGCCTCGAATAATACACTTTTTGTGTATTATTGTTATAAAAGTAATATAAAATTCTTTTTTTAACTTGATGAATGAATATTACTTTCTATTATATCCTTTATTTAATTATTTTCATCTTAAATAAACATCACTTTTCATTCCTTATCATATTTTTGTATAATTTTATGTAGTTTTCTCTTTAACTCAAAAAAGTTTCTACTCCACATTAAGTAGGAAAATAAATAAGTTGATCGATATAAAAAATCTAATCTTAAAATCCACTTGTTTGACTACCAGCTAGAAATCTTTCTTTTTTCAGTGTACTCTGCGGCGGCGGCTTTCTAGTTTCTTCATTAAAGCTGGATGATGACAGGCCTGCCCGGAAAGGTGTGCTACAAAGAGCAACGCAAAAAGACTTTCATGTGCGGCATAGGTACAAAAAGCACGGCAGGCAGTTATTTGAATTTGGGCCAAATTGAAAGAAAACCAACCGCGGTACGCGAATGCAAAAAGAAGGTTTGCGATTGTGGTAAGAAACAGGAAACTGCGCTTCTAAGCGGAAAACAGACTAAAACGAATTTTCCGCACCTATCACGCATGGAAATTCAATGCGGCTGCCTTTTCTGCAATTTTTCAAGTTGATTTTTCTTTTGAGAGAAGCAGAGAAGCTGGAAACTGCAAAATACAATTAAACCATTGGGATGAAAGTTGCTCAAGTGATGGTCCCAGCAGCACGAAATTGTTTTGTGTGGTACAAATCAGTGCGCCGGGCATAGGACACACTAGAGCGAGAGACAGATAGAGAGAGAGAGAGAGAGAGAGAGAATGAGAGAGGAAGCGACGGAAAACTTTGCCGAAACTTTTATGGGCAGTGAACTAATTTCTGTGTGTTGAAGTTTGCCCCATGTTTTACATTGGTTATTGCGCCGGAGACCACGCTGCCCCATAGCGGGAATTGATTTGAAATTTCCTGTAAAGCATGTGCATCAAACCAAAAATTTGCATATGCGCAAAAGAGAAACAACGAAATTTAAACCAATTGAAGAGAAAGCTCAAAGCATTTGCACCTGCTCTTTGAACCCACGTCAAATTATTGGGTAATGCATGTTGCAGCCGCTACGCTGCAATGACTGCTGTTCGATTTGAAATCCTATTAAACTTCATTATGGTAATATGTTAATATGAAGAGTACATGGACAAGGGAAACAACTTGCCCAACACTTCAATTTCAATTCAGAGCTCAAAGTACTCATTCGAAGTATAATGAGAAAATTTAAATAAAAAAAAATCATTTCTATTTGAGAACATCAGAGTCTGGAATACCGCGGAACTGCAAATAATTTCATTAATTATGTCTCTACATTCAAATAGCATTAAAAAATAGAATTTAAAAAATAGTGTGTTTCTTTTTTTTCAAATCACATTTAATACGCAGTCTTGAAGTAATTTTATTAATTAGTTATTTCTAAATTACGTTTACCTTTGAAGAAATTAAGAAGTTCGATGCTTGTTTAAATTATAAAAAGATGTCACCAACAAGAATATTAAATATTATTGCATCTTCTGCCTGGACTTGCTCTGATCTGTTCTATCTGACTAGCTACAGGATACATAAAAAAGCACAACTATTACATAATTCATTGTAAATCTTACATTTGGTTGCAGGTTTCACTCGACAGCACAAGTCGTGCCGAGCCCCCTTTGCTGACCCTGCCAAAAAGTAGTTTTAATGCACTTGTCCCTCAGTGTGTGTGTGTGATTGGGTGCGTGATTGGGTGCGTGATTGGGTATGTTTGGCTGTGGGTGTTTGAGTGCGTGCGTGGGTAACTGGAAGTGTTAGTATGGGTGACGTTTGACACATTTGCTGCGGAAATGTGGACTGCACTATGGACAGACTGTAGATGTGCATGTGTGTCTGTGTGTGTGTGTGTGTATGACTGTGATCTGGTATGTGTTTGTGTGTGTTTGTGTGTGTGTGCTGATGCTCGTTTGTTAGCAATAGCCGCAAATTTCTATTTGATGTGAAGTCCTTGCGGTCTTGGCCACAATTTTTGGTTATGCCCAAAATGCTGAGCACACCCTTTAAACTTTTAAACTCTCATTCTCTCGCTCTCTCTCTCTCTCTAACTTTCTCTCTCTCTCTCTCTCTCCATAACCCTCCCCCTCTGCTTGTGTGTGCTCGTGTTGACTTTTTGCTTTTGAGTGTGAGCGCTTTGGCCTTGCGGCTATCAAGTCCCATGGCTATTGATGACTTTCGGCATTTGTTTTGGCAGCCAACATTTTGGTTAGCCAAGTATTGTTTGTTACTACCAAAAATAATGCCCGAAAATAAATGCACCAATTAACAAAATAACAACTTTGCGTATAATTAATTGTATATATTTTATATGTTTGTCCGTGTGTATATGGCCAGGATTGTTAATGGCAGGATATGCATCAATGTACAATGTCGACGCACACATATCGTGCTTATCGGCCCAAACTGCTGGCCTAAAGCCTACAGTAAAATATTACAACGTGGACAATGTCGCCTGCTGTTTTCCCATAGTTGCACCGGATGGCATTCCCTGTTGTTGTAGTTGTTATTGCTGTTTTTGTTGTTGCCCATGCGCACCAATGGGCAAATGAACAATTTATAACCGCTTAATTGAACACATTTAGAAGGAAGCCGTAACCACCGTTAACACACAGTAATACACACACACACACACACACACACACACACACATACACACACACATGTGCACTTGGACATGGCTAAGCAAATGAGCCGAGCCATCAGCTGGATAGCAGGCAAAGCTCTGAAGGAGAGAATAGATGAGTCGCCTTTCGCCTCTCCAGAAGACAAGTCTGTAAAATCAATAACACTACAGCCTCATGAGTAATGGCAGCTGCAACATGTTGTGGGTGGAGTTACTGCAGCTGTGCTCTCGGCTGTGGTGAGGTCATCTGACAAACATTTTAATTAACACTCGTTGTGCTCAAAAACACAGTTTTTGTTTTTAACATAAATATATTCTTTTCAATATTAATTGATTATAGGTGTAGAATAACTAATCGACCTCAGGTTTATAATCACTTAAGAGTAATATTATTGATATTAATATTATTCTATTCCCAAAATAAATGTTTATATTTATAATGAAGTAAATTTAAAATAAATAATCAGTAAGAAAACATTTCAAAAGTGCAATAATAAATTAAATCCACCTATAACCAATTTTATAAATAAGCCAGTAGAAATTTGAATTTTGTATTATTATATATTATACATTTGATTGAAATAATAATCTTTAAAATCCCCAACAATTTTTTCTTGAAATCACAGATATTTTACAAACATCCTCGCAATATTACAGTATTGAAGTTATAAAATATTAAAAACACTTAAAATGAACTTGCCACAAAAGCAATTTATATTTCCTCGGTAAGTCACTGCTAATTAATTAAATAAAAAAAACGTAGAAAGTTCTTTTGACCAGCTAAAATCCGTCTTAAAAATATTAAATAATAAATTGTAATCAACATATTAATGTCAATTTGTGAACTATTAAATTATTTTGCTTTATTTTAAGACTAAAATAAATCAATCGAATTAAATTAAATTGTTTTTATTCCTCAGATCTCAGATCACATGAGCTCATCACTAAACTGGTTGATTTACTTTTAATGATATGTTGATATGTACATATTTATATTAAGAGCATATTGAACTCTCGCTTCTGTGAGCAAATTAACATCCTGCTTTGGCAATGATTCAACTATTTGTCAATTGATACAGCTGTCCGTAAGTAATGCCTAAAGCTAAACATTGCTTGAGCCTGAGCTTCCCTACCGTTTCCTCATATCCACACATAGACCACACTCCTCCCATCTATCGTTCATTATTAACTTGAAGTGCGTATTTAGCGGCAAGTGGCATGTCAAAGGCACAGATTTGTTCACACAGCTTTTGTGTTTCACCTCTGGGTAAATTAAGTAAGTAGCTGCCGCCCAATTGGAATCCAATGTAGTCTGTAGTCCTTGACACTCGCCCTAAGCCTCTCCTCGCCCCCCAAAAGCGGAAACCCCACAGAAGCAACCACAATATTCTTAAGCAGCTAAACCAAAAACAACAAAAGCAAACACTACGCACAGAGCGCTGCACAGTCAGAAATACTTCTCGGTCATATTCCTTGAATGGAACTACTTAAGCACGTTGGCTTAACGGGAGTAAGCCCAGCTACGACCTACAGGTGAAAGGCAGAGATAATAGCATTGCTCTGCACAAGTGATAAACACACACCCTCCCCCTCCACTTATCATTACGCCTACCCTTCGCCCAGCAGCCAAATAATAATGAAATATTTTGTTATCCCTAGCAAAATGTCAAGCATGGCAAAAGGCAACTGGCAGAAGGTCAAAGCAGATGCCTTCAAATGATGTGCCAAGTATTTGAATAGCTTAAATGCGTCTATATCATTAGCGAAAGGTTTAATTGCCATGGATATTATTTTATTATACTTATGTATGTTGGTATATATATTGTTGCCACCAATTCGACTATAATTAGCAAAACTCCTATTATGGGTGTTGAAAAGGCTAGGAGCAATCTAAAAACCAGATAATATAATAATTTCTAACTAAACTTAACTCTAATCGATTTACTTTTTGAGCTGTATGCAACCGATTTGCCACATTTTAAGTTGCATCCTAACTTTCGCAGTTTCTATGCACAAAACCAATAAATTTTCCTAGATTGTTTTTTAGACTACACAAATTAAAACGAGGAACATAGTTCTCAATACAAAGCTAACTGCTACGGTACCCACAGACGATATTCGCCTATCGAAATTTACGAAAATTACCTATCGATAGATGCATTTAGAGCGTGCACTTTGACTTCAAATGAATTGCAACTGTTCAAATATAATTTTAATGTTATAGTATTGTGTATTTTATTTTGTATTTGTTGAAGTAAGTAAAACACAATTAAACTTGATTGGCAATTCATAGCAGCCGGTTTACAATTAAAAACTGTATAAATATTTATTGTTATTTTGGTTTAGAACTTAAAACTAAACAGATGTTGTTGGTTGTCACAACATTATGCTTTTGGTGGCTGATTAAGCATTGCTTTGTGAATGGCGCTTTTTGCGTTTCTTGTCCATGGGTTGCTCTGTATCAAGAATGTCTTCAGCTTTTACTGCACCATTTGCTTTACGCTTCAGCTGTTTTTTGTCCAGCTTCTGCGACAGATTCGCCTCTTCACCGTCGTCGTCGTTGTCGTCGTCGTTCACCAGATTCACATAGTTTGGGTGCTCGCTGTTTTCCATGAACTTGGGCAGGACGCCAGTCAGCACCGACTGTCGCACATCGTGCTCCTTCTGCTGCAGCGTTTGTGTGGTTGCCAGCAGTTTGCTGCGTATCTGATAGAAATTGCCCGTGGCGAGCTCATTGGCCTTTGCCTCGGCGCATCTCTTATCCGCATGGCGTAGCTTCGTCCTCGTCTTCTTGTCCAAATCGATATGCTTTTTATAGTCACGACCAAAGAACGGATGACGCAGAGGTGCTTTAAATTTTTGTGGTTTGCAGGATTTGGGACACTGATTGCTGTCCACATCCGCATTGGGCTGATGCATATTCAAACGCTTGCCAACCACCAATTGACCAGCCAGTGGCAGCAATCGCATCGCGTATTTGTTCTTGCTGTTGACGTAGCCAACGGATTGGGTTTGCGGCTGTGCGTAGTGTGTGGCACGCACCTGAATGTCGCCCACATAGCGGCGACCGGGCATTTTGATGCGCTTGCTGGTCAGCATGCTGCTCAGGTCGATGCCTTTGGGGCACTGCAGCACCCAGGCATCATGGGTGGCCGGATCAAATTGTTCCATCTGCTCGCCACATTCGCTGGCAAAGCGATTTGTGTCGATTTCTCTGTATTCATTCTCCTCGAGAAATTCATTTTTAAACACTTTGTAGAGCTTGCGAGCCTTCTTTCTGTCATCTCCATTCGCATTAGGATTGAATTTTAATTGTACGCGTTTCAGCTGTAAGAAATGAACATGCTTTAGCACAGTTCAACCATATGTTTTAGTTTACTCACGTCACTTTTGGAATCACCGTCCATGTTCAAGCACTAAACAACTAACACTGCACGTGGGCTATCGCGCACTGTGCTGTAAAACGTGCGCAATTCCTTATCGATAACTTTCTCAATTCCCCCGACGTTTTTATTCAAAGCATTCTTTTTAAATGTATTATTAGCATTTAAATTAAGCAATTATATAATTCGTGCGCTCAAGCTTTAGTTAAATTTAGTACTAGGCTTAAGGGGAGTAGAATTTAAATTGGCTTAACCAATGTGCAAAGGTTAATTCTTAGCCTACCAATTCTTGCGCCAAAATCTGAAAAGCAGATACGGTCACACTGATCCCAGCTGACAGCTGTTTTAATTGTTTTGTTTACATTTTTATGGAACGCAGTAGTACTTGGCAAAACAATTTGACATCTTGTATTTATTTCTATTACCCAGTTGAATACAAAGCATTTTAGAGATCTGATTTAAAACAAGCTTAAGTTAAACACATAACTGCGATTGGGCAACATCTGTTTTTCTCTCCATATTCTAATTAGTGTAAGTATAAAGTACACCAGCCTTTTTTTTTGTTGAAATAGCTCCCAGTGATATGCAAGAGTTTATTGTTCGATTTATCAGTTGCGTATTTGACCCGCTAATAACGCCAAGTAATTATATACTGTAAAATAGTAAACAGATATTTATGTACATACATTCTTAATCGATGTTTGATTTAAGTTTGCTGCTATTTTTAGTGTTGTTGATTGAAATCAAAAGTGTAGAAGCTAATGGCCTCTGTTTTTAGATAAGATTAAAGTCTAAGGTTTGGACTTCTAGCCTTGACACTGGAACTGATTGCAAGTTTAATAAGCCTAACTAATAAATGTTTTGTGCATTCACATTACAGTCGCTTTATTTCGATAATGGGTGCACAAAGCAAGCTGCTTGATCCGCTGCGCATTTCGTGCCAGGAATTTCAGCATCCCTGGACGGACAAATGTGTAAATGCCACAGCTGGCATATTGCTTTCGGCCACGCCCTACTGTCTACGTGTCTACACCATAGTGTATGCATTCTCGCTGCTGATGCGACATCGTGTGCCAACGCTGCAGGATCTGCGACGCACTCTCCTGGGCATTCTACAGTCGACCGCATTTCTGGTGACGAATGCCTACACTTTCATCCTGTACAATTGTCTGTTGCGCAATCTGTTGGGACGCTACTACTTCAGCACCGTTGCGTTTGTGCCCTCTTTTTTCTCGTCGCTCACGGCCATTTTGGTCGAGCGTCCAGCGCGTCGTCCACTGCTGACACTCTATGTGGCCAACGTGGCCACTGAAGCACTGTGGAAAATGGCCGAGGCACGCAACTGGGTGCATCCCATTCCACATGGACAAACATTGATATTTGCGTGCAGCATGTCCGCACTGCTGTATCTGTATCGCTTGAGCGCCACCGATGACTCCATCTTCAACATTTTGCGCATTTTTGTGGGCAAGGATGAGGCCGGTCCGATTGTCAAGATTGAGCACATGGTACCCGGTGAGCAGCCAGCTCCTTCGCAGCTGCGACCCACAGTTAATTTTACCACCGCCGCCGATTGGGTGCGCATTTACACCAATCTAATCCGCGGCAGAAATGACAGCTGTCGCCACAAGTCCAGCTGTATCAGTAATGCCATTATTGGTGGCTTGCGTCCCTTTGCCGGCGGCGTCGCTCTGCAAGTGGCTCTCAAACTGGTGATGAATGTAAAGAGCGTGTTTCAAGGCAAGATGCTGTGGGGCAAGCAAATCTTCAATAGAAACACCCTGCAACTGGGCGTTTTCATGGGCAGTTTCTCGTTTCTATTTAAGGTGAGTTGACAATACTGAAATAGTGTATTTAAATAGAACGTATCACATATTCAATTAAGTTTTCGATTGCTATTATTCTCGTTTCTATTCAAGGTGAGTTGGCAATACTGAAATAGTATATCTAAACACGTATTACAAATTCAATTAAGTTTTCCCTTGCTATTAACACATTTGCATATAATTCCAAATTATGCAGGTCAGCAAAGACTAGTGTCTTAAACATAAATCAGAGCAAGTCAATCAATTTGCCATTATATGTACTTATTAACATATCGCACTTTCAATCATATCGTAAGCAGCTGAAATCGCACAAACAAAATTGAAAAGAAAATAATTCTCCGCTTTTGTGCTTTGCCGAATATATGATTAAGATATCATTCTAAATTCATTTATCTAATATGACGTAGTGATTTTAGAATTATTCGGAAACTAATGAACAGCTAATATAAAAGATAATTATTAAATTAAAATTGTAGTTAATTGCACTTTAGAAAATGTTTTGTTTTTAATATCAATTGCAGTCCATGTCCTGTTTGCTGCGCCACTGCTTCGATCGAGATGAGGCTCTCTTTGCCATACCCGCAGGTCTGGTTGCCTCACTCGCCTTTACCCAGTACCCCGACAACACCGTCGCCTTGTACGTTATGTGGAAGGCTATACAAGTAAGTATTGTTTATATATTAGAGATAAGCTCACTATAACTCACTTCTTTAACAGATACTCAGTGGCATTGGTCAGGAACGGGGTATTCTGCCACGTATACCCAACTTTATGCTATATATGTATGCATTTTTCACAGCGGTGCTCTTCCATACCGGCATTATGGAGGCGCAGTCATTGCGACCCAATTACTACAAATTTCTGCAGGCCATATCGGGCGAGAGGCAAGCATTGGCTATATAAAACGCACACCTTATCACACTTCATATGCTAAATGCGATAACATTTTTTTTTTTTGTAACAGACTGAACAAGTTCAATTTGAGCGCCTTTGATGTCTTCGGTTTGAATACACAGCAACAAACGAACGAAATGCTCAAAAGCCTGAAAATCATCGACAAGCTGTCGCTGCCAGCATTCTCATTTGCCTCCTGAGCGAACACACGATGAAAGTCGATTTGAAACGTGCCAGCAAATGTGTTACCATAATAAGTCTCAGCACTTCAAGTGCGCATATATTCCGCGTTCGATACGCTTCTCATTCTCATAACCGAATTATATTTAGTATATGGGTACTGTATATATATATATATATATATATACATATATAACTATGTAATGCTCCCTATTGTGTTAAGTGGACTCGGTGTGTATTTAGGTAGTATGAGTGTTTATGACAAATAATTGGCTCTTTTTTTTCTACCAGTTTCTTAATAAAACAAATATCAACAAAACTGCTTAACGACTCTTTAACTCGTTTGTTCAAGAGTGCGGCTAAGAGTCGCCACCGTTGATAAACCGAACGTGTTTCATTATAAGCACAACACGCTCTCTTGTTTAACGATATTTGCGTGTTATCATAAGCGACAAATAGAGTTCTACGAAACAAATGGTGTTCAATAGTTGGCCGCTCAATGGCAATAGGCAGTCGAATTTGAAGCGTTTAGCTGAATAGATTGCACTATTTGTGTACGGTATTCGGTGCGCATTCCATGCGGATTTTAACCCACAAGCTAAACTAAATCCAAGCGGAAAAGCAAGTGAAACAGACGCATTTTTGTACTTTGTTCGCGGAATTGGTGGGTGCGTGTACGAGTTCCATCGATAATCTTATCATCATTGGTCACCTGCCAAGTGTGGTAATCTTAATATACACGCTTAAGCCTTAATCGCGGTACATTTAATTAAAAAAACACATAGCATGGCCGTGCAGAGCAAACTAATTGACAACGCCGTAAACTGCACATGTCGTGAATATGTGCATCCATGGACATCTAGTTGTGTCGCCAGCGCAGGCGGCATGCTACTTGCTGCCATACCTGTTACTATACGCACCTACGCAGTGGTCTATCTGGTAAGTACTGGTAACCGAATTAGGTATAAGCATGTTCCATTTTAAAGTTGAGACAAACTAACAACAAAGGTTTTATTTTCGATTATTTTAATTGTTACCATTATATCGCTTATGATCACCTGAGCTTGACTGCAATTATTATTATTTTTATTTTTTTTTTTTTTTGTTTTTAAAGAGTATAATGATTTTGTGCAAAATTATATTTAATAGGAGATCCCTCGACTACAGTATTCTTACTTGTTTCTATGTAAATCGTTGTATGTCTTTTCAGAGTTTCTTTTTTTTTTGGATTAAAATAATTTGCTGCGTGACATGACACATTTTTCCATAATTATTGTCTCAGTTTGATTACAATAATTTTTGTATTTTTATTAAGAGTTACAATATCGGCTAACAGATCTGTTGGTTTACTCTGTTTTAATTTAAGGGATCTAACATCTTTAAGAGAAAACTCTATCAACTGCGATTTAAATTGATGCAAAAAATAAAAGAAAATGTAACGCAGTTTTCCTATGCTGACCATGCTGTTTAGAATAGCTTTAATACTCGTATATGTTTGTATCAAGGGTGTGGAAAGACAATTTTCAAATCTCCAGAGTTCTTATTTTCCCAGAAAATAAATTCGGCTTAATAAATAATAATTAATTGATAATAATCAAATTTTACAGCTGGCGCTGGGGATGAAAATGCGCATTCCAAGATTGCTGGACTTACAGCACACGATTACTGGCATTTTAAAGTCGGCGGCCTTCCTCACGACGAACGCCTATTTGTTCTCCTTGATGGTCTGCCTTGTTCGTCGCTTCCTTGGTCGCTTCTATTTCAGCACAGTGGCCTTCATACCGACATTTATTGGCAGCTTTGTTGCATTGAGCATTGAGCGACCGGCGCGTCGCACACCACTGGCGCTGTATGTGGCAAATGTATCTTCAGAGGCATTGTGGAACATGTTGGAGGCACGTGGTCTAGTGCGCTCAATACCCAATGGACATGTTTTCATATTGGGATGCAGCCTAACAGCTCTGCTCTATATGTACCGCATGGGTGTGCATAAGACGAAAGTCAAGGACGCCACCTTTAAGGCTCTGAGGTTACTCATTGGCAAGCAGGAGGAGGGTGCAATTCAAACGCCACAAGTAACAACCAACCAAAACTCCAGGCAGCCATTCGACTTCCGCAGCATCTCTGCCTATATTCAGCTTTACGATCGTGTACGCAATTCCAAACATCCAAGTTGTCCACATCGCGAAGGTTGCGGCAGTTACGCACTCCTGGGTGGCCTAAAACCCTTTCTGGGCGGCATTGGGTTGCAAGTGGGCCTAAAGCTGCTGCTCAGCATACCCAACATAATCAAAATGAAGATGAACTGGCGCAAGCAGATATTTAACAAAGGATCTCTGAACCTGGGTCTGGCCCTGGGCACATTCTCACTGATCTACAAGGTAAATCGAAAAACTTTAAAAATCGTTTGTATGAAAATTGTTGTACTGCAATCGATGATTCATGACAACTTTCTGATTTTAGGCAGTCTCCTGTTCTCTGCGCAATGCTTGTGGATATGATAGTGCCACTTTTGCGATACCCGCTGGTCTGCTGGGCTCCATTGGTCTGTTGAAGTTCCCCAACATTACGATATCGCTGTATGCGATGTGGAAGGCGATGCATATGCTCTATGTTTGGGGCATTAAGGAGGATGTTGTGCCCGAAATACCGCACTTTAATATGATACTATATAGTGCGTGTACAGCTGTGCTCTTCCACTGCGCCATCCTGGAGGCAAAAACAATACGTAGCAGCTACTACAGATTCCTATTTGATATGTCGGGCAAAAGGTAAGACTTTAAACCCTCTTATATAAAATACCTTCTTCCGTCTGACTGAGATGAATTGTCACTCAAGGCAGGGCTTACAAAATTCGAGAATCACGCTTTGCGAAATTTAAATTGTCGTCCGACCAAATGTATTTTCAAATATTTATACAAGATATGCAAGATATAATATGTGAAAATTCATTGGAGACATGTTGCAATTCCAACGAAAATTGCAACTCAAACTATAGTTAAAATGTGCAATATTTGCCTGTAGATCCCCAAAAATAAATCTTATATTTTTTAACCCACACAGAGTGAGTCTCTTCCACGTGGAAAACTTCGAAGGCTTCGGAATGAAGAGCAAGGAGCAACTAACAGAAGTCGTCAAGAAGCTCAAAATAGACATATCGTCATCATTGCCCATAATGCCACTAACCGTCTAAAGCGGTGCTTGAATTATACGAATTTAGTTGGGAGTATTCATCGAAATGGTAGCTTGATAGTCTTAAGTAAATGAATAATGATATAAATGTATGTTTATATTTGCTATAATTTTTATAATAAAATTTAACAAAATGTTTGAAATGAAATGCCCAAATTGGCCGTAAACTGTGCCGGAACATTCATCACATTGTTAAACGACAACAGTCCTCATCTTCAATCCCATTCCCATTCTCAGCAACTTGCTAGGCCTACTCAATTATTTACATTTATATGTCATAGAAATTTATTACCAGCCATAACTCAGCCGGCTAGCCGAAAGTGCAGCGTTTAAAACTTACTAAAAATAAATATAAAACACAAAATGAAAACGAAAATGTAAATGTAAATGTAAATGCAAATAAAATAAAAGGAATTTAACGCAACGAACGATGTCCTTGGCCCATGATTATCTTGGCTGAATGCGTGACGGAGCTTAACAAATGAATTATTGGCCGGGCCAACATTTAATGTCGTTCATTTGAATAGGTCTGGCAAAAGCTTTTGCGGCAACACTAGTCACTCAAAAGCCATTGAGGCAACTACCAAGATGACGGCCTTGTTGTTTTCGAATTGAGCTGCAAGTAATGAAAATGCAAATTGCTTGCCGCCGTTTCCAGCAAATTGCGAGCTGCCCAAATGTGTAGCATACTTCTCAGAGCCAGCAATTGCGAGCTCTTAGCATTTATGATATTTATATGCATGCCACTTCGCTGGCAACCAGGCCCAACATGGAGCCAAGTCAACGGCATGGAAAACTCAAATGAACCAAGCGACAAATCTCATTAATCACAGCGAACATTTCATTCTGAGAATCTTTTCAACTTGTATGTGTGTGTCTGTATCTGGTATTATCAGCTTAGCAGTTGCAGTTGTTGTTGCCGTCTATTTTGTTGTTGTCGTTCGCGCTGGCGACTAGCATAAAAAAAAAAGAAATGCATATAAATTGAATATTATAAATTGTCCAAGTCCAACTTCTGTTACTCATGCCACTTACTTAGTCCGTTGCCTTGGCTTGTTGCAAAGTCGTAACTTCATTTAAGTCAATCACAATTGCCGTCTTCGTGCCAGCCCCCCTCCTCTCGATTCTCTCGACTTAAATTGTAAACAAGAAAATTATGCAAATATATTGACTCGCCCTACTTCGACTTGTGCATGCAAAATGCAGCATGCAGCTGGCAACACTTCTGGGTAGCATCACACCCGAACGTTGTTCAATAGAGTAAACAATTAAAATAAAACTAGTAAACTTGTACTAAAGTGCTTTCCAACCAGTATACAGATTTTTGACAGCTTTAGAATTGGGCAGAGTCTTTGGGTAATAGTGTGCTTATGAGTACAAAACCCAAAAATATGCAAATATTATTCACTATTGCTTATTGTTTTGTGATCACTTTTGTTTGAGTTTGAAACTCCACAACCAACTGGACGAACGCTGTGAATCTCTCCCTGAAGAAGGATCCCAATGGGATTAAAAAAATTTTGAAGTATAAAAGATAAAAAAAAAAACCAGATCCGGAGCCAGTGAAAGCCACATAAAAATTATACTTTTTTAAAATTGCACAATTATTTTAAATAGCTAAATAAATTTACTTAAAATATTTTGATTTTAGTCAAATTTGTTGTTTCTTTTTGATTATTTATGTTGCAATAATCACTAAGTGGGAATAGATAAACATGTACCCATTTTACAACTGTTGCTTTTATAGTTGCCAAAGTAGACACATTTATGTTAAAAATTAAATCTCTCGGCTCCTGAAGCACTTTAAGACTCGAGCGAGAGAAAAATGCTTACTTTGGGCAACTCGCTTTTATATTTATTTTTATTATTATACGTTTAATAACAATCTAAAATGAACTTTCATGCAAATGAAGTTTCTGGTGTCCAATAAAAATCTACAAAAAGAGACTAAATAACTGACAACAACTAGTTGGGCTGATGCACCTACATACGTGTTGTATATATGTCTTTGTGTGTGTGTGTGTGTGTGTGTGTGTGTAGGTCCTGCTGTTGCTTGTTTTTATGAACTTTGCTATTGCAGTAAATTGCATTTGATATTTTTACGAAGACAGCCCAAATGACAAGGTATGTCAACGCAAGATAAGCACTAAGTGAAACCAAGGCGAACGCAACTGATGATAACTGGCTAGAGTAGGGGCTAGTGAGAGGGACAGACTGCAATAGGGAAACGTGTCCTTGTGCAAAACTACAAAATAAATGACGTTTTCCATTTTATGAACCAAACACTCGTCGTTGAGAATGTTTAATTAAAATTTCTTCGGAACTCTTTTTGCCATGTGATATGAAAATTCAAATGTGAAAGAATAGATGAACATCAGCCAAAAATTGGATTAAATTTATTTTGGTTAAAAATCAACCACAAATTTAATGAACTCTATCTCGAATGCGTTAAGAGCATAAAGAATTCTTTATAGAAATGCTAGATAAAAATTATAAACTGCCGGTAAGACTTCCCAGTGAGAAGCATTCAATCATTTTATTTATGGCAAAAAAATAGATTGTAATAATACGTAGTTGGCTTAAACAATTTCTATAGCTGATAATGGAATAAATACGAATTTACCAAAGTTATTTCAAGCAGCTTATCAACATTGATAGTAGAGTGAAACTTTGACCGTTTATTCCCAGTAGCAATAGTCACATGTATATACACATTTGGCACATTGAGGCAGCAACATTCGCAAAAAACACTCAAAGCTTATTCAAACACGCTCGAACTTGGTGTCAGTCCATTGCCAGAGTGTTCTTGGGCCAACTTTTAGCTTGTGGTTCGGTCAATTCACGATGCTCGTGTTCGTGTCGGGACTCGCTTGCATTCGTAACTGCAGCTAAGCGTGGACTACGCGGCACGCATCCTGTGGAACCATCTGGACTCTAACTGGGTTAGTGGTACAAGTTCAGTACGCTCTTTGGTGCAGCGCATGTGTTTCACTTCCACTACGGCACGTGTGGAACTGAAACAGGACAAAACACCGATGTCATCCACTAGATGCTGAGAGTTGCCCATGAAACACGCAAGGCAGCACAACGTGCTCCACAACAGCAGCAACTGAAGTCGTTGCGAGTTGAAATTGTCGTAACTGCAACTAATGTACACCAATTCCCATATTGGACTTGAAAGATATATATAATAGCACTTATTTCAGCCAGCTTTTCAAATCAAAAAATAATTTTCTACTGAGTGTCGGGCATCAATGTTATCTAGATCCTGCCTGTGACCATTTTTTTTCTTTATGTTTAGTATATGAAATATACATATTTATATTTGTTTCCTCTGCAAAACATAAAGTTGTATGTATTTATTTAGTATTTTCAATTTTTTATGTTTTGGATAAGAACCAAATATTTATCAATACGCAAATAAAGTTTCAAAATTGCAAAAATACAAATTGCAGTTGACAGGTGTCATATATATTTTTATTTGAATAATTATTACATTAATGAGGAAAGTACATTGTAAAAAAAAAAACTATTTCTCTTTACTAGCAAAATGTTAGTCATTTATTGTTTGGCGACCTCTTTTTATACTTCATGGTTCCATATCAATGTGTTTAGTTCAAAAGGTTTAGCCTTCAACTGGTGGGAATTGCTTGCGACACTTCCTGGGAGCTCATATAACAGCTATATTGCTCCACCTGAAAATCTTATATAACTTATGGCTCAGTTAGCAGCTGCATGAGCCTAATTGGCGCTACAAGGCTTACCAATTTGTAAGCGATGCTATCTACATCTCTCTGCTCCCATCTGGATCATTTACTGACGTGGCTTGCATCAGTTCGGTTCGGTTCACTTCGCATCGGTTCGGTTTGGTTCAGTTGCCTTTGTCTTTGCTATTTGGCATTGTCGTCGCATTTGGAAATACTTTTGTTTGTTTTCCTGCAGCACCCATCCTCTGGCAGTGCAAGTTATCTTTTGCCCCAATGCTCACAGTGCATCAGCTGCTGCTGCTACTGCTGCTACTGCTGCCTGCCTGCACCACCTTCACCCATCCATCGCGTTGGCAGTGCCCAGTTATTGGCAATGTTGGTGGCTGTTAAACGTTCGTCGTCTTTGTTCGCTACTTTGCCGTGTGCTTAGTCCCCTCTTGCTCCACATGTCCCATGCCCAGCCAGCTCTGGTTGGTGGCAAGAGCATTTCTTTGTTATGCTTGCCGCTCGACAATTGCGCCGCTGATTGCCCTCATTTCAGACTTGAAATAATATTAAAAACTTTTACTCAACTCGATGTGGCGTCTCTCTGTCTATTCGTCTGCCGTTGAGCCGCACCGGATTTCATGTTCTCTCTCTTACTTGCTTTTGTCTACCAGCAGTAGCAGCAGCAGCAGCAGCAGCAGTAGCAGCAGCAAGTCCTTTGCCTTTGCCATTGCGCTGCCGGCTGTCAGTTCTTTTCCTTTGTCTGCACCCCTCAACGTTTCTCTGCCTTTGGCTGCGCCTAAATGTATGCTTTAACCGCAGTTTGTCGACTGCTGATGCAGCTGCTGCAACTGCAACTGATACTGCTACTACTACAACTGCTCAAACCTACTGTTACTGCTACAGCTACTGCAGCTTCACCCGTATCTTAACGCTTTGATTCTCATTTGTGTCTGCTTTTATTTACCACATAAATCACGTGCTCTGCCACTGGCCGAAAGCCATCGCAAAGACATTTCTATCCATCCATCTACTTAACCTCACCGCACTGCTCGCAGCACTTTCTCTGCTTTGCCTTATCTGCCAGCCAAGTTGCTCAGTATTTCGTCCTACATACTCCCACCTCTTATATCCTTCTTATATGCTTCTTCTTCGTGTTCTTCTTATTTTTGTACAGACAATAACAACCACTTTTTAACCGTTAGTTGCTATTTTTACGATTGGCCATTTTCTTTTACATATCAGACAATTTTCATTGTCTACGAAACGTGTTCTCTCCTTCTTTTCTATATTACACTCTCTCTCTCTCATCCTATTTTTTATATACCCTGGCCTATAAGTTTATATAAATTGAGTATACAAATTTATAAAAATTTACCAATTTAACATCGAAGTACTAAACCAATGTATTATATTAAATCTCATTAAAAAAAGACACACTTTAATTAAACTTACTAGAAATGGGTTTTCTAATATTGCGCATACAAATTGAATGAATTTGGCCAATTTAAGTTTTTAATATAAGCCAAAGGCAAGAGTATTGCATGTCTGGCAACTCAACCATATTCTCGTTTTCTATTTTTATTTATTTATATTTCTTTTTTACCCTTAGTTCTCTTTTTTGACGCCCTAGCACACGTATCCGCTTTGGCGATTTTTTCGCAATTGCAGTTGTTATTTTTTGCTAGTATTGCTGTGGCTGTTGTTGCTGTTGTTGTTTGGCTTAGCTCGTTGCTAGTGTTACTGTGTAGGTGATTGCTTTTTTTCTTTTGTTGGGGGTAATTGATGATTTACAACTTATTTACGCTTCGATTGTGCAATAATTGAAAATTGCTCCAAATTCATTTGGGCATTCCTTAATACCTTGTCGCTGTTGGCAACTCGACTCGCGTTCCTCTCACAGGTCAACGGGGGCATCTATCGATTTGGTAATTTTAGCTTTGTGGAGCGTGGTAGCTTCTTAAAGCAGCTAGCATATAAGTTAAGATACCAATGGGCCTTAGCAATTGCATTAAATGCGCCTAAGCACATGGCTGCCACAGGCCTTCGCTCGATATGCAACACCAATGGGGTATGCCAAATGAAATGGTTAACGGATTAAGTAGCAGCAGCAGCCTCAGCAGCAGCAGCTGAGGGCGGAAAAGTAGTTGAAATCTTTGGCAAGCAGACAAAGCGAAACGTTGATCCACAGTGGAAAGGATAAAGCTGTGGCTGCCCAACTTGGCATTGAGCCACACTAAATTGAAATAGATCCAGGCAGCGTGGCCAAAATATTGGAGCTCCACTTTCCTTTAACTTCAAAACGGAATAAATAAAGCAGCTGCAAGAAATTTTTACTGGGCAGCAAATATAATAGCTTTCAACTTGACTGCAAAAACAGTTGCAGTCGCAGTTACAGCAGAAGCAGCAGCAGAAGCTTGGCCAATAATTTTTGTGGCAAGCATATGGCTAAGCAGTTGGTAAGTTGGTCCGACTGGGCTTATACTTAGTGCTAACTTTCGCATTTTCGCAATTGGCTGGCAAATGTATTTTGCTGTTTTCGTTCGATCAGCTTTAAGTTTATATTATAAAGATCTGCGAGAAACGGTAAATACATATTGCGGAAAATTCACACCCTGGTTGGTCAGGAATGTTATATGAACAAAATATGCAAAACTACCCTAAAACTAATCGGAAAAACTATAAGAACTTCTGTTACAATCTAAATACAAAACTGATCAATACACTTTATCCTCATAAAAAGAAGTTCTAAGTTATGTAACCGTTTTTTTTATCAGTGCACAAAATTCTTCACAGCACTAAACACATATTTGCTGCTTATAGAAATCAAACTCATATTTCATATCCATTCAGATATAAACATTTTTGTGTGTATAGGAATCATAATCTAAGGAAAAAAATTGGAAAACTGAAAAGTTAATCAGCCGTTAAAGTGTTCTTATATTATCGTCAAAGAAGTGATTACTTTAATCGAAATGGCTTCCTTTATTTTTGCGTGTACATTAATTGCACGTTTATAACTTTTGTTTCTTTCGGCTTGTACATTTTCAGCATACGAGAATAGCTGCCAATTATTAAAGTCATTAGAAGGACCTGCAACTGGCAGCTGTGGAGCCATAAATTGCTGCCTGTAAACACATGGCAGGTAGCACCAACGACAAATGACAGCCCGAAAGCAAAATGTTGCCTAGTTTTTTTTGTTTTTTTGGTTTTGGTCAAGCGCTCACGCAGCGCCAACATCGACGTTGACGAAGTTGCAGTCAACGCTAAGTGAGCTACATAAATTTGCTGGCCAGCGCTGGTGCTAATTCGCCAGTGGGCGTGGCCATAAATAAAAAGGAAAGAAACTGCAAGCACACAAATTATGCCTAGAAGCAGGCGGTAAAATTTGCGATGCTGCATTAGCAGGCGACACCACACGCATGCCGGACACTGCAACAGAGCCCTGGGCTAGCTGTACAAATGGCCATCCACTGGCTATTAGATTACGCAGCACCCATTTAACAAGCTTCTAGCCTTTAACCCTGCCATTCCTCTACGTTGCATGCATACCAGATCAGCTGCAACTTGCAGAGCTGCTGCGTTTTGGAAAACCCTTTCGCATTCGCGTTGTCATCGGCCAATGATATGTGTGTGTCTCTATGTGCCTCGCTGATTATTTTGTCGGCCACTAAAATGATCCCAGTTTTTGGGCTGACTGTATATGAGCCGGTCCAGTTGAATGCTTTAAGTGATACTTCAAAATGTTCCTATGAATAGTAGTCTTGTGTGGCGTATACGTAATATATGCTTGTCAAAGATATTCTAACTTTTTAAAATCAAATAAATAAATTATTAAACGTATCTATGCATATTGTTCACCAATTAGAATTAATATTAAATTTTTTCTTTTATTATTGACAAATACAGTTGATTGTTATTTCATAAATCAATAAGTTAATCAAAATTTGTTTATTATTAATAAAATATTTATTGAGGTTTTCAATTTAGTTTGATCTTAAATAACTGCTGCATAGACTTTCATAATTTCCATTTGATATTCAGTTATTATTATTTTGGAATAAAATTTAATTTAACTAAGGATGTGAAATATATCTTACTACTTCTAAAAGATTGGATAAAAAGAGTATAAAAAGATGCTAACTGTTCGTGTTCTTGTTTTGTATAGTTTTAACCAGCTGGTTAGGCATAAAGCCAACTCAATTGTTTAGCTTTCTAAGCGTAATTAAATGTACGGCTTCCATTTTAAGTCAAGTGCCACAGGAAGGAAGGCCACCAGACGCTTTTTACGACCCAAAAGGGGTTAAGTGCAGCGACAATCGTTGCCCATCAGGCCTTCCTCTGGCGACTTCGATAGTTGTTGTTGCCATGTCGGTGATGCTGGACAAGAAGACACCCTGCAGCTAAAAGTGAAATAGCTTAGACAACCGTTTCTGTCTGACGTTTATTGTTTAGTATTATTTATTTATTAAGCTACGTGACTTTTCTAACAAGCTTGCGAGAGAATTACAGATTTCAGACTCCAAATGGAAACCTA
The DNA here is from genome assembly GCA_035041595.1 of Drosophila basisetae. Lineage (NCBI taxonomy): Eukaryota > Metazoa > Arthropoda > Insecta > Diptera > Drosophilidae > Drosophila > Drosophila basisetae. The sequence continues at coordinate 7,516,628 of JAWNLB010000070.1, forward strand.
ACAATCCCGCTGTGGATTAAATATTGACCTTGGTTTCATTTATTTATGTTATTTTCTTTTATTATTATTTTTATGCACAATTATAGCTTTATTGGAGATCGAATTAAAATATAATGGAAATCCTTTGAAATTTAAACTGTTCAACAATAAACAGTTGCTATTCCTGGAATGCTTATGCTCGACCAGCTTAGATAAGATGAGATTGTTGAGTGTTTCTATTCTTGATAAATGAAATTCATGTTTACTTCTTAGAATTGAAATCAACTAAATTTTAAGAGGATCAAATTTACTTTTTGGTAAATTAAATCTCATTTGGTATTTTTGGCTTAGAGAAATACATTTACACAAATTTAAATTTATACTGCCAAAGCTTGCAAAATGCATGTCAGCAGCCAGTAGTTTTTCAAAACTTAATCTTACATATGCAATACCTATTTCTGCAATAACATTGATAAAGGGTATTTAAAAAAATTGAAAGCAAAAACAATTTGAAAAACAGTGCAAAATTCAAATTGTTGCACACTTGGACAAACATTTGAACTGCACTTATCACTTAAACGAGGCATCATCATGAGGCACAACTAACGAACGTAGTTAAATGCTAAAGACGAGTCGCTGCCATGTTGCCACTTGATGGAGTACGTCGATTTGCCTTGGACCGATTGTTATAAGCAAGGCATACATATATATAAAGAGAGAGGGAGAGAGAGAGAGAGAAAGGGGCAGTGGAGCAGTCTCCCCCATACCCACTCAATTTCAGAGCACTTAAAGCGGAAACGGAAGCGGTGAGCACTCATTGTCAGGCTCAGGCGCAACTTTGTTTGCCCATCGCCATTTCCCCATTTACCATTTCCCCGCTTACCACTTGCCATCTATCCGCTTCTCTATTTGTTTCTTTTCGTCTTCCTCAGCCGTTTGGCTACATTTTTTTTCTTTTTTTTTTATACTTTTTCGTTTTTTCGTTTTTTTTTCATTTTAGCTATCGGTTAAATACTCTGGGCTCGAGCGTGTTAAAGTACATTTGATTTGATTTGTTGTTGACGCCGTCGTCGTCTTTGCGGCTGTTGTTGCTGTTGTTGGTGTTGGTGTTGCTGCTGGTTAATGGACAGTCAGACGAGCAGCAGTTGTTGGTGTGACACTAATCGCTCAGTTAGTTGACGGCCCCAATCGAGCAAAATCCAGCACCCACCCCCCGCAGCACTCTATAAATGGAATTGTCCGTCAACAGACATTCGAGTGCCATAGCATTTTTAATGCAATTTGTCTGATTTGTTGTTGACATATCTCTTGTTGTTGTTGTTGTTGACGGGTTGTTTGGTTGTCGTGATTTGTTGCTGATTTTGTCATTTAGTGATTTTTTTTTTGCTGCCCCTACTACTTCCTACACATTGCAACCAAATTGCTGCTCTAGTGCAATCATTACTAATTGTCATCAAAATTAAGTGGATTTCGCGTTTTAATTGAAATCGTTGCGTTAAGTAAGTCAACGGATCTAATCGCCTGTATTTGTTTTAAAGTCAAATTACGTGCAAGTAAGTGGCTAAGCACAGCAATTCAGTCGGTCGACAAGTCTCCCTGCCATTTCCATAGACTAGCCGACGGGACGACAACAATCAATGTTCTCTAATTGCTTCCGAAAAGATTGACTGACCAATCTTCTGGGGCAACCTGCAGTGCAGTTGGCTAAAGCCCAGTCTAGAGTTGACAACGTGCTGAAATTTCAAGCAGCACGCATTTGTGTTGAATGAAAAAGAACATTTATTGAGTAGCTGCTTAACAGAATTAATAAAATAAGATCATATAATACAATAATAATGTTAAATAAAAATAAGTTGTAATTATAAATAAATTATTAAAAAAATAATAAATATTGAAATTATTTGGCAGTGTGCAATTTAGAATTTACTTTCTATTTTATTATGCATATTAAGCCTGAGCAAGACTACTATTCGAAAGCCTAGATAAGTAGCAAATGTAAATTATTAAACAATGATCACTAAAGATCAATCATTATAATGTATCCAAACATTTGATTCAATTTAAAATTTCACTTCCAATTATATAGGTAATTTAAACACTTTGAAATTTTCATAGTTGGCAAACTAAAGAAATAAGAAACAAACGGAACAGAAAACCTAATTGTTAAATTATGATTTCTGAAATTTATATATCGAAATAAAAGTTTCCAAAAATAATTTTTGATCCATGGTTTTTCAATTACCATTTTACTTTTTGATAGAGCCAACACAATAACTTCACTCATAAATACATTTTAATGTTAGTATTCTTTTTTAATTATTTTATCAATATTATTAAAAATGTGCTTAAGTCTTTCTTAGTCGTGTGGTCTCGTGTCGAGAATATCCGAAGCGTGTCCATCTCTAAGCGAGACGTAAGTGTGCCGCAAATGATGGCAATGGCATTGCTGGGAACAAGTGCAACAACAACAGCTGCATCCAGACAGACTCCAGCTGCATTGCAGTTGTGCGACATTCAGCCTTGTCGTTGTCTCAATGATGTCCTGTACCAGCATCCGGTCCGTGCTCAAGCGTGTGTGTGTGCGTATGTGCGTGTGTGCATGGGTGTATGTGTGTGTCTGGCATATACAATTACATGACCTAGCTGACCAACTGGCCAGTTAACCAGCGATCCAACGGACCATTGGACCAACGTGGCCAGGCAGCCAGGCAGTCAGGCAGCAGCCAGCAATCAAGTCTGATGAGCGAGCTGCTGTGGTCAGAGCTCTCTCAGTAATTTCCAGCACTGAAGGTACGATTGTGGCATTATAACATGATGAGCCTCATTCAGTAGCAAATCTGTGTAGCTATTAAGTGACTGCTGAAGTGCAACGGCAGGCAATAAAAGGGAATTTGATGCAACTTTTGTGTCGTAAACCAACAACTCAATTGTTCTAATCAAAATGAAAAAACTAGTAATTTGTTGACAGGATGCGTTTGCGGATGCTCCTTTAATTTGTGCCACATTCAATGCTAAACTTTACTTAAAATAAAGCACTTTACTTAAGTCACGAAAACCAAAGAGAATTTCTATTGCCCAAAAACGGAATGGTTTAGGCTGTATTTATGAGGAATTTAATATAAGAAAATAAAGAAGATTTTCACTGGATGCTCTTCTACATCCACTAGACGATTCTCTTCTAAAATATATGACAAATAAGAAACAATAAATGCATGTTATACTTCATTTTTAATCTGTAGAGTGCATTTAAGCTGAGTTTATGATAACAAAGATTTGTGTCCTCGCCAGGGGCTCTAAGTCCTTGTTAAAGGCCACCCAAGTAAGAAGGTATCGGTGTTAAGATACGGTTAAGCTGAAATTATTTAATTGTGCCCCAAACTGGTGCACAATTCCACATAAGCCAGCTGATTTACTTGCTATGTGTCAGGACGTAGCAGTTAATGAATGTGTAACTTCCCAAGGGTGAACTTATGTCTTCATCATATATATTGACTGGGGCATCGAGTTATTGGCACACCATGTGCGCCCAGCGCAAATCCTTCAAGGGGTGTCGAAACCAAATCAAGGACACTATCGGCACATCGTATAGGCTACAGATTGGGGGACCTTCAACTGCGGCTGCTGCTGATGCTGCTGCTGCTGCTATTAGCAATTATGGCAATTCAAAGTCACGTCTTATGGCAACAGATTTCACAAATGATTTCATAAGTGCTGCAAACACAACTTTACACAGTTGCCAATGCCAACGAACTTTGGGGTGGGTTGGGGATTTGGTTTCCATTTATGCTACAATTTTATGCATAGACTTTGCCAGCAAAGTCTTTAAGCACTTGTTGCTGAAGCACAATTTTAAGCATTTTGAATTGCAATACAAATAAATTAAGTATACGCCGCATATAACAAATATATATTTACACGCTGTTTGGGGCGCTATCAGAAGACATTCATAAAAACAGCGGGTGGCCCGGGCGTGCCATTAATCACAACTATACAATATTTGGAGTCAGTATTTGGGAGGAACCAAATCGGCGCCTATAATAGACAAAATGTCCATTTAAATGGCATTCAATGAGCTTGACAGCCAAGCCAGGTAAACAAGCTCAGATTGAAAGGCAACACAGCTAACGATGACTGCCAGGACGGATGAATGGACGACGATCGTTTGTCCTTGCCGCTGCAATGCCAATAAATAAAACGTCGTCGAGTGCCTGGCGACGCACTGTGGAACCAAGGACCAAATTTGAGCAAATTAATATAATACTATAGATTTTCAAATTTAGCTTAATAATAAATAAATATTTAATTCTTAGTCCCTTTTAATTTTTAATCTTATTATTATTCTTTTTATTTTGATTATCGGTATCGAGTTAATTATTTTTTTTACAATCTTTTAAAATAGTGTGTGAACTGTAAGATGTCATCATTACGTGAATAAATATATTTGTAAATAACAACTAGTCCAAGCAAAATTCAATAATCGACTTTCATGTTTTTTGAGAACATTTTTCTAATTTGAACTTCAACTCAAATTCTGCACAACTATTTTCAAGTTTCAAAATGATTTTATGAACAAATTTACGCTTCAATCAAAATTAGATCGCTTGGGTTTCAAATGTAATTTAAGCATCGGACAAAATCAAATTTCACAAATGGTCATTAACAGTGAAATTCAATCGATCTGCCCACAGTGCGGTTACTCGATACGCATATATTTACACAATGTTTTAAATCAATTTATCAGCTTGACTCCGTAAGCAGTGCCAAGGCAAAGAGGATGAACAAAATGGATGCTAAGGTGTCCATAGCTGCCGTATACGGTATGGCCACGTTAGCGCTTTGGTGCGCTCATCAGCATTTATTGATACGAAAAACAAAGTCGAGTACAACAAAAATGTAACAACAAGCACATCTTACTTCCAGCTTAACATGCGATTAAATTCTAATATGGTTTTTATATGGCAGGCAGCGCAGTTCGTCGTTGACAAATGGCAGGTGAGTAAAGCTCGCATCATTGACAAGTTTGTCATTAAAAGCGTTTATTGTTGCTGCGCACAAAATATAAGTAATGAATGTCGCCTGTGGCAGGATTGTACCGTAGCGTTTTATTGACGCACTTAGCTTGGAAGTGAATATATTCTATAGTTGGCAAGTGGCAATGACTTGATAAAGATTGATTGATTGATGGACTGGTAGTGGTGTTAGCACCACTGCTGCTGCTGCTGCTGCTGCTGCTGCTGCTGCTTGGCATGACAAATTGAGCTGTCATAATGTTGTATATACGAATTCGCGTGTAAATAATCGCATATTGCGTATACGCCGCAACGCACCAAGACACTGCATTGTAGCACATTAACAGACAACCACGAAATCATCAGCATTAAAAACAAATCATTTTACACATTCGCACACATGGCAGTTAAGCTTTAATTTTGTGCTGCTTTATAGTGAGTTTACACACGCTACGTTTATTTAACACAAACATCTCGCACAAACATCCATTTAACGACGCGCACGCACAGTTCTGCTTGATGAGGTAAATTAAATATTGCAACACAAATAGCAATAAAAACATGATGTGTAATTGCATGCATTTTATCACACAAGCATTAAGCCAACACATTCACATTCGCTGAATTAAGAAAGATGACGGCTCAGCCAGGTGTCGCCGCTCCTGATTATAGCTACATATATGCACACTGTATTCAATTGCCACACACGTGTTGCATGTACAACTGGACTTTCGGCCGCTGATTGCTTCCTGCTACTGCTTGAAGCGCTTAGCGACACATTAAAGTCTAAGTCTATGCTTGCATTTAAGCAGTTGTAATTCATTACTCTATGCTAGTTCTGCTGTTGCAGCTGCCAGCAAACACAATGAAATCAAAGAAGACAACGCTAAAACCACAAAAAAAACAATGGCAGACAGTTGCAGTTGTTGCTAGAGCGACTTGTCGCGTTCTGTGTCCCATTTTGAAATAGTTGGGCGAGCCAAAAAACAACGCAAAAACTTTAAAAAAAATATACAATCGAAACTAAAAACTTAAGATGGAATAGTTATGTTTGGTGTGCCGCAATTTAAAATACCCTTATCTATGCAACAAGGATTTTTCAACAGCTAATTTAGTCGAAGCAGTCATAAAATAAGTTTGGCTTAAGAATTAAGAAAAACGTGATTCTTGACTAATAATTTTATGTTATAATGATCTGGTCTGGCGGACTCCAATATATGCACTCTCTTCAATAAAGATACGGACTTATACCGAAGCGCCCAAATCCGGAATATATATGTACTTTTGCCCATTGGCATCTGTCTCTTACTGCACGCAACAAATTTAAAATACACTCTGCAAAAAAAATAAATAAATAACAAAAAAAATAGTTTTTATTGCCGTTATGCTTCGCCTTGCATTGCAAGTCGACGCGTCGCGTCGCGTATTGTTGCTTGTCTTGTTGCATGCCTTTGTTTCAACTGTCAGCTGTCAGTTGTGTTGTTGCGGTTGTTGCAGCTTGTAGTCGGTTTGGTTTTGCTGAATTTACTTTGGCTAAAAGCCGCTCTATAATGCTTGTGCCATATAATTTTTCAGTCTGATGTACACGTACATATATAATACATACATAGTTTTGTTGATACTAATATTCGTTCTTAGCTGTTGCCTCTGACATACATTTGTAGAAATCTTCTGCTTAGCTCTTAAACCATTTCAGTGTTTATTTTGCTACATTTTGTAGATTTTCTTTATTTTTTGGTTTCCTGTTTGAGGTTTTTGAAAACAAAAGCTGCTTTTTACCCGCACACTTTACTTTGGTAATATAAATGCTAAAGTGCAAAAGGTGATAAACTAGTTTGCTGAAAATGGACTTTAGTTCCGACAGTTGTCTCAAAGTTGACCATCTCTGCATCAAACTTTACTTAACACTGTGGGTAAAATATGCATTTTTTGATGGTCACCTAAAATGACCTAAAGACATTTGCTTTCATTATGTTTCAAGAAACTTTTAAGAAACATTTGTTGATGCAACTTTATGTCGGAATCTACTGCGAAGACTTAACGAATCAATTACTTGAATTTAAATAGCTTAAATGGCTTGCATATTACAAATATTTGTAGTATATGTTAAAATGTATATGTATATGTATATGTATATGTTAAAATTTGTCGTGAGGCCATTTAATGAGAAATGAGGACTCTTCGACCAAATACAATTATTGCACTCTTGAACATGACTGGACTGGATCAAGAACTATAGCTCATTTATAAAGTGCTAAAATAATATACCAAAAATTATATTTATTGATAATTTGTTTATTTAAGACACTAATCACTAATGAATAATTACATTTATAAAAGTTATATAAATTATAATAATTATACATGTACATCAAAAATTGGCGATTAGTATTTGAATTTAAAAATAAATACAAATGAATAGATCAATATTTAAAAAAAAAAATTGGTAAAACTTGTTTTAAAATAGGAAAATGCCATAAAAGAAGACAATTTGTGCCATGGTTTAAGCCTCACTTGCTCTCTAACTTGTATACCTTGGCAACATCTGTGCAATAAATAAATAAATACATATATATATATATGTATTTATTTATTTATTTATATAGATATCACTTTTTCTTCTGCTGTTAAGTGCATTTAAGCTTCTGATTCTGATTCTTACCGCTCCGTTGGCAAAGTTAGCAGGTCACAAAATATCATATGCACGTATGCACATATTTGTCTTTGCACATATATATATGTACATAGACAAATATCTGCATATATATATAATAAATATGTATTTGGGCGCCCAGACAAACTTGCACCTGTTTGCATCGTCGTTACCACTAACAACGTGGAAAAGTGCTCACGCTGAATGCCACACGCACTTTGTTTTTCCTTTGCGAGCTTTGCATCCAGGACAAAAAGTAGCTCCATGTAAACATCAATACTTTATATATTATTCAACATGCACTTTCTTATTATTTTTTTTAAGAATATTGTGGTCCGCAAAAAATTAGAGTATTTAAGTAACCAAATGTAAGCAAGAAAATAACTTTTCGCACAAATTGTTGAAATTCATGTTTCGGTTTGCCTGTGCAAATAGAAAGAGTAAAGGCAGTTATGGGACTATTTTTTTTGCCGTCGCACACAACAAAATTTTAATACAACTCATGTCAAATAAACGTTTGTTTGCTACACACATTCGCAAACAAACACACTCACACACACACACATCAAGGGCTCACAACAACAAATAGATAATCAAATTGTGCAAATATCGGGCAAGTTGCACAGAACAAACTTTCCAATATTCTGTGTCAAGTGGCAGCCTCTGAAGAAATCTGAAAGCCAAGTACTGACCACGAAAAGCTAACTTGCCAACGCACACACACACACACACACACACACACACAAATACACAAATACACAGACAGCAAAGTTAGGCTAGCCGCAGGTGACAAAAGTTAAGAGTCCAACAAAATGAAATGGAACCTTTCCCACTGATAAAATGCTTGCCCGAAAATAAAAAATATAAAAACAAATTGTTGCTCTTGTGGCTTGGTCGAAAAACATTAAACATCTAACAGCATTTGTGGCAAGCTTTTATCAAATGTTATATTTGCTACATTTGCGCGAAAATAGTTTATACCTCGGCCTTTGAAGTTGCACTCAAATATTCATACCACGCTTCCATTTCAAAGGGTTGTATAAAGTTATCCAAACGTTTCTAACAGACAGCAGATTAGAAAATGGTACTGTTAGAAACTATATAACTATAAAATAGAAGAACATTAATTTTGAAATGTAAATTCTTCGAAATCTTAAGCTGACAAAATTAATTTCAAATTTTAAAAATATTCCCAATCACAGAATATGTATACAAATATCATTAAATTTTCTTGCTTAGTTTAGATACATGGACTTTAACGATATTGTTGTATTTATTATTTATAAAAGTAAGTAATTTATTTACTTGAATCCTCTAAATTTGTAATAGAAAACTATTTAACAGCTTCACTACTTCCAAATCAAGATAACTTAGGCACATGCTTCTGCTATGTTTGGTTGGCCTACAGGATATCCTTTAGTCGAGTACACGGCAGTTAAGCCTTCTGATGTGTTTTTGTTAAACTTTTTGGCTGGCTAACTTGCCGCAAAACCAACGCTAGCCGCAATATCATAAATACTTTATGTTGCGGCATGTTTTTGTAATTCGTTTGTGTTTGCGGCCCCGTTTTTTTGCTTGCCTTTTCAAACGCTTTTCGAATAGTTGCCCTTGTGGACAAGCATTCTTAAAGCTGATACGGTGTAGCAGCGTGCTGCGAATTATACAAAAAGCACCCCGCACTTATCTATAATTATACAAAGTGCTCGGCTCTTCATAATTAGCCGTGCTACTCGCAATCAGCCAACGAGAATCTGTTGCAAGTTGCAACTGCTGCACCGCATTTCAATCCCAAAAAAATAACAAAACAGACACATTTTGCTGCTCATTTAAAGAAATGAAACACCCTTAAGAAACGAACGAAAATGCGGCTTAGATCACTTCTGATCCCACAAACAGAAGCACTGTGAACCGCTGAGAGAGCCGAAGCTCCGGTCTTGAAGCAGCAAAGCGACCGAAGATCAGCCTTTAAATGGGTGCAAACTGGGTCAATTGCCAGCATCCGGCTGTGAGTTGCCTTGGTAATTGAGAGATAGACACACAGAGAAAGAGAGAGAGAGAGAGGGAGGGAGAAAGAGGAGAGTGCAGAAGGCTTGCAATGCTTGGGGGACATGTACAGTTGCAGTTGCAGCTTCATTTTCAGCCATTGTTCTCCTCTGCTACTTGCTACCTGGAACAGCTGGCACAGCTGCGAGACTCTGTGCGACAGCTGCAAATGTTGCAATTATTATGCAGCAGCCACATAACGTGACTGCAAGACGTGCATATGTGTGTATGTGTGTGTGAGTGTGTGTTTGTGTGTGGGTATATGCAAAAGTTCAATATGTAAATGGTCATGGTGTGCGTGAACTGTCAACACATGGGCAAACAAACGAACCATCGAAAATGAAACAGTCACCTTGGGACTCATCAGCATGAACAACGAAAACAGGCACCAAGCACACACACACACACACACAGACACACATACAAACACAAATGTGCATATACACTCGTACATGGGCGAAAAGTTATTGACCACAAATACAGCAACAACTGTGACACACATTTTGTGGGTCACTGTCCCACTGCTGATAGAGACAATGAACCAAATCGCCAGAGATGGAGAAAGTGTACGAGAAAGAGATGAAGAGAGTGAAGGAGAGAGACAAAGGGAGCTTGGGATTGAAGGTCCTTAAAGTGCAATTAAAGGCAATGCTTGCACCTATATTCATTTATTTTTATTATTAATTCCTGTTGCAGGCAGCTAATGCAAAATACTTACTACTTGCACTTAACTTTATCTATATTTTAATTTACAATTTTGCAATTTATTAATAGTAAATAGCAATCTGTTGGAATTAAGTCCAACAAAGAAACATATATATAAAATAATATTCAAATGTTTTACATTAATTTAACTAAAGCACAAATATGTTATTGCTTTTTTCACGAGCGAGTGAAAGAGAAAGGCAAAAATTACATTCATGATTTAATAAATAAAAATTTATAAAAAAAAAACCGAGTGTGTGAAACTATTGATAAACATGGTGAACGTGAGTGAGACTAAAGCCGATTTAAAAAAAAAAAACAATGGGGGAAATACGCATGTCAGCGACGTAATTTCATAAGCTTATTATCTATTTAATGTAGAGTAAATTGAGAGTTAAGAATAAATTTCGAAAATTAAAAATAAAATGCATTAAATTAAAATTATGGGAATTAGTCAACAAGTAAGAATACTGGAGTCGACTGAGATAGACTAAGTGATACCATTTGTGCCTGTGCCTTTTAAATTTTAAAAAACCCTATCAGATCACAAAATTGTAATGATTCGAGATTAGTAGGTAAGGAGATAGATGTATACAAATAATAATAGCAGCAGTTATGCATGTTTATATACATACATGTATTTGTTCAGCTGTGCCAGTCGTGAAAGCACAGTGTTAATATTAATATAAAACCTCCTAGAGTATATATATTCTTGATCAGCAACACTCAGCGAGTCTGTCTGTTTCTGTGCACTTCTGTAGCTCAGTTTTAAAGCTAACTTGCTGATAATATATCATATAACTGTCATTGTATATATAGTATAAGTTGGGACATTGCATTAAATATAAGCGGAGTACAAATCCTCGGCTGGACCCTGTGCTTATATTAATGTTTAGCTGAATTCGCTAATCACACTTTAAGCAGTTTGAAGATGACACTTAAGAAAACGTTTGTGACACAAGCACAAAAATCTAGCAAATGATTTGCAAATATTTTGCACTCGTGTTCTTAACAAATGCTGCGTAAGTTTTATTGCTGAAAAAAACATGGTTGACATGTTATATATGCGTGTGTGTGCGTGTGTGTGTGTGTGTGTGTATGTGTGTGTGTGCGTGTGTGTATGCGTGTACAAGTGTTGTGCGCATTTGTTTTGAAAGCACGCGCTCAATAATTAAGCATAGATGCAACACACGCAAACACACGCACACACACGCACACAGAGACACAACAGCAATCAAGTTGTTTTTGTTGCAGCCTGCAACGCAAAGTGTGGTTTTGGTCGCCCACCGCTGGTATGAGCTTCATACTTTTGCTGCTACTGCGGCTTCTCACATGTCGACTTAATTAAAGGAAACTTAATTAAATGATAACACAGCAGCAGCAGCAGCAGCAGCCAACAAAGCTATGCGACATATTTCATATATATACCTATGTATATATACATATATATATATATATGCGAGTTACAATGTTACTTTGCTCCATTTATCAGCTGTCTGCTATGATTGCGCCCGTGGGTGAGCCGCTTAAGGAGCGAGGCATCTTTTCATTGGCGTTCCACTTTTATAACAGGCCATTCAGCGACTTAATTGCCGCAACAATTGGCCAACAGGTGTCTGCAAATGGCTGAAGCACTTTCGGGGCCATTCTGCGTTGTGTCAATTATTGGCCTGAATGCCGGCGATTATCAATGCTGCAGTTGCAAAGTGACGTGAAAGCTGGCTTAATAAAAACTGACATGACTTTTATACATTTTTCGCAGGGTATTATCATTTCGGAACAAAGTTTGACTTGCCTTTCTAGAGCAACCTGTGAAAGCATTCAGAGGACTTAACTTGCTGTCTTTTAAATAAAATATGAGACTTAAAAAATGCCAAAACTGTGGAAATACTGGAATAAATTCAAATGTTATATGTAATCAAACCATTACAAGACTCGAACGTTTTTTTAGAGGAAATATAAGAAGGTCTGAAGAAGACATAGGACACCTATCGAGAAACTGGCGATAAATGTTACTATGAAAAAAATGAATAATTGTCTCATCATAAACTCACTAATCTGCAAGAGCATTCAATATGCGGCATTCATTCTCTTATTCGCTTTTTTCTTCTCATTTTAAAGTGGGTTAAGAATCCAGCTAGTGGAAAAAGCTGGTTGCAGAAAAGGCGCAGCAATTCAGTCGTAAACGTATCCAGTGCGGAGGACACTGCACTCGTAAATGCCTCGTCCTTGCTTACGGCCCGGTTGGAACACACAAAACAGATGCATTAGCGACCATAACGTATGAGCAAGCCGCTCTTGAGTGTGTGTGTGTGTGTTTATGCGTGTATGAAATGAATGGCACTGCTTTTAGATGACTATGCTGAAATGGCTCTATAAGTGTTTATGCAAGTGGGCGAGTGTGTGTCGGTGTCGGTGTCGATGTCTGTGTGTTTGTGTTTTTGTGCTGCCTGTTGCCGCCTGTTGCCAAGAAAACAGTGACACTTTTCCGCATGTTATGGCTGTTGTTGCAATTGTTTGCATTCACACACACACACACACACACACACACACACATACACACAAATAGACATGCATGCCTCAGTGCATGCATTATGGCATTGTCTCTGTCAATATTGTTGCAACGTGGTGCTGTGTTTCGACTACGATGCCGAAAAGTAACATTTTTTGCAGACATTCAGTCTTCAGCATTTCGGCTATAACACTTTAATAGGCTCCGTTTCAACGCGACTTGCATGCAAATTGGCTTTGTACGGGGCAAGTGCTTATAAATTGCAAACTTTACAGTTGCATGTCCACTCAATTTGCCATTGAACAGCATGACATAGTCAACACTCAGATACACACACACACACACACACACACACATATACACACAACATCCGGCAAAATAATGCTTGTGTGCACAAAAAAGCATCCACTCGACACATCCTGCCAAGCGGAGGTGCCAGCGATTTCGATTTCGACATTTTGTTGTTTACGCGCTTTGATGCTAATGCCAATTGCTGCTGGCGTTGCTGCAGCAATACACAATTTTAGGTTCATCGATTTACAGGAATTGTAAAGTTTCCCCACTCTATCTATCTCTATCTCTCTCTCTCTCTCTCTCTCTCTGTCGCTCTGCCTTTTTTTATGACCGTTGTCAAGTTCCATTTTATTATGATCATGTGCACGTGACTGCAGCCAGCAAAGCAACTGGAATTGACGCAAAAACCAAAAAATAAAAGGCTTAACGCACAACAAACCAACAGTTTCGGGCATAGTTTATGAAATCTATTCTAAACCAACAACAACACAAAAAAAAACAACAGATGAACGCTCTTTATGATGAAAATAACGACCAGACAATACTCTGAACTAGACGGTTGACAAAGTGCCTTATTATGCTCAGTGCAAGAATGTAAACGGCTAACAATTTTATACTTCCCATTGCCAATGCTTATTATCATTTAATTGACGTCTCAGGCTTGTGCGTTGGTAATGTAATCATAGTGTCTAATATAATGATATATAATTATGTGAATTATGCACATCTTTTAATATTAACAATAGCAAATTTAAACACAATTAATACACTTAACTTAACTGAATTATTAATCTTTGTGGCTGTTATTTTATATTTTTTGTATGTTTAAATTAAAAGTGATGTGGGACATATTTATTCTTAACTAAAAAATAGATAATATTTGTTAAAGTTTGCATAATACTTCAAGTTTGTTAACTTCAGCTTTAAATAAACAATCCTCCGTTTTTGGCTATACAACGGACCCCAACTGTCCGGTCCTGAAAAAATTAGTTGCTGTTTTTATTTTACTTATTTTATACATTGCGCATCGACATCTAGACAGACGAAAATAGCTATATACCCCTTAACTATTGGCTAAAAAATAATATGAAAAAAATAACTAAGCAGCAACTTTCTTTCACATTCTGCAATATGCATAAAAGTTTTTGTTCATGTGTATGTTTGTGTATCAGTTCTGATCTGTTTTTCTACATAAAGAACCTCAATAGTTTGAAACGAGTTTCGATGTTTTTGTAGCTTTATTTTTGCGCGCCAAATATAACTGACAGCATTTATTATTATTTTTTTTTTTGTGCTTGCTTCTGTTGACCCTTTGTGTGTGTATTTCCGTGTGTGTTGTTGTGTATAATATTTGGTGTTTGCTTGAAAATTACAACTGATGATTTTCATTCGCCGAAATTCCCACACAATTTCTGTTTGATTGTTGTCATGTGGATGTATTTCGCTGCTGCAGCTGCAGTTCCGTTTCATTTTTATTCATTTTTTTTTTTATTGCATGTGGAAATTAGAAAATCCTTTTTTGTGTTGCCTTAAAGCCTTCAGTTTTATGTATTTGTATTGCATTCTTGTTGCACGTTTTTTTATACAGTTGCACATACAAGTTTCACAAGTTTGCACAAATTTCAAATTAAACTTCCTGTCACACAATTAGTATCGCATCCGTAAAATAAATGAAAATTATTTTAAAAAGGGACCGAAAAAATTGGTTCTATATTTCGCATTTATTTCAACGCATAAATTTGCCGACTGAACATCGAATTTTTATTTATTTATTACTTATTTTTATTTTTGTGTCCTGCAAAACTATTGTTTTTTTTGTATTTTGCTTTCACTGCGGCAATTCAATGCTGTGCACATTGATTTTTTATAAGCCACAGCTGATATCATCTAAACAATGCAATGCCAAAGCGCACACTGTAACCAGTTGGTAAACTGTCAAAAATATTAACTCAATAACCAATAAATGTCAAAAACAATGCGAAACAGCGCCAAGGTGAAAATGCTGTCACATGGAAAAACGCAAAAAATGTAAAAGAGATAAGCGGACCTTTAGTAAAATGCACTGACTTTTGTAAATAAGTAGGATTTGATGCTGAAAAAAATCAAAAATGCCTAAAAAATGGAAATTGGAACTGAAAAAGGAAATTCCATACCTCCTAACAACGTTACGTCGTAGATACCAAATTTGGAATTACTGGGAGCCTACACATAAGATTAGAAAGAATATTTCATAGCTACGTCAACTTTAAAGCTAAATTTGCCAAATTGGGAAGGAATTTTCCAATAATCAGTTTCAAAGATAGCGCACCACGCATAACGCAAAGGATTATTCAATGGCCCTTTGGCATCGGCTTGTTATCAGGATGTGTCACACTTGTATAAGAGTATTCCGTCGATCGATTACGCCTGCATAAATCTTTAAAGGCTTGTTTTGTTTACTTTACGCTGCTAACGCTTGCAAATGATATTAGCCAGTTACCATAGAGAACTGTTTATTAAAGGCAGTATAGAAAAATTGTCTAGCAACCATACTTAGCGTCAACACTTTTAACATGTACGTTCTTGGAAATTCTGATCGAAATCAAAAATCGGAACAGCCGACCTGTGCATCCGCAAGGCTTGAAAAGATTGATTCAAATACAAGCACATAACACAACGCATATCATAATTATAGCACACACTGTAACTGCAGAAGCGACACAAAGCACGGAGGAATTATGAGCTAGCCACAACATGACATCGTCATGGCCGGCAGCTGGCTGCCAGGGGCTTGCGGCGACGCACAACTTCGTAATGAAAACGAGTTTTCATGTTGGTGGGGCCCAAACAGTTTGGCTCGCTGCACGAGTTGATGTTGATTGATTTCGCGCTTGGCTCAGCTGACAGTCGAAACGGGGCGCTGCCAAACTGTGACTTTGTTTTAGATGATTGCTGTGGCAGCGATTGCTTAATTAAAGCAACCACCGAACACAAAAAAAATTCAATATACAATGTAACACTTATAAGAGGCAGCCAGCTACAAAAACCAAATCAAAACCGTTTTAAGAAGAAAACTTTTTAATGAGTTGTGGCAGGGCCTAACAGGCTGCGTTCTCACACCCACTCCCGACAATAATTTAGCACACGTTGCTTGTGACGCACTCACGCAATATGCCACTTGCTGCACAATCCAATCAAAAGTTTACAATTCACGCTCGAAATGTCGCGCCGCCAGGGCGTTGTCTCCTCCAATTTCATCTCGACAACATTGAAGAGCCTACAAAAAAAAAAAAAAAAAATTGGTTCGCTTTAAACATGTGTAGCCAAAGTTTTCGCGGCCGAGCATGAACCGTGTGTAAGCCGCTTAGACCAAAACGTTTTAAGTGCCGCCGCCCATAAGTATGCCATAAAAGATAGCTGTTAACGTTAAGTGTGCCGCATTGTAAAAAAAAAATTAAGTACCATGCGGCAGCTGTGTGCTTCCTATATCTACCTAATAATACTGCCTACCGATGCTCACCCGATTACTGCGCTATGAGTGCGTAAATCTATATTTATTCCACAGCTCTTAAACTTATTACGATATAAGGTGACATTTCCTTTGCATTTCCCAATATACGCAATACTCAGACATATGTCACGACGCTCTATTATAAATTGCTCGGGCATAAAATTCATCCATATGTTTTTTCACAGTAAGTGTGAACAAAAGAAAAAATAAAATGTGTACTTGAGTTGAGCAGGTGACAGTTCGTTCCATTTAAGAGAGTTCATCTGGCGCAGGTCTTGAAATAATTCGTTCTGCTCATTGCTTGCAAATGACATTTACATAAATATATTAATGAATACAAACGTTGGCAAGCAATTTACGCTATTTGGTAATAATAATGCTTTAAAATATAATTGACTAATTATAGAAATTAATTTGTTTTTATGTTCTTGTCTAATAAAAAAAACAAACGTAAATCAGCCTTGTCAAATCATCTGGCAATGTTTTTAAAGTTGCGATTAATGAGAGTTAACAATTGTAATATTTTTAATCAATTTTATTTGAACGCACTTTGTAATTTAAAATGTTTTAATAACTGTAGATTTAACGCTTTCATTTGTTTTCTGATTTGTTATTTTTGTAATTTCACAATTCTCGTATTCATTTAATTTAATTAAAACTGTTGACCGAAAATCAATGTTAATTAAAAAAACAGCATATAACAGTTAACGAAATGCATTTGCAATTAAGTTGAGAATATTTATTATAATAAATACAAAAATGTAAAAATGTATACAAAAAATGCTAAGTAAATAAATTGTTGTAGGTTGTTAGTGTCGCATTGCCAGCTCACGTGTTTGATATGACTGAGTAGCTTACGAATAATTCATTGCACATTACAGCAATGCAACAACAATAACTTGAGATACCACTTATTGGGAAGGGTGGGTTTGCCGGAGATAGTGATGCTTCTGCTGTTGCTGCTGCTGATGACGTTACGACAACAGCAACTCTATTAGGATCAATCAATGTCAGCCAATTTATGCGCATATTAAAAATGCGGTCTGCCAGTGACAAACGCAGCGGCTGCCGACCCTTCAACACACACACATACACACAGCATAAATACGCAAGCAGACGCACCCACCCAGGGGATGACGCACGTCGCCAAATTGAAGAACAAGTGAAGAACGTGACAAAAGCAGCCATAGATCGAAAAATAGCTTCAAAGTCAACGTCAATTGTGGATGGAGGGGCTACAAATGTAACTTTAATGCATTCAAGCTCTGGGGAGGAAACTGAGGCGACTAGTGTGCGTGCGGATTGCTACTCAGGTAACACTTGCACCTGCTGATATAATCAATGCGCACAAACAGTGTGGAACCAATTATGACAAATATATGAATTGCATAGCCTTATCAGCACAAAAGAACATTGCACATGGTGACCAGTTGGGGATGGAGCTATGCAACCAACCAGGGGTGTGAGTGCTGGCTGGCTTATCGACACGTGTGCAGGTGTGGCCAGGTGACACTAATACTAATATCAATGATATTAGCTGAACTCTATTTCATAAGCAAATATCAAACAAACGCAAGACACAAAGTGCAAGCGCAGTACAGACAGATTAAGACAAAGTGAGAGAGAGATACAGAGACAGAGAGAGAGAGAGAGAGAGAGAGAGAGAGAGATTTATGCTGAACGCAGCTTACTCAAATATCTACTCAAATATCAAATGCAACGAATTTCGAATTTAATTTACATTAAATTTTCGGTTTGACACAAACTAAATATTTCAAAATCTAGGTTTTAAAGGTGTTAAATTCAAATATAATTTTTTGCAAATCAAAAAACATAACTATGTTACCTGGTTAACAAGTGTTTAATCAATTTTCAAGTATTCGCAAGGTCATCTTAACTTAAATGAAATTTCGTTTCAAAATCTCTTCATCGTCTTCATCAATCATAATATTTGCTACGTCTGCTGTCTCTACTTGAAATAAATTTAGCTTGAGGACTTTACATCCTCACGTATGTATGTGTATGTAAAATGATGGACGTGCTTAAGCCAATCAATCTATTAACGTGAAATTCATGAACTTTTAATTACACCGCACACCAAAATGCCAAAAATTGCAGATTTAGAAGAGACTCTCATGGCAATTTACTCTGGGAGCCTGCCAATTTACAGAGTTCAGAGAAGTCCTTGTGGTAAGGCCATCACTATGCACGAACACATTCCAACACACACGTTACATATCGATATCTTTTCAGGACATTTATCTACTTATGTATGTATATTGGTATTGTCTCTTGCTCAGGTCGGACTAATGCCGGAACCGGCTGCAAACCTACCTAGTGATAATGGCAATTGAAATAATTATTAATTTCAATAAATTTAGCACACACACTTTCACACAAGGCCAACTGCAAAATAATACACTGAGAAAATAAATTAATGCTTTTAATTAAACTAATTTCTTAGCTATCTTAACTAAAACAAAATATTGTATCTATTGTTAAATCGAAAATTCTTAGATGGGGAGCTTTTGAGGCAAATACTGAAATAATAATCAAAAACAATATTTTGACATTTTGAAGAAAAAATAACACAAAAGGTCAAAGTTAAGAATTAAGCCATCGATTGTTTAAATTTCTTTATAACTGCTTGTACTTGATAAAGTGTGGGCAATATCTGAAAGCTCTTTTCTCAAGCACATATATCAAGTACATATCGAAATGAACTCATTAAGAAAGATATTCGTATTTCTATTTCAGTGTGCAATGTCCCTATTCGACATGGTGCCTGTTTTGACGTGCTTAAGCAGCTGCTTATAAATGTATATCAATCGCAATTAAATTGCGATTGTTTATCCTGAATGCCACAACAAATTGTGAACACATAGTTATTTATTTTGTATGACGGCTGTGCCAAAGTCATTGGCATAATACGAATCATAATTATAACAAATGCAGTTCTTACACACTCACACACATATATATAACTGTACAATAAATATATATATCAATTAAATTTCGAAATTTATACCCCGTACACCGATTCATAAAGTGGTTATATAAAATACATGTGACATAAGATTGATAGGCATGAATTTTAATAAGCAATTTTAATTATAATAATAAGAATATACAAATAAAATACAATTTATTTTTACTTGAAAAAAAACTGAATCATAAAATAAATCATTTTTAATTGCCGTTATATTTTTAAAGATTTTTGTTAAAAAATCAACAAACTGTCGATGGCTCTGCATATGATAGTCAAACGGTATTTTAGCAAATCAAATCTAATTAATACGTAACACCTAGTCGGAGATCCCTACTTATTGCATGCTTAGTAGTAAATATATGTAAATTTGTTTGGTTTGGATTATAGTGTTCTACAAATTAGCTGTTAAATATTTCATATTTAGCGAATTGTTTGGTAATTAAAAATTCATTTCCTCTTTTGTGTCTATTTTGCTTATTAAAAGAGTATTGAAATATTTTGCTATACTAAATAATTACTATTGTCGCTTAAGGCACTTTTTACAATTTTAGATAACTTAGAATAAGCCATATGCAATTGTTAATGCATATAATGCATACACAATTGAAACTTAATTATTAAACAGAGGATAAGGTTCATTAAATATAAATTTCATTTCATTTTTGATTTTGTATAAATTATACAAATTATTTTATTCATGATTTAAAACAAAAAGTAGACAGCTTTCCAAACAAATCAATTCAGCACTTTTTAAAATGACTCGGAATTCATATTCAAAAACTATTTCGCTTCAAATTGCCTTCTTTTTGAAGGACAACTTTGTTTGCTCAACCAAATAACCCCTCTCTTTTTAAAGGGAGTTAAGCCTTAAGCGCTATACGCAACACACCAAAAGCAACACGCGAAGCACGCAAACATATTGCAAATATTAAAAAAAATAGTAAAAAAAAACCGACAAAAAATGCATACAAAAAGTGCGCAACAAAAACAGCAAATGGTTCCATTTCTTTTTTATTTGTTTGTATCCCATAGAGACCACGTAAAATGCCAATAAACTGCGAATGCGAAACTTTGGCTTATGCTCTTTTTGCGCTGCGAAAAAGTTAACAGCCCCCTTACAAAACTGGCAAATGGGGTTTATGTTTGTGTAGAAACTGTTAAATCAAGCATTATGCAGGTGTTGCTGACTCTTATGCCAAGAAGACTGCGGCAATTAATGATATATGATGTGTGTGAGTGTGTGTTTTAAAAGTTGTCTGCACGCAATTGTAATTATGCAATGAACGATGTAAATCAACTGAAAAAGCAACTGACTTCTCAGCGCCCCAAAGTATGCAACAGTTTTGTGTGGCTTCCATTCAGTGCTGCATAGCGGCTAAAGAATCTGGCCAATTTCGGAATTCGCACGTCTCAAAATACTAAAAATAAATGCACTCTGAAATATTAAAGTTTGCTGTTTCGAGCTGTGAAATACTTTAATTTATGAAAATTGTGTGGGATTCTTCAAATGTAAAATGTAATCGCTTAATACCTAAAATGAAAATAATTTAAGCAAGGACACAAGAGAAGCGTCAACCAGTTCCTCAAAGCTTTTGCTTTATAGCTAGGAAAAAAAAAGTATATAATATATAAATACATATTTGAAAAGATATTGCAATGCAGGATAAACCAGCATATTTTTGGTGATTTCAGTTAATTAAGGACCGCATAGTAAGCTTAAAGAGAATGTTAGCAACAGCAAGGAAAATGGCCCAACGCCAGCTGATTCTAACGTCAGAATGAGATACGTGGCTGCCCAATACTGGCACCATCACCAACACCAATACTTGTGCATCCATTGCCAGTAGATAGATGCATACAATTGCCCAAAATGTGGAGCAAGCACAGACACTGCGGCGTTATCATTGCACATTTCACTGTTTGGTGTAACAATTACAGCACAGCCAACAACAGCAATTGGCACACATTCAAAATTGCCAGCAGCCAAAACAAGCATATTCCTGAAAACCTTGTCTCCCACCCAACCGCCTCCTGTCATAAGTTTGTGGAAATGTTTTTGATAATACTAACAAGTCACATGCTCGAATCCCATACATTTGTATACATATATCTGTGCGTATGTTTGTATTTGACTTTTTTATGCGCCATAGGTAATTGCTTTGTTTTCGTGCAGTAAAATACCAAGACTCTAGTAAGGTTATGCATCTTTCTATGTAAATGTATAAACATCTACATATTGGCAGACGCTGGGGCATTGAATTAATTTAACGGCTACTAAAACATGTAGTTAGTTTTTTTGTTTTTGTTTGTATTTGAAAAATGCACACATAATTAATAAATGAAATTGCATTATACAACTAAATACATGTTTTAGAGAATATTAATTATAATAGTTACCATAATTACCATAATTAAATATGTTTTTACTTGCCCCAGGTGACATGTTTCATTAATATTTTATATGTACTCCGATATATTTTATATATCGGCTATATCAATTTTAAACAATAATTAATATTTTATATTTTCAACATAAAACACTAAGTGATACATACACAGACTCACAGAGATTCTCCAAACTAAATAAATATTTTTTTTAATTAACTTCAAGACAGTGTTGTCTAAGAAAACACTGGAAAGACATTAGTATACAAATAATTGTTGGTCTGTGTGCATATGTATTTTGTCTATTTAATATGTTAATAATTAATTGAAAATAAAACTCATTTATTTTAAATATCAAAACCCTTTTGCTTATCCATTTAATGCTGTTCAAAGAAAATTTGATCATATGTAGATGCTACATATAAATACTGTAAATAAATTAACATTGAAGCGTGCAAAATTGTAGAGCACACAACTCAGCTACTCAACATTTTGATTAATTAATGTTGGCTTGTTATTACAAACCAATTTAATGAATAAGGCAGTCGCATGAAATGAATTTTAAATGCTAATTGCGTTTGAAAGTTATTCTCAAATGGCAGTGTGGCAGTATATGTGTGTAAATACCTCATTAACGGACATTCTAAGAAAAGTATATATTGCACTCACAAACACACATACTCTTAGACAAATACATGAATGAATGAACCTAAGTCAACAATATCGAGGGAAGTTCGACAGAGACGCAGAGAAACAATAGTTAAAAACAAAATGTATTTTTTTTTCAATTCTGTACAAGAACAGAAATTTAATTAGAAAAGACTCAAAGCTAGCTGCAAAAATCAATTTCCAACAAAACAGAAGAACAGAACAGAAGATATGTGGGCAACAGGCAACATATCTGTCTTCACTTTCGTTTTGTCAGGAGTTTAGTAACTTTTCAATTTTTGTTACTACAGTTAATGCATCCAATTTCCTAAAGCTATAAAAAAAAATACCATATAGTATAGAAAAGTCTCCAGCATCTTCAGAAACATCACTTTCTCATATTGCTGATTGCTGGGAAAGTACTTAATGAAAAGACACTATCATTTTTTAAGGAAAACGAGAGGCCACTTGAAAAAATCAATTATATGTCTTTAGCTTTTGCAGTCTTTCAGCTGGATGTGCTCAATCAGACTAGCCATAAGTATTCCCTTTGAAGACTCAGTAATGTTTTCTTCTGTCCATTACCCATTTCGGTTGTACAGGGTATTAAAAAAAAGTGTCAAAGCAAGTGACTTTTACATGCACCAAACAGCAAACAGCTCATATGACTGTCACTTGTAGTTGGGGGAAAAAAAACGGCTGGCAGTAACCGGCTTTGGATTTGGCTTTGGAGAGCAGCAGGCGAAGATACAATTGTGTGCCAAGGCAACTCAAATTTAATGCTGTCACACAGCAACTACACAAGCAGATACTCAGATAACTGACAGCACAATGGTATTGCTCTAAGTACATCTTTTTTTGCTGTTCAGCTCAGCAAAAAAACCTTGGATGCAAAATGTAAAAACAAAAATCGCGAAGGTTCTTATGTTGGCAGAGCTGACCTTTTAAAAATGATGCAGTAAAATATAAAATCATTTACAAAAACAAAATTAACAACAATAATAGAGGAAGATGAATACATATAAATAATGAAGAAATACATATGTATAAACATAATATGTACTAATATGTTTGTGGTGTTTAAAATGTATCCATTAATATTCTGCAAAGTTTTCGCCATTATGGGGAATTGGGATTGTTTCATAAAAGAGTTGGCACATGTCCAAATATTCACATAACCTCCACATCCCATTATCCATACTGGATGTGAAATTTTCAATTACCACATTTTAAGTTAGAATGCGTCATAAGAGAAACGTTCACTCTGAAAACAAATTTGTTCGCCCTTATTTATTTTGAGTGTACTATAAATAATGTATCCTTCCAGCTATTTCCCAATCAGGGACTTAAATAAATATATATTTATATTTAGACACATTTGATTTGCACCCATATTTAATATACCCATGATTTAATATGCGTCAAGTAATCGTTTCGTTGGCCAAGTTGCGGTATGTTTCGATCAATCGCTGACATTTGTGGCAGCGACAATTACATGCCACTTAAGTAATTGAGGATGTAATCGATTTGCTGAGGCTAATTTATTTCGAAATGGGCACAATTAGAAACGCCCTCAAGGCAACCAATGGCAGCCAAATCAACTGTTCTGGTTCACAGGACGAATGCTAATTGAGAGATTTCTGTGCACGCTCATCATCAAGTGGGCGTCGTCCCAATGCTGCAACTGCCAATTATCAATTCGTTATTGTGGCTATAAAAGCGACACAATCTTGAGGAAACATCAGCCAAGTACAATACAGAAATGATTTCGAAAGTCAGGAAGTCAACGCGAACCAGGGAAATCATACCTCTGGAAAGGTTTTTCCGTTACGTGAATTTCTTTTACCTGTCGATTGGCATGGTGGCCTACGATTCCAAGCTGAATAGTGACAGATGCAGTTGGCAGAGAATATTATTGCGCTGCTTTTTCATTTTTCAAATGGTCAATCTGAATGCTGCGCTCATCTCGGAATTGATCTATGTCTTTCTGGCCTTAAGTCGCAGCAGCAATTTCTTGGAGGCTACCATGAACTTGTCCTTCATTGGTTTTGTGATTGTGGGCGATGTAAAGATACGTCTCATCCAGCAACAACGGCAACGAATCACACGAGTTGTTCACCAACTGGATGCATTGCATCCATTAAGAATCGATCAACAGGCGGACTACAAGACGGCCAAATATCTCAGTGACTACAGCGGAATAAGCAAATTTTATTTTATAGTGCATCTGATACTTATATGGAGCTACAATCTCTACTGGGCTATCTACTATTTGATCTGTGATTTCTGGCTGGGAATTCGTCGCTTTGAGCGCATGCTACCCTACTATTGCTGGGTACCATGGGATTGGAAGCGAAATTGGATCTACCAATTCATGTACATCTCACAGAATCTGGGCGGGCAGGCGTGCCTCTCCGGCCAACTGGCGGCGGACCTGTTCATGTGTGCTCTTGCCACACTGCTGATCATGCACTTCACGCGCCTGGCCACACAGATCGAACACCATGTAGCTGGCATTTCGTCAGCTGAAGAAGATATGGATTTCCTTCACACCAGCATCATTTACCATCAGCAACTGCTGTTTCTGGGCAAAGAAATTAATAAGATCTTTGGCGTTTCGCTGCTCTGCAACTTTGCTAGCTCCTCGTTCATCATCTGCTTTGTAATTTTTCACATAACGATCGGGAGCACCATTGACAATGTCGTAATGCTTATGCTCTTCCTCTTCTGTGCCATGGTGCAGTTATTCATGATTGGCAGCTACGCTCAGAAACTGATCAATGCTGTAAGTAAAAGTCAATGGCAACATATTTTAGTTTCGATTTAACATCTTGTACTTGTAATAATAATATTTTTCGACTACCACATTTGAATTTCATTGCCACAGAGCGAACAAGTTGGAGAAGCTGTTTATAACCATGACTGGTTTGGGGCCGAGCTGCGCTACCGTAAGATGATGATACTAATCTTAAGGCGCGCCCAGCATCCCAGTTACCTGAGAGCGACAAGCTTTCTAAGTGTATCCATGGTTACGGTGACCGATGTAAGTTAAACTTGTTTAGAGTGGTCGCTCTAAAATCAGCACACTTCGATTTGAGTTAGCAAGTAATTTACAAGTCGATAGCCTTGAAAAAACTAATATAATTGAACAAAAAGTGTGCAATGCATTTGGAATACTGCATTTATATATTATGGACATATCTCAAATCTTAAAAAAAATGTTGCAGAGCGACCACTGAATTATTATTTTTTTATTATATCAATGCTTAGATGCTTTAAATTCTTTGCAGCTGCTTCAACTATCCTACAAGTTTTTTGCTTTGCTGCGAACAATGTATTCCGAGTAGGACAAATGTGTTTGGTGGCTTTCTGTCATTGTCGCAGACTGTGTTTGTGTGTGTGTGTGTGTATGTGTATGTGTGTGTGTGTGTGTGTGTGGAGCAAGCGGCATGTGCAAATGACAAAATATACGCGAATATACGGAAGCGGAAATAGCCAAGTCATGCCAATGCAATCTTTTACGCCAACTCCACAACAGTTGCGGCTTCTAATTAAATTAACCAACCAGCTCAATGGCGTCGCCTGTGGCAGAGCGCAAAAGCATATCGATTATAAAAAGAAAAAAATGAAACCCACTTCCATTGGTCATAATGAGTAGTGAAAATCCACGCTAATTTAGCTGTGGTTCGTGTAACGTGGCATGCTGCACTGTGGGAAATATTCAAGCCATTTTTGCTGTTAAGTGTTAACTTGCTTCGCTGCGACTACTTTGCCTATAAGGCAACAACAATTTTTCTATTTTCAATCTTAAATTAAATAATGCATACAAAAATGTGTTATTTTTATTTATTCTAACCACAAAAATGCAAATATGTTAAAAATCCAAATATGTTCGACTCAAAGATATAATGTATATATTGAGATTTTATAATATGAATTGAGAGTCAGACAAAATAGTTCGAAATTCATTTTGAATTTATAAAAAATTGGTGTTCAATATAACAGATTATAAAGTGTAGTTCAATTCTTACTTATTTAATTAAAACTCGGCGAATATTTTCTATAAAATGTATAATATAAAATTCTATGATATTTCAAATATGAACATAAAATATCGGACAATTTTAGCATAGCAACTTTATAATATTTCATTTACAATCTGAAAATTTAACCACAGCTTAACAGCTTTTATTTTCACATTTTTTGCCTATGTTCACATATCTGTATAGAAATAAACCCTTTGACTGCTTAAAACAAAAACATATTTTGCACATAAAATCCTCATTGCCACCCATTGTGCGCAGTGGCAGTTGAAAGAGATGAGTGTACCACAAAGACTATGATTAATTTTCACCATTTCGGTTGCAGAAAACGCGCGTGAAATGCAAGATAAATCTTTGAGTGTTGGTCTAAAATTAGCGCAGAGCGTTGCTGTTATTTCCCTTGGTCAGCAGCAAGCAGCGCATCATTTGCACAGTCCTTCATTAAGCTTCAGTCATGACTGCCGTCATTTTAATTAAACTTGCACTACCATTCACCAGCACATACACAGCCAGAGACTGGCGGACGGACACGATTGGCATTTAGGCACGGTGCCGGAGCTTATGCAACATTTAAAATTAATTGCAAAATTGGCTGACAAATTGCATTTTTATGACTGTAAAATTGAAAAGTTGACATTATACTCAGATTGAGCAGTTAGACAGAGCAAAAAAAATTAAAAAAAAAAAATAATGAAAAAAGAGAGAACGTGGCTAATTACATTTATACGGCTGTCTGCACTGGCAGCCAGATAGATGGCAAAATTGAAGAATTTTTTCAATTAAAATTAGTAAAAAGCGGCAACAGCAGGAAAGCGGCACGCTCGTACGTCCTAATGCCAATCACAACAGCCAACGCCCAGCACGGCCAGAACTCGACTCCTTGATGGAGTGTAGAGGGCGTGGCTGACTCGTAGGCTGACCCAATCTAATTAGAAATACGCGCGTCACGAACTTGAATTCAACGACTCACCAATGTGCAGCCTGGCGTATGGCCAAATAGTTTCGACTAATCTCATTTGTATTTGCACTTTTCATTCGCCAAAGTTGTAAAAGTTCTACCCGCTGCGGACTAACCATATCAGCCCAGGCAAATCCGTTGCCTGCCTGTCCGTTAACGTGCAGACCACAGCCGCATTTCCATTGAATGGCAAACCGCTATTAATCAAAGTAATTGCATGCGGCAAGGGGCAGCAGCAGCAGCAGCTGTTGGCCAGGTGTGCCACAGACATGGTCAATATTCTTAAGCCGTAAGCAAATAATTGTCGCCTCTTGCACATTGCGCTTATCCTGTCGATGCACAGACATGCACGACTTGATGTGTGCTAATGGCAGTTTCGTGTTTTTTAATGGGATTTCGTGCGTGACTTTGTTGCACGACTCGATACGACAGAGCGCGATTAACAGCGCTTAAGTCGACTTAAATATAAATTGAAAATCTTGCGGTATTAATATCATTCATTCATATAATTACAATACAAAAAATAATTTACAATATTACTTGCAGTTAATAGATTTAATTCATTTCGTCAGAATTATTGTTATTTTTTTAGCAGATATTTTTTAAACTTAAAAGAAACGTATTTTATAATCAACAATTTTGATTCTTTTGTGTTTAATTAGCTTTAAACACTAAGCACACAAAACTATGTAACAAATGTGTATTCAACATTTTTAGTTAATTTCTTATTTATATATATCAAATGCAAATTTCAAATATAAGTATGTAATAATAAATTAACATTATTATTTAAGGAGTATAAATAATTGTATACCAAAGGCATTTTTATATCCAATCACTTCATCTTTTTGACAGCAAGAACAGAACCGTGAACGCAACAATGGCTAAAAAACAAACTTCCTTGATATTTATCCATATAGACATATTGGGCGAATAAATTAATTCGGAATACAAACTTTAAATTTATGTTTGTCCAAAAGTTTGTTGTGCCCCAAATCTGTAAGCAGTGTAATTTCAGCATCTGGATGCGCTGCTTCTGTTGCAATCCAAGGATACATTGACTTATAAAAATGTCAATATCCATTGTGAGCCAAGTAAATTGCGATTGCATCCAAGCAACTTTTTTTTATTATTATTTTTTTTTTTCGTACGCAGCATCGAGTCGTCGCTCGTTGAGAAATTGTATTTCATTTCATCAAATGAAGAGAAATTGTACATTTTTATAAGGTCAGTGAAATGAGCGTCTGTGTTGCTTGGTGGAAGCATGGCTGGGCAAGTGCATTGTCGTCTCCTTGGCGCCGCACTGAGTCCACGTCATTTTGTCACACCGTTTACTGAGTTTGACATACGAGTATTTCTGGTGTATATATGTATATTTGGTTGTATGTTTTTTTCTCTTCCGGATAAGGGGACAATGCCCAAATTTTGTGCATTTTTCACTGTGCCTTAAGGTCGTCGCTTGACCCATTTCTAAGCTAAATTCCGATCGAGCGGCACGCCTAAAAAAATCACAAACACACATTCCCACACCCACCGAAAGAAAACCCCTTTGGCAATGACTGCATTTGTCAATTCTCACTTACTTCATTTGAGCAAACACATTTGCTGCATTTCATATTTCCAGTCACGTTCCTAGCATAAATAACACATCCACACGCACACACACGTACATGTGGCATATGACTGCAAATGTATTGTGAATATTTCTATGACTTAAATAAGTCTGCTTAAAATGTAAAGCAATTTTTCTCACACCATTTCAGCCCATAAAAAGTTTCGCATCAAGAAAGTTTAATACTTAAAAGTATTTTTCAACGCATTTTTCACATTCCGCTTTTATTTTTTTTTTAATGTGTTGCCTAATGCGCATTTCATTCGAACTGTTTACTTTTAAATGTTGAAGACGTAGATTTAAGAATTATGTTTGATAAGTTAACATTAGCTGAATTTGATAGCCCAACGTTGATAACCAGCCAATCGTCATTGCAAATATTTAGCAAACAAGTGTTTCAACGCCTATTTAAGTTTTAACTTATCCATATTATCAGTTACGTGCCATCTGAACGACTGCTTTAAGCAACAAAGTGAACACACAATTACAAAGATAAATACGTTTTTAGATCCTAGCGCTCGACCTCTTCTGTATATAGTAAATATACAAGCAAAAGCATTGTTAAATGAAATTGTGAATTTCATACTTGAGAACACACAAAAGAATAAAGGGAAACCAATGAAAACGACTTATTTAAATACATTTTCTTGTCGGTTTACCTACAGAGCACAAAAACTAAAAAACAATTTTTTTTTAAGTACAAACGTTTATTCAAGTTTTTATTTTTACATTTTTCTGTATTTACTTCTTATTTATATTTATTCGTTTTCGCATTGTACAACTTCGTGAATTAATGTGAATAAAGTGTGACGACAACTTACACTTTGAGTTACTCAAATATGAGTGAATAAGTGCTTATATACAATTATTGAAAATACGTAGCATTTTTTTTTTTTATTATATTATGTCATTATCAATTCTGTAGTATTTACAATTTACTTACATTTTCCTTCTAACAAGAATAACCATTGAAGTTTCCAGGCGTACATTTTCATAGCCTCATACATTTCTAAGTACTTCTTAAAATGTTCACTGAAACTTTGTTCACAAATAGAAACAATTGCTGAATATACACTCAAAATTGACAAACAATGGTTTGATTTAACTGCCTGAGGGCGGTGTACACGCAAAAAAGTTTAAAAAACTCAAATGAAATTAAATTTAAACTTTACTTCAGTTCGATTAAATGTTGATGAACTTTTGCGCGAATACTTTCAACGATTTCTTTTGTGGTATTTGCAATAATGTTATTATTTATTTTTAAGGAGATAATTTTTCAAAAATATTTTCATTTTAGAAGAGAAAAACCAAACAATTTAAACCCCATCCGCAAGAAATGTATAATAACCGCAGAATAAACCAAATCAGCGAACGTTGCCGCAGGAATTTAAATTAAATAGATAAAGCAAAAGTTTAACACCATGATGAACTGCAATTTTATCATGCCTTTTAAAGAAAATCAATTCGTTTTTATTGAAGTAAAACTGTGAATTTGAAATAATTGCAATGTAAATATTATGAAAATGATTTTTTAATTTACCATTTGTAAATTATAATCATAATTATATCAGCAATTTTTTTCATACCATTAAAATCCTGTTTTAAAAATATTTTTTCAAAAAGCTATAATTAATAGTTAATCTTAGTAGGCTCTAAGATGATGTTTGTTATAAAAAATCGGAATCTATTCAATGCGTTTAATGTACTGAAAGTTGCAATTAGAATTGAATAAGTATGTGACAAGAAAGAAAGCTTTAAAATATTGACCAACTGGTTTAAACCTATAAAAATCTTCATTAGTTACAGTTATTTCTGGTCTTGCACTTATATCAATTTATATCGAACATGGGCTGCAGTCAGGATTGAAACATTTTGGCTTGCCTGCTGTAAACGGTAGCATTACAAATCCAAACAATAAACATGAAACAATCGCATTACAGAACTGCTCGTAGGAGCACACACACCCAGACACAGGTCCACACACACATACACAAATACATAGCATTAAAGTGCTTCAGCAGCAACAACAATTGCTCCAGGAATACCAATGTGAATTTGCAGAACCACATTGCTGAAATGCAATCGCTGCTTACAAGCTACGCACACACCCCAACACACAACACACAACACCAACACACACAAGCCCATTGAACAAAACATAAATAAACGTAACCATCAATAGTTGTTGTTCAATTCTCAACTATTTTGCATTGGCCTGGACGGCACATTTATTTTGAAATTTATCCAAGGGATTCTGTTCAACGCTCCTAGTGCACATACGCCACGTAGTCCAGGGTCTACTCCAGACGGACAGGCAGGCAATAAAATATTCTACAAATACAATACGATACGCAAAAATAGAGTGTACACAGTCGTAAACAATCAAATCAATAATAATAGTCATTGCATCAGGCAACAAACGAACCCCCCGGCAAAATACCAGCAAACATATGCACACTTATGTATATATGTATGTAAATCGATGATGGCTCGAACAAAATCAACTGGCATCTATTCAGAGACCTAAACTTTTGTTTAAAGTGGAGTCAGTTCGACTTAATTATGTTGCATGCCAGTCTTTATTTCTTTCCACTCGATTAACTTCATTACATATTGTTATTCTAGTTTTACTAGAGATGCGACTACAATGACCCTAGTTTGGGTGAGTACCATTTAAAATATTTATAATTGACGTATGTGTTTTTTTCAGAAATTGCATAGGATTTGTTTGATATCTACATGCAAAAGTAGTTTAAAATCACAAAAAAAAGAGTCACTGAAATGCCATCGTCAGCCTGATGTAATGAAATAATTCGATTGATCACTCATATCTGAAATTAATGAAACGGCTAAAAATATATAGAGTCAAACCACTAAGTAGACAATTCATTGTATGGTGCAATACATTGTATGGTACAATACATTATGTGGTTAAATACACGGATAATTGAATTAACCCATGGATTAGGGATTTGTTGTTAGATTTGCTAGATATCCTAGATATTGAGATACCCTTTGCACTTAATCTTTGGCAGGTGTAAAATATTTACTATTTAACACTTCTGCAACTTAATGATATTGGCCAGCTTATCTTTCAATAAGACATTTGTTACCACTATAGAAAAAATATAGCTGTCACAATGCAATACAATTAGACTGGCAACACACAAATGCAAATGCTGGCATTTAATTACATCGACTCAGTTTGTAATTCTGATTGAGAATATATATGATTTATGATGGAACCAGAGATGTGTGCTGCAGTGCGTTACACATTTCAAGCTCAGCTGCAAAGCCGTAAAAAGTCTGAAGTTGATTGCAATCAAATAACAAGATTTCATACTTGTTTTCACATCAACAGCAGGGTAAATGAAAAAGTGTGTGCAAATGAAAAGGAAAATAGCAAAGGGATAGCAAGAGGAGAGACACCTCGGGTTATATTCAGAATTGTATTTTTGGTCCACATCTCTTTTATACAAGCAAATTGAAGTTTACAATGTAGCATTTGATGGGCATGAAGACATGTGAGAGTTGTTTGTTTAACTAAAAATTGTTCATGCATAGCTGACGTAATAACTGTTTTTTAGTGATACATGTCAGTGTCATGTTTTAACTGTCGCTGCTCAGTCAGATGCTGTTCCAAGGCAAGCAGCATTGCATCAAGGAAGTCCGATAGGGTTATCTTCTGATTCATATCAAGCAGATCTCGGCTAGTGTGTTGAGCGTGTGCCAGCAGCGGTAACTTGCGCAATGTGCGTCCACTCAAACCGACACTGCGTTCCGACAGATTTGTGAGCAGACCCTCCGCATCCGCTTGATTTCCCTCCAGCTCCTCACTTCTCACAATGTCCCTGACCATTAGCTCAGCTAGTATGGACTTGTAAATTGATTTAATGGCTGCTGGCGTTGGCAGTCCAATAAACTGACGTATATCCGCGCGATCAAGAAAGGCCAAATCAATACTTTGCGCCAAATTCGAAGTGGCCAAGATGAGCACGTTGGGACACGCCTTAATTTCATCCAGCTGGGTGAGCACAGCATTCACCACACGCATCGCATCGCGTGGCTCGTTGCTGCTCATAGCACTACGTGCATATGCCAGCGATTCCACCTCATCGA
Organism: Drosophila basisetae; assembly: GCA_035041595.1. Classification (NCBI taxonomy): domain Eukaryota; kingdom Metazoa; phylum Arthropoda; class Insecta; order Diptera; family Drosophilidae; genus Drosophila; species Drosophila basisetae. The sequence goes on from JAWNLB010000070.1 coordinate 7,550,067, forward strand.
TGAGTACGCAAACCAAATTGTTCTTGTCCGTCACGAGTTCCCCAATTTTACCAAAGAGACGCGCAACCAATTTGCCACTCTCCGAAAACCACTTTGAAAACAAACTGTGGCTATTGATCTCCACAAGATGCGTGTAGGCAAAGCTGTTCTGTGTCCTGATAGACAACTTTTGGGCGAGCGCCTTGCAAAGGCTCGTCTTGCCCGTGCCGGGTGGACCATGCAGGAGGAGCAGTCGATTACAAGCAATCACATTGGTGTCCACCCTATGCTGTGAGAAACTGAGAGCCGAAAGCGCAAACTTAAGCAGCTGCAATAAATATATATAAAAATTATCATTTACAAATTAACAACTGCCGATTTTGGGGAGCCTCTAATTTTTTGGCCAGGCACAATATACATACGAGGTGTGTTCAAAAAGTATCGCGAATTTTGAATTTTCACGGGTTACGTATAATCGAATTTCGATTTTTTTGTAGCGTTATGTTGGTCCTCATGTCTCTCACTTATGCCGACAAGCTCGGCCATTTTGAATGTTCACTTAATTGTTGACAGCTGCTTTGCTTGCACGTGTTTTGGATCGTCTTCGATTTTTACCTATTCAAAAAAATGGATCAAAGAACCTGTATCAAATTTTGTGTGAAAAAACGAAATTAAGTGCGCGGATGCATTCCGAATGATTGTGGCATACGGAGAAGCTACCTTGGACCGAAGCAACGTTTATCGGTGGAACAAAATGTTCTCAGAAGGCCGAGAAGATGTGAACGACGAAGAGCGTGCCGGACGCCCGAGCACTTCAACAACAGACGAAAAAATTAATGGAGTGGAGAAAATGGTATTGGCCAATCGTCGAATCACCGTTAGAGAAGTTGCTGAGGAGCTAGACATATCGATTGGCTCATGCCATTCGATTTTTATCAATGATTTGGGCATGAGACGGGTCGCCGCATTGCACCACGATAACGCCCCTGCTCACACATCGTTGCTTGTGCGCGACTTTTTGGCCAAAAACAACACACTAATGATGCCGCAGCCACCGTATTCCCCAGATCTGGCCCCCTGTGACTTTTTCTTGTTCCCTAAACTGAAGAGGCCCATGAAACGACGACGTTACGCTACGCTTGACGAGATAAAGACGGGATCGAAGGAGGATGAAGTGCTTCGAAGATTGGAAAAACCGTTGGCATAAGTGTATAATATCTCATGGGGATTACTTTGAAGGGGACAAAATAGATATTCATGAATAAATAAATAATGTCTGAAAAAACACCAAATTCGCGATACTTTTTGAACACACCTCGTATAGGCAAAAATGACGGCTAATTTCCGTCTATATGTTGCAATACAAATAAGACAGCTTGCAGCATGCTGTAGATAGGTGGGATCACCAGGGTATATAGCTGTCGTATGAACTCTCATATCTCAATCAAGCTTATCAGTTATTAATGTTATTCTGGTCCTAGCAACTTGACCACATTTTAGCAACACTGGAAAACAACGTCTAGGGGCATTTGCGGCTCTTGCATGCTAGACTGACACACACATATATACCGTTTAGCATACCTTCTCCTTCAATCCATCTTCATATATTAAATTCTCCCAGAGACCAGAAAGCTCAGTGGCAGGCAGCAGGACGTGATTTGCAGCTATCACACAGTCATTGCCATCTGGATCGCCATCGCCGCTACCATCGAAAAGACCGTCGTCTGAACGCATCTCCGGACGCTGCGTCATGTAGAAATGATACACGAATTTAAACTTATTTTGATCTGGCAGCTGCAAGGTGCCATTTTCGCCGTTCTCCCTTTCCAGCAGTATACTTTCCACCGTTGGAATGTGCGTATCCGGCGTGAAAGCCCGATTCCAGCGAAACGATTTTAATGCTTGCAGGTACTCATTTAATTTGGGCTCGATTGCAGCTCGAAGAGCCTGCAATCGCCTGTAAAATAATAAAAATAAAAGTGTCTACCACAATCCACACAATCAACATCTTTGACTCACTGGTCGCTGCGGTGCAAACGCACTTCGACGTACACCGTATTGCAGCTGCTTAAAAAACTCATTTAATTTTTGCTTTATTGTAAGCAACGCGCCGAATTGAATGGTAGTTTTAAAGAATGCCAATGCAAAAGCCAATGTGACCGAACTTTGGCAGCTGCAAGATAGTTGCAATACAATAATAATCGATAGTCGTGCTAAGCCGCAACAGAATATAAAATGGAAAACATTTATTGTGGTATTATGACTAGCTTTAGTATTTAATCGTTGACTCCAAGAAATACTTGTTAAACTTGCGCCAACCAAATCGCTTCTTCGGATCTTTTTTACTCCATGACGGCGCCAGATTGGGCATCAAGCCCGCCTTCTGAGCCATAGTAACTAAAGTGCCCATTTTCTTGTGCTGTCGGTGACACAATTTGGTTATGCGTCTCGGCAACATGCAGCCGTCGGAGCGCACATATTGAGAAAGAATGAGCACATCCGTATGCTTAATGTCCAGGCCTAACGTGCACTCGGGGCAAAAGGTGCTGTCGCAGGCCGGCTTCAGCATTTTGTCCAGACGGGGTGAGACCACATCGACTCCCTCGTAGACGAGTGCATTGTTTTCCCGCTTCTCGTGTACTGAAAAAAAACAATCTCAAACAGGTTATGAAACACCCAATTGGATGTATGGATTTGTACTCACTTTCTTTGATACTCAATGAAATGGTTGTCGTCAGGCTACGCGTTTGCCAAAGAGTACCTCGAAGCGTTCTGGTGGCTACTTTTAATAGTGTAGCCATTTCTTCATTAATATTTTTATGTGCGAATGCAATTGCTGCTATGCCTCTTGTCTTCTTACACTATATCGATACTTATCGATGTGCGGCAATTAGACGCTTTGTTAAGAATATCGATAGCTCTTCCTCTTTGCCACACAAAAAAAATTTAATTCCTAGCTTAAAAATGTGTAAGTTGTTGATTTTGTAACGAAAGCAGAAAAAAGACTAATATCGAATAATTGCAGTCGCATCTGTAACAACCAAGAGCACTCTGATCTCATCAATTATATCCGGCATACTCAGCTTGGTGATTTTTGCAACGCTGCGGTTCTATGCCCATTGGTTCAATGACTCCCAAATTAATATTTTATTTGGCGGCTACTTGTTCTCCTGGTTATTTATACTAAGCCTCACCTGCTTATCAAATGCTGAAATGCTGATCTTTGGTCCCGATTTTCAAGCAAAACTTGTACCAGAAATTATTTTATGTTTATCGCTAACAGCAGCTGCGGCCGGCGTCGTTCATCGCGTTTGTGCGACAACAAGGTAAATGAATTTAAACGCATCCGCATTAAGAATAAAATTGTTAATTATCTTTCTTTTAGTATTCTATTCTCCCTAGTGGGATTGTATTTTATGAACCGAATCTCTTCAAAGTATTACAACAATGCAGTGGTGCCCGTGGATGTACCCTTGCGAAAAAGTGGTAAAAAATATAAATAAATTCCATGACAAAATGTATTTTCAGTTCAACATGTAATTTGATATGATAAATACAATCTAAAAACTAATACTTAAATGTTATGCAGCAGCTTCATTTCCAGCCTCTGAAGCTAATTCATTGCCCGCTTCTGTTAAAAAGCCAAGTATATTAAAGTCAATAAAGCGCACCACCTGAAAAAATATAATATATATATATATATAAAATATAAATGAAATAGCGGCAAGCCCACTCACCATCAACGCTGATTTGGATTTATCATCTTTGTGGTGCTCGTCTAGCTTATTTCGTAGCGTTTTGAACCACTCGGATATTTCGCTCTCAGTCTCCGATTGCGGTAGCTCAAATCCCCGATAGCCAGCCTGTTTCAGAGACGTATTATTATTGTTAAGCCCTGCTGTCGATAATACTAGTCCAAAACTCTTCACCAAGGTGTATATTTTCTGCAGCGACCACTCATCCAGAATTGTCGCTAAATTCACGGATTTTAGCATTTGCCAGATCTCTGTAATCTTACTCACAAAATTAAAGAGAAATATAAATATTTAGACAAGCTTGACTTACATTTCGATATATATGCATTATAATGGGACTCGCTTTCGTCAGTTCGGAAATAAAAGCGCGCAGCAATCCAAGAGAAATCATTTTTCCCGTCTCGCTTGCCGTGATTATATGTGGTATTGCCCATAGTAAATACATCATGTAATCATAATCCGTATGAATCTCAATCAGACTGGCAGAACATTTAAAGTTTTCTAGCAATTCACGGGTGGCGTAGTCTATCATTGTTGGCTTCAGCATATCCGTGTAGTTGAAGCAATCGTTTAAGAGCTCGAGATGCTGATTTAGTGTCTCTGGATCAGACAATAGAAGCAGCATAATGGCAGCAGAATATAGCGACGTTATCTCTTCTAAATTCAAGTCGCCCTTAAGAGCCTTACTAAAACCTGCACAGAGCTAAATTCAAATTAAAAAAAAAAAATTAGTTTTAAATATTAGGTAGATTATTTAAAATACCTTTTCTGCATTCTTCCGTGTCTCCAACGCACATTTCAGTTCACTAGAGTCATAGTACTTCTCGATTGGGTGTAATTTTGACAGTACCTCGCGTAAGACAGTAAATTTAAAATTATTAATTTTTGAATCCATCATTAAGCATTTAATGAATTTGGCAGAATATATCAGCTGTCCCTCGGCATTTTATCGATAGTATCGCACGCTTGTCTCGCATCGATATGCTTTAAAGCATCGTTGGGTTGCATGTTATTGCAGCACTGCATAAGTGATTTTCACACGCTCGCAGACGGACGAACAGCTACATTTTCTTCAGTAAAACAGCTTTTTTTGTTTTAATCGTAAGTACATAACGAAATTTTGTTAATTTTATTAAAAAAAAAAAATATATATATAAGTGTCTTCTACAAATTTCGAAAAATTATATATGTATGTATTTATACATACATGACGAAATGCGCAGTGTAGTGAATAACGCGCTTATTCACTTATGCGCATATATATATGTATATATATATCATCCGTCTGTATATATAACTGTTAAGAAAGGTTATAAATACATATAGAGATTCTTGTGTATATATGCTCAATTGTGTGAGCATATTGAAGCAATAATGATTCATAATCAATAAAAATAATCAATTACTTTTATAACCGGGACGGACGGATGAGTGCGACTGTACCACCATAATTTAATAAGAGCCACGAAAGCTGCGTTCGTTTTCTTTTCTTTTTTTTGTGAAATGGCAAAAAAGAGAAAGCATACGGCGTGCATTGGATACGTGTAATCTTGGTGTTTTTAATAATGATTTCACAATGGCTGCAAAGCCCTGACAAATAGAACCTCAAAATGTATGCTCACATAGACAAAACACTCATGCACAGACACATTTCTCTCACTCTCTGTGAGTGCGTGTGTGAGTGCTGCTTGAATCATAAAATATTTGATTCAAAATGGCGCCGACCACATGTAGTAGTCGTGTCGCGTTATCGTCGGCATTCGACGACGGCGAATTGTGTGTCATTTGCTTTCGGAATTTCGTTAAACAAAGTGGTGTGCGCAGAAGAGGCGCCCATACGTCAGGAAATAAAAAAAACACTTAACCAACAAAGAATTAATATGTATGTATATATAAGTAGTAGTCGGTTGTGATATTTATTAAAATTTGAACTTCGTGACATACGTCGTACTGAATTTAAAATCAACCAAATTGTTTAAGTAAATATTCAAAACACAAACAGCAGAAATTTCTGCGATTTTCTCTCTCCATCTCCGAACAACTGTTGAGTGCGCTTGTTGTGTGCGTGTGTGTGTGCGTGCGTGTCAGTCTTACAGTAAATTTTTAAAAGAAAGTTGCATATTTTGGCAAAATATTGGAGAATAAATTTACATCAGATGTCGTTTTGCTGCGCGCTTACAGTTTGAGGTTAAGTTTTTATATTTCTGTGCGACAAGCCTGATAAATAACGGGCCAGATTAAAATACATATTTACAGCTCTAACATCATAAAAATACACATACAATAGAAAAGCATTACCAAGGGGAGTGCACGCTGAAGCACGATCTTTGCCAAAAGTTATTTCCGTTAATTGAAAGTGTAAGTTTAAATTGTGTCGCACTCAAAATTTCATAAAGCAATGCAACAACAAAGCCTTTATATGTATGTATATACGGTGTGTGTATATTTATTACATATACGTTGACCTCGTTTTCAAGCGCGCTGCTAGTAACAAAGTCAACGTACATATTTTTATATTTCAAATTTCTCTTTATTCTGATGTTTCTTTGCACGCTGCTTCTGTAGCCGAGTTCTCGCCATTTGTCTTTCATTCGCTCTTCTGCATTATAAAACTGTAAAAAGATTATCTGCGTATGTATGTGTGCTCGAGTATACGTATGTGTGTGTGTGCATGGGCACAGCGATCAAGCGTACAGGCAAAGATTTTGTTAATTTTTTTTTAGGTTAGATAGCATTGAAACACGATTTAAGATTCAACGTGTAAGCGAATGTACTGAACAAATTAACCTTGCATTGCATATCACGTCATACGGTTGAACTGTATGTACATTTAACAAATAAAATACAAATTTATTGAAAAATTGTTTCGCCTCTTCTCTATATTTGTAGCAATTTATTGTATGAGTCAAAAAACTGAAAGACCAGTGCTATCGGGTCAACGCATCAAGACCAGGAAAAGAGGTATGTTCTTGAGAAATAAGAGGGAAGAGTGAGAGTTGTGAGTACGTGTAGCACAATGGGCATTTTAAATAATACTAATTTGTATTTAGATGAAAGAGAAAAATATGACCCAACGGGATTCCGTGATGCGGTCATTGCTGGTCTCGAAAAAACTGAAGGCGACCTGGATCAAATCTCTAAATATCTAGACAGCGCGGGCAACAAGCTCGATTATCGTCGTTACGGTGAAGTGCTGTTCGATATATTGATTGCGGGTGGTCTACTGGGTGAGTAAAAAAAAAACCGTATCACTCCAATGGGAAAATTGTATTTAACATTTGTATTATATATTCCAGTGCCTGGCGGTTCTATATCTCAGGATGGCGAAAAGCCACGCACAAATTATTGCATCTTCGATGCACCCGAGGATATGGAGTCAATGCGCAACCATGAACAGGTTAGTAACTCAAGTCATACACATTATAGTTGCTCTGAATATAATTAGAACCGGTTATTCAGCAAATCAAATTATTCAGATATATGTAAAATGAATCGACATATTTTAATTTAAGAATATTGTCATGAAAAACACAAATCAAACAATCGAATTATTTACGAAGCTGCGAGAAAAACCAGTCGGGTGTCGTATATGCATATAAATATAATTGGAAAACCTTCGCCGCACATTATTAGAACCGGTTAGTTGTACATGTAATATAATCGGTGTCAAAATGTTGCAAAATGAAACGCCACATTTTACTTGTCTTTAATTTTTCGAAAAACTCGATCTTTAAAGATTTCTAATGTTGCGACATATCTTTTTCTAAATATTTCTTAACTTATATATACTTATATGCATATATCTTTTAATATGAACGATGGTAATAGCCTTCGCCGCACATTATGAGAACCGGTTAGTTTTATTTGTAAAATAATCGGTGTTATAATGTTGCAAAATGAAATGCCACATTTTACTTGTCTTTAATTATTTCGGAAAACTCGATCTTTGAAGATTTCTAATGTTGCAACAGTCATTTATTTAACATATTAAAATGCATGCATTCATTGTTTTAATTATTACACATATCTAATTGTAATCTATTTGTTGCAGGTGTTTGTTAAACTCATTAGACGGTACAAGTACCTTGAGAAAATGTTCGAAGAGGAGATGGGTAAAGTTTTGTTATTCGTAAAGGGCTTTACTCCAAGTGAACGCATCAAACTTGCGCGCATGACTGCGCTCTGGTTAGGTAAGCGCAATCATTAATTAAATAATAACAATGTCTTTGTTTAATATCAATGGGGAGAAAGAAATTGAAGATTTCATATTCCCAAGCAATAACTATATATATATATATTTTTTTTTTGCATCGGTCAACTGTTGCATTTTATGAGCTTTTGAGAAAACGATGAGAAACTCATCAAACAGTTGGCTAAAATTGAATTTACTCTTGGTATACTGACTCTTGCATACAAAAATATAACCCAAATGCAAAAGCCACGAGCCCAAGGACATGTATATCATACGAGTATACCTTATAGAAACTGAAGTGTTCCTGTGTTAAAAAGTTATTAAATAGATTTTGCGTTTATCTCTTGCAGTTAATGGCTCTGTACCGCCAAACGTATTGCTGGTACTAAACAATGAGCATCTGATTAAGGATGGCATTGCACTCGAGTTTTTATTGGAGCTGTTTTTAACGTTCAAGCAAGAGAAGGGCATTGCATATCTTATTCAGGCGCTTAAAAAAGGTGGACTGGAAAGCAAGTAAGTTTCATAACATCATATCAATATCCGGAATGTTTTCAGGAAGATCTACATGCATATCTTGTTAATCTTTAATTAATATTCCTAGAGTAATTATTTATGCTGAATTTTATGCATGTCGCAAATAAACTTGCTTTATTTGGGTGCACATTTTATTTCGTACATTAGCAATCAATTTATATGCCTAATGAATGCAAAACTATAATAAATTTAATTGGTTTTGCTTGCAGACTTATGGACTTTTTCCCACCAAACAAACGTACTGAAGAATATTTTAAGCAAGTTTTTCTTGACAAAGAACTCAATGAGATCATTAAGTTGCATAAAGCACAGGCCAGCCAAGAGGCCAAACGTGAACTGCAGCAGACCCTCATCGATGATATTAATGACGAGAAGGCACATAATGAGATAACTGCAGACATCAAAGAGTTTGCACTGCGTACCAACATTCCTGATCATGAGATAATTGTTATTGTAAGTGGTTTGGACGTCTGAGTACTTATATATATATATCTAATATAATACTGTTGAACTTGATATTTGAAGATTTGGTCCACAATCATGTCGTTGGGTGAATGGAACAAAAAGGAGGAGCTTGTCACTGATCAAGCTGTGCGTCATCTGAAGGTATATTGCACTCTATTGAAAGCCTTCGCCTCAACGGATCGTTCAGAATTGGCATTGATATTGAAAGTGCAGGAGTTCTGCTATGAGAACATGAATTTCATGAAAGCGTTCCAAAAGATCATCTTACTATTTTACAAGACCTCGGTATTGTCCGAGGAGATCATCTTGCGCTGGTACAAGGACGGCCACTCCAACAAAGGCAAGATGCATTTCCTTGAGCAAATGCGCAAATTCGTCGAATGGCTCCAATCTGCTGAGGAAGGTTAGTATACGATAAATATATAAAATACATTTTTTTATATGGTTTGGCAATTTTTGAGAATGGTTTTGCCATGTGGCACTGCTTACATTGTACAAAATTGCAAAAGCAATTGGGTTTTTTGCTTGCCTCGTTGTTTTTTTAATCAATAAACAATGCAGGCCAATGAAAACCTGGACAAAGGATATAAATAATTGTAGCATGTTTCCTGTTGTCACTTTTTAAGCTGGATAGAACTCCAAAAAGGTCAGAGGAAATATGCCAGAGCAATTGAATGATTGGGTGTCCATACAACTTGATTATAGTTCGATTTGGCCAATAATCGTTCGGACAAATCCCAAGTAGTATATATATATATATATATTTTAGCAAAAATCCATTCTCGCATACTACATTTTTGTTGATTGTACTCGTCAGTGGGTAACATCATTTTTAAGGTATGCCAGAGCAAAAGAATGATTGGGTGTCCATATAACTTAATTATAGTTACATTTGGCCAATAATCGTTCGGACAAACCGATTACAAATGCCAAATTTGAAAGTGTTGTAAGACTAATGTGTTGTTTTCTTTCAATTTTCAGAATCTGAATCGGATGACGAGCCAAAATTGGGCGACTAACAAATATATTATGCGCAGTTCATTATCTCATCGACAAAGGAATACAAATCGATAGAATGAAGCCGCTACCAACTTTCAACATTATATATTTTGCATTAACAACAGCCAACCGAACTACACTCCCATTTGGAAACTATTCCTAGATGTTAACAAGACCTCCATGGACTCTGCAACGTGAAGAGAGAAAGAGAGAACCAAGCCGCAAAATTCGAAATTTACTGTACACATTTTAATAGTGTTTCAAAACTGCTTTCTCAATTTTAAAACGTGCACTTAAAAATTGTTAAATTGATTTATTTTGAGCAATATTTAAGTGTTTCACAAAGAAAAAGAAAATATGATGAAAACCAAAATAAAACTGGACAAATTGTTTATATATACAAGCGAAGAGACACCCGACAAATCTTGTTATTTCAGTTGCATCTGAAAGCAATAACAACAAATAACATTCAATGTAATTTTTTTATTTTAAAATCAACATGAAATGATTTTAAGTGAAAAACAACTGGTCAGGACTTTTAGGTTAAATAGTAAATGCAATTTATGCAGTTAGACATCGATACACAATTTATATATATTTGAATGATAAGTAAAGACAAGAAAAAACCGGCGGACCATCTTGAAACAGATGAAAAAAAAAACAGACACATTCTTGGGAAATCACATCTCAATTGAAAATGGGGAGGGGGGTAAAATGAATTTAAAAAAGGCAAGTGCATGGAAAGAAAAGAAGAAGATAAACATAAATAATATATACAATTAAAATAAACAAATGTAAAACAGAAATGGTTTTGTTTGATTTTAAACCGAAGAAAGCATGTCTAATCTGAAATGGCTGCAAGACTTGCAATGTGCGGCAAATGGCAAAATTTATAAGCATTGACGTTGTATGACTCGCATATTGAGTAACTGATTAATCTGAAATGTCTGCCAGAGTTTTTACGGAATGGATTAGCATTCACGCTGGACATTGCTCTAAATGGAGTGAAAGAATTCTTATCTCTTTCTAAAAGCACTTAAGAGAAGTCAGAACACTTGACTTCGGCACGTCTAAGTTGGCATACTCTTGCAGAGTGGAGTCACCACACCGATATCTAACTAAATAAAAGCGACTCATGATTCCAATGAAAGCATATGATTCAGCTGTACAATGCCAATGATTACTTTCGCATAGTAACACACACACTTGGTAAGTTTAATCCGTGTATCTCTGTGAGCAAAAAAGTTCCATATTATCCATAAGATATAGTGATTAGATCCAGCCGACTCTGACGTATGTACTACCTGCAGGACATTTGCCTAGTTTAACGGAAGTAGACGCGTAGAAGCAGACGGACAGCCATGGCTATTACATCGACTCGGACTTAAATACAAAGTTATAAAAGCCTCTGCGACTAGCAATAGTTACTCTCAAGCAAGCACATTTAAGGTGTTAATACCAAACTTTGGATCGAGATGAAGATCGCGGTGGTTTCACAACTCTCTCAAAGCTGCCAAGATCTGTGGCTTTCCGATCGTATACTTGATCATTTCCAGTTTGTTGCCTTGGCTAACTGTGAAAAGCTAGATTTCGTTTAATACTGCTGTTAAGCTTGAGTTTGAGCTCTTAAAATGAATGAAAGTGCGCAAAATATGTTTGTTTTGTTTTTGGAAATACTGTTTTTATTCAACATAAATTTTGTTTAAGTTTAAAAGTAATTTTGTTGCATTTGTATTTCGTTTTACTCGATGTTATATATGTAATAATGCATATGCTATTGGATTTTTATTGTATTTGTTGTATGCTAAATTTTTGTTTAGTTATTTTTCGTGAACACGCAAACATTAAAATACAAATATGTGTGTGTATTGTTTAGAGCCAGATATGAACGGTGCGTTATTGTTTATAGTACAAATGTGCAGCGTCTGCGGCAGCCATATAAATTGCGACTTATAATTTCCATTTTCTTTTTTTTTAGTTAATTTTATATATATATATTTATATGTATTATATGATTTTGGAATTGGAAGCAGGTAAAACATTTTGGGCAATTATATGTTTTAACAAATTCAGCTACTTGGCCACTTGGCAATACTTCATCAACTGAGCGTGCATTAGCTGTGTGTGTGTGTGTGGGTGTGTGTGTAACTGTGTGTATTTTCTTTCATCGATATTCACAACAACAGACATTGGTGTGTTTTTTTATGGCCGATTTATAACAACAATGTGCCAGTTGCAAGTGCACAGACGCACTTTGCCAGCGAGTCAGCGAAATGATTGCATTCACACATTTCGGTGGCAAGCTGGCAATAATGCTGATTGTGCGCCCGTGCAACTTGCAAGTGGCACCAATAAGAGTTTCTGGATCCGCTGCGCCGCACATTGCACATTTGAATAATTGAATAACATGTCTAAAAAGAACTGCATAACAAAAATAACTCAGTAATCAAATAATGAATGTACAACAAAATTTACAGACAAATGCAAAAAACAAAATCAGAAGAATATTACAAAAAAAAAAAGAAGTAAAGAAACTAAATGAAAAGAAGACGCATTCGCATCGATATCAACTTAAAACGGATCGAAAAGTGTTGTAGGAATGTTATTATGATTAGCTTATATTGTTTACGCCGGTTAGTTTCATAAAAACAAACTTTAACAAACTCTTTTACGGATTTGAATGCACTTATAGAACTTGGTTTATCTGTTGAAATATTCTCTAAATTATATATGTATATTGTAATTATTGGCAAATATGTAAGTACTTGTAACACATAATGGTAGCCTACATATCTGACCAAACATTTTTCTCTTCTTTCTTCTCAGTTTCACTATAAAAAGACAACGGCAATAATAATTATAATTAATAGACACAATTTTTTTTCCTTTTTTTTGTTGTTAAATGAGTTCAAGAGTATGAGTTTTCTTCTTCGGGTTGTGGTATTTTCTTGTTGTTGTTGTAATAAGCTTGAACTTTGTTTGTTGGTATTGTTTTTGTTTTTGCACTTAAAGAAAAATTTAATCGGTGAATTTACGATTAACGTTGCGGCCAAACAGGGCGTTACGGATTTCTGGCACAAGCTGCTGCGAAATCAACTCTAATCTGGACTCCAGAGTATTCGGCACCTAGACAATAAGAAACACAGGCATAAAAGATCAAAATATGTCATCAAAGTTATATTCCGTCAATACGGACCTTAATGCGTCCATTCAAGGCCAACAGCTCAACACCGCCACAGGTGTCGGCTGCCAAGAACTCTTTCTCATCGATGAACAACTCAACTTCTTGTCTCATTGCGGATTTGTACTGCTCAGCAGCGGATTGAAGGACTCCCCGGACGAGGGGCACATCGACTGCACGACAGCGAAGGGTTACCTTGGGCTCCATCACCTGATACAGGCCTTGCACAATCAGTTTGTCCAGGACGGTCTTGTATTCGTTCTCGTTCTTGGTGACCTCGCCCAGACGCTTGCGTGCATCCTCAAGCACACTGCTCACATGATCCTCACGCACTTTGAGCACCTAAAAGCATAGCGAGAGAATTTTAATCAAAAGTTACCGGTTTTTTTTTTTAGCGAATTTATTGAGCAGACCTTCAAGCGAGCCTGATTGAGCATGTTGGAGGATTGGATTTTCTTTTGCAGCTCAACCTGCTTCTCCTTCTTCTCGTAGTACTCCATTATCTTGAGACGCTGTTGCTGAACCAGGCGTCCCTTCTCAATATTGAACTCCTCCTCGGCTTTGGCATCGATCTCCTCGGCTTTCTCATTGGCCTCCTGCTCAATGAATGCCATCATATGTTTGATCTATAAAAAAATGTGGTTTAATTAGTAAATTATAATAATGCATTTTTTATTTTATTAAAGGAAAGCGCCGTAAATTAAGGGCGCCAAGTGCTGCTTGCATTTTTGAAAACAAACCTAAGAAAGCGCCTCTTAAGCAAATCACATGATTTTAGTTGCTCGTACATCATTCAAATTTCTAACAGTTAATCGCTGATTCGATAACTTCATCAGCAGGTGCAAGTTACGTTGCCACAAACATTAAATATGCATTTTAATGTTTTTAACTTTTTTCGTAAGTTTATTTAAATGGGTTTGATAAGACACGGCTGGCCAGTGCCTTAACAGCCCAGTCGTGTGACAGGGTCCACAATAGCGTGTTCGCTGTCACAGTTGTCTCGCTTTGGCACATTGCTCGGGTCTAGTGCGTGTCACATGACCAATAAGCAATTTAGCTTTTTGCGTAAAAATTGTGAGCAAACTTTACTTTTCACACACGATAGCAAGAGACATTTGACTATTTCGCTAAAAATATATAATAAGAGTATGCGCTATACAACTGACTTGCTCAAAACCTTTGCAGATTACATATTTAAATAGTTAAATGATTGCAAAAGCTGCATGCTAAAATTCACATGACTACGGAGAGAATCCCATGACTTCGCCATCTTTCTTGCTGGCATTGAGACTGTTGTTTTACTTGGGATTCGGACAGTTCGATTGGAAATTTTGCAATTTGTTAAGAATCTTGCACAATTAATTGAGTTTCGTTTTACACTCGTTTTCTTACCTGTTTTTGTACATCAGCATCGCTCAAAGCCATCTTGACTGATTTTTCTCACTTTCCACAAAATCGAAATTCAATAGTTCTGAAGGAATTCACGTACTACCGTGCGCCTGTAATGATTCGTAACTTAATGATTAATTTCTTAATTATACAACCGGAAAAACACGGTGTATTAATTGTGAATTTAAGACGAGAAACGACGGAACCGAAAAATATACTTGCAGTATGAGTGCCTTCTGCTCGTCGTCTGAAATTTTCACTACCACAAATCGATCATATGATTTTACTTCGTGATGTGCAGTGCTGTAAGCGGCACAACTATCGTCCATACAAACGACTTAATCGGTATTCCTAATAAGCGATATCTTACAACATTAACCCGATAGTATCGCACGATACTTCTATTTTCGGTTTCATCGGTTTCATCGATAACTTAAATATCGATATAATGTGAATATCTCTATCATCGATGACCGCAGTACAGCTTTAATGTAAACACGCTATTGAGTGAAAATTTGTGTTTTCGTGCTGTAAGCGGCACAACTATCGTCCATACAAACGACTTAATCGGTATTGCTAATAAGCGATATCTTACAACATTAACCCGATTGTATCGTACGATACTTCTATTTTCGGTTTCATCGGTTTCATCGATAACTTAAATATCGATAGAATGTGACCATCTCTATAATCGATAACCGCAGTACAGCTTTAATGTACACACGCTATTAGTGAAAATTTGTGTTTTCGTTTGCAAATAGGAATATTAGAGTAATTAGTGGACAGAATGGAGACGCTCCTGGAGCAGCAGCGTCGTTACCATGAGGAGCGCGAGCGTCTCGTCAAACTGATGGTCGACGAGCATGCGACAAAGAAGCCCGGCGAAAAGGAGCGCATCCACAGTGAACACCGGCTAAAGTATCTGATGGAGCTGCATCACAATGCGACAACGCAATTGCGCGACCTCTACGAGGACAAGGACAATGAGCGAAAGGCCGAGATTGCCGCCCTATCCGGACCGAATGAGTTTAACGAGTTCTATGCGCGTCTGAAGCAGATCAAACAATTCTACAAATCGCATCCAGCTGAAGTGAGTGTTCCACTCTGCGTGGAGTTTGATGAGATGATCAAGGTGTACAATAATCCGGATGATATGAGCGCATTGGTTGAGTTCACCGACGAGGAGGGCGGCGGTCGCTATTTGGATCTGAACGAGTGCTACGAGATCTATTTGAATTTGCGCGGCGTCGAGAAATTGGATTACATCACGTACCTCATGTCCTTCGATCATGTCTTTGACATATCACGTGAGCGTAAAAATCGGGAATTCCGCAAGTATATCGAAACACTAAACAATTATCTACACAGCTTCATACTGCGCATCCAGCCGCTGCTCGATCTCGAGGGTGAACTGGTCAAAGTTGAGCTCGATTTCCAGCGTCAATGGCTCCAAGGCACCTTTCCCGGCTGGTCGCTGAAGGAGACGGAATCGGCGCTGGCCAATACGGGCGCCCATTTGGATTTGAGCGCTTTCTCCAGCTGGGAGGAGTTGGCTTCCCTCGGCCTGGATCGTCTCAAGTCGGGATTGGTTGCCCTCGGCCTCAAATGTGGCGGCACTTTAGAGGAGCGCGCTCAGCGGCTGTTCACCACCAAGGGCAAGAGCACCCTGGATCCAGCTCTAATGGCCAAGAAACCAAGTGCTAAGAATGCCAATGCGCAAACACGTGAAAATGCCCGTAACAAGGAAATTGCCCAGCTGGAGGCGTTGCTCTATAAATATGCGGAGCTGCTGTCCGAGCAGCGGGCAGCCACCAAGGAGAATGTGCAGCGCAAACAGGCACGCACCGGCGGAGAGCGAGATGACAGCGATATTGAGGCCAGCGAGTCCGATAACGACGATGATCCGGATGCTGACGATGTGCCCTTCAATCCGAAGAATTTGCCACTCGGTTGGGATGGCAAACCCATTCCGTACTGGCTGTACAAGCTGCACGGCCTTAACATCAGCTACAACTGCGAGATCTGTGGCAATTTCACATACAAGGGTCCCAAGGCATTTCAGCGGCACTTTGCTGAGTGGCGACATGCGCACGGAATGCGCTGCTTGGGCATACCGAATACGGCGCATTTTGCGAACGTGACACAGATCGAGGATGCGATCACGCTGTGGGAGAAATTGAAGTCGCAGAAGCAGAGCGAACGCTGGATTGCCGATCAGGAGGAGGAGTTCGAGGATTCCCTGGGCAATGTCGTCAATCGCAAGACATTCGAGGACCTTAAGCGACAAGGATTGCTCTGAGATGAATGTAGTTTTATGCCTAATCAATAATATACAATTTTTAAATGCAACCCCCTTCATTATCACATAAATACGCATTAGAATTTTCATAATCCAAGAATAATTCAAAAAATTGTAATTTTTTTGGGTTTTAAAAAATGGACAATTGGTTCTCGTCCCTGCTGAGTCGTTAAGATCATTTGGGTTATTCCTTGGCTTTCATTTTTGCATATGATCAGCACTAATGTTATGAATAAAAATACAGACATTTTTAATAATTCATTATTTCTACATATTAATAGTTGATTTTTAATCAGTCAATTAAAATCAACTAGATATGTGTGCCTCCATTTTGAGGCCCAGTTTGTCGACTGTCGCTAGCGGAAGTAGGAAAATTTTACGTGATTCCAGCTGCTGCTGCGGACTTTCAGTCGTTTGCAGCCAAGGAAATTCCTGATATTGTGCTTCTTGGCTGAGATGAGTGAAAGCCGTTTGTGTAGTGTGAATTTGCACCTTGAATTTGGCATTGTTCCCCAATTTTGGTAATTGCTTAACGCGTTCTGCCATTTTGTACAGAGCGGCGCTCAACTGTTGCTCGTATTTGATTAAATACTGATCCTGTGTCTGCTGCTGCTTGTCGACAACGGGTTGAATTTCCAGCAGATAGCTTTCCAGATGCGCCGACTCTGTGGCATACACAATGACTTCCAGCTGCAAGTGCTGCTGAGCTGGCTGCTGCAGCAAATTTTCCACTGTCTTCAGCACATTTGCAAGATAAGAGTTTAATCCGGGAAAGGCGATAATAAAAACAGGCGTGTTGTAAACACGGCGTTTTTTAAATACTTGTGCTGGATAAACGCCACGTACGTAAAGTATATGATTTAAAATGACTTCGATGGCTTCCACATGAATTGCGGCACTATTTTCCAGTTCCATTCTGATTTAAGTTTACGAATTAATTCATTTCATTAGCTGCTGTAAGCATAAACACTGCCTGAGTTACGTGCTAAAATATACCTAAATAAAAATAATGATTGGTCACACTTTGTACTTAAGCAGTAGTTGAACGATTCCATAGCGAATTTATCTTGATAAATTAAATTATTGCTTTACGTTCTTTTGCAGAAACAGTTTTAAACACAATATACTTAATTTAAGCGAAAACTACCAATATGGTTTTTGTTGTTTGTATTTAGTTTGCGTTAAAAAAAGAAAAGCTTAGCTAAATTAAGCAACCAGAGCGGATGCTGTGCTGGACTCGTATTTCCAATTCGGTGGCAGGACGCTCTTTGTCTTGTAGTACCGGGCCAGGCGATGGATTCTCGACTCGACCAGAATCAAACGAAACTTGCCGTCTTTATCCTTGCGACTGCGCTCTAAATGCTTGCGGATGGCGACCGCCTTCTTGATCATATGGTACAAGTCCTCGGGAATGTCTGGCTTAAGGCCAACCGATTTCATTATGCGCAGGATTTTGTTGCCGTTCACAAAACGCACCTGAGCTACGCCATGAGAATCACGCAAAATGATACCTAAATAAAAACCAAACAGAGCTCAATCTCAAACATAACCTCAAACTGTCAACACAAACAATATTTACCAATTTTGGATGGAGTCAGGCCCTTTTTGCCTAGTTTCTTGATCTGTTCCTTGACATCCTCGGCATTGAGTTTCAGCCACGATGGCACCGAGCGTCTGTAGGGTAGAGCCGACTGGGAAATACCCTTGCTGAAAATAAATCGTAAATTTGAGAATTGTTTTTCCAAGTAAAAAACCAACAAAAACTAGGCAAGGTTTTCATTGCAAAATGTGCTCGCTTAATATCCCACTTTGGAATAAAGTTCGCGTGCAGATTAATGTAAGCGCTTTCGTACATTAGGCAGACACATTTCACGCCAATTCTGGCTCATTAATCAATCGAAAATGCACTTTACCCTGGAGCGTGCATACGACCCATGTTGAGTGCTTAGTTTTTGTTACCGAAAAGAAAGTGGAGAGTCTACACGCACAGTGCAATACTGTGTTGTCAGAGTTGCTAATGACTGTGCAACTATCGATATTTTTCGATATTTACGATATTCACACGGGGCTTCAGAATGACGGACAGTATTTAATGAGCTGAAAGGTTGAAAAGGAAATTCATTTCATGATGGTTGCCAGTTATGCGAATTACTCAAGCTTTATACAAATTTTGAATTGTTTCTCTTTCGGGACAGTACCAGCTTTCTTCTTATTCTTTTTAACTGAATCGGACTTAAAAATGCGATAATCTTTGAATTTATAAAAATACGGTTAGGTGTGACCTGACCAGCGTAAAAATACTACCGCATGTGACCTATAGCCAGTTCAGTAAAATTTTGGGCTTACCATTTTAACCCTGTGAGAAGCAAAGAGCTGCGCGTAAAATCGAGAGAGAGAGCAAAACAAAGTCGAAAGTACATACGTACATGCATACAGAGCTAATTGGGAAGAAAACACGGTTCGCGCCATTTCATAATCCACAAAATAAAAAAAAGTGTATTGGATTCGCAACGCGTAAATAATAATTTCCGGGTTTTGCCTCAGGCCAACAGAATCTGTGTGACCACTTTGTTGTTTGTGGAGACGCTTGGCGTGCTCATGTCAATGTGTGTTTGTGCGCCTGTGTTTGTAAGTATGTTTCCCTGAAGCATGAATAAATATACAAACTCAAATTGTTTGTTTTCACATTTCGTCATTAAAGGCACGATAAAATATGGATACTGATACAGAAGATGGTAAGTGTTCTCTCCCTATCGAATTTCCTAGACGGCGTTACACACAGACGCACACACACATTTGGCACATAAATACATGGTGTAGGCTTTACAAATGGCATGTTTATGCGTGTGTATGTGTGTGTGTGTGTGTGTGTGTTTGTGTGTGTATATACGGTTTGTTGTTAACGCGGTATGTGTGATCGTTTTGGGGTCTGGTCTGCTGTTGGTCAGTTGCTATTTTGCTCTCGCCATGAACAACTCTCATTGCCGGCGGCTAAGCGCAGATGGGCACACATTTTACGGTGATTAAGTCAGCGTTATTTTAATAACAAAAAAAGCACACAAAAAAAATTAGCACATAAAACAATAGAATTTTGGCATTCATATTCACAAATGAAATGTTTACAGATTCTGCAAACACCAGCACCACTTCCAGTGATGTAATCAAAAGTCTGTTGGAAATAGCAAAAAGTCGACCCGGCACCAATGTGGCCAAATCAATTTTGGCTTACCATGAGACACCGGAGCTTTCAAATCTGCTTCTTGTCATCGAGGAAGTGTCAAAGAACACTGATTTTGCAACCGATCTGCAGTTGTCGCTAAACTACGTAAGTACCAAGGAAAAATGAATTTATAGAAAAACAAACCACTTTGACAATTATCCTTTAGTATCTGGAAGAATTTTTGAATCAATGGTCCAACTCGAATGTTGCGCCTCGCACAAAGTGGGCTGCCGTCGGCAACGTGCTGCAATATAGCAGCAAAATCTATGAAATCCGTGTGGAGCTCATGCACCAGGAGGTGGTGAAACAGGTGTCCAAACTGCTCTTTGTCGATCCCAGCAAGGATGACAGCAACAATCATAATGGGTAAGTTCAAACTACAGTTGCATGTGCATGCCATGTGCTTAATTCGTTTGTCGAGATCCCGACGCCCGTCGCCGCCATGCTGTCTGCTTGAGTTGTGCTTATCTGATGACGCCGCTTATCGGCGCTTCTCTCCTCTCACTCACATTCGCCGGTGCCACTTCCTTTTCCATCTTTCGACTGAGCACATGCTAAATACAATGTTAAAGATGTGACTTGAAATACAAAAAGATTATTGCAATCAAATTCAATTCAAAAGTATTATTTGTTATTATCTAAACAGATGTATTAGTTCTGGCTAACCTAAAAAGATTGCCGATAAGAAATGCAATTATATAACTATATATTTTTTATTTTATTCTATTTACTTATATTTATAATTATTTAACAATGTGCTTCTTTTTCGCCCGTACAGCGGCAATGAGGCTAACAAGCCGGAGGAGCCGCGCAAGCGCCGCACTAAGAAGCTCATTCAAACGGAAATCGATTCCTTTTGTTATAAATTGCAACCTCGAAAGTTCAAAACTATGTCCGAGGAGAAGCGCTTTAGTCGCGTCGGCTTTGAGACAAATAAGAATCGAAATCGTACAATTGAGCACATGTATCAGGACCATACGCCGTCCCATCTGTGGAAGTATGCTCCCATTGTGGAGCCAGGCAATGCCTACGAGCACGATGAGAAAAAGAACTACAAGCTGTTCACATATCTACCCGAGCCGAGGTA
Source organism: Drosophila basisetae (assembly GCA_035041595.1). NCBI lineage: Eukaryota > Metazoa > Arthropoda > Insecta > Diptera > Drosophilidae > Drosophila > Drosophila basisetae. Next base: position 7,571,170 of record JAWNLB010000070.1, read on the forward strand.
TAATACGCTACTGCCGGACATTCAGTTTGAGCGTCTCAATTTGATCAAAGAATATGTGAATGCGAATCTTGATGTCTGCGACACTCTCAACGAGAACATGAGCAACCGGGAGTACCTGGATGAGTACATAGCTCTGGAGAATCAAATGCTCGCCTCTCGCTTCGGGGAGTTAAGTATACAGAAACAACCGCGGGGTGGGCTGGATGACGAGCAGGCCAAGCGAATATGCTTTGATCAGCAAAATCAGCAGAAACGCTCCATGGAGAGTCCCGTAGAGAATTCTAAACGAATAAGACTGAGTGAGGAGTGGAACGATGACTACGACATCAACATGGAGATTGACGAAACTGGTGCTCCTGTCACAGAGTTGGGCGATAAGCTAAATTCACTGATGCTCTCTGATGCGTCAAATGTGAAGATCAATAGCGGCCAGTTGGACGAATGCGCGTTGAGCAGTACGCTAGCCTCGAATGATCCTAGCTGCTTGAACAGCACGTCTAAGCTGGAACTGTCTGTTGTTAACGGTGATAAGGACGACAGCAATGATGCTGGCATTGGCATGGAGGACCTAATTATTCCATTGGTAACAGGTAAACTGAAGTGTGCACAGTTTTTGCTGGTAGATTCCGTCGCACTAGCAATTTGAGGATAAGTTTTTTGTTAGTCCTGTATATTGTAGACACAGTTGACTTATTCTATTTGTTTTGATTTTATTTTATTTACGTATGTATTTCGTTTGTGATGTGCCTGCCTGTCTGCATCCAAATGCTGTGTGCAGCTCAATCTTTTGATGACGAGGGTATTGTTCTTACAGATAATGTAGAGGAGCTTCAGCGTCTGCAGTCGCTGTCGCCCAAGGTAATAATACAGGACATACTGCCCGGTGTGCCCGACAAGGCCAACCTGAGCGTGCGCGTCGACTCCGAAATGCTTGCCCTGGGCGGCATCAATAAGCTGCTCGAGGAAATTGTCAATGCGCCACGTGAGGTTCACTATCCAATCGAGCTAAATATTTTTCAGTTATCCAAGAAAAAACTACGCAGACAATGTGTCTTTAAACTAACCAGCGAATTTCAATTATATAAACAAGCGGTAAGTATACATTATTAATATTATTTATTAATATTATAACAATCACATTAATCATCTTTCGCAGCGCATTCCAGTCAGACGAGTGGCTGAGCCCAAACCACCAAGAATTGTGCCTGTTGTCAACCATTCAGAACTGGAATTTGATTCAGAATTTAGTATGTTACATAAATTTGATGCGGCTTGAACATCTAGTTAATTTGCAGTTCTATTGTTTTACAGACTTTCTTGGCTTTAGACGTCCCACTTATGATTCTGGCATAGATCAGGAGGAGATTAGAGCGGAAATGGTCCATTCGCCATCGGATGATGGCATTATCGTTGATGTGGCCATTGATGAGCCACTGGACTTAAACGCAACCGAAACTGCCCAGCAGTCTGGTGAAGTTCAACAAGTAAGAGATGTTGAGGAAGCGGAAACCGACCTGAAATTGCCGGAAATTCCAATGGACACCATCGACACAACTTTAAATAAAACGGAAGCAAATGGGGACTTAGATGCCGACGGGACATTGCCTGAAATGCCACTGGACACCTTGGACACGACAAGAGCATTAAATGAAACGGATGTGGATGCCATCGGGACATTGCCCGAAATTCCATTAGACTCTTTGGACTTACAAGCATTGGATGAAACGGAGAACACAAGAGTGTTAGCACAGGATAGTGGCTTAGGTGCCACTCTCATGGACGCAGACTGCGAAGGCTGCGACACAGCTAATACAGACTGGGATGATGACTACACCTACAATAGTATTGATGAAGAAACTGATGCTAAGGTGAGGAAACCATGACATTGATCACTGCAACCCGTTAGATATATCGATTCCCCTGTGCCAAAAGCCATTCCAAAAGCAAGATTCTTTGTCTTTTGGCAAGGTGACACAATCTGCAACGTGCATTGCAACAGGCAAATTCCTTTGTTGATTATACCTAGTCTGTAGTGTCTTATCAGTAGTCTGTTTGGAATATTCCTTTGTATACAATATCAAGTTTAGTTCATTTTATCGATAACTGCCCTCGTTTTCTGTGTATTAGTTTGCTCGTGTTAATCAGTAAACCGTTTTTCTATTTGTTGTAGATTATTGATTGGCATCGCCGGATGGCGCCCATACTGGAAATGGCACATGAGCGTCAGAATTTCAGCATAGAGGATCTAAAGAAAGATGTTGTAGACAAATGCGTCGAGCAAGGAGGAGAAGCGACGCTCGCGGATGTTGTGCGGAATAAGGAAGAAGGCGCAGTATGTCGCTATATGCTGTCAATGCTGCTGCTGGTAAGTGCCACATTAGTTGGTATTATTTGTGCTTATACATATTAATCGAATTTGTGTCATAGATAAATGATGGAAATGTGGAGCTGCAAACTGCCGCACATAATAAGGAGGAACCAATTGAGATGCATCAGCTCAAGATGAAATTGATCAGCACGAAATTAAAACAAATAAATCCCGAGGACGACATTGGCAACATGAATAATGCCAACGAGTCTGATACGACAACCAGCACAGCACCAGCAGCACCATCACAGACACCAACACAACCAGCTAAAGCTGTGCGTCGCAAGTCATCTGACGCAGCTGGACCAACAAATGTAAAAATAGTGCGTCTTATCAAACCTGTGCCAAAGGCAAGATCACGTCCAGACGATGCAGACTCTGGCATATCATCGCTGTCGGCCTCCATAGCGTCCACGTACTCCTCAGTCACGTAGCGGAGGCCGTAGGGATAGCTGCTGCCGTGTGTCCTCTGTGTGCATGCTTATTTTGATGTTTATGTTTAGTCTAGTCTAGTCTGTCGGGCAAAGATTAATACTGACGTTTGTAGATCATATGTATGCATGTACCTGTCAATATGTTTTGTCAAATCAGATTTTTAACCTAACGCGAATTATTCCTTGCAGCAGAGGAGATTGCCCCGACGTCTGCCCTTTCCATGGGTATAAAGAAAATTAAGAGGCTGCGCTGGCCGTGCAACTGACAAATGCATTTTATGCACGATTTTTATTTTTTTTTCTTAAGAAATGTACAAATTTTTAGCTATAAGAACTTTTTAAAAGAAATGCAATTTTTAGTTTTATGTAATAATAGAGCCTATTTTTAGCACTTTATGTTCTGTAGTGTAGGCCCAAAATTGAAACAGTATTATTTATGCTCGATTTTCGTATGCTTGAAAAACTTTTAGAAAGTTTTTTTTTTTTTTTGCTTATCATTTCGCTTTACTTTATTATTTTCCTATACATTTAACTTTTTTATTATTCATTTTCATTATTTCGAAGTTTGCTTATGTTTTTCATATCATTTTTAGATTATACTTTTCTTTTGGACTTTCGTTAATTTTTCATTCCTGAATTCAACATTTTCTTTTCATTACGTTAATAATTAATTTTCATTATGCTTACTAATTTCCCAATTAAAACTCTTTCAGAAGCACGCGTTATTTGGAAATCATTTGAGCTATTAGTAAATAAACTCCAGTACCTGATCTCGTAGTGTATTAAGAATACTTTTTCAACTTTTAATGAAAGTAAAAATTCTTAACATTTTATATAACTGTTAGAGAAAATGATATATTTACAAATGAACGTGCAAAAAAGCAACTTTTTTTTTTCATAGCCTAAGAAAAAAAATCAAAGAAACAAAAAATATCTGTTTTCATTTGGTTCGGAAATTGGGAAGAAGATTCTTTAATGATTCGACAATTGTGTGTTAAGAAAGTGTACAGAAATGCTGCTACTCATCATGTAGACGACCAATTACATTTGAAAATTTGATTTAAAACATAATTCGACGACTATTCCGAATCGCTGCTGCCACCTGATTTGGTTTTCTCCTCGTCCTTTTGTTCCTCAGTCTTGTAATGGCGGTATTCCTTTTTGAGTTCCCACATATTTTTGTGCGGATTCTTCATGTTGTAGTCACAAACGTCCTTAAGTATCTCCTTCAGGTAACTAATGGGCTGATTGGTTATCTTGACCAGATCCTTAATATTATAGTACTGATGCTTCTCAAAGGCATGGAAAAGCATATCCATCACAGCATTCTTGTCGTCGCGAGCCTTCTTCCCTTCAGCCTTCTTGCGCTCGCGATACTCAATCTAAAACATACGAAATTGGATGTGTAAAAATATACACTAACCACGGTCATTCAGTCAATCTTACATTATGAGCATGATCCTTCACTGGCTTGTAGTTTTGTACGATCTTGTCGATGGGCTGCACCCGACGTTGCGGCTCCGATGCCTTGCGTATGGACTCGAGCTTCAGTTTCATGTAGCAAGTGTCGGCGATGGGACGGCACTCCAGCTTCTGCACAATGCGGCCCTCCATATACAGTTTCTCGCTGTCCGGCGTCGCTGAGGCACCGGCGGCACCATTTTCCTTGCCATTGCTGGTGCCGGCCGCTGCCTCCGTCGGTGTCATGTGGGAGAAGACGCCAAGCGTCTGCTTGGTCACCTGTGACACGTCGAGCACATGCTCTGTGGGTATTTTCTCATCTGGATCCAGGGCGAGTACGGCGGGCGTCAGTGAAAGTGAGACTTGTGCTTTTTGGCCAGGCGTTTTGCTGATGCGCAGCTTGCCGACGTCCATGTTTGTGGGTGCCTTTTCCCATTTCTGTGCTATGTATTTTGGCACCTTCACTAGCCAGACGCCGCGTCCGGCATTGGACAGATCCAGGTCCTTGTCAATGATTTGCACTTTGTCCTTGTCATCCTTAGACATGTTCTGTTCTGGTTTCAAAATTAATTCCTCAAGCAATCAGGACGTACAAAATGCAAATGCCAAATATAGCTGCACAGCTGAGGCGCAAAGGTTGCCACTGTGTTAGAAATATGACACCATGTCAGTAGATTAAAAGGTTGTGAATTTGAGATTTGTGACGTCATGTATGGGCACTTAAGTACATCAGGTGTTCGAAGAACATTATGAATTAAGAAAGTTTCTACTTAAATTTAGCTTATATACCATTCGTATTGAATCGTACAACAAGTAAGTTTAATGCTCATTTCACAATATATATGTTAAGCATTCTGCCGCCTCAAGAAACAATGCTGCCAGCTCGCTTTACGCTACCTGACAACATCAGCTGATGCAGATTTTACAGGCTGGATATTTGTATCGGTGAATTGTGTGCAAACTGAAGTAGATAAGTTGGGATTAGGAAATGGCACCGCCAGCGGCACGGGCGCGCTACAATGCCAACAAGGCTGACAACCAGATACTCACCAAAAAACCACCGAAACGTCTAAATGACAAAAAAGACACCGCCGGGGACGTGTCAACCGGCAATCACAAGAAGGAGAAGAAGAAGTTTGTATTTTCGATGTATTTACAGAAAATTAATCTCTAATTTTTAAAAACATAATCATATTTTATTAGTAAACAATTATCGTCCGTTGTGCAGAGTGCGGACAAGGCACAGACGAACTCTAACCCTAATCCAATTATGCCCAGTGTGCACACTGCCTTCAAAACATTTGTCAGCGCGCGCCTTTGCAGCGCCATTTGGGCGTACATTTCCGACTGTGATGAGACCTTCAACTACTGGGAACCGCTGCACTACATCATCAATGGTCATGGCCTGCAGACCTGGGAGTACAGTCCGCAATTTGGCCTCCGCTCCTACACATATCTATTGCTGCAAGGCGTGCCCGGCTGGGTGTATCAAAAGATATTCAATCCAAGTCCCATACTCATCTTTTATATGGTCCGCTGCATGCTGGGCTTTGGCTGTGCCGTAATGGAGCGTTTCATGTACAAGTGAGTATAGTTCGCAGGGCATCACTGTGTGCTTGTGTTTCAATCATTGTTAATATGGGCAGGCAAATCAAGTTGAACACATTCAATAGCTTCGACATTCTCTATTTACAGATCCATTTGCCAGGAGTTTGGCATACACGTTGGACGCCTCTGGCTAATATTCCAATTGTTTAGTGTCGGCATGTTTGTATCCAGCACTGCGCTCTTGCCGTCCTCCTTCTCCATGTATTTTGGCTGCGCTGCCTTGGCCGCTTGGTGGCAGCAGCGCTACAGTTTGGCCATCTTTTTTACGGCTATTTCGGCGCTGTTGGGCTGGCCCTTTGCGGCGCTTATTGGTGTGCCGCTGGTGTTGGAGTTGTTGATACGCCAGCGGGACTGGCGTACTTTTGTACAGTGGACATTGATCTCTGGGGCGACAATTGCACTGCCAATGATTGCCATCGATTCGAGCTACTTTGGCAAATTGACTTTTGCGCCGCTCAACATTGTCTGGTACAATGTGTTCACCAGCCATGGTCCAAACATCTTTGGCACCGAGCCACTAAGCTACTACATCATCAATGGTTTCCTCAATTTCAACATTGTTTGGGTAAGTTTAAGAACACATTTACCGTATATTTCTATATACGAGTATATATATATATAATCAATTGTTGGCTGACTCATTTGGTTTACTTATTTATTTTTTCCACGACAGTATTTAATAATCTAATATAATGTAGTAATTACACTTATTAATTGCTTCTGTATTTTTTGTTTATAGCTAATGGCACTACAGCTACCTGTTATGCTTGTGATGGACTATTTGTTTGTGCCCGCCAAGTTTAAGTCGACGCTGAATTTTCCTCGTTATATTTCGCTGGCGCCGCTGTATCTTTGGCTGTTAGTGTTCTTCGCCCAGCCGCATAAGGAGGAACGTTTCCTGTTTCCCGTATATCCTATAATTTCGTTGTGCGGCGCCATCACTGTGGATGTCTATCAGCGCATCTTCTTTCGCTTCAAGTCGTTGGTGTTCAGGCTCAAGTCGGGCATTCACTATTTGGATCACAGCATGTTCATTGCCATTATCGTGATGGTAGCCAGCACTTTGTTAGGGCTTTCGCGCGTCTTTGCACTGTATCGCAACTATCACGCCCCCATGGATCTGATGCTGGAGCTAAATCAATTTAAGACATCGCCACAATATCGTGCGAATGAGATATATAATGTGTGCATTGGCAAGGACTGGTATCGTTATCCCGGCAGCTTCTTTTTCCCGGCTCGGAACTTCCGTTTGCGTTTCCTCAAATCTGAGTTTCGTGGCATGTTGCCCGCCTATTACGGGGAGGGGTCGAATGCCACCCAAGTGGTGCATCCATATTTTAACGATCAGAATTTGGAGAACGAGCACATGTACTTTGACTACGACCAGTGCCACTTTCTGTTGGACTTTGATGAGGGTAAATATACAACGCTAGAGCCGAGCTATTCGAGACGCACCAAGGATTGGTCCATCATGAAGACTTTGCCATTCCTAATACCGGAAAAATCACACAAGGTGCTGCGCGCCTTCTATGTGCCATTCCTCACCGACAATCACATAAAGTACGGCGACTTCAATCTACTTAAGCGCAAAAAGACTCGGAATGGCAGCTAGGAAAACCAGCGTCAACAATTAAGCCGCGATATTTCCATACAGCTGACATTATTCAAATCAAATTAATTTACTATTCCCAAATGAGTTTTGATTGTATTCCGTTCCTCTTTTTTATATTTGTATCTGATGCCGGTGAATTGTCATTGAAATTCATATAATTTCCTTTAGTTTGTAAGCCACCACCGAATTGCTTAACTAATGTTGCAACCGTTTCTTAAAATCAAGCCAAAGCTGTAAAGATTATGCTGAATCGAATTAGAGTTTAAGGGATTAAAATAAAAGCAATGGCGTTCTTAAATTTTGCTTATGCAGAAGTTGTTCTACGGCTAATTAGCTGAAAAAATGCTTCTTCATTTTAGTCGCATTTGCTGTCATTTCTGTCATAAATACTCAATTTTTTTTTGATTAGTTGTATTATTATAAAAGAAATTTGTACTTACCACGACAACCAAATTGAAACTGCAAAGCCTAATGGCATTCCTCGAAACATCTAATTTGAGTATTAATCAAAGGGCTTAAATATGCTATTGTAGTTCATAATGGTTATCATTATTTTGAGGGGCTTTTAAAAATTCAACTAGGCTCTGTTACTGTCAAGTAATACCCGCTGACATTCTAAGTGAAAACTATTGAAGTAAACGAAGTTGGCCCGATTAGTTCAATAGAATTTATTCTTAAGCTTGTCGTTAAAGTATCGTAAAAAGTGGGAAGCAAAATTGTACAATGGAATTCGCTCGCTTAGACTACAAGTGCTGGATGTTTACAATGCTATTTTTGGTCTACTACATTTACATTGGGGCCTAAAAACCTAATCGCGACTTAGACATAGACCTAGTCATTAAATCTTTAACTGTCCGTGGCCAGCAATATTTACACGTTAACGGCGACTTTGTTCAGCTGTCCTAAAAGTAGACAGTCAAATTGTTTTCGGATGAGCCCATCGCATCCGAGGCGGTGAGTAGATTGGAACCAGCACCAATCGCATTGCCATTTGCTGTCGTTGAGATGGTGGTGACGCCACCGCCTGTGACAGCAGCTATCGTCTTGCGATTGTTGTTCTCCGGCGTCGTCTGCTGTTGCTGCTGCTGATGCTGCTGCTGCTGTTGGCCCTGCTGTGAGAGGGAGTCGTGCTCGATCTCGTCCTCCTCGTAGAGCTGCCCGTTGGCCGAGGCGCGAGATACGATGCCTGGTAAGAAGACTATTTATAGTGAGTGCTCTGGGCTGCTGGGGATGACTTGGGGACTTAATTCCGTAACGTTCAACTTACTGCGCACCGTTGCCGCATAGCTCTCTCGCTGACGCTCTCGTTCCCGTTCGCGCTCCCGCTCGAGCAGGTTGCTGGCGGAACTGAGGGCCATGCTGCTGCTGGCACCGCTTGCCACATGATGCAGCCCATTGTTGATGGGATTGGCCATGTTGACGTTGCTGCTGGAATGCTTCATGTGTAGAACAGAGACTCCGCCGCTGGTGACACTGGCCCCATTGCCGTTGCCCGCCAGCTTCTCGTGCGTCACCAGATTCGCCGAGGAGACGCTACTGTGCGCCTGGCTGTGCACACGATTCCGTCCCAGACTCAAGCCGCCGGGGCTGCTCTTGCGCTGCTTCTTGGATCGCACAATATAGCAGCTGAGCGCCATGATGATCAGCAGGAACAAGCCCACAATCATGCCAAACATGCCCAGCATGCTGCTGTTCCATGTGGACTGGGCGAGAGTCAGTCCCTCCATGGTTACACTAACCGGCACAGACGTGCTTCGCGGAGGCACGCCCGAGTCCATGGCAATGGCAATCAGGTGCACCGTCGACTCATTGAGGCTCTGCAACTGCTCTGGCCGCATATAAATATTGCCTGTCGCATCGATCTCAAAGAGACCCGCATGCTGGCCACGCAGCGATAGCTCCAGCTTATCATTGCGATCCCCATCCGCCGCCTCCACCTTGCCAATTAGAACGCCCTCAAAGGAATCCGTGCGGGACTGCAGCGACTGCTGGGAACAGAACAACAAATTATAAATCTGACTTGAACAGGAATAATTATTATATTTGATTTAGATTGCAGTTCTCAATTCATTTATCGTAATACAAGTTAAGAGTCTCAAAAGATGTCTAATTTAGAATTGATCTGTTCCTTCTCCTTGCGGCATAGCCAACTTACGCTTTTGGGCACCACAAACTCGTAGTGAGTCTCCCGGAAGCGGGGCTCCCAGTCGTTGACATCAATCACTTCCAGTGTGACATCGGCGGAGGTGCTATTGGTGAGGCCATCGCTGGCAACGACCTGGAATTCGTGTTTGGTCATCTTCTCATAGTCCAGCGGCTTGGCCAGCACCAGTTCACCCAGCGATCCCACGCTGAAGAACTGCGAGTTAATTGGATCCACAATGGTGTACTTCAAATGCTTCCCTGGCTTGTTGGTGGGCAGAGCCAGGATGCGATTGCCCACCGCTGTGTCCTCCCGAATGCGCATCACAAAACGCTTCTGGACAAAGGCCAGTGTGCTGAGATCACTGTGCGTTCCCGAACGCGTTAGCTGCACCGTGGTTAGCGCATAGCGATCTGGATTATCGATCTGCGTCGCTTTTACCACCAGAGTGGCTCCGTGTGTCAGATCTGCATAGCCAATGGGCGCCAGCAGCGTTATGATGCCATTGTGCGGATGCACCCGGAAGTATTTCGCATCCTGGGATTGCACAATATTATACTGAATGGGCGCACAGATGCCCTCGTCCTGATCGACGGCCTTCAGTGGCTCGGGGCGCATCCGCAGCTCGCCGGCCCGGCCATCGGCTGGCAGTTCAGCGCTGTAGGATTCGCGTTGGAACTTGGGATTCTGATCGTCCGCATCGGTGACGACAACGCGCAGCAGCGTATCCGAGTGTCGCGGTGGAGTGCCCTGATCCTGAGCACGCAACTTGACGGTGAAGTTCTGCAACTGCTCGTAGTCGAGGGCCTTCTTTAGCACCAGTGTGCCCTCGAGCGGATTGAGAAATTGCACCAGCTCCGCATATGGACCGGGCAGCACCTGATATTCAACCGTTGAAAATGGTCCCGGCTGATCGGCATCCTCGGCGCGGGCACCTTGAAGTATGCGCGTCCCCGGCACCGTCACCTCGGATAGGGTCAGTGTGTAGGGTGTGCCAATCCATTGTGGTGCATTATCATTGACGTCCGTGACGCGAATATTGACGGGAATGACGAAGCTCTGCAACAAAGAACAAACCCAACAGCACAAAAAAAAAGAAAAAAATTGATTGAGTTTGGGGCGACCAGTTCAAGATAAACACCTTTTTTTTAACAGAGCTCGGCGGCGGGCACACAATAGGCAAAACTCTGGTCACTGACCCCAGTGCGGGTTCAAAGCGCCAACAGCTAAGGATTACGCTGGGTGCCGGTCCCCTCGCACTCTCGCCCGTCCAGTAAAACACTGCATATATTTGCATGTTCAAAGCAACCCCCAAAGCACTACGGAAGTACTAATGGCTAATTTATGGCCACTGCCTGAGACCCCAGACGTCTAACCACAGGCAACATCCTACTCCTTCTACTCATCATCGTCGGCACGAAGTGTAAGTAAAAGTTAAGTTGGTTTCTGTTTTGTTGATTCTAAAATTGAAAAAGGCGTCGTTGTCTAAGAACTTTTCAATTGTTTATAGAGTACAAGAAATAGCCGCAACTTTTCTAGTTACCCCAAAATCTGCCTCCCTTTCCTTTATCGCAGTGTGAACATTCCGAAACGTGTTTACCCAATTCCATTTAACAACCTCACTTGTACTTCGTACTCTGAGATTACGCCCCTCGTGCACCAAAGCACATCACGCACATTCAACGTCCAGAAGGGAGCAAGTGGAGTCCCGCTTTGATGTAGGTTAATTGGTTGCCCCATTACCAACTGCTCGAGTGCACTACACGAACGAAAGTTCTCTCCGGTGCTGACTGCGGCTAAGAGGTTCATACCAAGAACACGTCAAAACTCAAAAATCCACTCCTGGCATGGGTTAATCAAAATGGTCACTAGGTTTGACTGATTTCACTGATTCCAAATAGTTTATATAGAAACTAGAATTATTATGAATTAGAAACCCATCTAAAATTCAAACGTTCTTCGTTCGTTTTTGAATAACTTATTACTTTCCAAAGCTGTAAGCTTACCGGATCCGTTGAACGTCTTCGAATGCAAATGACATTCACATAGATCGACGAGGGTCCTCGTAGACCTTCCTTATCCAGCTCGACGGACAGAGCCAAATCCTTGGTGCCCGCCACAATCTCAACGGGTGCATTTTTCTCCCTGAGGGAGAGATTAATGTCACCGGTGTCTGCCGTAGGATCACCATTTATGCGCAATTTGCCAATGATGGAGCCCACTGCCAGATCCTCAGTGGCTAGAAAACTCTCCGCCGAACCGCCACCCTCCAGATAACATCTCGAGTCCAGTATCGCTCCATTTGCGGCTGCAACGAAATGAAAACCAGAATCAAAGTGAAAATGTGCAATTTGCATTCTACTCTCTCGCTTTCCAGCCCAACTCTCTTTTCTTTTTGCTTTTTGTTTTATCCACTTTGCAAACAATTAGCGCGCTAAAAGTAAATTGCAACTAAATGGCTGCAGTGTGGGTTCCAGTGGGTTACACTGTCCACTGTCCAACGGCGAACATGTTTGCTCGTTCACTCGATACGCTCTACTAAGCTTTTGCTTATCTCTCACTCGCTCTGTGTGTTTGTTTGGCAAACGGTTCGCTGCAAATCGGATGTCTGCCGAGTCCAAATGCTGTTGGCAGACGTGTTTCTGGTTTGTTTGTGAAGACCGCCACCTGCCACTCCACGATTGTATACAGCTACAGTACAGTATTTTGTGTAGACTTGGACTTGCCTGCTTGGCAACTGGATGAATCATGAACTGCGGATTTGGTTGCTCTGTCAAGCGCCACTATGCAATTGTGTTACTCTGCACTGATTTAATTCAGCAACTTTCATATTCGTGACATAATAATATTGTGTCAACTGAGTAGTTTCTATCCTAATAATTAATCAATTGATGTAATATGTGTTTTCTTTGGAATTGCCATATGTGCCCCTTTCAGAGAGTATAACAAACTGCCCGCTAAATATTGCACATTTGGGCCAAGTCAAGTTACAAAATTAGAGTATTAATCATAGATAAATTTGTAAATTTGAACACTGTTTTTATCATTTCTAAATCCATTTCTATGTCTAGTTTCATAATTCCTATACATATTTTTTATGTGAGCCCCATGCTCAAATAAACCTGTTAACTTCATATACAAACATCTATATACATACATATATGAGAACATGACATAACACCTTTTTTGTAATTACAAATCTACGACAATTAATTAAAAGAAAAATAACAGAGCTGTGCAGTTGCTTCCCATAAAGTGTTCCGGTTATTTGTTTGGGCCTCCCCCCTCCTTAAAAGTAGTTCTTACAGCCTTAGTAAATACATATGTGCTATGTGTTTGAACTAACGTTCTGGTAAGTGGTTTCAAGAGCAAAATGCAAAGGTTCACAATGTGACCCTGGCGGGAATTTCTCTTTGTGCCACAGCTGTGGACACATCTGAGTGGTTGGCGGATGATAAACTGACAGCTGTGGTGAAATCTTCTTGCTACTTGTTGTCTCGTCTCAGTTTCAAGATCTTTATTGTAGGTTAATTGTTTTGGCATTGGGCAACACATATATGGTAATATCGTAAGTAGACTTTCTTTGACAGTTAAATCTTTGGACAATCAGCTTAATTGCAAGCTGAAATTATATTTGCAGAATTCGTTACTGAAATTTCAGCTTAAAGATATGCTAATAAATCACATCAATACGAATTTCTCTCGAAAAAGAAGGAAAGTGATGTACGACTATTTTCGGAATTTATGACTAAAACGTGCGCTTTTCTAATCTCTTCAAAATCCAAACTCAAATTTTGTCACGCATTAAGAGAAAGGATGGTTCTATGCCAGAAAGTGTGTGAGTATATTTTAAACAAAACAAAGCTTTATGAATTTAATTAATCAGTATTAAGCGTTAACAAAGACCTTCGAAATAATTTCATAGTCTTTGGTCATACAAACCCAAAAAAGCGTTGGTTTCTTGTTATGCTTCATAAAGTAAAATATGTAATGTTGCTCTTAACTGATAATTAACTAAAATTGCATAAGTGCATGGACGCCATTAATTAGTTGTACATCTTGTAAAAAGCAAAGCTAATTGGAGTCGCCACAAAGATAGTACAAACATCAGCGCAAAGTTCAAATATCTCAAGCGTAAATCCGCGAAAGCAGCTGAATGATATAAAATCAAGAGTAAAGAAAATCACATGCGCATTTTCAATGCCTGAAAAGCTATTACATAAATCTCAAATATGTGTGTGTGTTTTTGTTTTTTTTATCCATGGATGGCGTAAAGTACAGTACAGCAACTAAATGAAAGTGACTGCAAAATAAAACATATCAGACAAATTTTTGGGTAAGCACTTGAAAAGGTGCCTACAATAAATATTATGAATATGTGAACAGAGAAGGCTAGAAAGGTTTTGGCTACTAGAGAAAGAGAAACACTTCGCTAAATGGGCAGGGAAAAGTTTCAACAACCACATCCATGAAAAACCAAACAAAGTTAAAGAAAAAAAAAAGAAGAAAAACTACAAATTTGTTTGTGTGCGCTGTATTGCAATCGGTTTTTGTTTTGGTTTTCTTTGATAAAATTTCGTTCAGCCCGATGATTTTCATGAAAATGAAATGTTTCGCTCGACGTATATTTGAGAGCCAAACTTTTAGATTTGACTATGCTTCGTGGTTGATTGTGGCTCAAATTGTCGTAATCGTAATCTCATGGGCTGTCTGTGTCTGTGTCTCATTTAGAGAGCTCATAAGTTCTATGCCGCTAAACATCATAAACATCGTTCGCATGCGACAACATTTCGCAATCAATTTGTGGCACAGGTCAAGCCGTCGAACCGGTAAAGAGCTGTGACACTGTCATTAAAATGCTACAAGTATCAGACAGCTTGACAGACTATGGAATAGATTCTGGCCGAGTTTCAAGAGTTATTCGCGAGCAGTGATGTATGACAATGTAATGAACCGAAATTAATGCACTAAATAGAACTGAAAACTGGAGCACTCTGGTAAATAACTTTAAAGAACTACCCATGCCCAGTTGAATCGTAGCGGAGGCGCCGCTCCAGAAAATGAAAACGCCATTTGCATAGCGGACGACCCCCCATTGAAGAGCTCCGGTTACGTTTCGCTTATCCGTAAGTCACGTAAATACTTTAATTCGTCATAAATCGTTGGACCAGAACGCCGTTGACGTGTTTTTAGTCTTTATTTTTATATTTTCTTGTGTTTTCTTGCCTTTTTCTCTGGTTAAACATTTATCGAGTCTGCACGTTGCGGCGTCACTTTGTCTTGGAATTTCACTATTTTTGTGCAGTCAGTTTTTCTTTGAAGTTTACCTGCGGTTAACTGCAGCTAATTACTTTGTTTGTTTTGATCATCGGCCATATGCCATGAAAACCAAGAGTAACGCACAAATTCCAGCATAAAACTTGACAAATTTTAACCAAAGAATTTGCGAAAGTTTCTAAAGAGGAACCGCTTCAGAAAATATAAATTCGTACTTCAGTCATTCTTCACTTACCGCTGGCAGTCCAAGAAATTCCACAAATGGCATAGCATAGGCAATAAATTATAATCCACATTTTGTGCCTAGTTTATCTCTTGTTGTTGTTGTTGTTGTTTTTTAAATGATATCTGTTATTTATGTATCTTACAGCACCGCATCAGCCCTGATATCGGACAGGTCTTTTCTTGTATTTGCTCAGCTTATAATTAAGCATAATTCGAGTAATTTACGAGATTTCATATACATTATAGTTTTCGGTAATTTCGCACTTTAGCTGATGGCTATTTATATGTATTTAGTTTAGTTGTTATTGCTTCATTTTCTGCGTTCTCGTTGCTTATTTTGCTTATTTATATCGCATGCAATTTTTCACTTATTCACACGAACCGTGTAGAGTTTTTTATTATAAATTTTTTATACTATTTTTCAGTCCATAAACTGCTTTATAATTCCATATCACTGATGTGCTACAAGCGTTCTACATACATACATGGAATTGATGTGCAACTCTTATTTTGTTGCTGGCATTTCCAGCACCTGCGATGATGACTGCCAAGACAGAGATATTTAAATGGGGTAATGTAACGTAATGTGATACGACCTACAAAATGTGTAAGGGTTTCGCTAAACGTCTGTCAGAGTTAGTCTGTGTGTGTGCCAGAGATAGAGAGAGAGAAACGTCTAGATTATTACAAGATTATTAGATAGACTAAACATTTTAGCACAGAAACCAAAGCAACTGGAACATTAGCCGACCTCCCACCCGCCCACAGTTCTGTCTTCTTTTGTGCCACAAATGTCGCACATATGTCAACCGTATTTGTTGTTGTTTTGTCTTCTTGCCTTGTTGCTGTGGTTGTTGTTGGTGGCAGTTCTCTTGGTTCGGTTGCCAGCACATTGGCTCAGTTGTTGTATTCAAGTTGCAATTGGCGGCATTTTTAGCCAACAGTCACTTATAGTCTGGCATTTGTTGCTGTTTCCTTGGTTCCGGCATACCCGCATAATTCCAATGTGTACAAACATTTGTGCACCCAACAGGAGTTTTGGACAGCGCTACCTTGGGACAAGACCACCACCCCTTTCTCGAACTAACGCTGTACAGCACGTATCTCAGCCAGATTTATGGCATGCCAGGAGACGACTTGCAAAACGACGCTGGCCATTGGCCACTGGCCGTTGGCCGTTGGGCGAAAATGAAAACGTGAAACGCTTTTGACCGGATGTCGCGGAAGCGCACTAAAAAAGTCATTCACCTGTGTAAAAACCTATTTTGCATTTCAAATTTCCCACCTTGCATTACCAATATGTGTGCATAGTGGCGTTTTTGAATTTTACGCAAAATAATCTGTGATATTTGAGAGGATTTCATTATTATTGAATAGCTTCATTATGTGAAAACCTATTCCTATTTTTGTTTACTGACGAATGATGTATTTATTTAAATGTAATCTGAATAAGTGCATACACAAGATGTGATCCTTTGTTTTGGAAGCATTCTAAATGGTTTATTTTACACTAATATTATGAAATGAATTAGAATTTGATGCAATTGTTGTTCCAATTGCTGGTTATATTTGTTGTCTTTGATTTTTGACACTAATTAGGATTATTTGCATTTATGTTTATTCACTCGTTTCGTTTCACATATAGCCACTGGTTGTAATGCTACACATGCGGCCAGACCACGCTCCAAACACAAACTGATTTTCCATAATGTTGCCAAAGCAGGGAATGCCCCCTAACAACGGAGTCAGAGCCAACATACAACAGCAACAGCAACAGCAACATCAACAGCAACAGCAACAGCCTGTAATGCCGGTGCGTTTGCCTCAGTTACTCACTTACTCAGTTGCTGGTGTTGTTGTTGTTCTTGTTGTTGCTGGTTGTTGGTCATATGCTCCTCATATATGTGCTTGAGCGGCAGTCGCGTCTGAAGACTCTCTGGGTCTGGGTTGTAGTTTGCTGCTGTTGTTGTTGTTGTTGCTACTGCTGTTGCTTTTACTCGTCTCATTGTTGTTGTTGTTGAAAATGTTTCCACATCACTCGTCAAGCGTTTCCATTTAAGCTCTCCATAAAAAAAACAGCAAAAAAAAAAACAAAAAACGTAACGCGAACAAGAAAACAACAACAAACGGCCAGAAGTGGTTGAAAGCAAATACAACAATGACTACCATGGCGACTACGCGCACGCGCCCATCATCAAATTGCGACGCTCAATGGGATTGCTGCATATGGCAGAACAGTGGTTCTCTTCTGCTACTGCTGCTGCTGCTTCTGTAGGCAATTGTGTTGTCAGTTCTTGACTAACCCTTAGCTTTGGATGCACCTGTGCCATCCAGCCAAATAAAATAAACCGCTGAATTTACGCCTGACTGAGCCGGGCCCTTGAACCCCCTACCCGGCTGAGACGAGAGCTCTCTCTGTTTACATTTGCAAATCCTTGCCTTGGCAACCAAGGCGTCCTGGCGATTCCCGATCCGGTTTCTCATGTACCATGACTCAATGACATTGCATTTGCATGTGCATGCCGTTAATTGGTGTAATTTGAACTGGACTTTGACGATGACGATGTTGTTGGCGACGACGGGACCGGGTCGCATACACATACTTTCCGCACTCCTCAACATACACATAATAGAGGGCTCCCTTTTGGGTAGTTTCTTTTACTTTTTGTGTTCGGGAGTTCGTTTTCCTGTACAGTTTCGTGCTTCCTTTGAGTAGTTTTTCGGGCCATGCTTCCTCATTCGATTGTATTCAATGGTTTTTGCTTTCCTTGGGCTGTGTGACAGGCAACACTTTTGACTTACTTTATGATCCGAGCTGGTCGATTATGCTCGCTTTATTGTGCTTTAATTGAGCATTGCTGGAATTTGAAAGGAATATATGTCGAAGTTTTCGCTTAAGGGGGTTTGTTGGAAATTGTACACTTGCGCTTACGGTTGACGAGAGTACAATTATTTCTTAATTACACTATGCAACACAGGCATTATAAATAACTAGATATAATTTATTTAAAATCACATAAGTGTAATTACATGCAATTAATTACATATTTATTTAAAGTGTTTTGGCACTTTCAAAGAGCGTCTCATTATCAGAATGATAATTCTTATTTGTAATATTCAGTTCGTCACTTTAAGGGATCTAAGTAAATAGCAGTTAGGCTAATTCTCAAATGCAGTTTTACAGTTCTTTGTGATTGGGCTTGTCATAGAAACGTTCACAGAGCCTCGCCAGAGCCTGTGACACCTCCAATCTATACTCATCCTGGCTGTGCGCGAATCTGTTTCGCACGGTGAGCAACGCATGCCGCAAGGCACCGCTTTGCGCCCAGAGGGGTTGGCACAGACTGTCAGTGCTCTCCAACGCGACTGTGAACTGCTCCACAACTTCAGGTTGTTCCAGTAACTGCACATAATCTTTGCTGAGCACTGCCTCTAGGGTGGGACAATAACTATGCGCTTGCAGCCAGGACTCAAGCTCTAGAAGCACATATTGTGCCACATTTGAGGCTGCATCCGATGAGTCTCTGCTTGCCTCGAGCGCATAACGCTTCTCCAACATCAAGTCACTTATCAAAGTCACCACTTTGCCCTTGTTGCGCAGTTCGATGTCGGTGCTCCGCAGCACACTAATCAGAGCCTGTGTACCCGAGGTAGATAGAATGCGCTGCTGAGCCAATGGGAACTTGCGCAGGAGTGCACCAAACGCATGCAGTGCCGAGGAGACTTCGGCGCTGTTAGTCGACGTCATCAGGATTTGTGAGAGATGAGAACCGAAATTGCGTTCAAATACTTTAACTTGCGCCTGCGGATTGTTTCCAGCTAGAGCGCCGAGAACGCGCATTGCGGAAGCGCGCATATCAGTGTTAGTATCGTTGACCACAATGGGCAACAGGACATCGTCCAGGCCGCCACTGTCAATGAAAACCAGAGCATTGTCAATCTGATGCAGTAGGTACTCAAGAGTCTCTAGCGAATTTAGTTTGGGCTTCAGCTCCGACTCCTTGGAGGTTTTACTGAAGTTGCGGTATTGTTCTAGGAGCTGAACGATCAGTTCGCCATCGGTGCGAAAGTTCTTTTTAAAATCTTTGTAGGTTTTGCGTAGCTCTGCATAGCTGCGATGTTCCTTCACCTTGCGAACCGACTCCTCAATTATGTCCGCCTTGTGTTCCAAGGACAGAGGCAGATCATTTGCCGATCCCGAAGCATTGTCGTCAGTTTGACTTTGCAGCGCAGTGTCACGTTCGTTTGGATCTAGTAATTTGGCTTCCTTCACGCCCGTCTGCAGATTGATGCGGACATGGAGTCCCTTGGGTATGCCCTGACCTGAAAGCTGATTGGCATTAGTCGTCGCAAAGTATAAGTACACGTAATAAAAACCTTCGGGCACCACTTGCCATTCATCAGTGGCAATAAATTGGGAGCTGTTGTTTACGTTCTCTGACGCTGACACCTCCAGGCAACCGAGCACCAGGACAGCAACTAAAATTGTGCAGGCAATCGACATGTGCATTCTTAATATTTCCAATTTATCTATAGTATTTCTGGTTATAATCCCGACTCTGTTCCGCGTATTTTCCGGCTTTTGTAAAACGTTGACATGACACCAGTGCTGTACAGCGAGCTTAGTGAAGCTTATGTATCGATATCATGAGTGCTGATGAAGTGGCGTGCCTTATTTATAACAGTCTGGCCACATTATGGTCGATAATTCATCTTTTTATGAACAGTCTGGCTACGCCATGTTTGTTTATCCGTTATAAATATTTGTAATTTTGTATTTTTGTTCCACACCTAATTTGAAATAATGTATAAGTACATAATCCAATTGTTATTATTAGAATATAGCAATACATCAATTATTACATTATTGATATGACTACGTAAAAAACTGGATTATGCTGGTACTTCGAATTTATATAGTCATTCGGTAAGTCACCGGCAAATAAAATGAATCGCTTTACACAATTAATGTATGCAAATCTATTCGTTTGTCGTGCGTCAACATCAATAAAACACGCATGGCTTTACATAAAAATTAGTTGGAAAATTATTTGTCTATTTTATTTATGGTTATATATTAAAATCGACGATACCACAAGCTACGAAAGCGTCTCGGAATTCACTTTATAAACAAAACAAATGCCAATATTCAAGTTATATGTAATTTGTATGGTATACTCGTATTTATATACATGTAAATGAAGTCATACTGCTGTGGCGCCAATTAGACGTGTAAATAAACAAATTGCAGACTGACTTCTATTTTTTTTTCTTTTTAGCTACATGTGTACTACCCCACGCAAAATACGGATGACAAATAGCTAAAGATTTTGGCCATATTTTGCCAGAAGTCTGTGAGAGTGTGTGCCTAAGGGGTTTTATATGTTTACACGACGCTTGCCAGTAGTTTGAATATGAGGCCATAAAATTGTTAAGTTGTGCGACGACATTTGTGTATTCTTCTTTCGTGTTTGCCAATTTAGCAAACCAGTCTGTCACCCGCTATCATTTATGTGGTTATCGTTATTTCTAATTGAAACGGAAATTCTTCAGCTTGTCTGCGATTTGGCCATTGTTAACTAGTGAAACACCTTGAGCTGTTACGAATAGACACATGCTTTATTAGTTTTCTGCATGAATAGCTTTGCCGATGATTAATTTTAATAATTTGTTCCATCTAATTATCTAACAAAACCAAAACGAACTACCTAAATGCTTCATGATCTCAGCTTAATTAGCATTAGAAAGAAGCAATTAACATTCACGCCAGATTATTTAACACTTGCCTAATCACTCAAATCCAGATCCATTGCCGAGATGCATAGCTGATGTCAACGCAAATATTTATTAAAAACACAGTATATATTCAAATTTTGTGTGATTTCCTTTGTTTTCTGCTTTCGCTCTTTGTTCGAACAAAGCAAATGCCGGACAATAAAATTGACATTTATGGATCTATATAAAAAAAATGGCTGTCATTTGCATATGTATTGTTTTCATAGAGAGCAGAGCAAACATAAAAATGGCAGACTATATTATTTTAAAATATGTACATAACATAATCACTTTCCGTGGAATTCACCAGTGTGTTTACTATAAGAATTTGAATTTCATTAAATGTAAATTTATAATACCTCGTCAGAATTTCATTTTTGTGATTTATTCATTTGTAAAACCATGCTTTTAATGTATTTACATATTTGCTGTAAGTAAGCGATATTATTTCAAAAATTGTTTTTCAATATAACAATAATTTCCATACATTTGCTATGCTGTTGTATTAACTGTCCTTATAATTAGCGCAATAATAATTATAAGTTATCTATGAGCAAATATTTAAAAACGCAATTTAAATGTATATATTAATGTGTATAAATACTCGTAGAACAACTTTCATTGACAGTGAACTGTGAGAATTTTCTTTTTCGTTGCTGATGACAATATATTGACAATTTAGGTAATATATAATGCGTGTTTATAATTGACAAAGTGTAGGGTATTTAAAGTCCCTTATTACAACGTCATTCGCATTGAATTCGAGACATTAAAAACTGGATTGCAAAGCGCGCATCGAAAATGTTTAAAATCACTTTTGATTTTGTCGTTGTTTTGGTGCTCTGATGACACCGCGGGACCTGTTAATAATATTAATTAATAATATTCTTGTCATCGTTCCTGTTTTTGTTGTTGCTCGACTGCGAATTCTCTATGATGATGACTAGCAAAAAAAAATAAATAAAAACAAAAACAACAACAACGAAACGAAAAGCCAGATACGAAAAAAACAAGAACAACACCAACAATGCTGAGCAGAAGAGCAAAGCCGACCGAGACAAGTTAAGAATGAATAAACTATTTAATGTATTGGCTTGGCTCTGGCCGGCGAGCTCTCAAAAAAGTCTATAAATGGCTGCGTTTGTCCATAGCCAATTTACAGTTTAGCATTGAACTTGGTCGGGAGTTCGCGAAAATCAGCGTGCCGCGTCTCAGCCGCTTTGTTCTTGGTTACGAATTCTCAGTGTCCGCTTGTTTGGCATAAAACATATTTATATTTGATCATTATGCTTCTTTTGCTGTGTTCCGTTTTGCTGGTTGGCCTCGCCAGCGGCGCCTCCAATTTCCGTGAGTCCAATCTCTGAAGCGATTGCGCAGTTCGAAAAAGAAAAAAAATGTTGAGTTTGTGTCTTGGTCTATTTAGCTGCTGAGCTGCCGCGTTGTCATAAGGGCGACACCACCTGTATCATCGAGGTGACACACAAGCTAGTGCGTCAGTATGCCCGCACCGGCTATCCGGCAGCTGGATTTCCACAGGTGGAGCCGTTCCTGGTCAAGCGCTTTGACATCTCGGATGGACGCACTGGCTCGCTGAGTCTGAAGCTTAACTTCCGCGATGTCAACGTAGAGGGTTTGTCCGGCGTAAAGTTCGACCGAGCCGTGTAAGTTGTTAGCTTGAAAGAATTTCGAACAAAAACTGATCACTCGGAAATTAGTACGCTTTTTTTATAGAGTTCACTTTACTTCATGAATAGCTATAGATATCAGATGCCATATTTTTCGAGCACTAAAAACCATTTATTCAAAAGTGTATAACAGGCATTAAAAATTGCTTTTCCCAAAATGAAGATTTATTTTTTTAAAATATAATTTTAATTTGTAAATAATTAGTGCATAATTTATTTATGTAAAACAATTAAACGTTGCAAGTTAACAACAAGAAAACCTACAAGCTAAAATTAACATCTCAATTTACCAAATATATATTATTTATTCGATTTATTTTACTGTTGATCAATTTTTGCAGCGGCTTTGACGCAAATCCGACGACCAGCAAGTTTGAGATGTACGGCTCCTTTCCCAAGATTGTGATGCGTGGCAAGTACTTGGCCGATGGACGCATTCTGATCCTGCCGATTCGCGGCGATGGCGATGCCGAAATCACACTGCACAATCCCAAGTTTTCGGTCAAGTTCAAGCCGTCCGCCCAGCCTCGCAATGGTCTCACCTATCTCAGCGTGGACAAGCTTAAGGTGCTGGTCGAGCCACAAAAGTAAGTTGAAAGCACCTTTGAGTTATTGTGCGTGCAAATGTAGAAATTGTGATCATTTCTAGAATGAACATCAAGTTGACCAATTTGTTCAATGGCGACCAGGCGTTGGGCAACAATCTAAATCAGTTCCTCAATGATAACTGGTCGGATGTCTGGGGTGAGCTGCAGCCGTCGATTCATGTGGCCATCGCGGATATTATGAAGAGTATTCTAGCCACACTGTTCAAGCGTTTCGCCTACGAAGATATGTTTCTGGAGGACTAAAGCTCCGACTCTATCTTCATGTGACATTCATATATAGTTGTAGCACTTAGTATTTAGATTTTTACGTGTACGTGTACGAGTATTTTTCTTGACAAACATATAATTCGATGGACTGTTTTTGCCAACTAAGTAAAGTTTAAGCATTACAATTAGTGAATAAGCAAAAAACTTAATAACTGAATTAAACAATGTTTTCTTTGCAACCAAAAAGAATTTTTAAATATTGTCGATCGTTTTTAATAGTTTCGTCATAGTCGATTTAGGTTTTTTTTTTTGAAGCTGGTTGAAATACTTTTAATATAATTTCCTTGAAATACGGGAAATATAATAATAATCTCATTTAATAAACACAACCGGTATTCACAATAAATATATTTTTAATAGTCTGGAGCATTCTTAGGTTTTTTTTGTTTGTTTTTTGGCCAAACTCTTCCGCAAAGCTGTCGCATAAATTTTGGCCAACAATTTGGCAGCAAGCAATTCACGTGAGTGGCTAGATTTGCATAACAACATGACAACACATAAAAATCAAAATCCACAGCCAACTGACGTTAATACTGGGCTCAGTTGCTTGCTTGACTGCAGATCCCAGCCACTTGAGCTGCAACCGAGCTGAACAGCAAGCTGGTTATAAACAGGGTATGGAATCGATTGTCAAGTTCAAGTATAGGCAACGGTAAAGCCGACAAGTTGATAGCCAAATGATAGCCAGTTAACCTTGGAACTCTCTACGCAAAATCGTCTATGTTTAGCGAAACGAGTCAGTAAACTCATAAGTGTAATTGTTCATCAGATTCCTCAAGTTATTTGAATAGGGGGTTGGTTTGTGCCCAGGACTCAACACTGCTAACTGTACTGCGATATATATTTAGATCAGCCTGTGTACAAAATAGTAAACATCTTCACTTCATTTTTCATTGTGATAGGCTAATAATGGCCAACCTCGTTTCTTCTTGTCTTTTATCATTTTTACTCAAATGAGGTATTTTATTTATATATGTAGTATTTTATATGTTAGTGTATTTATATATGTATATTATATTTTATCGCATGTCTATTTTATTTTTTTAATTTAAATGTTATATCTGTCCCATATTAAATTTTCTACGTAAATAATTAGCTTTATTATAAGCTAATTGAGTTCCGAGTTCAATATTTTCGCACGTAGTAAACAAAATAATTAAATGTTATTAAATAATGCAATATACAATCTACACTAATAGAAATATATGAAACTTAGATTCGATAAATTGATGGTTCAAATTGTATAAACATATTGAATTGAATATTATTGATTTATTATTATCATTATTTTTATTATTATTATTTTTACTATACGATCAATTTTGGCTAATCCATACTTAAATATTGTGAATGCTTTTTTCTGCCTTTTATTAACATTTGCACAACTGCATAATACCCACCCCAATGTAAGCCAAGTGCATCGACTATAAATGAACTCTTAACGAGGTAATTTGTGCTTCAAACTGGTTACATTTTATTTCATTTTGCTTAAGTCCTAGTAGACTTACATATTATTTAACAGTAATTTGTAGATGGGATCTATTAAGATTAGCTTGGTGTTTTCCTATAAAAGCTAAACAACATCTCGTGCCATAAGTTAGTCGCTTGGACGCGTTGATTGTGCGAAAATGTCGAGAATTACTTATATTGTCATATTCTGTGCAATTCTGGCTGTGCAAGCCAAGTTTCGTAAGGACAAATATGATATTCAATTCGATCGCTATTTAAATATCCTAATTATACAGCCGACGATCCCAAGGCCTGTAAATATGGCGATGGGGAGTGCATCGTTAAATTTATCAACGACTTGGTTAACACGAAGTCAGCGACTGGTGATCGTGATATAAATCTTGTACAAATCGATCCATTGCCTGTGGCCAAGTTGCAGTTAAAGCAAGGCGAGGATAGTCCTGTCAATATTGACTTGACCTTTACGGATAACAAGCTGATTGGCCTAAGTACAATGACATACACTAAAGTCAAGTAAGTGTATCATTATATTTAAATTGCTTCGAACATATTAATGCAGTAATTCCGATTCAGGGGTTTCGGCAAAAACCTTGCCCAAAAACACGAACTGCTTTGGAATCTCAAAAAGATATCCGTACTGGGTCCCTACACCATCAGCGGCAAAGTCTTAATACTGCCCATTAGCGGCAATGGCGTAAGCAATATGACCATGGGTAAATTGACTAACCATGATGACTAAAATAGCACATATACAGCAAAAATACCTTAATTTCCAGTCAACGCTGAGGCGAAGACGACATTCACGGGCAAGCCCATTGAGAGGAATGGAGAGACCTATATGGATGTAACAAATTTTAAGCTCACTCTGAACCCGGAACGAATCTATTACCACTTTACCAATTTGTTCAATGGTGATAAGGCCTTGGGTGATAATATGAATGCGTTCCTCAATGATAACTGGGAAGCGATATTTGGAGAGGTGAAACTGTCGTTGGAATCGGCATTCGGGGAAATATACCACGGCATTATCCGAAATGTTTTCACAAAGTATCCCTATGAGAAGTACTTCATAGATTAAATACAATATTCACCCAAAAACCGATGTTAAGTTAAATAAAATACTTTTCTGGGTAAATATGCCCATTATGTAGAGTAATCTACCATCTTGACAAACAATAATAATTGCCTTTGATTACAATTATTAGATACAAATTAAATAATGGCCAATCAGTGGAATATTGCCATACTTGTTTAATAATAAAATTACATGACGATTTGAAGTATTTAACTACAGTAAATAAGCCTTAAATAAGCCTTAAAGCCTTAGTAAGCAAAAAACATTTCTGTCAATCAAAAAATGATTGATCTAAATTTAATTAAGCTATATTTTGTTTGCTTATTGAACTAAATAAATTGTTCTTAAGTCACAGAGTCACGGCTCCACACAGCAATACACATTTGCTTAAAATATCATGAAATACTCTCTAAATAAAGGAAACCGCATGTTTTAACCGACTAAAAGAATAGTAAAAGCCGAAAGAGGTTGCCTACTTTTGTGCTGTTAAAATAAAACCTAAGCAAGTCCCTCCTAAAACTATGCTGTGAATTTTAAACGTTATTTTCTATGTACGAATAGGAAAAGACACAAAGTGTTCTTGCTCAACTTGTGAGAAATCTCTAGTTGGAAAACTCCTGTTCTTATTACACTTTGATACCTGTGTAAAATTGGAGTGCTACATATCTTCCACAACTATTTGGTTAGTAGGCTGCTCGCAAATATTTTTAAATGGCTGTGTCATCAGCAGTTTTTGGATTACAGTCGTCAAATTGGGTGGATATATTACTTGTAGCCGCCTTTAAAAACCGATAACAAATTTGCCCATAATCGACCAATCGATAAGTCCGCACATCTCCCACAATTTTAAAGATAAATATGCTAACCTTCTTCAACGATCGGCATATACATTTTCAGACTACGCCCACACCCGCCGCCCCAGCCCTAGAAATCTGAAATGCTCATATCTTCCACAATTTGTAAGCTAGATTCACCAAATTTAGAAAGTATGTTCCGGCCACGTTCTGTCCCGGAGAGAAATTTGGAAAACAGATTACTAGGAGCCTCCTGCAAAGATGGGTATTTCTTGGCTACACCTTGTGGCAACTGTTATCAGATGGTATAACTTATTGGTATCAGAGTATTTCGCATTCGGTTCTCTATTTTTTTTTATAGTAAAGGCAGACGTTGACCTTAAAGTGTTTAATATACGCAATAACACAACAATGATTCGTAATCTTAAAAACAGGAAATTAAGTAATTAAATATATGCTGTTCGCAAGCGGCTCTTAATTGAGATGCTATTTGGAAGTTCAAAGGTAATGGCAGTTCCGAAACAGAATTATAACAGTACTGAATCATTAAATTGAGTTACTCCATTTCATTTAGCAAAAATAAAAATATATAAAGGCCCATTTTAAAATAAAATCCCATTACTATTGTCAATTTTCGAGTTAGGGTTACCTAGATACAGATAATGAAATCACTCCAATTCCAATCTAAAACCAATTACGTTCAGTAAATCTCAAGTTAAAAGCTACAAGTTTAAGATCTCATCGGTTGAAATATTTTATTGCTAGCTATTATATTATAATATATGATAATAACCGAAGAAACTTTATTTAAAGTGTATTTAAGATACTCTTATAATTTACCGAAGTGCACTTGCCTCGGTAGCACGAAAAAAAAAACGGAGACAAGAAAGTAATTTGTGTTTAACAACAGTTGATTAATGAGAACAGATAAAAATTTAATTGAAATTTCACAGTTAAGCATATTAAGGCGTAAGAAAACCATCCATATAAAAGTGGCCACACCTGATAATAAGTTCATCAGTCATTTCTCGAAAGCGGCTAAGCAAGAATATGGATAAGTTATTCCTTTCGCTGTTGTTGTTGAGCTGTTTATATGCATCCTCGAATGGAGACGCCTCTGAATTGCGTAAGTTGCGACTCCAACAACTATAACGCACTTATATAGCTTACATCTTAATTTTTCGCAGCTGCTGGCATTGAGAAATGCACGATAAACGATGAAAATTGCCTCAAGGATAGAATGAATTATGTGATAAAGAATTATGGCAAGACTGGCATTAAGGAGCTAGGCTTAGTTCAATTGGATCCACTGCTCTTGAAAAAGTTCAGCCTGCCAAAGAAGCCGAACAGTCCTGTTAGCATAGATTTGACCTTCCGCAATGCAACTATGATTGGACTCGCTGAAGCGCAGGTCAAGAAAGTGTCGTAAGTTGAATTTATAATATTAAATAGTAATTTGCAGTTATCTTTATTTGTCACATATTTTCTCATTTGTAGCTTCTTAACATCTAATCTTAGTCGAACCATGGATTTTGACTTCTTCGTTCCGAAAATTACGGTCAAAGGTCCTTATAGCATAAACGGCCAAGTGTTGATTTTGCCCATTGTAGGAAAGGGCAAGGCAGAGATTGTGCTGGGTAAGCAAAACTTTGTTTGGTTATAACATACAACACTAAGCGTAAAAATTGCAGAAAATTGTCGATCGCATTCCATTACGAAATTGAAGGTCGTGTCCAAGGGTCCGGGTCTGACTTATGTGAATGTGGTCGATTTTAGAATGGATTTGGAGCCATCGCATGTCACCTATAAACTTGGAGGTCTTTTCGGTGGCCAGAAGGATTTGAGCGAGAATTTGCATATACTGATCAACGAAAACTGGCGGGAGATTTTCAATGAACTTAAAGATGATATTTCCGTTGCCATGGGTCTGATCTTCAAGTCGATGCTGAGCAAGGCCATGAGCATGCTGCCCCTTGAGCAGCTCTTTTCTGACGGTAATGTCCTTAATTTAAGTTAAGTAATATTTATTTCTTGTTTCTTCAACGAAATGAATCATTAATATCACTATTAAAACTGAATATACGCTTTTGGAATCACATTTCACATTAGAAATACCCAGTCATTTTTAATGTTTGTGCTGTATACAATTTTAGCTTAAATTACATACAGAAACATTTTTGCTTGATCGAATATTGTATCTGGCAAAAACAGGTGGCAATCACCTTAATTTATTACCTAAGGTATTCTGATTTGGCCGACTCAGATAAATATTGTTTATATTGGGGTTTTAAAAGATATATTTTCGATTTTAATTATGTTTTTACCTTATAAAACTCATATATTTCACATATTTAAAATAAGTACATTGTGTTTAACTTAAATAAAAATATAATTAAATTCATACAATTCTCTTTTAATATAATTTAAGTTTCATTCAAATTAAAATTTGTTCTTTCTTATAGATATGGATGTTTATATAGTATCTAGCCACTTTCCTGCGAGCGTAAATATTTGGATTTTTGTCATTCTTTGATTATTATTTCTAAGCCCTATTAATCCTTGGTACATGTGAGCGACGATTGACCCTTGGTGGAGATAAGGGCGGCAATTCGCCGACAAAGTTCAACGGCTGCAAGCGTGCATGATCATTAAGATTCGGATTAGGCGGCAAATTAGGGATAATCTTTGGGGGATCGCACAGGCCTAGTATTTCTGGCGGAAAGTAGTTTTCTGGCGACTGCAGCAATGCAGTAAGGAAGTCTTCGTGCTGCTTAGCGCAACTAATAACGTTGCCCAACTGATAGTGTTCAGCCATTTTTTGCTCCACGGAGTCCAATGCCCTTGGAGGCTGAAGTTCGACTGTAGCCAATTGTAAGGCTCTCTTATTGGTTTCCCGGAGAGTCGCCTTCATGGCCGAGGAGTAACGATAATCGAGATCCATTTCCCAGTTGAAAATAAATACGTGAATGTGAGCAGCTTTAAGATGATCAAGCAGTTCAAGTAGCAGGTTTTCCAACTGTGCAGCATTGTCTGAAGATATTCCAAAATTTTAAATACGAATTTTTTTAATAGTTGCAAGAGCAACAAACCCAAAGCCACTTTGGTAAGAAGCTGCGAAGCGCGTTGACGTAGCTCCAATTCAGCGAACGCCTTGAGAACCTGTACGTCATTGAAGACTTTCTTGAGTAGCTCATCGCACTCGGTATATCTGGTGTAGTCAAAGTGACGATTCGTCTCCAGAATGCGACGTTGGCGTGCATGGAAGCGTTCCAGTTTGGTGCACATCACCTGCAAATGGTGGCGAACATTGCATCCGGGTGGCAGCGAACACTTCTTGGGTAAATCGAATATGTAATCCGATGGCATTGAATTTAACTGATTGCTTGGCAATTCGGTATTGAGGTGCTCATGCAGCGACTTGAATATCGCCATTAAACGCAGTACCGGATTTCGTTCGATGCTGGAAAGTAAATTAATTGATTTAGAAGCGGCGGCAAAAAGTAATTTTAAATTATGCTTGTAATATTTCTAACCGGAATATTTTTCAATTTCTACATGATTTATAACATTCTTAGGATACCTTCAAGTGCACGATTTTTTATTTAGTCGGCTGTTCTTCTCCCGAAGAACGTTCTTTGAATGTTTTCACCACACTGACAACTTTTCTCTGTTCATGCACAAACACATTCCAACAGCGTCTCAGCTGACGCTGTCGAATCCGTCTATTTACTAAGCGTGGTGTAATTATAATTACACTACAATATTTAATACTCGTATGTAGGTTGCTACTCACCAATCACCGTTCAGCTCAATTGCGAATGAGCCACATTCCTTTCTGTTTTGTATGTTCTCTTTCTGTTGTTGATCTCGTATTTGGCGCGAAACTAAATTGTTTTTTGCTCTAATTGAGGCATTTGAATTCGACTTCTTTTTGGCGCCGCAATTGCTTCGGTCGACCAGACGCTGCATGGCCTCTGTTTGGGGGCAACCATAACGATGGAACTCGAATTGGGGCGCATTTGCATCCAAGGTCAAGTCGTTAACTCTGAGATTGAGTTCTTGCAGAACGTTAGCAGCACTGCTCTCGTTGCAAGCGGCATGCCCTGCGGCACGCGGCTCTTTATAATCAAGCAAATAGCACAGATTCGATTTTATTAGCTTCATATTATTGTTAAGCTGCTGATCTGCAGCGTTTGTAATATCAAAACTCATTTTTAAACAGTATTGAGCCAACTTTGCGCCAAAAACATCTATAATTCAATACTATACTGAAAAAAAGAGTGGGCGTCAGGCTGTCTGCTCTGCTATTTTCACACCTAAACCGAACGACACACTGGCTGCTACAGAATTAAAATACGCGCAGAAGTTCAGACTGTCGCCGTACTGTCTGGTCTGTTAGCCCTAGAGATGATCGATATCTTTCGATACTTATCAATAAGTACTCACAGATCTATTAACGAATTAACATTTTTTATGACGTCAATCTTGACCATTACGTTTTGGGTACGAGAATTGTCGATTTTTTTTTTTTGCTATTTTAGAAGCATTTGAATTCACGTAAGAGAATTGCAAAGTGTATGCAAAAAAATCAATTAATACAAATTGCTAATTTGCCTCATAATTAACTACATATTGATCGATATACGTCGTGAAAAGTGGAGAGTTGTCTGATCGCTTGCAGAGGCTTCAATTTATCATTTGGTGCATTTCAGAGCACTGTTTTTATTGCAATTCAATTTTTGAATTTAACTGCAAACTGACGTGTATTAGAGTAATCGCAGAATTATGCCTTTGGTATTTTATTGAATTTATTTCATGTGGTTTACTTTTGTATGATATACATAAACAGTTACATGTTTTACATTGTACATTTTTCAATATGTATACTTAAGATGTAGTATTACTTGTAGTTATATTTGTATATGTGTACGTATTTCTTATGAAAACGGTTAAGTTTATTATATGTTTTAACAAATTAAAAACAAAATAGAAACAAAACCCCATTTTAGTTTAGATTAGCACTACTAAATGTTTTCATATTTTCTTCTATATGATTAATAATTATTATTGCTTTAATAATAAACAATAGACGATTATAGATTAGTTAAAGCTACAACTTAGTGCGCATTCTTGTACTTCAATTAAAGAGTCTACAACAAAAATGACATAAACAATAACAAAAATTATGGTGTAGTATTAACAAAGTATTATTGTAAAAAATGGTTTAAACAAATACAAACCAATTGGATTTTCACTAATTCATTTTTTTTTATATCACAAGTTAAAATTTTGATTATTGATTGGTCAATTTTTTGTTTTTGTTTGATATATATTTAAGTATGTTTGTATCTATATGAAATGTGTGTAAATTGTATGTATTCATATATATATAAATATATGTACATAAGAAAATATACTAATGTCGTATTTTAATAATAAACATATTTTTTTAAGTTATGTATATTGTAATGTTGTATGTTCTGTTGATACATATACATATATAAATTGGTCTACACTCAAGTCATGATGTTACTTAAATTGGTTTATGGTAACTAACATTAAGAGAGAACATACATAGTTTTAAGAGTTTTGAGTTATAATTGTTTTTTTAGGAGATTACATAGAAATTCGAGTTAGTTGCATGCAGTTTATGTGAGAAGTTTAACTATTATAACATTATTATAGTATGCACATTAAATAGTATGCGTTAAGATCGTGTTCAGACGCAGACTATGTGATTATACAAAGTACCCCAACTTTTAGCATTGATTCAACTCAAATTGTGTATATCTCTAATTTTGTTTGTTGAACTTAGAAATAAGATTATCAAAAGCTATATGTTGATAGTTTACAAGATAAAAAAAAATATATGACACCTCCTAAGTAGCTTATAGGATTTAAATGTTGTTCACTTAAGAATGCAGTTAAATAGTTGGCTTTGGTTATGTTGTATGTATACATCTGAACACGATTTTTAGATTTGGTTATGTTCGAGTTTCCGCTAGAGTTGTGTATGTATTTTTATCAATAGCTAGCCTAAAATTCAGACCAACGATTCTCTGACGTTGCTGTTTACCTGTAAAATAGTTGCAGATGTTGGTATAATTATATTGTATATAGGGGATATTTAGCTATTTATTCGTATATAAATAAATATATATATATATATATATAAATAAATAAATAAATATATATATATATATATATGCATATATATTTTAGTTAGAATAGTTGAATAGATATGTCGTGGTCGAGTTGGAGTTTGTGTTGAACTTGGTTAGGATCGGGTTCGTTCTCTTAGGGCGAGAAGACGCGCAGGCTGCGCAACAGCGTGGCCAGCACATTGGCCAAGCATTCCGCCTGCAACGCCAATTGGCCAGCACCGATCGGACCAATCTGGACGCCAACTAGCTCCCGGAAACTGCTGGCCACATCGTGCACCTTCAGCACAATGTTGCGTGTCTGCAGCGGCGCCGATGTGTGCCGCGTCATATCCTGCGCCAGCTCCGTGATGCGACGAATGGCCGTCAGGCAGGAGGTCAGATGATCAGGCAGCGTAATCAGGGTCATGTCCGACATCGAGGCAACCAGAAATTTGCTGGCCGTGACCAGGGCCAGGGTCTGCTCCGTCAGCTCGTTGCGTGCCCGTTGGAATTTCTCCTCATCGATGCTGGTGCCGCCGCCAGCTGACTGGGCGGCGGAGCATTGAGCGGCCACCTGGTCCAGTTTGATGAGTAGTCCGGTCATGGCCACATCCGTTTTGGCCAGCAGCGCCTCACCATCGATTAGATGACCATTCTTGATGAACAGCTTCTCGCCGTGCAGCTGTTGTGGTTTCTTTGGCAGAGCCGGCTGGCCATTGGAATGCGCATTGGGTAGGCGGATTGTTGCCGGTATTGGTGGAGTTGCTGTTGTTGTCGTTGTTGTTGTGCTTGCGGGTGTGGGCATAGGCATGGGCGTGCCATTAACTTGGGGGCGATTGGGGCGACTGGCAATGGGCGGCAGCGGGGGTTTCTTGGGCGCACTCACCGCTGCTGATGTGGCGACTGCCAGCATTGTGTTGGGCAACTGTGCTGTCTGAGGCGTTGGTGGCTCCGAGAAGGCTGTGGGACTGCTGCGTGGTGGGAGCTGTGGCGGGCATAGGTCACGCAATGGCACACTACTGGCACTGGCCGTGACACCCATGATCCGCACCTGCTTTTTGGGTGAATAACGTTGGAGGAGCTCAGCGCTTTTCGGCGGACGCGCCGGCGGTGGTGTTAATTGTTCCGAGGCTGTTGTGCGCGGTGGTGGCTGCAATGGTTGTTTTTCGAGTGCTGTGGAGTCTTCCTTTTTGGATGTGGGACAGCAGCTGAATTTGCTCTTGCGCTCCACGGTGGGATACTCAATTACATGTGAGGTTAGATCCTTGCTGTTGTTGTTGCAATTTGAGTTGTTGTTGTTGTGGTTCATGTTCATGTGATTGGTGCCATTGTTACCATTGGCGACAGCCTGGAAAAATTCGCGTTTCGCCTGCACCGAATTGCTGTAGAGGCATTCCGTCTCCGGAATCTGCGCCTCGAGATTTGGTGGCGGCGGTATTATGAAGGACATAATCTCCTCGGGCGTTAGTTCCTTGGCCGGCGTTGCTTTCTGTGTGGGCGGCGCCACCAACATCTGCTGCAGAAAGCTATCCAGCTCCTCGGCCCTACCCTCGAAGCCCTTCGGTGGCGCCGCATTGAGCAACGACAGCGAGTCCAGCTCATCGGGCGTCTGGGGCGGCGGTATGGCACGCAAATCAATCAAATCCGTATCAATCTCAATGAACGTATCCTCGCGCACCTCAAATCCATAGATCTCGGACAGTTGGCGAGCGGCCACATCCGTATCAGCGACGGCGGGCACATTGCTAATCTCTTTCAACTGCTGTAGATACTCGCGCAAATTGTAATCCTTCGTCTCGGCACCGAAGTGGGTGCCGTCGGGACTGTGCAGCCCAAAGCTGCTGCGTTGCGCCAGCTGCTGTTTGGCTCCGCCTGTCTGAAGCAGCTGCTGTGGCCGTCGTGTTGTCGGCGATTGAGCTGGAGATGCCACCGATTCGGAATCGCTTTCGCTCTGCGAGAAATCTGTGCCAGAGGCTTGCAGATCGCTAAGCAGCTGGCTGAAGACGTTGAGTTTGCGCTGCGGTCGCGGACTGGAGGTGCTGCACAAACTGGGCTTGCGCTTGGGCGTGGCGGGTGTGGGCGGTGCCGACGCAGAGACCGGCTCGGTTATGGCATTTAATCCTTGAGTGATACCGGTCAACTCATGACTAATCGTCTCCGCCAGCAGTGTGAGGGAATCGCTGTGCTTAAGCGAGGGAGTGCCAGCACCGCCAGTATGATTCACGTTGGACTCCTCCGTGGATGAGACTTTGCTGCTGTTCAAACTGTCGCAATCGCTGTCAAATTCGAGCATGGCCACGCCATGTCCCATCTGCTGTTGCTGCTGCTGCTGCTGCATGTGTATATGCTGCAGCTCTTGCTCCTGCTCGTTCAGATACTGCTCGGAGCATTGGACGAGCTGCTGGAGTTCTTGGACGCGCCGCAGCACTTGCTCGTTCTTGGCCTCCACGGCCAGTTGGCTGCGTCCCTCGCTGCAATAGTTGCTGCCGCTGCTGTCACTCAGCCCCGAATCCTTGGCCGCCTCCTCCAGCAGTTCGGTGGCCATCACACTGTGCAAATCCAGGTCGGTTGCATAGGGCAGCGAATGTGGCTGCGACTGTGAGGATAACTGCTGCACAGACTGCGGCTGCGACAGCACCGCCTTGTGCGGCTTCGGGTGATATGGCGGCGTTATCAGAAAATTGACGCTGTGCGCTCGCGTGTGGAAGGGCAACAGATAGCTCCAGCCAGCGGGCAGTACGGTGTGCTGCGACAAAAACGCGGGCGCACTGTCCTCCTCATGCGGTTCGCGCTCTCGCAGCACATTCAGCGTATTGCCTGAAATGAAAGGAGTAGCTCTTTTGTTTATATGTGTATTAAAACCATTAAGCCATTTTTCAAATTAAGCTCATTTGATTTTGAAGTGATTTTGTTATGTGTGGAATTAAGATTTAAGCAAGATATGTTAAGTTCTGGTCAAGTACCTGTCAGCAGTCGATAGTAGCCGCTGAGCACCAGACTAAACTCGCAGCCATCGCGCTCCTCCATGATGAACTTAACAGCTCGATCACCCAGCATGTAAATCGATATACTGCACGTGATGTCGTCCTCGCGATGAACCACCAAATGCGTAAAATCCTCAATGGCCGAAATGGGCTGTGGCTGTTGCAAAGTAATGGACGTATATACAATTAAGACTCTGTTCGATTAGAAATTGAATATGGACTCACCACAGAATTGCGTGCACTGGATATCTGACTTAGACCGAAGCGTGGACTGACGAGCAGAACGCGTTCCATGCCCTCTCTTTGGTTTGTGCTAAAACATTTGGCGCCGTAGCTTGGTAAACTAGCGATTATATCTAGATAATGGAGTTTCGCCTGCAAGTTAAAACAAAGCAAGGCCAAAAGTGAAATTAGCATAATGAACAGCAAGCATAAAAAGGGCAACCCATAAATATATATATATACGAGTATAATCTTGATTGACGTGCCAAGCTGAGCCGATACAAATTGATTTATAGTTTCGTGTCAGTACAAGTGGGTGACTTGCTGGCTTTACTTATCGGATAAATATAGCTTGTATACGTTTATACCTTAACAACCCCTTTTGGTTAGTAGTTGTAGTTGTAGATGCTTACCTGCAACTGGGTTAGAACCTTACTAGACGATCCTGTCATCTCCGCATTAAGCTTTAAGAAGTGTGAAATTAGCCGTCGCAGCTCCTTGCGTTTCATGCCCTCAAACAGACTGACGGGCACAAAACGTTCCAGGCCAAACTCGCGTCTATTAGGCATAAATTGAAAATGCATATGGTATAGGGATTAAAATAGCAGTGACTGTGGATGACTGGATACTCACTCGACCAGCTTGACGGTGAGCTTGGCGGGCGCAAAGTTATTGGCAAGCGCATGCTGATGCATATGCAAGGCAGCTAGCCGCAGTGCCAGCTCCGGCTGCAGTTCCGGTGCGAAGCGCTCCTGATTGACATCGTTGCAGCACTGCATGTACAGATAGTCCAGCGCATGCAGATCTCTCTGAGCCAGCTCAGCGGCTGAAATGGGCACAAAGGTGATGCGAAACAGGCAGCGTAGCTTGTGAGCGCCCGGTCGAGCAGCAATCTTTAAAGGATAACAAATAACATTTAGATGTGGCTCATAAAATATCAATTGAAAATTGGCTTACGCGTGCCAGTGACTCATGTGGATCGAGGAGTGTGAGCTTGTTGCGCTTTAGACTCTTGACATGCTCCAACACCAGACTGAAGAGTTCGCCGCAGCACAGACAGAGTTTGTCCAGCAGCGAGCTAACCACATCCTGCACTGTTGTTGTCGCATCATATTTGAATGACTTGGTCTGACCGTTCTCCAGAAACACCTTGAGCACATTTGCCATCGGCGGCACACAAATGTCGCCCAGCGAAAATGCTGACGGCTGCAAGAGATTGTTGAATGAAGTTGAGTATATGCAGTTAATCACACCTAACTCTGGTAAAATCTTACCGGAAACAAGGGCGCTCCATTGACGCACACACTCTCCGCGAAACGCACTCGACTGGGGCGCGAGCGCAGCTTGGCACGTTTGCCTGCTGAGAGCAGCGTAGATTTGCGACCGGGCATGATGCAGTGAGCCATCGGCTGGCAGACGAGCAGCGACACCTGCGCTTCACAGGCGCGCACCAATTGGATGACATGATCTCGGGGCGCATCCTTAACATCCTCACCGTTGACGGCCAGTATCTGATCGCCTGGCTGCAGTTTGCCAATGCTGGGGCCGCCTTCGGTAACGAAGCGCACAATCACCGGTCGTTCGCTGCCGGCCACAAAGCCAAAGCCCAAACTGGAGCTGCGCTGCAGTTGTACGAGTCGCGGCTCTGGTGGATGCTCGTCCCAGCGTATACATTCAGGCGGCTCATAAGTGGTCGTCTTGTTCAAATGACTAAGATTGAAATTGGCATTAGTTTTAATGAGCTGCCTTTGGCTAGTATTCTTTTCTCACTTGATGTAGTAGGAACGACCCTTGGAATCTATGGCCCGCTCCCAACCATAGGAAAGTTCCTCATGCTTGCTCCAATCCTCGCAGGCGGGCAGCCAACCAGATGATTGGGTCAAATGGCTGTAAGATAAATTTGTAGAGAATAATGTTAATATTGTATTATTAAATTTAAAATATCAAGTATCTAAAAATATGTCCTCTAAGCAAATTTCAGAAACCAAAGATACTTGAAATATTTGTTGAATATAAATGTAGGATATCTAAAAATGTGAATTAATCGAAAGTCTGATAACTATTATGAAATTACAGTGTATATACCTGTATACACTGATGCTTCTCAGCAGACAGAGTGTCGGAGAAGAATATATGAACTAAACTTGACCAGAAAGTATGTATATATATACTCTATGGGGTCAGCGATGTCACCTTCAAGCGGTGACATATTTTGTGGCATATTAATTAAGCAGTAAACAAAAGGAAATGTTTGCACAATCATCTTAAACGAGAATCAGAGTCTGTTGACTAATACTTGACCCTGAACTTGTAGCTGAATCACATTCACTCATCCCCACCCTCAGTTGAGCCATTGCCCACTTAAGGATAGCCTGACAGAATGCATTTCAATTGATATTAATCAACGCTAATTGGGTTATTTGCTCGACTATGCAATAAAGTGCAGCCATAATCGGGCGAACTCAGGACAGGACAGACAGATGGGCCCAGCTCATGTCCCATGTCCCAAGCCCCAATCCATGACACAAGCGAACCCAATGCAACCCACCTTGGTGGCTTCCGCTGCTGTCTTTCTTCATTTCCTCGCTGCACACAATTGTGATAATTAGTTTTGCACTTTGCTCGAGAGCCGAGTTCAGAGAGCTGAGTGCATGTGGCGCATGGCGACCCAGTGCCAGTTAAAACCAAAGCTGAACCAAGCCCAACCAATGCTCATTCATTCAGCCAGGCAGACAGCTGTACCCCAGTTCCTCTGTCGCAACGCTCCCACACCCCGCACCCTTTACCCTTCAGCCATGCTCCATGCTCAGCCACGCCCTGCCGCTCTTATGGCATTTTGTTCGCTTTCAGCATGATGTGCAACAAAGTGTAAAATTATTTAATAGAATTTCGTGCATAATCAATTTATTTGCAGCAGCCAGGCATTCACAGAGGCACTCAGTCTGTCAGTCAGTCAGTCAGTCCGTTGCGACCCGACCCCTATGAAAAGGACACACTCTGAGGAAACAAAGGCCATTATCGACGCTATTTGACCTAATAATACTCTGCAAGCAAAACGAGTGGAAATGTAAGGGCTCATATAAGAATATTTATGTATACTCGTATATCCATGGGAATATAATATTTTGTTATAATATATTATAAATATTCTTAATCCGATTAAATCTATTGTTGCACTTTATTTTGCTACTTTATTTTTGTTGGACACACAAAATGTTGATAAATTTTTTGGATTTTTAGTCTACTAAAATGAAAAAAGGGTACAACTCAACCCGATACTAGTTCGAACATCGAGTATTTTTCTGCTCGTTTTATGTATGTCGAGGGAATCACTATACAAATGTATAATTTTTGCAAAAGGTTATTTAATTAGCATTATTATTATATGCACATGCTTCATACATTAAAAGAAAAAAGCTCAATGTTTGAGTTAAAAGTGGGTTGTGTTGTAGATATTCGCAAGAAAAATTAAACAAAGAAATAAAATCAAGTTCTGCTCATTTATTAATTTAGTCCAATTAAACCTATTAATAAACAAAATCAATTTTATGTGCTAATCATAAAATTTAGTTATGGAAATTTTAAAAACAAAACAAGGTCGATGGCAACTTGAAATCTGTAATTTTTTGTTTGTTGCTATAAAAGACAATATTTAAATAACTGTAAATTATTTCACGTTAAGTGCCGGAAATGGTATACGCATACCAAAAATAAGAAAAGCATACGAATTTATTATACAAATCGTAGAAGTCTGAAACGCAGAGCTTCCACTGGCTTCATTATAATTAATCGATTTTTAATGGAACTCTCTTTGAATTATTATTCACAATTTTTTAAAACAAGGACATGTTCCAGATATATGTTTACATTCTACACAAATATCATGGCATTAATATTTAAGTAAGCAGAGAAACGTAAATAAAATCTCTGATTCAGTAATATTTATACTTTGTGCTCTGCTCTGCAAGAGTCTACTTTCTACAACTATAATATGCCCTCTGTAAGAGTATAAGAACTAATTAAGTTAAGCAACAATGAGCGACACAATTTACTCACATATATAAACCAAATACTTCTTAGAATATACATATATATTCTCAGAAACATTGTTTAACGGCCATTCTTGGCGTATTACAAGGAAAAAAATACAGATTAACTGCAATCGATAGTGGCCTTTAAGGTCATCTTACGATTCTAGATAAAAGGTCATGTCAAGTCGTGTTGGATTTCTACCACAGGCGGATAGCATAACGTCCGCAAAGATATATCTTTTAAAAATGAAAACGTGGAATAATTAACAGTTAACCTCTGCAATAAACAAATATTAATTCATAATTCGTATTTTAAATATAATCATTTCGATAGAACAATTTCAAAGGGAATTAGTATTCTCTAAAATTGGCAAAATATATTCTTGCTTTTTTGATTTTTAAGTAAAAGTAGTGCAGTTCTTAGCGATTAATAATAATGTCAGAGAAAATAAAGTATTTTTAAAGTGCAAAAAGCCGAAGAATAAAAAAAGGCTAACACAAACAAAGTTTTATGTTCAAAGACAAAAATTAGAACTATAAAATATCAAATGTGTATATATATTCAAATCTAGCTATACTTACTTGCAGTAGTAGATTCTGCCCTCCTTGCCCACATGCGCTGTCCAGCCAGTTTTCAGTTTGTCCTGGACTGCCTCCAAATGTCGATCAATTTCGCCCCAATTTCCGATGGGTAGACTCTGGCCCAAAATAGGGCCATAGATGCCGCCAACCCCAATGCCACAGTTCACAGCGTTGGTTGCTGCAGTTGCTGTTGTTGTTGGCGTTGACGTCGTTGTTGTCGCCTGTGTTCCGGTCTCCGACAGACTTCCGGCCGTTTCTTGTACTACTGTGGCTGAGGCGTTCGGAGTGCGAAGCGTTGTGTAGGCGTTGTTGGCGCCACCATTCAACGTTGGCAGCGTCGTCAATTGTGGCGATGATGTTCGTGTCAGTAGCAGCGGTTTAGATCCGCCCACACTGGACGCTGTTGTGTTGGCATTTGGTAACGGATAGACATCACTATTTGAACGCCCCGAAGGCAGTAACATCATTGAAACACATTCGCTGCAATGGTACAATAGATAAATGGGAAGTTAAGTTTAGTCGTTTACCACACATATGTTGTATTGTGCACTCATAAGAGCTGGCAACATCACATCACATTCCAAGGCGTCGACCCACATTTGTTGAAACAGGCTCGTCTGGATAGGCCAGCAGCCGGGCTGGGCTGGTTGGCCCATTAGTGAACACATCTCTACATTGGCATTGCCTTATGCAGTTGCAGTTGTTGCAAAACAGGTCTGTTTGCGCCTCTTTCAAAATCCCAGACGTGACGTAGAGATCACAAGCTGCCACATGGTGGGATAGGTTCAGGTTCAGGCAAAAGCGGTTCGGGCCAAGTTGTGCAACTTGTTTGTAATGTTATGACACAATTTCGCATTTTCGCCAGAGACAGGTGGCAAATGTCTGAGCAGGATGGCACAGCGAAACTAGTTCAACAAAAATCATTGAAATTAATCAGAGTAAGTAACGCAGAAGATTGTACGGACTGCCGTTTACCGTTGGGCTGAACGCGAAACTAGTTCGAAAGCCAAGCACGACTTGGTTTCATCTCATATTCAAACTGGAGCAGTGGATCAAGGACGAATTGCATACAATTCCTATCAGTTGCTACGCATTAGCGTAGCAAATTTGGAATAACTCTGATTAAATTGGGTTAAATTGCATGTGCAATTGTGGAGAAGCCTAAAGATGAATACAGTCTTAAAACAGCATCGGATTAAATTGATAATTAATTAATATTAAAAATAAATTTGAATGTCTCTCATAATTTATAAAAAAATTGTTAGTAGACATACCATACCGACTTTTAAGTCATCGGGAGATTAGAGTATTATTTTGGATGTAAACTGTGTTGCATTGCTTTTAGGAGATTTTAAAGTTTTGAACAGCGAATTAAGATTTTATACTTTTATTTAGTGCAAATTTTAAAACCTAAGCCAAACGATTTTGAGAGAAGTAACGAAAAGCTTAAACAACATTTGAGTGCTAAGCTATGCTCAAAGTTGAATCTTAACACTCTTCAACTTGAGTTAAGAACTAATTTTGTAAGCATACCGAGAAGTTGCGAGGAATATTTGCAGTGACTCTAATCCTATTTAATCTCATTCAAGAGAAGGTTGTTGATGTGTGAGTGTGGGTTTATCGTTGCCCTCATAGCGACTACATTTGAATTAATTTATGTAATTTCAAACAGATTTTGCATGATGTTGATATTTTCCAATCCAGTCTAGCCAGCAATTGGACCACAAAACTGCTGACTGCATTTCTTTAAGCAAGTTTATGTGATTTGTGGCTTGAACAGCTTTGAGTATAGATATATTTGCGCTATATGCGCCACATTTGGAGGTGGCAACGCCCGGTAGTGCGGATGCACTGCGGGCACTGGATGAGTTCAAGTAAAAATCCGAAGAGCGACGACAGACGACCAGTCAAAAACAACAAAATGAATGTGTCTGTTTGCTTGCGCAATTTCATTCTGGTTGGCGTAGTCGGATCTGGATCGGGAGCTGAAGCTACAGCTGGAGCTAAGAGGCCATGGAGTGGCAAAGATGTGGCATCAATAAACAAGATACGACAGAGAGCGAGACAAGCACAGCGCAAACAGGGAGTTGTCCATTAGGTGAACGACGATGGCGATGGTGTTGGAAAGGAGCAGTAGCAGTCGTGATGACGATGGCAATGACGATGATGACAATGACGATGACGAGGCAGGAGGCGCCGCTAAGTAACGGCTTGGCAAACAACGGCATCTGCCAACTGGCATCGACATGGTCAAATTACCTCTTCTGCTGCTGCTTCCTCCTCCTCTATTTTTTTTTCATTTGCGGTGTAAAAAGTTTTATAAACAACTTTACACACATGCACTTACGACTCACACATATACACACACACATACAATCGAGAAACTGGAGCACTTGAAAAATGTTTTGAATTACATTTTTTGCTCAGTGCTTCTGAATTTGTCTTTGTTTGGACTGGAGCAAGGCAAGTGCGAAAATGTTGATAAAGTTTTGTCGGCTCGAACATTTTGAAAATGTTTGAAAAATAACTTGGGCAGAGTTTTGCCTTATCCTATTTATTGGTATGCATTTAGAAATTCGCAAAATATTTATTTAAAGTATTTATATTGTATGGCATAAGAAAATAAATGAAAAATGGTTTACTTTCCTAAGAGAAATGTCGTAACGAAGGATATATTTCAATGGAAACGATAATAATCGATAAAACATTTTCAAGAAAACAGAACAAAGATAATAAATGATGTATTGATTTAATAAAAGACAGTTATTATTTTTCACAAAAATAATAAATGAAATTTCTTATTCCTGGATAATTATTAAAATTAAATTAAAATAAAATTTTAATAATTCGTATTTCTCTAAAATTCCCATCACAACTATTCATACTATAATATTTTATGTTGCTTAAGACCCAAATGAAAATTTTCCTGTTAGCAAACATACAAATAAAATAATAATGGCTGGTTCCGATATGTGTAACAGTTGAGTGGCAACACAATTTGAGCATTCCAAACATGGCAAGCCGAACCCAATTCAATGTGAAACAGACTCGCTGTAACAAAACTAGAATATGTATATACGTATATATGTGCCAACATTTTGTCGTTAGTCTATAGTAAATGCTTGAATGCTGGGCCTCAGTGTAAGCGATACGAGAGCAAGATACATTTGGTCAC
Source organism: Drosophila basisetae (assembly GCA_035041595.1). Taxonomy (NCBI): domain Eukaryota; kingdom Metazoa; phylum Arthropoda; class Insecta; order Diptera; family Drosophilidae; genus Drosophila; species Drosophila basisetae. Next base: position 7,615,109 of record JAWNLB010000070.1, read on the forward strand.
GGAGCTCAGCGCGAAATGGCAGATGAAAGCGACGACAACGAAGCGGAAGGGGGAGGCACTTCCAGCGAATGATTTGTGTCAACAGCAATGGCAGCTGAAATATGTGTGACTATGCAGAGAGAGAGAGAGAGAGAGAGAGAGACACATAGAGATAGTGAACGAGGGAGAGAGAGAGAGAGAGAGGGAGATGTGTGGTGCAGAGATCAACAGCAGCAGCTGTCCAAGAACCAAGCAGCATCATATAAGCCCCGGCTATGAAGTGGCCCAGTGCTGGCAATGGACAATTGTAAAATGGCATTGCGGAAATTGTGCGAGCAATGAAAAGAAATGGAAAGATGTCGTCGACGCCTCATGATGTACGGCACCAGCAACCAACATTGTTGGCCAACTTAAAAAACCAAAAAGAAAACAAAAAAGAAGAAGAAAAAAGTCAAGCCCCGGCCGGCAAATATATTGAAAGGCACAAATTGTCCCAGTTCCAGCAGAGTAGACAAAAGCCAACCTGTGCGTTTTGTGGGCCCCCTTCAGCTCAGCCCGCAGCTCTCTTCCACGTACCATTATCATTCTCAAGCAGCAAAAATCTCCTTAGCAAAAGAAATTAAACACAATTTGTAGCTCTGGTGCTGTTTTTTTATTATTATTATTATTATTTGTAGTTATTAAATACATGCAACAGCAATTTGCCGAGCGGGCATTCGCCACTATCACGCTGGCAGCAGCACTACAAGAGCATTATTTCTATTATTTCTATATGATGGCATTATGAGATATTCAGTCTCAGTTCAGCTCGTTACTTTTGCTTTTACCAATATCGTTTTATTCGTATTGTTAATTGAAAATAAATTACACTGCCAGCAGTCACAAAACAATATAATGAAATGAAAGTTATGTTTTTGCCTCACAACGAAGTATATTATACACTGGCTTTAAGGCACGTGTATTTACATATATTACAAAGGTAGAATACTGTTATAATGCAAATAAATTTGCTATAAAATCGGTGTAAGTTTTTATTGCGACAATAAAGTGAGGAACAAGTTAAAAGTCGTCTCTAGTCTTGCGCCTATGAGACCTTATAACTTTAACAATTTTTAAGCGTAAAATTTAAAATATGTAAGATTTTATTTCATCCGTAAAAGAAACATTAACATATTTCAGTATAAGCTTATTAAGCATATTGATCAATGTAATCTTTAAAACTTAAACCATCCACAAACTTAATGTTATTAAACAATTGTATTTCGTTAATATAATTAACATTTTTTATTTTAAATAATTTAATTCGTAATATTAATTTTTTAAAACCGATTTTTTCTTAATAATTTAAATATGTTTTTTTCCTTGCGCCAGTTGAGTGTTTTTTTTGTGAAGGAGTATACATCTACTTTTAGTCTACATTAAATAAATACTGCTTTTAATCTACATTAAATAAATAAATAAACAGGCAAAAGAGTGCAATAACAATTTTTTGTGTGTGCACTATTATTTCAAATAGCTCTACAATTTTTGTCAGCCATTTCTATCATCCAAATTTTACAGGACGATTAATTCGTATGCCCGCAGTTAATCGAATAGTGATTGGCAGACCTTATGATAAAATTGTAATACACTATTGAACGGTATTAAAATGCAAGTACAAATTGTTCAACGTAATTCATTCTGTTGTTATCGTTGTCTGTCAATTATCTCGATTACATTTTACTTGAAGTAAAAGTGGAAAATGTTGCTGTCCATTTTAACATGGCATATTGACTAGACCCTCGCCCAAAACGCTTGGCAAAAATGAAAGCCGAATAGTTAACAGACATATTGCGTTTGGAATCGAAAAGTAGACATGTCCAAGCCATTTAGCCAAATCGTTATAAGTGCTCGCACATACCTGTATGTACACACACATAAACATACACAGCTATGTGAATGCATATGCATTCATTCATTAATATTGCCGCCCGTAACTTCCATATAGTCATCGATATATCGTGTGGCTGCTTTCCGATCGTCTTGCGGTTGAACGTGATTTTAAAAATGTCACGCACACCTACCGACTGCGACGTTGCTATTGCCAGAAATAAATAAATAACTTTTTAACCGCTTGGCGAACAAGCAGCGAAGCAGGAAAAACCATAATGAAAGGCGGTTCGCTAGAAACGTTGATAAGAAACTCATTCATAAAACCTGACTTTCGCCGTAAAACGCGCAGACAACGACATAAAGTTGATGTGAGCACACAACAGCAGTGTGATTGCATTAAAAATGAAATCTACCCCTATTCAAAATTGTAAAGCAGACAAGAAAAACAAATCAGAACCTGAAAGAGATTTTTCGTGATGTTCGAAGTTGGTATTACAATTGAATTGAGACATTCTGTTAGCTAGTGTGGTAAGCTTTTGTGTACAATTATGAGTGGCGATAACATTAAAGATTTATGTATATGTGTTGATGTTTTACAGAAATTGGATTAAACTGAAAAGATTTAATTTTTACACCTATTATATTATGCAATTATTCGGGGTAGATATGAATTGATACTTAAAATACACGAATCAAATTATTTATACAACTACTCTGAAGTGATAATCTATTAATTAAAACTCATTCAATTTAGACTATTGGAATTGTCAAAGTTCAAAATCAAAGTACACTTTTCACTAACGTGGTAAACGCCTCAAACTTCAGCCTTTTGATTGGCACTGTCGAAAGGTTTGAAAGTAATTCAGGCAAACATTTAAAGTTACAAAGTAGGTATTGAATAGTAAAATTCCTATATTCTCCATATAACTTGCCCATCATTTTTTAACTGTCCTCTATATCACAAGAAAAGGACAAATACTTACGTTTGAACATTTAAACAAAGATGTGATCAAACCATAAATATCTACTAGCTGACTAGCATAGTTAAGAATAAATATCTTCAAAACAGAAATAAAATTCTTGTGGAATGACAGTATACAGTATATACATATAATATACGAATATATAGATAAACTTCACATAGACCATAATCGCAGAGAGCGGCTATGTGTCATCTTTTACTGAAAATACCACTTACTCAACACTCGTTCTCAACTCTTTTGATGTATGCAATTTATTTAAGAAGATATACATAAAGTTTTGATATTTGGTTTTCAAAGACCGCAGCAACATTAAATATAAATAAGCGAACTTATTAGGAACTTGTAAAGAACAGCATAATATGTGGATTAAATGTAATGAATCAAATAAAACTCGTAAGAACTAATGAAACAAAAGAATTATCATCAATAGGATGTAATTAAGAAAGTTCTTGTTCAACGGAAGCACTTTGCCATATAAGACATATCAAAGGAACGAGCTGAAAAAAGAAACCCAACTAACTAGATATATGTACATGTCCTTTTCGCTTTTCCCTTTCGTTTTTTTTCTTTTTAAAATGGAGAGAGTAAAAAAACAACTGCTGGAACAGAAACAAAACACAATAAGCCAGTCAAAGAACAATTCAATGTTTCAACTTCCACTGGCCAGAATTTTAGTTTTGGGCCCATTAGCAGACACATTTATTAACGCCCTAAAGCCTGCCACATACAAAACACAACACAGGTTTTTTTTTTTTTTTGGGTTGAGTAAAACTTTTAATTGTTATACGTGCACAACAATGACCAAGACACATACATACATATATGCATGTCTAGGAGTTAGGTGACAACAAAATCCAACATAAACTTGACCTCGTAATGAGTTTTTAACAAGTTTGTAACAAACCTAATCATCGACATCCACCCAAGACAGCCACAACAAGCTCTCGATGATTGACTACTGAGACACAGTAAAAGAGAGTGAGTGAGTGAGTGGTTGAGTAAGTGAGTGAGTGGATAAGTGATATATGCTGTCATGATGTATTGACAAAACTTTTTAATAAACATAACACAACTGTCACATGCAACAGCAACAGCCCAAGCGGAATTTTCAAAGATGACGAAGCCGCCAGCGACACCTGACGTGACAGGACAGTGTTCCACACTGTTCAACACTCATTCCGGCAATATTCATTTAAAACACGCTTCCCACCCACATCTGAACAATGAAATGCAATTTTCACGTAAATAAGTCATAGCTTATGGGTGCGCTACCCTGACCGGGTGGGGAGGTTAACTTGCTGACTACCCTGATTGATTTCAGTGTATTTATCAGCGTACAGCCCGAACATAAAACCCATTCCCATAGATATACACCATATATAAGTATAAGTGTCATGCTTTGACTCTGTGCTGTCTTTAAATGCACGTGCACAGCCGACGTGTGAAATCGTTTTCTGGTGTCACGAAACGAGTTGCTCCCAAGGCTTAAGAGGCTTATTGAGGCGACCTCTATTCTGCTTGGGACTGCTTCTTTTCGTTTGGTCGTTGGCTGTGCCTCTTGAGGCGACTAAAGTGTGAACAGGCATTTCTTGGGGCAGCAAGTTGTTGTTGTGGAATAAGTCTTCAAATTGGCCGGCCTTATCCCAGGCAATGTTTGTGACATCTTGATATTTAATCTGGATTTTCAAACTGTTTGTAAGTGGTTGGCTAATTTCAATTGCGCGAGCTAGTAAGCAGTGTCATGATTATCTATCAAATAAGATTATCTTTGGCTCATTGAGCGCTATTTATTCAAATTGAGTAATATAAATATACGATTTTTTATATCCGATCAGTGATTCGAATTTATCAATAAATTAAGCCTATAATCAAATTAAAAACAATTTATGTTGTTATGGTGATATCAATAACAGTCAGAGTGGGCAATAATTTGGGCTTGAAAAGAAAATGGACATAAATCGGCAATTAGCTTCAACATAAAATCGGAAAAAAAACTGCATGAATTCGCAATGAACGCATTGATATAACAGATTTAATAGAATCTGCTTATGGTTTTTCTCATGTGACAAATGGTGAAAGCATTTATCCAACATCTCAATTTATGCATACATATTTGAATTACTGAATCATAACACTCGCATTTAAAGTTTATTGAGTTGTTTGCAAGCTATTTAAACTTGTGCTCAGCAGATGAGGAATGTATGAATAAATATTGTATATTATATTGGGGTAACGTGACGTATGCGTAACGCATGTAAATGCGAATCAGCACGTGATACATCGACCATTTCGCCATCTTTTTGGTCAACAGTCTAATTCGACGCTAACAGCAAAACCAGTTTGTAATTCAAAGCGACTCGAAATTCACATATCTGTACAAATATTAGCGGAAGTAACCAAAATAAATGAAATACTATTATTTGTTGTTTATATTTTGGCCAACGCAACAAAAACAAGTTGAAAACAGTTTGCATTAAATGCCGCTTGAATGCTTTCAACAAATCCCTGAACACAGTTAAAAGTTGGCAATTTGTTTTTAAAGTGCTACATTTGCCTAAAATGGTCCACTAGCACTTCAGACAACAAAATGGCTGTCAAAATGGCAGCAAGACGCATCTAACACAACGCACAACAACAGCCAAGAATAGAGCACAAGCTAAAAGTAAGATCTGAACAAAAAAGATGCTGCCGTATCATTTACAGCTGTTCAAATGACACATGCCACAGACGCCAACGATGAGACTTACGACTCGTCTCTCGCACGAGTGACAAAATTAACACTTGTTGTGGCAAAAAGTATTTTTAAAGTAAACCCCCACATCAAATGTTAATTATCAACATGACGGATAAATATTTGACAACGCTAATAGTGTTTAGATAGCGTAGACTTGAATATATTGTGGATAAATAATGTAAAGAAGCATTTGATTAGATATTGATTATTTTGGGTGGAGGCATTCGACTTTTTAGAGTGTTGAGTTCAAAAACATTTTTAGTAACCAATATTTTAGGTATATGCAAAGGGAAACAGTTTCTAAACATATTTTGTGTACTTTTAGCCCATATTCATAAGCAATTTATTTAATTGTAAGATATAATCAAAAGACAAAATAGTATTAAGATATATTATTGTTGTATTTTTTTGTATTTTAGTTCGCATAAAGTATCGGTTTGCCCATAGTACGAAACGCAATCGCACACACAGCCTCACACAAAAGGACAACAATTTTACGCGCAGCTGCCGCTAATGTCTATGAATGAACTCCTTGACACAATTAGAAGAACACACCCACACACAGACCCCACACACAAGTACAGCAAGTGTAAGGAGTGGGCAACTTGTGAAACATTTCAATGCCAAAGCAGGTGACAACAATTTTGTGCACGCCTGCTGCCTCCCAGCTATTTTAAGGACTGTCGTCTTGAAGTCAGCTCCAAATAATGGACACAAATTGCAAAGTTGTTTAATGTGCGAACCGAGACCTCACAGCAATTTGTCGTTCTTCACTTTTTGGGGCCAGTGACAGGCTGGCCGTGCGGCAAGTTATCAATTCGGTTTAGCGGCTTACGGCAGCAATTGGCATTCGGCTGCCAAACGTTTGTAAAGTTTGCCAAAACGGTGCCCAAGTTATTGATTTTCTGAAGTTAACGGTCTTATGGTTTATTGGCCAAGTCAATTGTGCGCCATTTGTTTTGCCTTTAGCAACGACATGGCCTTTTCACTTAACCATAATGTCATTTCGATTTGGCCCTTACAAATCGACCTTCGACAAATCGTTCACTGCCCACCCGAAAACTTTTTGTCACAGTCCCCGTCACAAAATGATGAATTGGGTATAATATCGTTGGGATTTGGCTACGATGCTACAAATGATCGGTAGCAGAAGGTATTTCAGTATTACGGGGATTATATCATTTTTTAAGATTTAGCTTGCAATTTAGACAACATAATTTTACGGCATACGAAATACAAGTCTATTTCATTTCCGTGTTTATTTAATTTAATATTAGAAACTTTTACATTTTTAAATATTAATTAATTAATTATACTTCTATTAGCTTTAAAAATAGATTTCCTTATTTCTCGATTTACCACAAGTAAGCTTAAAATGATTATAGCTACTTAGTCACTTTTTGCAGGCTTTCATCCATGCGAGCATTCAAGTTGAAGAAAGTTTCAACAAAACTGATTTTTTCTGTTCTAATGCGATAAGTAGATATTTACATATTTAGGCTAATGTTTATAGGATATTAGACAGTCGAGCAAGACTCAGCCCTACTTATTGTTTGCTACTGTGTTCTCTGCATTTAACTGCTTAGTCCGCACAACAAGACGAAGCAGCGAGCTTTAAGGTGAGCGTTTGTGAGCAGGCAGAAACCAAGCAAGCAAGCAATTTACTGCATACATTGAGGGGCGTTCCGGAGGCATTTTGAGTCTGCGGTCACGGGGTTCTAAGCTGGGCGCAGGCGGGCAACATACTTTTGCGGGGCGTTTGCCAATCAGGCGGCCCTAACAATAAGAAGCAGCAAGTGGACGGCTTAGGCTATCAATGAACAACCATTTGACCTTTAGCCCCCCCACGCCGGCTTTGCGGTTATCAGACCAATGTCGTTGACGTCGCCAATGGCAATAACCTCAAACTAACCCCATTCCCCCAGACTCTTTCTCGCTCTTATCCTTCCAAGCCGATTAGAGGATAGCCTGGCAAAAAATATATAAAAAAATACAGCATACAACTCGCTTAATCGTCTAGTGGAGTCAACTTCAACATAACTTCGAACTTTGTACAGTGCTCTCATATAGATTCCAATGCCGACGACAACTTGACAAATATTTTGCAAAAGTTGTGCAACAGCCAATGGAAAAGGAAAATAAGTTGAACATACGAGGAACATAAATTGCTTTTATGTCTGTATATTCTCTACTGGTTACGACGAGCTGCACGACAATAAAGTTGAGAGAGCGATGCATTTGAGTAAATTCCAAAGCAATATTGTTGTTATATGATAATTATTACTGTCGGGCTTCATGCAATGCGACCTTTTTGGATCTATTGTTCCCCTTGTGAGCCTATAACTCCTCCATGATATATGATCTTTAATAATGATTTGATGTTATGAAAATATAAATTTGTTAAGAATAAAGCTCTTAATCATAAGTAAGACATTCAATATGCATCAAATTCAAAAAATTATACGAGTATACCAGATAAGAGTAATTTTTAACATTTTTCAGGCGATTTATGTTTACACTGCTAATGCTGGCCAATTAATTAAGTGTGTCATTTCAAAATGTAATAAATATTCTTGAAAAAAAAAAAACTAACCAAAATGAGACAATGAATACGTGGCAACCTACGGCAAAACATAATAAATTGGTTTAATCTCTACGTCTGCAGTCAACTTTGAAATCACATGCGTATGAACTGAATGAATAATCAGGGGGTGGCTCAGGAGCCTTTTAGGGTGAGCCAAGATTTAGCTAGTCTGTAGAAGCACGGAAACAACGTGGGTGTAATCAGAATTGGAATAATGTGGCCATGGAGACCAATGATGACGCTTACGTACAGCTTGAATAGCTGAACAGAATTTATATTTCATGGACAACTGAATAATTACAGTACTGAATAGTTTCATGCACAAATCCCTGAGTAAGTTCTGTGTATGAGGGCAAAGTATTACAGTGTGCTTTAAGTATCTGAAATTATATATTAAGTGCTTTCTAGAAAATTTTAACAATATCAAATTTTGTATTAAAGCAATTATGAAACTAAATTGCCATTAGGTTTTTTTTATGCGCATTAATTACATTTTGGGCACAATATAATCTTTGAAACTTTGATCTTTTGATATGCGGAAGTAACTTTAACTAAAGAATATTCAGTAAGCTCTCTTATATTATTATTTTTAATTGATATTGCTGTATAAAATTTCAACACTCTAACAGACAAACAAAAAAAATGGAAATATTTTTTTCTGAGTTTAATTTTAAGAAGCACAATAGAATTTCGCCAGGGTATGTATACAAATATATTCCTGGGAGAATGGCTCCTTCAAGGTGCGAACAATTGAAGTGTTTCTGACTGAAGTCCGATTAAAATGGCTCTCATCTTTATCACGGCCAAAACGTGTGAGGTATCCTTAGGCAGTCAAGTTTGCCCTATTGATTCATTATCAGCGCACACGTTCGTTGTTCAGGTATCGTCAAAGCCACTCGTTTGCCTGACAAAGCGCTGCCATGGCTATTAATACACGCACACACAATGTGTGTGTGTGTGTGTGTGTGTATGTGTGTGTGTATGTGTGTGTGTATGTGTGTGTGTATGTGTGTGTGTGTGTGTGTAAGTGTGTAGTAGATAGTGAACACAAGCATAAGCACATACACAGAACTCACAGGACATTGGCAGCTGTAAACGCCCCCGAGGCGCACATTAATTACAACTTCCGGTTGGCTGGCAGCCTCGTCGGATAACACACACAACAAGAAGGAAAAAAAGCAGCGACAATTGACTGATGGAATGAATGATTGAGTGAATGACGTGCGCTGAGTTTGACTTAAAAGTCACGTTCAGTTAGACGCTAAAAGAAAAGTGCGCAACTGCCAAACTGGGCAAAGTAGACAGAAAACAAGCATACACAATTGAAAGGCCGCTCTGATTTCATTGAATGGGTTTTTGCAGCAGGCGCAATGCAATCAATAAGTGGCTGATGCAGGACATGGGCACATGAGATAGAGCGAGAGAGAGAGAGACAGAGAGAGAGAGAGAGAGAGAGAGAGAATTAAAGCGAATGGGAGCATCGTGCAGCAGGTTTGTGTTGGCTCTTTATCGTATATTTATGCCCAAGCATTCGAAACGTATGTCTGAAGCAATTTGTGTTTACACGAAACGATTTGTTAACAAGTGCGAGGTAAATGAACAGAAGCTGAAAAACATTATCTACTATGAAATAGGGAAATTAGTGCAATAGGTATATGTGCATTTCAACATACCACAAACAATTTCCACAACACTCCGTGGTAAATTGCTATTCTATGATATGGTGGATGGGTGTGTGGTTTTCTACCCAAAGGGATTATGGACTTGACGCAAGTTTATTTTACGCCAAATGAGCTCAGCCACAAAATCGATCGATTTAAATCAAAATGCTCCAGCGATTTGCTGCCAAGTGGATATCTGCCATGTGGCATGTAGAGTTGGGTCATTGCTGTCTAAAAAAGGCAGGTCGCGGGCGCTGCATGAATGGGAAAGCGCGCACATGGCCGCAACATATACACACACGCACACACACAGTCACACTAGCCGATGAGCAAATGGTTGAGCATACTGGGAAAGCTGGCAACTCGTTGACGTTGATGCTGACGCTGATGTTGGCGCTGTTGCTTCTCTGCTAGCTCGTGTCCTATCTTCTATGTGTGTGTGTGTGCATATTTTTAGACCCTTCGACGTCTCAGCTATAAATATTATTTCTATTTTATTACACATTTTTCAATGTGATTTTATACAATGATTTTTTTTACGCACTCGGACAGCAGCCGTCCATAAATTTGGCAGTCAACAGCCAAAATGTATAATTTTTTCAATAAAATCGTACATAAAAATATATATAATACACACAAGTGTATATTGTGTATCTAGTGTAGCCAACATCTGTCGCACATCACGTGCGAATATTGTCCGCCCATTTATGGTTTAAGCCATTGGCCTCTCTTGGACAGTGCAGGACAAGACCGAGCAGCAACTCGTAGTTAGCTCAAAAAATCGATGCTAGAATAGAAATCATAATAATGCTCTTTATATTAGGGTATAACACGCATTTGAGAATAGTCATGAAAATATCAACGGCAGCAAATTGAAATATCGTAAAAAACATAAATATTGCTACGAGTTTATGATTATGGCCATCATACTCGTAAAAAGGGCAAAAGCGTCCAAAGACTGTTTTTATGAATTCCGATTCACTATGTTTCATGATTATTGCGTGAAAATATTACGATAACTAAAGTAAGTTCAGTTCGCAAAGAAAAAATAGTGCAAGTAAACTAAATAAGCCAAGTGCACACACTAAAATTTAAACAGTTGAATATGCGGGAAGAACTTCTTTAACTCTATGTTGCTCAACTTATTGTCTACGAAATTTGAGCATTTTTTTATATTTTTTTTTCTGTATAAGCCTAAGAAAAAAATTGTAGATACTACAAAAAAGTTTTGACAACTTTTTTGTAGGTCTTTCAAGATAAGCGAATAAGCACGAAAATAAGCTTAGGCCGCCTAAGGGCAGTTTGCGGTTAAAATATAATATTTTGTGCAATTAGAAAATTCTCTTAAATTTGTACAAATTAGTTTACTTTTCCTCTTCCTTCTCCTAATTTGGTTTCCCTTCAAACACTTCTAATTGCTCACCTAACCACCACACTAAGCAACATCTCAGTAACATTTAAGCATGCCCCTTATATTTATCTCAGTTAGTTTATTGCCGCCTGCCCACAAAATTAACACTGTCATTCAGCCATTCAACCATTCAGTCATTCAGCCATCTTGTAATGACCTAACACAATAGATTGTCTCTTTATTGCGCCTGCACAAATATTGATAAGCAACGACGAGGGAGAAAGACGAAATTCTAATAAACGCTTTTGGAGCAGCGCCCAGCCAAACAAAGGCCCAGTTCTTAAACATTGAATCTTATGAGTTCTTATACCTTAAGTATTTCACACAACAGAATTTGTCTTTACATTCGGAATGAACTTGTTTTCTCTTGTTTGTCCGTTTTGTTTGTGTGCTATTTGCTTTGCCCGCAGAGCTCGGAATTCTCTTGAAATCAGCTTGATCTTGATAGCACGCTTTGGTATTTTCATTATTTTGTGTTTTTTTTTTGTTGTTTTGTTTTGTGCCCTGATCACTTCTTCGAACGTCTTTGCTTGAGGATCGTCAATTGAGCCAAGAGTTATGTTATGTGCAATATGTTATATTAAGCACGATATGCTGTCACTGGTGGGTCAGTCATATTCCGGACATCGCAAAGAAAACGCCTTCGAACTCGTTTTTAAATAGCATTTGTGGGCGCAAAGGGACTTAAGGGGTCTTCAAAATGCTGGCATTGTTTTCTTTTGACTCTTGAAGCCAATATAGACAATTGATCATGTTGTTGCTCATATGTTTAATGTTGATCTTTTTTCCATAGGATTTCATAATGGTATTTTTTTTTTGGCTAACACAAACATTGCGCAAGGCCTTGAAATTGAACAGAACTAATTTGGAAATATATATAGAAAGTAAACTTAAGGGGGCATTTACTTAAAAAAACAAGAAATTTTGTAGACCTCGGAGACATAATGAGTTATTAAAATACTGAACGGAACTCTGGTTTCGAGTCGATTTTGTATGAACTTACCAGAACAATATAACCTTTTACCGATGATCATAAATAGTAGTATGTTAATAAAACGTAGTTTTAGTAGTAAATATTTCAAAAACCTGTTTCCTTACTTTATTACAGACTAATATCATTACTATATCTGACAGCTTTTTACAATTACAGAGTAATCGTGAAGTATAATTTAGAAAATTATGGTAAAACGTTATTTACTGTTTCCTTATAAAAATTCTTTACTTTTTATATATACCAACGTAATAACTCTATCTAACAGCTATTTAAAATTACAGAGTCTCTTATCATAATAATTTAAGCTGTAACTGAAGTTCCGGCAAACATCTCCGAAAATTTGATATTTATGTCTAATTCTATTTAATGACTTACTTTTTGAAATAATGGTTACCCCCTGCGCTCGGGAAATTCTATTGTCGCAATGCCATAAAACTTGACCAAGTTGTCGGGCCAAAAAAAGGCGGTACATATAAATGAACTAATTTAGTTTTCCCAGCGTCATTTCATTGGGATCGGACCGAATGCCATGGCCTGTTGACTGTGTGAATTTCTCACCGTGTAGCGATGAGCGTAAGACGCATTGTACTGTATCATTAATTCACTTTATTAAATAAAACTACAGTCAGCAATAGCAATAATTCTTAGGCGCATTTGTAAGTGGTCTTCAGTTCCGCTCTTCAACGTCTGGTGGGCGTCTTGGCGTCATGGTGGGCGTCCCAAATGGTTGCTATTTTGGCTATAGCTGCTTTTATGTATCTATTGTGGCGACCACGCGGCAGTCAGTCAGTCAGTCAGTCTATCGGGCTTACTTAACAGAAATAATTATGTGGGATACACACACTCAAGCACACAACGCGCAACTAAATTAAGCATATTTTAGCTATTTTTATATAGTAAAGTAAAAAAAAATAATAATAATGCCAACGCCGACGTCTGGTGCTGTTGATGTTGCCACTGCTGCGGCTGCTGCTTCTTGCCGTTTGTTAATGGCTTTGAAATGAGCAGGGGCCAGCGAGGAGCAGACCCCAGACATGACGAGGCCACCAGCCAAAGATGAAACTCTTTCGCAAGATGAACGCCAAAGACAGCGACAACTTCCACCTGCATAAAAAACGACTACGACGAAGGCGTTGTCTCGTCAGCCACACTCCCTTTTCTGTTACCCACAATAAGCATACCATGTACACATATATATATATATATATATATATATATACCCTATATTAAAAGCAAACGTGCATTTGATACAGCAATAACACGAGAATGTATAATTGTTTGCTGAAGATAAACATTCTACGAAAATGAATTCTCGTACTGCGAATTTTCACCAAATAGAGACTCATTTAAATGTTGTTAAATTCAAATGGATTTGGCCTTTGCAACATTCAACTGAATAATCATTGTGCTAATGCAAAGCATACTAGCATCTGGTATAGATATGGCTACCTATATAGTGTTTATATCATTTGGTGTTAATAATACATAATACGTATTAACAAATAATAATATATAAAAATATTTGACGAATTCTTCTGTAGATGATCAAGCTAGTTCATCAAGCGGCTTAAAGATATAATATACATATTTAATCAGTCGTAGCTGTAATTAATTTTACACATATACTGAATACAGGGTGTCTGCCAGTTGAGCAGTATACTTATTTTTCTTTTCTATAATTTTTATTTTTAAAATCATCCCCACTAGCGACTTGCAAGTTATACAGACGCAGCATGCCAAATACAAAAAAAAAAGAAAATTAAACTGAAAACGATGGAACACACCAAAAAAAAAAAGAAGAAAACAAAATAAAAATTGACACCGGAAGTGGCTGCCTCATCTGCCTTCTGCGTTGGATGTGTCTCTGGCGCTGTGGCGACGACGAGACAAATTACTTGATTTGCATACATTCTCTTGCTGCAAAAGCTAAAGCCAAACCCGAAACCAAATAAAGGAAAAACATCTCAGCATTGTCATTATTATACTTGCTTTTTCGTATGGAAATTTATCAAAAAACAAAATGTTTTTCATTCGCGCGCGCCTTTTTTATATCTTTCTCTCTCGCTTGCTCGCAAATTTAACGCGCAGCCAAGCGCAACAGCGGCAAACAAACAATGGGGAGGGGGAGGTGGACGTGGGTGCAGGCGCCCACAGCTTCTGGGGTATCTGTCAGTTAGACAGCAGGCAGAGCGGCTTAGTCCGAGCTGCGTTCGCTCGTTCATTCATTAAGACCAAGAGCCAATTGATGCTTTTTTTTTATTACGCGATTCGTTTTTATTTCTCTAGATTGCAAACCAAACGTAATCCCAATAAGATGGTAGAAACTGTGGCTGCGTTGTCATGCCAGCGATTACCGCAACGAGTCAGCTACAAAGCAATAGTAGCAGCACCAGCACCAGCAGCAGCAACAGCAACAGAAACAACAGCAGCAACATCTATAACAGCGACAATGACAACTAAAAAGAAAATCCAAACTGTTGCACAGTGACGCAAACTGGCCCAGAAAATGGCCTGTCGACATATTTATCATTAGCTTAGTGCTGCTAAATATATTTATGGCATATCAACAACAGTTCATTATTCACAGCTGGAGTCATAAAAACTAACAAAATAAATGTATGTTGATCAATTTGATCGACATTAGACTTATGTGATTGCATCATGAAAACGTTTTCCAAGGAATAGTTGCATAAAGATGATGTAATAGGTTTTACTTTTTAAGTGCATTAAGTTTCAAAATGCTTCTCAACATCTAATAGCTCTTATTACTTATTACTGTACAGTGATCACTCGCAAATTAGAACGATCCAATTCGAGACGTGACTTTAATTGCAAAACAGTTATAAATTACGGCGGCTCAATTTTAAAGTTCACTTTTCAAATAAAAAATACAAATTTGATAAAAATGTTTAAGTACAAATTAATTCGAATTGCACAAGATCAATAATTTAAAGTACATGATTAAATCGACCTATTTAAACTACTATTCGATTACATAGTTATATAACAAAGATCACCAGCGGTACTATAAATATCCCTATATTAGTACTATAGCACTATATAGCAAGAGTTACATGCACAAGCTTATCAGATGTCATGGAGATTATATAGGAATACTATAACTGGTGCCGATCTTAATTATACAAATACACCCAGGCTTATATATTGAAATAAACTGTTATTAAGAGCTTAACGGGTAATTCAAGACGTGAGCAAGATTTAATAAGGGCTTTAAAAATAAATGTTGGCTCGCAAAACTTGTTGTCAGTCCTGAAAATTGTGTCTGTTGGAATTTCTTAAAAATTCTTCAAGCTGATATTTTCAAGTTCATTTGCGACATGTGACGTTATTTACAAATGGCGATAAATATGAAATATTGCAGATTGTTGTGTATTTACTCGTATATTATCAAATCAATCAGCTTATCAGCACGCTTCAATAGCACCTGTCTGGGCTAGCAGCAAACCGATGGGTAAGTTCGGGTCACACAATCATTTCTAATAGTTAACTTCCCACACATAAAAACGGGCAACACACGTCAAACGAAATTGTTAACATCAAAGAAAAGGAAACAACAAAAAACGGACACGCAATGAAAATGAAAAACCAATCTACTCAAGCTGACAGATTCACAGACATAGATACAGATACAGATACAGATACCAACTGGCTGGAGAAGTAGCTCAACAAAGTAAGAGAAAAAACATCTGGGGTGTGGGGTGTGGGGGGAGGTAAGGCGGAAAATGTAGGGAATTAAGTCAGTCAGTGACTGTGTGTAACAGTTAACTGAATTTGTCTGCCGTTTGTTGCACAATCGCATGGCCCAAAAGAGAGCGAATGGCCTACGGAGCCAGATGGAAAGTCTTACTCAATCAGTCGACTCAATCTACACACTGCAATTTTAAAAATTTAAAATTCAGCTTCAGTTGCTTCAACTGCAACTGCAACTAATTAGTTTTCAGGCTGTTGCTGCTGCTGTTCGTGCTGTAATCGCAGCAGCGCAGCAAACGACAATTTTCCCACTGAATTTTCACTTTTTTTTTATTCACTCTCTTTTGTTTTTATGCTGCTGCTGGCCGCAAAAGAAAATTACTGCCAAACAGCAGCGTAGCAAAGTGCACAAACAAAAGAATTTATGAGTTCGAAAAATTTTCAATAGTCAAAGACCGAGCGCTGATGAGGAAGGAAGGAAGGGGGCGTTTGTTTTGGATTTGGACTGCAAAAACATTTTACGTTGCGTTGTTGTGTTTTGGAGTCGCCTCGTATCTTTTATGCGTCCCATTGGTATCGTTTGCGCCACAGCCTCTCAAAATATTTAAATATTTAAAAGCCCATAATGAGCACAGTTCATAGACGTTAATTTAAATACATATTTAAATCGGCTGATAAACCAGTTGCTGTTTACGAGTTTATTCTAAGCTGAACCCTCTGTGTCCCTCAATTAATTAGCTTTAAGCTACAGTGAAGCAAAAAAAAAAAAGAATAAAAATAATAAGACCTGAATGATTTTTGCTTTTCAATGCAACATTCTCTGTTTATGTATGGGAGCTGTATATTTAATTTAATTGATTGTTTATTAAAAGTTACTGAGGCTCTGACCCATTCTGTACATTCGATAACATTTTAAAAATTTAGAAAGTTTCTCAACTAATTATTTTGCGAATAACAAAGTTGAACTTTTCAAATAGCTTTTAATGGACGCTTTGTAAGTTGATTTTTTTTTTTTTTTAATAATATTTACTTTGTGCTTTATTATTGTAGAAATTTGCATCTGCCGAACTTTTCAACTATATTACAAACTCAGTCTGTATTTTTTTTGGATTTTCAGACAGTTGAACAAGAACATTTACGTATTTGTACAAAATAAATATAATTGTCGCACAGATGATAGAATCAAACTTTATTTGGTAATTTATGTCTATTTACAGTTAAGCTATGACACTTGCTTATACAGAAACGATACACAAATTTAATAGGTTCTAAGTATATATTTGGACTTTTGGCTAATAGTAGAACCATTAGCAAAACCATTTTCCTACTTATGCAATTTAAAACAATATCAAGCCGCCTATAGAAATACTGTTAGTTAGCTCTATAAGGTTATCGGAATAGGTGCCAAGTATCTTTTACGAGTGGTTTTTGGTGATGTTTGCCACTTGAATTCAAATTCGAATTCAAGTCCGAAATTAAATTCAAAATCATGGCCATGGCTCTCATGCGATTTCACGATTACGGCTTTTGGCCGCACAGTAAACACATATAAGCCAATACCAATAATAGCAGCAAATACACACGCACAAGTAAAAAAAATAAATAAATAAATACGTAAGATGGGATGAATAAATGAATATTAAACGGCCAACGGCGGACGAGAAAACAATCGAAGAAGAAGAACAGAACAGAGTAACAGCGTTGCAATGGATATCTTTTAACTGTACGATACACTGTTCCGAGGGTTTCTTAACTAATCGAGAGACCCAAACTGGGCGAAGCCACATTATGGGTAATTAATCAAAATCGAACAGTCTAAATTTGGCCAGCCTCTACACAAACAAATATTAAATCGCAATTTACTCGATTTTTCGCATAATTTGTCAAAGTCTAAAGAAACTTTAAAGAATTATTTTTAGGAAAATTATTAAATGGTTTTTTTTTTTATTTCTGTGCTGTGTATTCCGTACCTTCCGTATCCGTTTTGGCGAACAGTGTATACAATTATAAATAAATAAATGGATGGCAAATCCAAGCGATATTCGATACGTAAATACATACCGCAAAATGTTTGCATGTTTGTTTGTTTACCCTATCAATTTGCACTGCGAATGTGCGAATGAGAGTGCGATTGCCAGATTGTACGATAGGTGGCAGTGGCGGGTGAGGGTGCGTGGTCGACGAAAGTCGCACTACAAAACACAAAATACAAAACAGAAACGCAAACTTAAATCCAATACCAAAACCAAAATCAAAGCACATGCAACCAAATGCGATGCGGCGAACAGTGCTGAGAACGCTAAATTTGATTGACGACGACGACGACGCTGATGACGACGTCATCGCCAAAGCATTTCAAGCTTGAAACTTGGCCTAAGGTTTCTGTCGAGGCAACTACTGCGTTGCCGCCCACGTCTAAAGTAACAACAACAATAACAAGCAAAACAACAAAGAGATACTTTTACACTCAGGCCAGGCCAAGGGAGCGGAAGCAACAGCTTTCAAAGCCGACGGACTCAAGAGAGTGGAGAGTGGAGAACGAAGAGCGGAGAACGGAGAGTCGCGGAGCCATTGGCAGCGAGATTGGCGTGAGAGCGACAACGGCTGTGGTGACGAAGTCAACGACAACGTCGACGTCGGCGGGCAGCGGCTTGACAAGCTTTTGCGGTTTTTAGTTACAGGCCGCCACCAACTTGCTTAGGCACAGTGGGTCACAAACGTTCTGAATATTTCTTTGATCGAGTTCTGAAATTAGACAATCAAAATAAACAGCAATCAGCAGTACATTTCTGTAGAATGAACATGTTGATTAAATGCGTACCAATTTAATTTTCCTTAAGCCCCTACTGCGTCTGGAGACGATGTAATATGGATACTGGTTTGCCCCACTGTGCCGCATGCTTTTGTCATTTACATTGTAGCAAGCAATTACATGCGACAAGCCAAGCAAGCGGCTGTTGGTTTCTTATGGTTTTTCTTCTTTTTTTTTGTAGGCGTGGCCCAGTTTTGGTGTTGTAGTTTGCCACATTTGGCAGAGACAATTTATGTCAAGCCGACATCTTTGGCGCTGTGCGAAAACATGCGTAAAAGTAGCTTCTTAGCCCCTCTCTCCCCCGTTGGATTGTGTTTGTCTGTGTTACTGTGTGTATGGCTAATAGGCACAGAAATTAAAACGCCAGCAAAAACAAACAAACTTTTGCGCGCACAGCAACATAAAAGGGTGAATAATGAAATACACTCAGCAAAAAACAATACACCCTAAGGCCACTATAATTTGTATTTCATATTTATGTGTATCACATATACTTTCTTGAATATTTAATATATTTATTTTATATTTTCTAGAACAACTTTCTAAATTGAAAGCACATCTTTTTGAGAAGTGAAAATGCAAATCCGAATAGACTCAAATGCTTTTCTAAAATGAAGACAAAAATTAAAAAAAAAATCAATATTATAATTGGTATTAAAAACTAAACAAATAATGCATTTGGAAGTTGAATTTCAAAGAAAAAAGTCGAGCTGCTTTTGTAGAAGTAAATTCGAGATCAGATATTTTTCCGAGTGTAGCAAGATGTGTGCAAGTATGTGGTGTGTGGGAGGTAGGGTAGAAACGGAATGGGCAAAGGATGCATTAAACAGCGGTGTTGACAGCCGCAGCGACGACGAAGCTGGCATCTGTCAAACATGTCATACGCAAAATAGCTTAACTGTCATAAAAACAACAAGCGGCGGCCGTAAAACGCTTTATTACAATACTAACAAACAGCAAAAACAACATTGGGACGCACATGGCAAATGTGCGGCTGCGTTTATGTTTAACAAGTGCAGGACTTAAGGCTGCCTGGCTGAGGGTGAGGGATGGGGGAGGTGAGTGCGGGAGGGTCACGGGTTCATTTAAATTCTCTTATTGAGAGATTCTCCGGCTTTCGACTTGGTTGTTATTGCAGTTGTTGTTGTCTCGATTTACATTTTTATGCTTTATTTGATTTATTTATTAACTTCTTGCCGCTCTTGCGGCTTCCCCTTTATGCACAGTCTGTCCTCACTCGAACTCACTCTCTCTCTCTCTCTCTCTCTTTCTCTCTAGCGGCTGCTGCTGCTTCTTCTAGCGTAAAACGCCAACGCCTCACAGGCACACACACACACACACTAAGAATAGTTTTTTTTTGCCATAACTGTGTGCCTCGGAGTTAGTGCACGTGTGCATGTGTGTGTGTGTGTATGTGTGTGTGTGCGTGTGGCATTTTAATAATAGCACACACATACAATATAAAAGCTCCCGCTGGAGCAGAAAAAAAAAAATATATATATATATATATAAGCAAAAGACATAGAAAAATGTTGTTGCACTAAAAACTTCAACGCCCGCATGATGATGATGGCATATAGCATATAGCAACAGCAACTCACAGCGGAAAGCACAAAATTTCTACACGGCTCCACTTCACACACACATATACATCCACTCATTCTAAGAGCCCTTTGCGGGAGTTGGGAGGTGTGGTTATTTTTCTTTTTTTTTTTGCTTGCTTTGCTATGTTGAGTTTGGCCGCCGCCGCAATAAAGCTCATGTTGTCTACGGCAACGGCAACAGTTATATAGATGTATGTACACACACAAGCATACATCGTACTGATTGGTTGAAAAGGGGCAGGGGAAGAGCAACCCTTTCCCCCAAAAACCGGAAGTTTGTAGTTTTTTTCAATTAGCACTCGCCGCTAAAGAGAGAGCGAGAGAGAGAGAGAGAGAGAGAGAAATAGAGAGAGCAGACAAGTTGAGAATTTATTTGCTGCAATTGTACATCATAATATGCATATACACGCATGCATACAAATGCATAAATGCTCACACACACACACATATATATATATGCAAATAGATATTAAGTTGTATATTGGCGCAATTGCTATTTTTATATATTTGTTGATGTTGTAAAAGATTCGCTTGGAACATATTCTTTAATTAATTAAATATTATTGCATTTACGATTATTGTCGTCATTGTTGCTGACATTTGTCTTGTTATTGTTGTTATTATTGTTGTTGTTCTTTTAGTGTTTGGTGTGCTGCAAAACGTGCAATGAAATGTGCGAAACACATACACATGCACACTCCCTCGCACATATATATGTACACACACACACATACACACACGCATGTAAACAAAACTCTACCTCTTGTTATTGGCACCTCCAAACGGAACGCGCGCGACGCCTGCACTGACTCTAAAAGCAAAACAACAAATAAAACACACCGAATGACGACTGCCGACTGTCGACAAGCGAGAGTTGAGAATGCAACTGTAACGGCGACTGCGGTTAGTGTGTTTTGAACTGAACTTTATGCTATTTGCCGCCCCTCTCGACGAAGAGCACAACGACCGTTACCTTACTTTTCGTTTGTTTTTGTTTCTTGTTTTTTTTTTTTTGTATTTGCACACACACACACTCGCACACACACTTTACTTCGATTCACGAACAAATTCTGTGTTTTAACACTTTGGTACACACTAAAGACGCGCGCGCGCTATTCAAACAAATGCAAGTCGGTACTCTTGCGCTCTCGTTTAACGACTGAAACCGAAATGAGAAAAGCACCGTTGAAACGGGCAAGCCATGGCCAGCTGATTTTTTGTACAACAGTGCTGCCAAATGCTTGATTTTAGTGCGAAGAGTGCATACCAGCAACAGTGTTGTCGTCAAATCGTGTTCGTTGTACAACATTTGAATTGAAAAAGTTCAACCGGGTGGCAACACACATCCTATTGGCGCGTATATTTTAAGATGAGTAATTATTTTAACTCTCTAAATTTTTGAATTTCTCAAAATATTAGTTTTTGTGCCTGAAAAATATATATTGTGTTGTTTTAGTATTCGATAATTAAACCGATCTTACTGGGGGTTTTGAAGAAGACATACAAAAATGTTTTCAGAAATATATAAATTCCAGGGCATTTTGATATATTTTCAATAATTATTTGCTATACAAGAAAAAATGATTTAAAATTAAATATTTAATGGTTTGACCGGCTTTAACTGCTTTGACTTTGACCGACTATTCGAAAATTCCATACATTAACTTACATTCCACATTAATTTTAATATGTATTTCATATTTAAGAATCTTGGCATATGGATATGAGTAGATTTGTATAAATTCATCAATAGATACACTAATGGCAGTTGGTTTTACACCATTTCCAGATGCAACCATCGCTTTTCTTGCATCCAAAACCGCACGGATAAAGTTTACAAAATTCCTCCGATTTTTTGAATTCACAAGTGTCGCCGGGACAATAGTAATTGTAGCAGGCCGACGAGCAGGTTTCCCTCAGGCCCTGTGCACAGCCCGAGCAATTGAGCATCTCTAAAAATAATATAATTATCTGATGAAGCCAATCCAATGATTGATTGATTGATTGATTATAACTTACCGCTCTCGCGGCAATCGGGAGTTAGGCAACTGGATAATGGTGGGTTCGGCGGCATCACTAGCAGCGGTGGATCGGTTAGTTCGACAATTTCGGGTGGCTTCAGGTAGATTACGGGATGTGTACAGATTCGTTCATCGCACAACTTATGGCTGCGATTGAAACACACCCAGGTGGGTGCATACGGTCGACAGAAACGTGGACTCCTCACAATACAACAGCCTGGTGCAGGCACTGCACTCGAATACGCTGCCATCGTTGTTGGAATTGTTAGTTCCGGTTGTGGACGAGTCCACCACGTCGTCGTCTCAAAACTGTTGTCCCGATTCGGCTCATATGGCTTAACAGTCACATATTCAACATGACCCACATTCTCTGTTGCGGTTTTATACTTATGTTTGTTCTTGATCACATTATCGATTTCCAGTATTGTGGTTATATAGCCCGGTGGCTGGCAACTTTTGTTGCGCCACACGGATCCACGGGGGCAGGCAGGCGAGAGGCAACGACCAGCATGGTATTCACCCCGGCTGCAGATTATTCGGCGGCACTGTTCGTCAAAGTATATAGATCCGGGAGGACAGCGAACCTGCTCATCGGCATCACCACTTGGTGGTTCTATGGGCGGCGGTTCAAATATGGGATCCTCGGTGGTAGTGGTGGTGGGCTCTTCTGTAGTTGTTGTAGATTCTTCGGTAGTTGTTTCCTCCGTGGTTGTTTCTTCAGTGGTTGTTTCTCTAGTGGTTATTTCTTCTGTTGTTGTGGTAGGTACTTCTAAGGTATTGTAAGGACAGGGTAATGGTTCTATCAAATAGCACAACCCATCCGTGTGCAGAGAGTATCCTAAAAACCAAACAAAAATTATTGTCAAGTTAAATGGAACTTTACAACTCATCGACATATAAAATAATAGAAAAGGTATTTCCTAATACATAACCTAACATAACAGACAATTTTTATACTTAATATTAATATTTATTTTTGTACTTTGCATTGTGATTTTCAAATTATTTATTGAGAGATAATAACGACAGCAATGAACTACATTCTTCGTCACGCTATAAATTAATTTTTTTTTTTTAGATGGGTGTCTAAAAATAAAATCTGTCCAGTTTAAAATGTATATAATACACTCGATGATGTTGGCGTAGCTGGTATTTTTTTATACAAAAACTTAACTGTCGACCCATAGTTTCAACGACAGGATGGGGGTATGATTTAAAGCTGATACAGATGGGCAGAAGATTGAAGATGTTGCATAGTTGCTCAAACAAACAAAAAAAAAAACATTAATGTTTAATTGCTTGAGGCATCTAAGAAATCGAATCACATTAATTTGATCCATTTGAGCATACGTATAGATTACCTTCCTGACACATATTCTTTCTGTGGCACATGTTATTCTGCAGCTCATAGCCTTCCGGACACTCCAGCCACTATAAATATTATAAAATTAATTTGTCTAATATACTCTGATGTTGCTCAAGAGTGATTACATTGCCATACGCATCTTGATAACCTTCCACATCGCGAACACTCGACCAAATCGCACAAAAGTATATCACAATAATTGAGAAGTGCGCAGACGACAACATTACGAGTAATCCTGCCTGACGATCTGATCATTCAACAACTGAGCTCAAGCGACGACTAATCGAATGCGGCGCCTGACGAAGCTTTTGCAGTAACAAACAAAATCATAATTGTTCCGGCACTGATAACCTTTTCGGAAAATAGTGTTCAAGTCGAATAGATTTGCATTCGGCAAAACGATGTGCGACTTCCGTCGTTCGATTGACAGTCTCAATAGTCTGGAAAGACTCAACAGCTTCATTGATAATCGGCATGTTCGTCTATCAAGTGATGCTACTGCTGCTGCCTTGGCTTCTCTTGGCCTTCAAGCTGGCCAACGCCCAATCTCCTCAGAGTGCCGTCGGTGACGTCAGTGTTCCATGCGTGCAGGCAATCTCCTATTACTGCTTTGCTCCGTGCCTTCTCCAAAATGGGAACTATTTGGTGCCAGCTGCAGCGCCGAGTGTAAATCGTGAGTGAAATTATATGTCCTATCAATGCTCTCATTATATATATAAATGTGTTTTATATTTCTTGTTTATTAGCACAAAACAGCGTAAATAGCCCACAGCCGTGTGTTCAAGTACAAGGCCTGCCTTCACCTTGGCCGCATCAGCCTGTACCGTGTGCCCCAATCACTCCTTGTCCAAATCAACCTATAACATCCTATCCTCAACCCCTTACGAACCCAAATAGTTTAGTTCCATCTCAACCAGCACCTTGTCCCAATCAACCTGTTACTCCTTATCCTCCAGTTCCTTCTCAGCCTGCCCCTTATCCTCCTTGTCCAAATCAACCTGTTACTCCTTATCCTCCAGTTCCTTCTCAGCCTACCCCTTGTCCCAATCAACCTGTAACTCCTTATCCTCCAGTTCCTTCTCAGCTAGCCCCTTATCCTCCTTGTCCAAATCAACCTGTAACTCCTTATCCTCCAGTTCCTTCTCAGCCTGCCCCTTATCCTCCTTGTCCAAATCAACCTGTAACTCCTTATCCTCCAGTTCCTTCTCAGCCTGCCCCTTATCCTCCTTGTCCAAATCAACCTGTAACTCCTTATCCTCCAGTTCCTTTTCAGCCTGCCACTTATCCTCCTTGTCCAAATCAACCTGTAACTCCTTATCCTCCAGTTCCATCTCAGCCGACACCTTGTCAAAATCAACCCGTGACTCCTTGTCTGCCAGTTCGTCCTCAACTGTGTAATCCAAATGTTCCTGTGGCAACCCCAAAACCCACTCAAACCCCCACCCAACCTCCCACCCAATCCACCACTCAACCAACGACGTCGACGACGATTGCGCCACCTACTACGCCAGCACCTGATCCAATTCGTCGCTGCCCCAATGGAACCGTCCTCATCAATGGCAACTGTCGTCTGGTCTACTGCCGGTCAAGGATTTTTGAAAACGGACGCTGTGTGGAGACTCGGTGCCCACATGGCACTTATTGGACCGGTCAGAAATGTGCTCCACCCGATCCCATTGAGCTGGCTCCCATTTATTTAAACCGAACGATCGTCAATCTGAATTTGGAGAAAAAGCCCAATTTTGTTCTAAATAATGTGCATAATCTGGTTGTCAATGCCTCAATCACGCTGCCAACAGACTACAGAGATTACGAAGAGGAAGAGGAGGAGGAGGAGAAAACACCTAATCCACTCAAATGCTGTACTGTGATCGGTCCACGCATCTGTCGCTGTTCTATGGAAAGTATGCGCTGGCAATGCTACAATGAGAAGCAGCAGATTTGTGGCAATTTCTGCAGCGCCCCCAAAATGGCGCTAAAACCGCCAACAGTAAACACCTGGAACGTTGACAATAATAAAATGTTGATAATGCCGCCCAATTTTAACTCCGGATGCCAACAGAGAGGCAACTGTAGACAAACAGCAGGTAACTCAATGTCTATATGAGAATCGGGGTAGATTTGCGTAAGAATCTTATGTTTTGGTATACCTTATAGAGAGGTATGACTGCAGCGGCTGTGCGTCGGGCCAGATGGTGTCCTGTTCCCCTTATTGCTACAATTATCGCTGCATCAGCCCCAACTGCGCATTCTACGACCAAGAGCAATTTTGCGGTTCGCAACAATTTACGGGCTCTGTCGGTTGCCGCTGGGAGGATGGCTGGGGTCGATAGAGCATCTTCCTCTTTGAGACAAGAGATGGATGAGGGAAGATGGTGGATGATTTTTAAGACATCATTCAACAATAGCGTATACTGAATTTAATTAATTTTCAAACTTGTTTAATCATTTAATTCGAATTTTTGTAAGTATCCGTATCAAATAAAAATTCAATTCAATTTTCCCATTTAATTAGAAGATTTCATTAAGCCAGAAAATGTGAGCATATTTAATTAATTTGAACATTTCATTTAATTGTTGTTCTGATTAAATGCACAATTTTATATTTTATAACGAACGCAGACCTGAGTTCAAATTGGGAATTGTAGCAATTTTAAGTTTACTAAATATGGTCACATTTATAGTAACGCGCGCTATAATAACGCCAAGAAAAAAATAAATGAGACTAATTTAAAAAAAACGCATGGACATTTTAACATCGTAAATCGTAATCTTAATTCGTAGATTGGGAAAATAACCAATTGCGTTAGATATACTAATTTATATAACATTACTAATACTATTTAAGTCGGGTGGGACTAATTTAGAGGATCTAAGGACGCGATACAAATTTCCAGTTTTGCGACGGTATCAATGTTTTCCCCTTACGAATGTATACCTATGTTACTTAATGCGAGTGTGCCCAGATATAAGCACAGTTTTGTAGGAATCTTCTAGCTATAATTAGACCACTTCGAACGAAAGGAAATGCTGAATTGGGAGTGCTGAGAGAGAACTGGTCTATTAAATGTCAGCGTGAGGAGTTTGTTAGTAAAACCTTTCAAAGCACTATGACACATATCATTGCTACGTTTGTTTGTGATAAACATTAGGCATTTTTTGAAGCACTCCATTGATAAAGCACAGGCTATGACGTGTTCATGATCATTTTGACTTTGAAAAATGCCGGATTGCTTGTGTCTTGATAGATAAAAGTCACATAATATCTCGTTGATATACGAGTAAATAGCGCTTAAAGTTATTTTACAACTCTGAGCTAAGTGCAGAAAAATTGATATGTTTGAAGATATTTTAGTAATGGGATAAAGACTATAAGAACCGGTGAATGTTCCCAAGATTACTCGGTGGGTATACGCCATTTGATCTTTGATATTTTAATGGTTGAATGGCTCAATAAGGTATTTTCAGTACACTCACGCTCAAAAACTGATAAGTGTAGCGTAATCAATACCATAAGATAGCCAGCTATCTAATCAATTGGTTAATGTATGTGGAATCATAGGAATGCTAGTCGAGAGGACTCAAATACGAAATACCCTAAGTAATCTAAAAGTTTTTCAAATATCCATTAAAGACTATATTTATTCCCAATCTTAAGATATAGACAGTGATAAGTATTAGAGGGAGTTGGCGATAAAATGAAATAAACTTGATCTACCCGGGTTCTACTAGCACTTACTCGTATATTCCAAATTTGAACTCTCTCTTAGTCTCTGAGGTTGGCGCGTTCATACAAACGCTAATCGAATCGGCTGTTGATCCAGATCAAGAATATGTATTTACCTTATGGGGTCGGAGATGTTTCGTTCTGCCTGTTACGAAAACTTGCATAAAACCATCATACCCTTTTTATATATTTTAAATTGCATCAGGGTATAATAAAAAATAAAAATTCACATTTTTGGGTGCAGTCGAGTATAAGAGTTGTCCGGAAATAGACCTAGTTATAGTCATTCCACATTCGATGGCGAACACTCCGAAAATAAAGGTAAGTTTCAGAAATATATATATATTTATATATATATTGCTGCTTACATTTGCTAACCGTCGATTCTTATTTTATGTAATATGAATTGTAGGCAAACGTTATCGTGGCTGTGCTTTTGCTGGCCTTAAGCATATCGTTGGTTAGTGGCGATGACAGCGATGCCAGTAAGGATCGGATTGTGGTGCACACACCGCTGCAGAATTATGAGCAGCCCTCGCTGCGCGACTACGAGGAGTGCCACCAGAATCGCGACAACTGTATGGCAATCTGTGCCGGCAAGCCAAAGTGCGAATCAGAATGTCCGCTCTGTCCAGAGCTAATGGATGAGCCGCTGCTGGTGCAGGGTGTGAACGACACGCTCTACGTGGCACCCGCTCAGCCTGCCCTCAACACTACCAACATCATACGGCTGACCAACGAGATCAACAATGTGATTCAGAATGACATTCAGGCCCGCAACGAGGTGAATGTGAAGGTGCATCAGAATGTGTCACAGCTGGGCGGAAGATTTGGGCTCGGTTACAATGAGCAGGGCTCCTGTTGTTATGTGGTGCGTAGAGATCGCAACTGTGACGAGGAGAACAAGGAGAATAAGGACCACACGGTGCACTGTCAGGAGCACTCCCGTCAACGCGTCTGTGGTCAGCGTTGCCAGGCGCGTGTGATGATCGCCAAACGGATCGTTGTTTGCAAGAAGGATAAACCCGATGATTGCCGCGAGTCTGTGGAGTATGTGCCACGTCGTCACAGATCGAGGCATGAACAACAGCAATCATCACCCTGTCGCCATATAAATAGTTGGCCTTATGTGAGCTGCGGTGGTCAGGAGCGAGATGGCCGTCGTCTTAGACGCGGCGCCTGTCAGCGTTGCCTACAGTTGACCTATGGCCACATATTACAGAACGGCTTGCCGGCAGAATGCGTCGGCTGTTTTCAAGGCTATGCCTCTCCAATGATGTCAGCACCCATATTTTATTCGCCCTATGCACCCATGCCCAATTTTGGCTATAATTATCTGCCGCAACCAGAGGAACAGCATCATGATAAGGAACAGGACATGGACGGCGGTGGTGATAATGATGGATGGGTGTTGGAAACGGAAAACTGTGTCGACGCCAACGGACAGCTGGTGAATTGCCCCAAAGATGAGGATGATGAGAAAAACAGCATCGATACGGACGATTCGGGCTATGATGTCCCCATCCAGCGTCGACGTCGCCGTCGTCATCATCATAATCCCAACCAGTTTCTTCGTTCCATCTACAGTCAACGCAATTAAAGGAATTGCATAATTTGTAGCCTTAGGAGCTTTGCCAATTTTTGCATATGCTAACAACACAAAATGTATTAAGAGTTAGTTAAACATAAAAGAACAGCTAATGTACGTTTAAAAATAATTATTCATTTTAATAAATGGATTACTTTTTTACCAAAACGATATGGGGTTGAATAGAATATCGGTGTAAAAAACTTTTCATACAGCAACTTATCTTTCGACTGCTCATGTTTTCGACAAGGTAGCTTTAAAACTAAGAGAGGATTTACGCCGAACAATTATATAAAAATGTCTCCAACATTCAATGACAAATTATAAATTATACTCGGCAAGGGAATCAAAAAATGAATTTTCACAAATTTATTCGCAAAGTCAAATCGACTTTGATTTGAATAAATTGTTATGAATTCCACAATCCATATTCCGCATGACTGCAAACTTAATTGTGCCACTTGAAAGATAAGATTCGTACAGTAACCGTAAGCCTCGCAAGTCCAATCAACTGTAGCTTGTAGTTTGTAGCTTGTAGTCAATGTAGCCAACGATTTTCCACTCACAAATTGGAATTTTAAAATGTATGGGAAAAACAATAGAGTGCATTTTCTCACCTTGCAGCAAACAAACAATTATTATTATATTATTTAGCATAAAGACATAAACATTCCATTACTATCGCATGCTAAATGTATTTTAAGCATTGTTGGCTATGAATGAGATATGGCTAAAAATTTATATAAATATATTAATATGGAATTTAGTAATTTAATAATCTTCTTACCTGCATGTTATTATTCTTAAACTGAATGAGTAATGCATGACGATTTATGACGAGATAATAACAATAAAAAACACGTAGACCAGAAAAAGTAGACTTGGTAAAACTGGCTAATAAAATATTTTATTTAAACGTTGATTAATCAATATGAGGCAGTATATTTAACGATACATTTTGGGCGTTGCTACATAATTGATTGGATTACCTTGAGGGGTTTTACTAACTTTTTCATTTTGTCACATACACAAACAAATATATGTTATTTTGAACATAGTGCGTGCAACTTTTACAGTTACCTGATTAGCTATAGAATATATGCCATATTCTTCGCATTGTTGGGTAAATATTTAACAAAGAACTAATTGCGAATGAGCATTCTAATTATATGCTGTTGTTTTGATAAGGTCATTTAGTGTGGCAGACTGGTTTGCACCATAGTAAATAATAATAATTTAATTTGATTGAATAACATTTGTGTTTTTTTGTTTTGTTAATTTGTGTTCGGTGTAAGGGAATTTGCTCTGCTTATAGACTAAACAACATGAAATAGAATTTTCCATTATGCAAATATACTCAAATTGTTCTAGCTGTTGCATATGAGCATATAAATTTGTTTTAGAAAACAGTTTCAGAATAAGGTAGACAGTTTCTTTGTGGGCGTGACCAATTTGCTGGCTGCGTGCCCTTTGAACATATGAAACAAAATTACTAAACTTATGGTAATATTGCGCTGTATGAAGTGTTCGTAAAGCCAGGGATGTCAATGGGGGCTGATTTACTTAATACCCAATTCCTTCAACTCAGTTTCCTCATCCACAGAGTCCTCCTCGTCATCGGAGCCGTGCACGGAGGGCGCTGGCGTAGTGTGGCCTGTGAGAAAACAAAAAAAAAAAAAAAACGGTGAACAAATAATTAAAAATTTCTCTGTGTTTAATATCTGCTCGAATGTAATTGAGTTAATATGTAATCTCTTATTGAACTTTTCTAATTGAAAATCAATGACTGTTGAAAGTCAAATCGAACGCGAGTTAGTCTCATCATTTTAATTTTGTTACAGAAGTTACGTAAGTCATGTAAATATTGCTGAGTTTATGCTCGTAAATAATACTGATTTGAAGTGAATTAGCTGCTTTATGTGATAAGGTACAGCTGTGTTTAACATCATTAAAAAAAATAATATATATATATATATATACATAAATATGTATTGTGTTTAAGTAACCGTAAGTTTTAATTTCATTAGTGGAACTTACGCGACGACGTGGGACTTGATGGCTCACTCTGTGGACGTGAGAACAGCAAATTGCTGCGAGAACCGTACGTGGAAGTCTCGTCCACATAGTCGGGATAGACGGCCTGCAAGGCCTTCACCCTAGCCTGTCTGTAGTACTGCAGGATAAGAATAAATTGCACAGATAAATAACGATTTAAACTGAAGATCTATTGGGTCAATAATACGTACAATGCCCAGCGTACGCCAGTCCAGCAAATCGCTGAGGCGCTCGGTGCGATTGCGCTGAATGATGCGCTGGCGGCGATTCAGACGCGAAAACTCCATCATGAAGCTGGACAGCTGTTGCACGCTGTTCTCCAGGCCAATGTAGCGACGATCGACAATGTAGATGCCATAGGATTTGGGATCACTGATGTGCTCCTGCATGAAACAACCGAAACCCGACAGATTTGTGGTCACACTGGGTATGCCCATGACGGTACACTCGGCCGGTGTATAGCCCCAGGGTTCGTAGTAGGATGGGAACACACCCAAATGGCAGCCACGAACAAACTCCTCGTAATCGATGCCAAACAACGGATTCGTTGAAGTCAAGAACTCCGGATGGAAGACCATTTTTACGCGATCGTGCACCGAATTGAACAAATTACAGCGACGAATCGCCGATAGGACTGGATCATTCCAATCATCGGCAACATTGTGTGTGGTAACCGGCGGCATTGTATCGCGTTGCATGGCAAACATACAGCGCTTGATCTTCACCAGATCATCCTTGTGCAGCAGCTCATCGGGACTGGGTATGTGTCCCTTGACGCACGTATCGAACATACGCTTGCCAACCGCCTGCTGCACATTGGTGATGGTATCGCGCAGCTGCTTGATGACCGCATGGCCACGCAGCGAATCCACATTGAAGTTGTTCGTCTTGGTGGGGAAAATAAGGAAGGCCACCACCGTGGTGTCGGGACGCTCGTGCTTCAGCATCGCATTGAGGCGGGCTAGCGACTCGATGAATATATCAGCGCCCTTGTTGCCGAACTCATAACGGCCGGCAATGAAGAAGTACAGCGTCTTGTCCAGATCGAAGTCCATATGGCTGCAGGGGAGTATTAGTTTTGGTGAGTTGACCAGTTAAATAAGATAAATGATAAATGCAATGAATTCACATAAATATATTCGAATCGAATTCAGAAAATTTTAAAAGCATTCACAGTGGATCTTTCATGTAGAGAAAAAATAGCTTCAGCTTCAGGTAAGAAAACTTACCCATAGAAATGACCGCGTACAAACTCATTGATTTTCTCCTTGGCAACGGCATGCAAATTCTGGAACTCATGAATGGCCGAGAACTTCTTCACGTTCAGGCCGTTTGGCGTTATGATGTCCGGTTTGCGTTTGAGCAGATGCTCCGCCTCGTAGCCCGTGATCTCCGATACGGTGGTGAAGACATGCGCCAGATGTGTGGCGCCACGCTCCAGGCAATAGCGATGATAGATCTGACGCTTGCCAGCCTCCTCGTCCACAGCGAATTTATCGAGATTGTTGTAGAAGTCGGTGTTGCCAGCGCACAGATAGCGACCGAGGAGTGTCGCATGCGTGGTGAACACGGTGGCAATCTCGATTTGACGGGTGCGCAGCACTATGAGTGCCACACCAGCCTGCCACTCGTGAAAGTGGGCAACGATCCGCGGTGCACTGAGATCATTGCGTTGCGAGTAGCCATCGGCACAGTTGCGAAACTCCTCAAGGAACTCGGCAATCATAAAGCCCAATATAATGGCATCGTTTGTCTCAATATCCATATGTGGTATGCCAATGTGGCACTTGTCCCACATCTCCGACTTGAACTGATCCAGCTTCCAGGCGGCCGAGCCAATGTCAAACAATATCAGCTGCGGATTGCCATCGACAAGCCAGCGACCAGTGTGAATTTTGTAGCCTCGCGAACGCATCGTGTTGACGGCATCGAGCAACGGATTGCCGCGTGGAAATTCCATTTCCTCCATTTCGGTGCGGGCACACGCCTCCTTGTAGGGGCCCATCATGCACAGCTGCTCGCCCATCTCCTCGGTGGAGACATAGGCCTTCGACCGGATCACCGTATAAATGCCGCCCACTTTGTTGGCCACTTCCCATGCGACCTCAAAGTTCCAGCGATTCTCGCGCGATGCAATATCGCCGCGATCGAAATAATCCTTCAGGTCCGCGCCGGACTCCACGCGTGAAAATCGTCGATTCATCTGCATTAAAAAAAAACCAAATACACAATTAGCTTTTAGCGCAGCAATTACAAAAAAAAAGTGGGGCTTGAATTGTGTTGCACCCCACCCGCACGGCCATGGACGATGCATCTTGATCCTCAAAGCGATAGGACATTTGACGACGCAGCATCGTGAAGCTAGACAACCTCGCAGTCCCCTCAATCGAAACGAACTGATTGATAATCGCAACTATTTTTAGCCGCCGGCTGACCCAGATTACACTCGCTTAACTGTTAAATTGTAAGCTGGCGCTACTGGAGAGCGTCATCAGCAAAGCCGGCTGCTCACGTTGCATCATCTTGAACAGCAGCATCGACACCAACATCGAGCTCTCAACTGATAGCAACCGATGATAGTTGACAATTGATAACAACGGTCGACGATCGACGGTCGACGATCGCCGCTCGCTGCTCGCCGCATGTGGCAATGGCCCTGACACTCAAAAGCGACGACTTCGCCTTGCATTTGTCGTCCATGAGTTGGGTTCGTCTATATTTAGCTGAGTAGGAAATGAGCGGAGAAAAGCGCTGGCATTGCCAATTTTTGTACACATATATGTTTATACGGCGAAATTATCTCATAATACTTTTTATGGCCAGTGCAAAATATATACAAATTTATATAATCCTAAGCAAAAAATACATATGTTTATAGCCTATTTAAAAACAAGCCCTATCGATTCGTAAAAATATTAAGCGTTGATATTTGCAAATTATGTAACCTCACTCGAACAAAAATGTGCACCTTATAATGGAAAACATTTCTTTGATGAAAAATGTATATTATATATAAAAGGAAATCACAAATTCAAATCATAAATAATTCTTTCGGATGGAATATTAAATATATATATATATTTTATTATCACTTCAGCTGTCGTTTGAAACGTGGAACCTGTTTTCCGGTTTTCAAATAATTACCCATTTTTCCATCTTCAAAATTTGTATTTATGCCATTAGACAAGAAGGAATAAGAAAATATGTTTTCTCAAAATTGAAAATGTTGGAAAAGGAAGCTCAAATGATAAATCATTAATATAAATATTGTTTATCCAACTGTACATGCGATTATATAAAATTCTAATTGATATATATATATATATATATATATTCCTTAGCAGGTCCAATTCCATTGAATTAATTAAGCGCAAATAATTTACATCGCTTTACGATCAACCAATTTGCATTTTGACCTACGCGTGACTTTATTTTTGACATGAGACGAGCCCTAATTTTAATCAACTTTTTAAAATTTTTATTGATTAATTTAACATTGAAAACCATTCCAGAGAGATCTGAATTAATTCTTTAACAATTATTGTTATATTTGCGGAGAAGTTTCTTATTTTTTATTTTTTGTGACAATTAAAATGTTATACAATATAAAATCACATTTGCCCTAAATTGAATTGAATTTTCATTTCTCAAATATTAATAGGAAACATAAAATTCACGTTGCTCCACAAATGTTTTCGGCATATTTCATATTTTCCACACATTATGTAAATTCATATTTTATTTACAACCAATCGATTTAGTTATAATTCAGCTCTTTGCCAAGAATATGACTTGTAAATTAAATTTGTCGGTAATTTGTTGAAATTTACATCATTTAATTGAACAGCCTCCATTTTTCTGCGTATTCTTACTTCTTTTATTTGTTATTTAGAAAAGTAGAGTTTGAAGGGTTTCCTCAAAAAATCACTTATGTATCTTGTGATTTATGCAATTCATTCATATAATTTCAACGTGCTCCTTTCACATTTGTCTTCTCTATGGTCTTTCTATGGAAACTGGATCTAGTTTGATCGACGCACACACGCACACACACACACACATACACATGCATACACTTTTATATTTTCCGTGTGTGGGGAAAGGTTGCCTTTTTCGAATTTGGTCACTTGAAAATTGTTTAACAATAATTAATTATCATTAATTATCATATTGTAAAGCGCTCGAAAGTAAAAGTTGAAGAAGAAGGAAATGCATTTTTAGCTAAAGATTCGACACTGAAAGATAATTTTCAATTGGTCGTCGTTTGGCACATGTTCAATAATTCTCTTACGCTTTTATTGAATTAATTTTAATTTCGGCAGCAGCAGCAACGAGGAGGCGTCGGTGGCGACTCTTACACGCGCAACGAGAATATTGCTACCTACACAAATACAATTGTGTATATGGGTGTGAGTTGTGAATACGTGTGTATAAATATTCGGGCTCAGGCTGCGCCGCTGCCTTTGGGTGCTGCTGCCGGCGTCGCAGCGACTGCAGGAAACTCCAACAACAACAACGAGAATAGGAGCAGAAGCACAAGCAGCGCAGCAACGTCTCTGCTTGTGGCAATGTCTCTTTTTTTTCATTGCCGAGCAGGCAGGCAGGCAGCAGCAGCAGGCAAGCAGTAGGCAGCTAAAAGTCAAATAAAGGTCAGTGGCTGCGTCGCTGTCGCCGATGTGCGCGGGCAGAGCATTAAAATTTTCACCATTGTTGGTAGTTTCTTTGGCGTTTAACTCGCTCAACAAGTTTAACTTGATAATAATTTGTTGTTGCAGGCGCGACACGACACGAAGGAATCTCTATGTATATGTGTGTGTAGCATATAACAACCGGCGCATTGATAGTAAGCAGCGGCAGCGCATCGGCTTATCAACGCTTTTTTTTGTTTATGTTTCACTTTTATCACTTTTTTGCGCTGGTGCAAAAAAAAAATGATTGCATTGGCGCCGAGGGCAGCCGGCGTCGGCATTGGCGCCAATGTGCATTATGCTGATAGCGATAACGGATTTCTGTTTTGTCTGCCTGTGCGTTTGTATGTGTAGGCATAATATAATGCCACTCGCGCAGCTGTTAATTTAGATTATTTCACGCAAAAACTCATTCACCTTGCAGCCGTCGTCGTTGTTGGCAGGTACAAACAAAACAAACAACTGGCGGGCAGTGTTGTTCAGTCATTTAAATTGTCGACCAGAGGCTGCTCGCACGATATCGATAAAGGCCAACGATATCATATGCTATATCGAGTTGAGTCGAGCGGTTTCAAATAAACCCTGCATACAATTTTATCCTAATCATATTTATGTGTGTTACACAGATGGCTAGCTACGTGCTAAATTTGTACAGTATTTTCGCTCACTGAATGTTTTACAGCCCTGGCCTGTAGCGTTGCCACCTTATGCTTTGTATTATCTTGTAGCAGGCAGCCTGAGACATATAGCAAAAAGCGCGCAGTCTTTAAATATATTTAAAATAGTAAACGAGGTAACAATTTGATGTTCTTATTTCAAAAAAAAACTAAAACTTTACATTTAAGTGTATTAGAATATTCTCTAACTGACCAAACCTAATTTTGTCTTCCCATTACTTAATCGTCTCATATTTTTATTGATTACGTCACATTTAACCTTGCAGTTTCGCATAAGAGCTCATAATTCAAAAGTGTCCATAATAACCTTGCTCTATAAAAACAATTTAATGTCATTTGTGGCGCTCCGTCTATTAACCTCAATTAAATACCAGGACGAACACGCAATTCTCAATTTAAGCTGAGCTCTGGTCCATTTTTTCATTAATGGAAAACAAAAAGACAAAAGACTTTCCAATTGATTTGCAACTTGAGTGCTTAATGGGAGAAGCGTGAGTAGAAGTGAAACTTGATAAATAGGTCAGCAATATTGCCATTTTTAAATGCACCCATCTTAGTTCGTTACATTCAGATGCATTTTCTTAACTTCTGGCATGTATTTGATTCATGACAAAACAATTTGTCAATTGTTACCTGAGTGACAGCAGCATGAAATTGCGCACAGTCATTATTAAAATGCATCACTCAATTTGTTGTACTGCCAGCCGGCGACCAGGGCGGAACTAAAATCTGTCACCACCCCAGCATCAGTCACAATTAGAGATGAACACGACTCGCAAATTTGAAGCACACATGCAAATTCTGAAGTTATTGAATTTCTTGAAAATTAATAATCATTAAAATTTTTCTACTTTGTACAATTATTGTCTTGATTGTCTTTGGATTAATGCATGTCTATATATATATTAATCTTTCATGATCTCAGCTTTATAATCCTGGCCTGTTATTACAATACGTCTATCTGCTTCTACAAAGTCAAATTTTGTAGTTTTAAAGTTTTCTTGATAATATTTGCATTTATATTTGTATAATTACTGCAGAAAGTAAGGCCGATCTGAAACTACATATATCACATAGTTTGCAAAATAACAAGCGATTGAAAGAAGACAATCTTCTGCCAAAAAGATTTTAGTTAGTTTCGAATATCATATTTTAAACTAATAACGAAATTTACAGGAGTATCACAAGATCAGCTCTAACAAGCATATATAATTGACATTCTGGACGACACACAAGGTCAAATGCCATTTTTTCGCGCTTTTCCGTAACTGCTTTTAATGTTTCAGCTTGTATATATATATGTGTGTGTGTGTGTGTGTGAATGTGTGTGTGTTTGATGCGACTGCTGCTGCGGATGCTGCTTTGTTGTGTCCTTGCCAAGGCAATTGATAACAGACCCAATAAAACTAAACCCGCTTTTAGGGTGCGGGCTGCTATTTTTGTGAAGTGTATTTAGGTCACATGCGTTTTTAGTTTTTAGTGTTGCTTTTAGTTTTTCAATTTCCGATTTTCTCAAAATTTCACAGCTTATCCAAGTTGTGGCATTTGCGTTGAAACAGTTGTGGTTATCGCACTGGTCGTTATGCAGACATTAAAACCCTCACCAAATGGTCAACACACACACACAAAATAAACATCCGTTGCAGCATTTTCGCCACTTTGTTTTTCCTTAAATGTTCACGCAGCTAAATTGAAGAATAATTCCGAGAATCAAATTGCTTCGTCAAGTAACAAATCGAAAAAACTACGAATAAAATGAAGCTAAGGTTAATTAGGCTATTAAAAAATAATATTTTTAACTGGGCTAAAGTTATACTTTTTAGAATTGAATTATTTAAATTATCTGATTTTTTTTTGCAGAGTTTTTAGAATATTTAGCAAATTAATAACATACGAATATTTGCCAAACATTAATTCTTCTTTGAAGAATTTTAAATATTAACTAACAAAATACTCTATTTAAAATTATTAAAGTATTTTTTTGATATATTTATATAAATATTTTTTATATTTTCTGATGCCAAAGTCTATGGCATGCACTCCAAATGCTCTTATTTATAGCACCAAAAGCACCATTCATACTTCAGGCATATCTAATCGCTGTGCTATATTTGAAACCACTCTACAACTGGGTCAGCTGAAGCGGCCTATGACATTGCCACGCCACTAAGAGCTTCATTAAAAACTTTGCCATAATTCATTAGTGGCCCAGCGGCACGTGAACTTGAGACCGGTGGCAAAGTCAAGTGCTGCCTGGCTGGCAGACTAATTTCATTCACAGGCATCCGAATATTGTACGACAATAAAGATAATAACCCAATGTGGTGGCAGCAAAAAAAAAAAACCAAAAGAAACAGCGAAGAGTTGGACAAATATGTTAATGTTTGGCATCGAAATACCCTCTAAGAAATTGTAAAAGTGATAGGCAAAGTCTATTTAAAAAATTACAAAAGAAATTAAAAAATACTGTTTAAAACTGCATAAAAACTGTGTGAAAATAATAAAATAAGACGAAAAGATTATTATAATCTGCACAATGCATTATAACTTGTATAATTAAAGTGCATTCCGCAATAAGTAAATACATTTTAATAAACATAAAAACGAATCTTAAACATTAATAATCCATAATGATTCGGAATGAATATAAATTTATTAATTGTGTATCATACCATTATCCATTTGGTTAAGTTCTGAAATGCCCTATGAGCCGTACAGGATTACAGGGAATGAAAACAGCAAACCTGCACGCAGGGCCCAAAAGAGGCGCCAACTTGCGAGTCGTTGATAGCGACGTTGTCATTATGAATTGTTGCCTACTTATCGGCGCATGCGTCAATTGTTCTCAGGCGGCTGCCGAATAAGAGTACCGAGGTTGAGGACGAGGACATGGACGAGGACTGAGACTTGTGTGGCATATGCAACATGCTAAAACTAGTCCCTTACTACTGTTCCTGTTGTTGTTGCTTTATGCTCTGCCTCTGTTTGGGTCACACAGCATTGCCCGCCTTCATCTTCAGCAGGCGCAGCAACAGCAGCAGCTGACGGCGAATTTCGAATTTCGAAAACTGTTATCAACAAAGAGGCAACGCTGTGTGTGTTTGGGTGTGTGTATCTGTGTGTGCGGCTGTGTTTGCGGTTGTATGGGTGAGCACTTGCTACTGCTTTTGGCAGATATAAACCCATCAGTTGGCGGCTGTTGCACGTCGCGTGCGGTTTCGCTTTTGCTCCTTGTGCTGCTCCTGGTGGTGCTGCCACGTCCTTATTTGTCATTTTACGTTTTCGTTTCATTTCGAGCTCGACTATATTGAAAGTGTGCGCCGTAGTCGCAGCCACCGTCACCATTAATACCGTTAGAATATCTAGACACAAACTAAACTAATACAAGTGGCGGAGTTGTCATTTACTAGTCGCAGTTCGCGGCGTGTGGTCGTCCTCGCGGATTTTCTAACGGCAATTTCCTCTTAACAAAAGGGAGAAAACGAATTTTAAATTGAATGTTTACAATACAAAGATTTTTGTATATTTGATAATTGGACAAATTTGAGCTCATTTCAATTAAGTAATCAAAATGATGACTTACTTATTTGTTTCAAAAAGACAGATAGTTTCTAATATAATTCAAATTTGCTTTTTTTTGCTTCTACTAAAAGCTTTAAAAAGTGATGTTATTTAACTAAATTAAATACTGTGGCTTGCTGAAGCACAACACCAAAACGATATATAAATAAAACATATGCATTTTAGTAGAAATAATTTTTGAAAATGATTAACAAATATTTTAATACAAAGAGGAAAACATTCCAATAAGAGAATTAAATAACTCAAAATTATTTAAAATTGAAAAATGAATACTCATCAAAATAAAATATTTAAAGTCTAATTACTTTATTAGACACAATCAATACAAAAGTAAATAATTACAATAATTATATCTTTAACATATCGCTTAAATAAAAATATATAACGCTGTAATTTTGTTCAAGTTTGAATAGAATATTTTGATTTGATATATTTTGCTTGGCGATTTGCACCCACTAATCTGCGTAGATAACGAATTTAAGTTGGATTTGAACTTTTTGGGTGCTGAAACATTGAAAGCGTCTGAAACCACAATCATAATTTGATTGCCAACCAGCTAAAATAATTAATTACAGCGCGTTAGAAACGTCACAAGTAAATCAAATATTGAAAATAATGAAAATACCTCAGCAGCCGACGGTGGCTCATTTAAATTCATTACAAACTGGCAGCAGACACAGGCAAGTGGCAAAGGACATAAATGGTGCCCAATAGGGGCAGCGGTCGGGACTACGCCGAGCGCATCAATTTTTCAGGCAATTTAATTGAAGAGCGCTCGAGAATTTTTGATTCAAGTCGCATGGTGCGGCATTAAACAGCAAATAAAAACCAAAGTTTTTTTATCCGAGAGAGGATGCCTCGTCTGCCGCGACTCATTTTATTTATTCGTTATGCTGAGTAACTTTGGCGTCACGCCTACAAAAATTATAACGAAGCACACGTGCAAATTGAGCGAAACGAATAAAACACACAAAGTAAACCCAAAGCCGAAACCAAAAACGAAACGAAATCAAATCAAATGAAATAAAATTACATATAAGCGACGACGGGTCGCACAAGGCTTTTATATATATATATATATATGTATATAAATATATATACGAGTATATTGCTTACGACCAATTCCCAGCAGTTTTACAACACGGCGGCAAATCTGCTTTGCGTAATGGAAATCAAAGTACATAAAAATAAAATTAAATGTCATAAATAAAAACCAAATATACATTAAAGTCGCTTATGTGCATCTTCATGTGCCCCATGCGACATGCGGCGGATGATATCGAATTTTCCAAGCGTGACACATATTAAATATTAAAAAACCTTAAAGCAGCCCGAAACAGAAAATACCTGTGCACCATTGTCGCCTGCCTGCCCCATCTGCCCCTCATCAACGAGTTTTCATCGTATTGGTGGAGGTGAGTATTTTGAAAACATTTCGATGGTTTGCACATGTGCTCTCTAAATACTTTGTGGATGCACAAATCCTTCTGCAGTGTCCCTCAATCGGATTCTTCATATTGGATGCATACTTGAACATTCTATGCGATTGTGGCACTTAAAACCTTTCTCTAATGCGGGTTTGGTTGAAAATTGTTTTCAAACCTAATATATCCGCCTTTAAAAGTGTGAAAACTACATAAATGCATTTGATTATAAAAAATATTGTTTCATTTATATAAAATTAGAAAATTAACATATGCTTTTGGAACCGAAGTACACCAATTTTATAAGAGATTTGGCACTAAGGTTGTTTCCTTCATGGGATTACATACGAGTACCTTGGCCTTAACTGAATTACTTCTTCTATATTCACACTATTTTCTACTCAAACAAATTGCAATAAATTTTGTGCGCCTTATTTTCACCACATCATATATGTACATATATTATTTACAGATCCTGTTTGGCAAGCAAAAGGAATGGTGTTAAATTTGAATTCCGTGCCTAAGCCTACATATATAAAATCATTCCAGTTTGCTGCAGGAACCCTTTCGTCCTTTGTCACGCCAACTTACATTCCTGCTAAGGCGGAAAGAAATGTGTAGGCAAAATCATATAAAAATTTCAACGCATTTTTGTTATTTGTTTCACTTTGTTCGCTCAGTTTCTTAATTTATTTTATTTTATTTATCCTTTTTATTCATTTGGTTGTTGCTCTTACTGTGTTATTTGTTTTGTTTTGCTGCTGCTGCTTAAAACAAAAAAAAAAACAAAAAAAATCAATGCTCGAACGCTTTTTGGTGTGGCGAAAACAATAAAAATGAAAGGACTTCCATGGCATGTCCTTATTTGCATAAATAATACGGAATGCGGCTCAGCAGCAAACTTCAAAAAAATATATAAACGGTTGAAATTAGTTTCGGAATGCTCTTTAAAGAGCGGAAATCTGTACACTCGCAAAGTTTATGTGCCGACCGATTGCGGCTTTTATGCAGCATTATTTTATGCCCTGCATAAAACTATTTATGAAATGCCATTCACTTATTGTATGTCTATGCGAATGTTGGCTGCATTTGGCCATCCATGTTTCAGCCACATTTTTATGGCTGATAGATGGCCTCTTCCAAGCTGTTTTATGTGCCGAGCACTGCAAAAGTTTGGCCAATCGCCTCGTAAAAGTTAAAGTAGGTTATTTAGGCGCAAGAGCGAAAAACAAACGGCTCTCGTGACATTCAAAATTAATCAATGCAGGCTCAGATATATCACGTTTCCGGTCATTGCTCAGCTAACGATGCGACTATTGTATAAAAAAAATTTGTATGTATGTAAGGATGTAATTCTATTGAAAATTCAAATATTCAGTCCTGTTTTGCATTTCAATTCCTACTTCAATCTGAAAACAATATTCAATCTTTAAATTAAGTTGATTATGATGGATAATTAGATTGTTTGTGAGAAGCACAACCTTTTTTTTCAAATATTCACCAAACAATTAAAAGTATCTTTTCAATTCGAAAGAATTTTACATTCATTTTTTCTTCAAACTGCAAAGGCGATTAAAGAGACGCTATGAAACTCTGACTAATGATGAATACAGACCGAATTGGAAATATATTTCGGAGTATTGGACTTAAAAAAATAAGAAAAAAACATTTGATGTGGAGCCAGTGAAAATAATATTTAAACTATTCCTCTTGTTATGTGGATACCAAAAGTTTTACGATTAAATAATAAATTAATGATTAATACCCTCTTAAATATTAAACTTTGCTAATTTTATTTACATATAGTGTTTAAAATAAAATGGAGTGGTTAGAATTTATTTAGCCTATTATTTATTATTCAAGTAAGCCAATACATTTTACAAATCTTTACAAAATTATTCACATTTTGGCAGTGAAAGCAGACAATTTTGTAGCCAATTTTGCACGGCTGTTACAAATTCGATCTGTGACACATCAAAGTGTCAAAAATGAAAATGAAAATTTTGCATAAAATAGAAAAACATTTCAATAAGAAAATACAAATAAACATTTTATCAAGTGGCAGCAGAAAATGGCAAAAAGAAATAA
Organism: Drosophila basisetae; assembly: GCA_035041595.1. Classification (NCBI taxonomy): domain Eukaryota; kingdom Metazoa; phylum Arthropoda; class Insecta; order Diptera; family Drosophilidae; genus Drosophila; species Drosophila basisetae. The sequence goes on from JAWNLB010000070.1 coordinate 7,658,670, forward strand.
CAACAGCGACAACTTGCCACCTGTTGCCAAGAGCCTAAAGCCGTAGTTCAAGTCGAACAAGGTGCGGTTGAAGGGCCATGTCAGCTGCTTAACGGCTCGCCGAGCAATCAAGTGGCACACACACACACACACATACATATACAAAAGCACCCCCGTTAGCACACCCAACGATAGTGTGGGGAAAGGTAGACTTGCTGGCTATTGTGTCAATGTCATGAACTAAAAAAGTTGATAAATATAGAGAGGGAACAAAAACAATTTGATGGAGTCAGCTTGAAAATTGAATTAGCCTCAGAACAGTTTTGCATAAGCTTTTCGAGTGTGTGCGGGTGTGTGTGTGTGTGTGTGTGTCTGCTTGTTTGTTTCATATGTGTTGATGCGTATATGTGTGTACACATCGCTGTTAAATTTAATGCCGCCTACAAGCAATTTGCATGCCAGTGGCTTAGTGCTTATCATTATAATCTACACCAGGGAGCTAAAAAAGGGCTGACGCTGGAGTTTTAATAACGCCTCACGGATCACGGTTGCACGACACGTACGCTAAAGACGAGGAGGAGCAGCAGCATCATCATTATTTGTTGCGGTCTTATACAGCTCATATTACGTTTATTGCCTTGCTACGTTACAAGCTAACCAAAAAAAAAAAACAAAAGAAATGTAAATAAATATAAAAAACAAGTCAGTGGCCTGTAACTAAATATACGTTGTTGTGTTGATTTCTGTTTATTTATAGACAAAAATTATACTGATAAGACAAGTGCGATAATAATCGCTGGTTGCATCCGTGACCCCATCGAAATACTACTAAATAACTTACCTCTGCGTCTGGCCCGTAAGCTATTACATTAATTTTGTTCTAATATTATTATTTTTATTTTATTATTATTTCGTTGTTCCAATGGGGTATGCCTATTTGATAGTAGCTGTAGTTAACTGGTAGATCTGTAATGTAATATGAACCACCATTTTTAATAGCTCTGCCAAAACGATGCATGCAATTCCCAATTAGTTTTATGTTCCTGAACAGTAATATGCATTGACAACTAGTGAAGTGTTAGTTAAATACTTACAGACTTCGGTGTCTTTTACTGGTAGGTAAATTAGCTGTACCTGAATGTTAAATGACAGTAATTCATTTCTCAGATGGGGTACGAGTATATCACAGTCGTGTAATCTCTGTGTTTATATTACGCATTTCACGTTGTGTATGTTTTCCACTTGTCGTTTGATTTGTTTGTTTACTCGTCTCTCGATTTGTTTTGGTTGCCTGTTTTTTGCACTCCGCGTCCCGCCCACATTCCACCGTTTATTAAGTTAATCGCTGGTGGTTCTGTCTTTGCCGCTGCCGTTTGTCGTCGTTGGCTGTTGTGGCTGTTGGTGTTGTATCTGTTGATAAGCAATATTACGCTGCGCCGTGATTATCATCAATTATTGACAGTTGATTAAAGTTTCGCTCAGCTGCGCTTTGTCTGTCCCTGAAATTGCGAAATTGTGCGGGCAAATATCAAAGTCTTGGAGCAGTCTTGGAGCAGGACCAGCACGTCCTTCTTTTAATTTAGTAAGCTTGTTACAACACCGCAGTCGCTTCACACCATTGGAGGCTTTAAATTGTTTTGAAGTTTGCTCAACTTACGATATTGGGTGACTGAATACTTATTACTTTTGTGTAGAAAGTTTGCTCCTTGTCACCTTATTTAAGATTATCATTTTTGTTGCATATCCTCCATTGAATAAAGTTGACTTTAGTATTCTAACTAATTACCCAATTAATAAGTGTGGCAGAGCATAAGGGAAAAGGCAAAAGTGACAAAGTCATAGCAAAAATATTTTAACTAAAAGGATTGTTCTTAAATTTTGAATAAATTAAAATAGAGAGTTTTACTTTAAAATTTTTAATTTTCAGGAAAGTTTGCCGAAATAGCCATGAGTGCCTAAATTTCAACAATTTAGTTAAGATTTCAGCAGAGATAGTATTCCAAATGTAAATAAAGATCTGAAAAGTAGAAAGAAAAAAAATGATTAGGCATTAAATAAAATGAGATATTCGAATACAAAGGGAATTTAAAGTTATTCAAGTCATAAGAGTAATGAGACTTCTTTTGCTAATTATCTTATATTTTAGCTTTGAGTATTGTTTTTATCTGCCAAAAGTTTTTCACAAATGTTTTTGCCACTAAAAACTGAATACCCACGCAGACACACACTCATCAAGTCTTGGGGCTCAAATATACATTAGAGGATGTAATTTGAAGTTGTGTGAGTGTGTATCTGTGTGAGTGTGTAAGTGGATAAGTGTGTGCCCATCAGAAACTTCAGTTCACGTGCCTGTGGCTCTGCATATCATTAGTCACATTTGATGCTGATCCACTCGACGGCACCGACTGCGACTAAATGGAGGATAACTTATACGGCTATGTGAATGCGGTTCAAGCTGAATGAATTAATTATTCAAATTATTTGGCATAAATCAATGGCATGTGCTAAAAATGAGCCAGGCTATGTTGATTTTTCTTCGTAATTACCAAACTCTTAGCAACAGTCTGTGCGACAAATTTTACCTTATAGGAGTAATAATAGATTATAATCTGACTTTGAATGGTGCCCCCAAGTGGCCCGTGAATTGGCCCGTCTAAGTGTTATTGCCTATGTGACCAAAGTTATTTGCCGTTTTTGGTGTTATGCTGCCAAACGATTTCCAGTCCAGCTGACTGTCTGTCTTTCTACCTAATTTGCATTTTATGTCTATAAGCGATATCCCCAGCTGCCTCGCGCACTGTCATTTGTAGCCTGGAAGCTGGCTAGGGCGAAATGCCAACCATCAAGCTGTTCGGCCCACCACAGCATGTAGTCGAGCAGAAATGAATTTAATTTTCGCCCAGCAAACGAATCCTTCCACATCCGCCCGACCGACTTATCGACTTTCTGACTGTCTGACTTCTAGATAGACCCGAGTGCCCGAAGAGAGCCGTCCGTGTGTGCTTGGCTGCTGCATGTGATAAAAGTCTGAATTATTAAATAAACATAAATCACGAGCCATATAAGCGCTAGCATTGTAATCAGATGGCCAGAGAGCGTGTGACAGTGCGAAATCCGCAATTTTCCACAGACTTCCACGCATGCGAGGTTGGTTCAGTGAGTTTGTATTTCCCCCGACAATTAAATAAGCTGCTAAGTGTTGTAATACCTAAAGAAGAAAATGTGCTGCACTTGACTAGCCATAAATATTGTAATAATCTTACAAAATACGGTGTGCTTCATAAACCAATTATAGGTTTGCTATTGCTGTAAATGTTGCAAGGTTAGGTTGCATAGAAATGGAACTGCTAGTAAAAATGCATGCCAGCTGTTGCACGATGCATAATAAAGGAATTACTTTCAGTAAGGACGTGTTTATTAAATATGACTGAAGTTGAAATTTGCTGGAAAATGTACATGTTTTTTAGGAATAAGAATAATAAGTAATATTAAATCAATGTAATATTTATGCATTTAACAAGCAATGAAATTTACTTTTATAACTTTTAATACACATATTTTAATACTTGTACACTTTTATGGTTACACTTGCGGCATACGTGTTACGCAATGAGTTTTTATTGTGTATTACTTTTCCGTCTGCCACAGTGACCTTGACGGAAATTGTTTAACCAAGCGCCATTGGCACTTTTCATGGTAATATCATTAAAACTGCATAGGCCTTACCCTTGAGCAGCCAATCGTGCTCGTGAGTGAGCAAGAAGCACTTATGTATGTGGATGCCATTATATTCTTGTGGCTCGAGTGTGTCTTGTTTAAGTTTGCCAAGTCCATTAGTTGGTTTGCCCAATCCAATCGATATCATATTTCACATATTTACACATTCATGGGCGCCCATTTGCATAATCAGCTTTCGTATAATTAAAAGGCTATCGAGGAGACGAAGCCTGTTTCTGCATGAGAATTAAGTTGAGCTTCCCATTACGAAGGTGCTAAATCGAAACTTACTTCCACACGCATTGCAAACATTTTCAAGTTGTTGCTGCGTGCTGCGTTCTTGTCTTAGCCATTTCTTCTTGACGTTGATTACTTTGGCAACGCAGCTCACCTGTTACTCGCTCGCATCCTTCCAGGCAGGCATACATCGGACAGGAAAGCCAATCAGTGGCACGAAATTAAATTGCCAAGGCTTCTGCTACAGGCCTAAACGGAAATGAAGGCGCTGAAATTCAGCGGGCATAGCCATATGAGGAGGTCTTCGGGTTGTTAGGAGCGCACTTGTCAAGTTGTGTGTTGTTATGGCAAACATTTTGCCATCTTTCATAAGGATTACAACTAATTTGAAAAACGTACTTGCGCTAAATGAGGCGAACTTCTTGAATTAGAGGGTTGGATACAGCAACACAAGAAAACAGCTTTGTCCTAAATAAAGAAAACCTTAGATGTCGACACTCATCTAATAATAACAGTAACTAAGTAGTTATGTAAATAAGCAACAGGTCTTTATCTTAAATACTTTTATTTTTTCTTAACAATATTATATAAATTCCTTGAATATTTACACAATGAACTCAAATTGAGGCTAATATAATATTTTGAACTTCAGCTACAATTATCTTGTTGAGTTTATCTGATTTTTTTTTTATTATTACGGGGGCTATTTACTCAATGGCCTCAAATTGAGCCCGACATTTTATGTTGAACTTAGCCTATAATTTTCTCATTCCAGGATTCTGAACTGTGTAATTTGACTTTTTAAATTTATTAAATCTGTGTAAGCACAAAATTTTTAAAGTAATCTAAATGCTTTCAGCTTCAATGTACAGCAAAGGTTTAATTTGTTAAGCAATGTGCATTTTCTGAGCTTAAAAACTTCGAAAATTAGCACTTCAAAGTTATTTCTCTCATCTTGCTTAAAACTTTAATTGGCTGTCTATACAAAAGTAAAAGTAAAAACAGAGAGTTGAGATAAACTTTTGCTTCGGAATTCAGTACATTTTACTCGTCAAAAGTTGCTTAAATTGTAACAGCGCTCGACAATGTAAATTACTCATTCTGAGACTATATTTAAAATATTTTACAAACGCAGCAAAATTGGTTCACACTGATTAACTAAACATTGAACGAAGATGCATGTCTATCTTTTTGTGCTTCTGTTTGCCACATTAATAGCTGTGAATCCCATTAAAAGCCTAAAAACTCATATGGATTTGTCGGCGTGTTTCTTATTGTCAATGCGCCGTGGAGCTGAATGGAAATGGCGGCTGCTTTGACCGACTTTTGCCACGTTTAACACTCATTAATTTGCAGTGTGTATATTTTTAATGAAGATGAGTGCTTGCCGGGACCAACACGCACTCAGACACATTTTGAGCAGGCCATAATTAATGCTAAGCCGAAAAGTTAACCCAACGTTTGTTAAATTTATCATCATCAACGTCGACAGTAGCGCAACTTCAGACTTTAAAAATTTTGTGAACAGCCGATTCTACTCAAAATGCAAATTAGCTGCTTAATTTCAATTACAAGTAATTTTCGCGTAAAATGAATTTCTTGCTTGAGTTTTAAGATATGATGGACTTATGAGTTATCTGATAAGTAAAATTTCATTTCCGTTTTCAATACATTCAATAAAAAAGCGACGCGAATATATTTTGACAACTCCAACGCCTTCAGTTATTTGTTTATCTACTACTAGCTTCCAGTATAAGTTTGTTTAAGACAAAGATAATAAACCAAATCCAGAGTAGACCCAACCTAAACTACAACAAAATGCATTAAATACATTTAAGCGACTGGACTTGATTTAAATTTTTCATTTGCTGTGTTGGGTCCATTTATCACATAAAATGCATAAGTAGCGCTCACGCCCACAGACAGGACACACAGCATCCACAGGAGACACAGACTAATGCAAACTAATCACCGTTGACAGTAAAACGTACAAAAGACATGGCGCAATGCGAACTGTGAACTGGACATTCGACACAGGACATTGGGCAATTTCGAAGCTCATAAAAGGGACTGGCTTCTATGATGTACGCTCATACGCATACACATTGACACTGACACACACACACACACACATACACACACACTGACAGACACACCCACACATACGCAGAGCAGGCAAGGAAATCATTTTATAGCAGCTGCGTGCTTAGTTTTTGCCCTGCTTCGGTTTTAATTCAAGTTGATGTGGTAAAGTGCAAATAAACGAAACAGATTTATAAACAGAGGCGCCACGAGTTGGTTCTCACGTCTCTATCTATTTGTCTCTGTCTCTCTCATTGCCTCGCTATATCTCTCTTTGTTGCACTTATCTTTTAAACGGCTTGGCTAAGTGAAATATTTATGCACAGTCCCAAAATAACAAAAACACACACAAAACAATTACAATAAAAGGCAAAAAGCAACAAAAAAAAAAAAGAATGAAAAAATATTCCAGCATCACATGCGACTAAAGTTGTTGTCAAAAATTTAAGCATGCGGTTTGCCACAATTCCACGCTCAGTGAATTTACAGGAATTTAAAGAAAGTGCAAATCACATAGTATTAGTTGAATACTCTACTCGCTCTTTTTCTTCGTTTCAAAAACTTACAAAAATATTAAGGCTATAAAAAATTAATTATAAATATTTATTATATGTACGACAACTAAATTATATTTTGGTCATTTTTTGTTCTAAATATTATTCCGGATATCTTCGAGAAAAAATAATACATATCAGTAAGTTTTGTTTCTTATATTCAGCTTCCAATGTACACAAATTATGATGCCCTGCTCTTTCCCGTATACCCTATACGGGTGATAGGATAACGCAAACAACCACACAATGTTGAGCAAATGTGACGAAAGGCTGCGCATTTCATAGGCAACCACTTTAGTTGTGTTTGCTCGAACTAAAATTTAAGTAAATTGTACCCCATAAATTAGTTGAGGTCGACTGTTCAGATTGGGTTGCGCTTCGGTTTTTTGTTTTGTGGTTGTTTATTTAATGAAGATGCGCTGCTTTCAAAGGATTAACGCCTTCGCTAAATCTTGATTCTCCTTATGTTAAAGTTAAATTGTAAGATGCTGGCCCTAAATCCGCTAAGCGACACACAAAGCATCATTTGATGATACTTTCTGATAGACAGTTTTAAGGTTACAGTAATATATGATTTTCACTAGTAATCTCTGAAACAATTTGTAGATATAGATTAGTCTTTCTTTCTTTATTTTAAGTCGCTGTTGGTAATGTTTTAATTGTAAATATAATTTACTCTCAATACAAATAAATCGGTATAAGTTACGCAAAATAAATCAAATTTGAGGCCTAGGGTTGAAAAAAGGGTAATGATGCAATATACTCGTACATATGTTATGCTTCAAAGCAACAAAAATAAACCGCAAAACCCCAACACAAGCAGTCAGTATTGAAAAAATTTCAAGTGCCGAGGGCAACATATTTAAAAATGATAGCATAGAAACAAAAAAGTGAGCCTGCCCGACAAGGAGATATCCAGCAACTTTCTGCTCTTTCACATTTCGCATCTGTGTTTTTCATCTTCTTTCTGCTTGTCAAACATATACTCGTACAATGTGTATTTGCACAAATTTATTATGTGTACAAAAAATATGCCCTAAGCTGCTGTCTGTCACGCTGAGAAACAGGCGAAAATAGAAGCTGGAAGCTGCTTATAATATTTATTGCGTTCATTCAAATGCCAACTGTCAACGGGCAAATAATGCGCATCTGCACATATGAAGATGTGCTTTTATGAGCCGCAAAGAAAGAAGCGGAAAGCTGATTATACGATTCTCCGACATTGCGCATACGTCGTGTGCACCGCATTGAATTTGTTCTTTGTGCCTTATCATCCTTAATTTATCATAAAAATAAAGTGCTCATTCATGAGCAGAGTCCGTGAAAAGAGCAGGTGACACCTCGGCACGAACTGCTAACAAACTACATTTTGATGCTTGTCAACTAAGTGCATTAGTTTGACATTTTGACAGGTAGGTATTAGCAGATATAATCAAATTATTTTTAAAATAAAATTATTTTGATTTTAGCCCCAAAAAAAGGAAGTGTCAGGTAAATTGGATGTTAGAGCTCTTTAGTAAGATGGAAATAAGAATTTTTGTCGAATTGGCAAATGATGAATGTTGGTTTATCAATTTGTTGTATTGACTCACTTATTTTTAGAATTATTGCCAGGGACAACCAATGACAGGGGAAGTAGCACAAGCCTGTTTAACTTAACAATTTGTCAAGCAAATTTATCTAAATAACAAAACAAATAAAAGCAAATCTAAATGTACAAAAACTTTATGGTTTTCAATAAGGTCTTCATGTTTAATTCGCAACTGAATAGCATACAAATAAAAAGCAAAATAAATATCAAGACGCAACCACAATCTGAATTTTAAATTGGATAACATGGAATAATATTTGTTGCTCAGAATTATCTCCTGCACCCGAAGTTAAACTAATCATTGGCCAAATTAAAGTAAGCTAAATACATTAGGGCGTCTTTAAAGCTAGCACCAAAACTTCTTTGGCCAATATTTATATCATCTGACATATTTTACAGTTTGCTATTTTGTTGGATTTTCCTGACAAGGAATTTTCGTTTTAATTGCAGTCAAGTGATAATTAAAATTTGTGCGCTTTTTCGTTTATTATTGCCAGTAGTTTTGTTGCTGCTGGATTTAATTAAAATTATTATACCCTGTATATACAATAAACATAACAAAGAGTATAACAAAATTAAGTTAAATATTCAATCAGAATAAGCTCAATTATATCCAAGTGTTTATATTTTATCGTACATTTTATTGAGTTGACTTTTATTTCACAATTACTATATTTTATTTTGTTTATTTTGCCTCATTTTTTCCAGGTGTATATATTTTTAAATTTATTTAGCACTCATAAAGCAACCATTGAAATTATTTGTATATTAGTATGCTTTCCATCTGTGTCTTATTTTAATATTTTATTTCAATCGTTGTACGGGTCATCTTTTAGTCAGGTCATCTTTATCAAAAAGGAGACAAAATTGCTGTGCTGCATTTCTTGGCATTAAATGGGCGTTTCGAAGAGAGAACGAGAGGCAGAGCAGAGTGAAAAGCGTGAGAAAGTGGTAAAAATAAATAAATTCGAGTCTCGCTTTTGTCTTGATTCGTTCTCACTTTTGCCAGTGAACCACACTTCGCTGGGGAAAGGAAAATTGAAAACTGTTTGCCGCAACGAAAGCCAAGAAGTTCAAGTCCCCAGCACGATTGTCGGTTGTCTTGACTTTGACAGTTTTATTGATATGCCACCCACAAGAAAAGCCGCAGGGTAAAAGGCAGTCAAATATTTGATAGCTTTTCGAAAAGTTAACGTTGTGCGTTGCATACTTTTAGGCTTTGCAGAGTCTGTATCTGTTTTTATGTGCGTGTATTGGATATGTTTAATCGGGCAAAAACCATATGCAAATAGACAGCTGAAATTGCAGAAATACAAAATGAACTTTTGTATAGGTTTTACGAATGAGTTTGGCGCTGCCAAACTGCTTTACGAATTATCAAGAAATTCTCTGAGCTTGCGAACGTGAGTTTTAACGGTTTGAAAGCGAGTCGACGTGTAACTTGAGTTCTGGATATATTACAAAAAGATTTCCTTCAAGATTATTTGGCGTACAAGTGACTGAATATGTCAATGTAGATAATTCGTGACAGTTGCATATTAAGTTTTTGTGTTCTCATTCGAGAATTCTACCAGATAATGTAATAGCTTTTACTTTTGATGGTCTCATTTAGCTTATGCAGCTTTTTGTGTTCTCCCACCTGTCGATATAAGGTACTTGAATTAGAGACTGACTGCTGATTGTGTTATCAAATCGCTCACAGCTAGCCTCAGATGTGATTCTTCGCTGTTCACTCGCATCAATGATTTGGTCAAATAGAGACTTGAACAAGCATTAACAAAATAATGTCTTAAGTAGAAAATAAAGACTTGTTTGGTTGCTCAACCTTTTTGTTGTCTTTTACGTCTCATTACTCGAGTATTTCGACCCATCAAAGAATTGTGACTGACTCACAAGTTTCGCTTAGATAGCTTGTAAACGAAAACATGTGAGTTATATTTGTTTACCCTCTGGGTTGTTGTCGATTGCTATGTCAATAAGTGTGAGTCTGTTTTGTTATTTGTTTACTTGGCCAATTGGTGCGTATTCACAGATTTGATTTGTTTCATTGTCAGTGCTGAGGACTTTGAAGTGACTCTTCTCGCTAGCCCTTGTTCATTAACATACGGAGAATGGCGGTGCTATTCACGGCTTGTCAGTCAACAAATCGATGGTGCACAATAATAAAGGATATCTCAGACATCAGCAAGAAGATAAAAGTCTAAGTGCTATACAATAGTCGGTTCAATACAAGCAAATGCGAGTAAATAAGCTTAAGCACAATATAAATAAACTTACTTTGGGCTGCGAGCGACTCTATGTGTGTGTTAGTCATGGTGTGATTTTATTTAAAGAGGGTCGAGTTCGTGATGATTTTGACCCAAATATGCAGTCATTGACGGTTATCCACGAGATTTTTGTGTCCAAGGATATGAAACGCTTTAGGTGCAACACAAAATACATGAAATGAAAGTCGGCTTTAAAGATAAACAACACACACAGAATTACGCCAGGCACTCAGCATGAGGCCAATTGTAATATTGTATGAATCCGAATTGGATTTTTATACGGAAACCATCTGAAGTTCTCTTCAGACATTTGCTCTTTCCAAGACCAAAATGAAGCATTAAGAAATCCAAAAATATAACCAAATAGGAAACACTTTTGGCATACTTAACGCAAAGATTAAATACCCTTCTGATGCTTGGGACACTAATTTACTTATCTATAAAAATTAAATTTAAATTTATAAATCAATTAAATGTGTCCTTCATTGATAAGGGACTGGTTTCAATATCATTGATGTCGATATTTTTACATTCTAACAAAAATACTTTTGCTTTAGCTAAACTCAGTCTACACAATTCTAGCATTTATTCTCATTTTTAGCTTAAATTATGAATCATATTATTTAACTATATATATTGACGGATACCACCTGGTCGTAACGTTTTAAAGAACATTAAAGAACCATGAAATATCTCAATTCGTATCCAGTATATCCTTATTAGTACTCCAATGTGTTTTATGTTCGTGATGTCATTGCAGCTGACGCAATGATTTATAACTACTTCAAGGCCCGCTGTAATTTACAAATAATTACCACCCATAATCAATTACGGCTGTCAACTGATGGAATACACCAGCCAAGTAATTGAATCAGTTGAATTAATAATGCATTTAGCTGTAAGTCGTTCAAATTGAAATGCACTTTGCCCCTAGCAGTTAAATAAATCATTTTACCACATATTAGTATTTTTTTAAATTTTTTAATTTTCATATCTAATTGCCCTTGAACAAAAACGTAAAACCACAGAAAGCCGCAGAGCGCATTTTGAGGTTATGAAAATAGATGGTGAAAGTTTAAGAAAGAGCAGCCTCATAAGTGAGAGTGTGTTTGCTACACACAAAAAAAAATCCCACCCTATTTCTCTTTCAATGTATAGTTCCCAGCTTGCCGCACTCTTTCTCAATCCCCGACTCGCTATCTTTTACTTTGTCTCTTTTTGGCTTTTTGTGCACATTTGTGTGAATTGATTTTCAATTTTTACGCTTGCCTAAACGGAAAATTCATCATATAACATGGAACATGACAGATTGTACTTGGTGGAGGAGAATCACATTTATTACAATATAAAAAAGTGTTCCTGCTTGCAAATTGCATGCAGTTACGAGCCGACGGCGTTCATATTGAAAATACCTGACGTCATACGGAAAAGTAAGCCCAAAAAGAAAAATGTCGTCCTCGGAATGTGCTTATGGGTGGCAGCATCATTGAGATCCAACACCCCAAAACTTTCTACGAACCAATTTTGAGCATATGTCAGTTGGCAAGGGTATGCAAACAATTTGCATATAATTATATCTATATGCGTATGCTTATACCCTGGCAGGGAAACGCCTTTGAGCCCATATTTGGAAAATATATATAAAGGACATACTGAGTCGATTACACATTTCAACACGTTTAGAAATTGTTTAGCAAATTGTTATTATTTAGTTTGATTTACAAACATGTAAATCGTTTTCTTTTTAAGTAAACAAATTCACAAAAATTGTATAAATTATTTAAAGTGTATAACTAATACACTTGCCAGTGTGTTAAATCTTCGTCACCATGGTGTTGTGACTTCATTATGTATTTGTTTTTGAAGGGCGCATGCAAATTGACTCCTTTTGTGGGTCATTTGTTTGAAAACGATATAGAGACATTTGTACATAGTTCCATGAGCAATGGCAGCTGTTGCCATATTTACCAGTAAGCCTTTAGAAAATGTTATGTGTTGTTCAAATAAATAAGCTAAGCTTTGTATATGTTCATTTGCTTGGAATTTCTTTAGTGTGCACCAATTTATGGTTATGATATTCAAGCGAAAGTTACTCACATATTCAAATTATCAGTTGTACAATAAATTTTACACAAAATTCTCTGTGGCAGACAAATGCAAACAAATCCCCCTGTTGGCATGCCCATAAAATATATTCGCTTTGCATAGCTGCTAAATTTCAACATGCAAATACATACATACTCGTATATAAAATGTGAAAATGTGCGTTTTGACTAAGTAATACTAATTGGAGTTCATATTTATATTATGTATGACAAAATGAGAAACGTTGTGGTTGTGATAATTGTGATATTTTTAATAATTATGATTCGCCTAAAAAGCCGCAAGAAGCTGGAAAGCTGTAAATAAATAAATAGCTATGCTTGAAATCATTTTTTTGTGTATGAATTAGGAATAATGTACCATAATATCTAATTAGTACTTTTGATTATTCATGGTTGTTCTATCTTATGGGCGGCAAATGGTTTGAACTGCACAGAATAATATTTATATCTGCAAAAATATCCTTCATTTAAGTTCATCTCGCATAATTAACGTGCTTAATAAGTTTGGTATGCTCTCTTTCATATTCTAGACTTATTTATAGTTCTACTATTGCTTGGGACAAATGCCAATTTTCATTGGTATAAGAAAGGCGTTGGTAAATGCAGAACTTAAAATCTTTACCCACACAAACAACTTTCCAAAGCCGGAGATAGGCGAAGGAGGAATGCCTATGTGAGAAGCATACTCATAATTCACGAGGCACCAGAGGTTTTTCCTCAAATCTGAAAAGAAAATGGCGCCTACGTCGTTGCCTTTAACATTCCGTCCTGATAGTAATCATTTCCGCATCCGTAAACCTTTCTGCAGCCTTGGCCTGGCGCAGAAAATGGTCGAAATGGGGAACAGGCAATCAAAGTTGACCTTCGTTTCATGCAGATTTGGCAGCTGTGACAATGTAAGCCGCAGGCATCTAGCCAGTTGCTGTTGGACCTGCGCATAAATTAACTGGTAATGTCTTGGCCAATTGTATAATAAAGTGCGTAAGATAGATGAGCAGCAAAAGTTGGCCAACTGGCTGCTTAAAGCGGCGTGTTTCACTTAACGAAATCAGGTCAAATACACGACTGCTAATCACTCACAATATTGCTTTTTCGCCGACTCGCACATTAATCAGCTTATGGCAAATCAATCAAATTGTATCCGAAAACAAAAAACAAAAACCAAAGCATCTTAAGTAAATTAAATTTGTGAAGATTTTCTTTATTCCTTGTGAACATTGAAAAACTACGTTCAAGTTTAAGCAACATGAACAAGGAAAGTACTTACTGACTAAGCTGGGACATAACAACAATGCAGACCAAGTAAACAATATTCTCTGAGTTTTTTAAGTCAATGGAAGCTTGCGTCTTACGCATAGCTACAGGTGGGCCAAGGATAATGTGAATACTGTTTGCCATTGTTTTGTTGGCCATTAGGTAGCTGTCTCAAAGGTTGCCAAATCTGCTTTGTGGGTCTAACGGAGCTTAGAAGGAAACAAACTCCTTTTTTTTTTAACTCCTGTAAACTCAGCTGCTGCAATGTTGCCAAATCAGCAGGAACACGTAAACTGAACAAGAAAGAGTAGTCAGTTATGTTAAATGAGATACTTAAAGAAAAAAAAAAAGCGCCTTTAGTGTTTAGTAGTTATAAGACCAAGCTAAATAAGTACACTCAGCGAAAGTGTCCAAAATAATAATAATAATATAAGAATTTAATGTTTAATTTTATGTTTTTTATTAACTTAGTAACTTAAAACAACATAAGTAATGAAATAAATAGAATTTTGAGTTCACGATTGAGTTTTCCAATAACTAATAAATATCTTTATCAATTATCATATTGTTATTAATAAAAGAGAATTGTTGATGTAAAAAATTGAGTATACTCAGTGAAGTCCCTTACCCAAAATGTGCATTCGAGAGTTCAAACCTTTTGGCGAAAAGTAAACAGCCCTCGGAAGAGCACTTCAAGCTCATTGTGCACACAGAATTTGAATCTGAAACCTTAGCTGTTTGACTCACTCAAACACAACCCACTTAAATAAGAAACAGTTTCTCAGCATCGACTTTGTGTCATTAACTTTAATTTAACCTTCAATAAAATACTTAACACCCAGCCAGACGCAAAATTTAAGAGTGAGCGTCCAGAGAAATAATTAAAGCTGAATCATCGTTTAACCAAATAGAAATTATATTGCTGACAGTTCACGTAGAGTGAAGGGGATTCACACCCAAAAATATCCCGCAGTGCTCGTCAATTGAAATACCCTACAAGCAGCCAATTCAACAAACATTTCGTCTTTGTCTTGATTAGAGAATTTTAATTGAGCATAATTCGAATGTCAGACATTTCGCCTTTTCCCCTTTCACATGCATCAATCATTGCGTGGATATTCAGATTTTGCCCAATGTTGATTTAATTTTAGCTCTGTTTTCTTTTTGTCCTTCTAATTCATTTTCATTTGCCCTGTGAACCTAAAACTCAGTGAGGCGAACAAGACTCAAACCATGACTGATTTAGACTTACAATTCTTTCCACTTTAACAACATGAAGCAATTAAAACCTTTGAACTGAAACGGATACGAATGGCGCGCCCCTAAAAGCACGCAACGTTTCTGCTCTTTCATATGTGACAGCCATGTCAAGCAGCCACTACCCAACCCCACCACTGGAATATAACACGCCCTTACCAATTAGCAGAACAGTGACTGTCAGCACTGGCCGAGCCGCCGGCACGTGCATTTGATGGTCAAAGTTGGCGTGGTCGAAAGTTTTGGGCAAAAATAAGTATAAATCTTAGGCAATCCAAAATGCCGTCAGCAACAGGCTCAAAAAATAAAAATAAACGCAAACCGCAAAGCCGAGAATCATTGCCACACCGAATTTCGCATACCGTCGCAAAAATGTGTAGAGAATGAAGCTTTTATGACTTATCTAACCAAATTTACTTTAAATATTTGCAATAAGTAAAATTAACAAAACTTAAATAATATTTATATATTTTAAACTTTATCAGTTAGCATAGTTATTATTTTCTTTAGTCTGAATGCCAACCCATTTGACAGTTAAAAAGCCGCAATTGTGTTAGTCAGTTGCGAGGGCGACATCTGATCTAAGACTTTAAGTTGAACTTGCCACAAACATCTAGAGATGTCAAAGCCAGACGCTTAAAAATAATCAAAGTAAATAATCGAAATAAAATTAGAAACAACACTTTATAAACTTATTGGTGAACATAAATTTAATATTAGAGAATGAAAAAACTAATATTACACAAATTTAATTCCGCCAACATAATTTACTGCCTTATTAGATATAAAAAGACTTTCGATTAGCTTTCTGTTGTCATATTAAATATGCTAAGCTTCTTTAAATCTTTACATTTTTTGCTAAAATTATGCCTTGTCTTTTAAATGTTGAAACTTTACTAATGCTGAGAAAATGAGTGAATAAAAAGCGAGGTAATTTGGATAAAGTATGTGTGGCCTTACGGAAGCTTAGGTACAAGGCCTAAGTATGTGCATAATTAATGTTTTGTTTTTTATGCACAATTATTACACCTGAGGAAATAAAACAGCCGCAAAATGTTTTTACCTGTTCGACCAGAAAAACGTGCTACAGCCAATGAATTCGAGAAGCGGGCAATTTGTCATGAATATGAAATTTTTAATTAAATGCTTTAGGTGCGCATTGGCATGAAGACTCTCCACATGACTTGGCAAACGTTTTGGGAGAACTAAGGATCAACGGAACGAACCACAGAGTACCGCTTGCAAATCATCGAGGGAAGCATCAAAACAACAGTTAAAAAGCAATCGAAATGCCGTACAAAATGCCATGAACATCAAATCTCAAATGAGCAAGCCGCAGCAGCAAATATAATTGACATTGGCTGACCTTTGCCAATTGAAATGGTGTGAATCAATAATTAAATAGAAGAAAAACCGGAATTGAGCCACGTCAAAAAAAAGTGGCAAATGACCGGCAACAATAAAGAAACGAAAATTAAGGCGTTCGAACACAATGGAGCGTGTGCATATCCAAGGGACTTCCCAAGGACTCGTTGCAGACTCAGCACAGCAACAGCGCATAGACAAACAGCAGGCGGCAAAAAGTGCTAAACAATTGCGTGCTAAACGCCAAAAACGTCAAAGTCAAAAAAAAAAACAATTGCTAGCAAAACAAAAAAAAAAAAAAAAACATAGACAGCTTCTAGCTGTAAATGAAAAGATAAATGACATCGCAACAAAAGAAATGGAACCATGGACAGTTCTTTGGCATTTGATGTTTCCAACACCGTCCATTAGTTGACTAAGCTCTCGATGTTTTAAATTAATTAAGGTCACAAGCCAGCGCGCGCTGCGTGTACAAAACAATTTCATTCATATTTGTTGATGTTCACCTGAGACATGGGAATTGTAGCGCAATTCAGTCCTCCTCTGTTTATAGTGTTCCTAATTTGCCCAACACAAAGTCCCGTGCAACAAAAGAACATTATACGAGTATCTTACTTGTTTTACTTATGGTCCTGTACAAAGTTACTCAAGTTGATAAAATGTTGTAGTTGGCGACCAGAAACTTCAAATGCCAGCTTACGAATGTAAATTCTTATGCAAATAAGAATTTTTCACAACCTTGTTCTCTTTTTGTGTTGATTACCTTGATTGAATGGCTACAACTCAACTTTGATGTCAACTTAAATTAATAAGTGTAGTTGAAAAACTTTGTGGGCTTTTAGAAGTTTTTATTATTTTTTTTTTGTAAAGAATTTTGTATTTTTTGTTTTAGTTTTTATTACAAATTGAAAATATGCTAAGCCACATTATTGTTGTTGTTGTATTCATATATATTTACTATGGCAGCTATATTTTCTCATATGCAGTGAAACGTTCATGTATCCTTACAGCATTAATTTGATTGTGAACTCTAAAATTCAAACGGTTTATACTTGAAATTCGAGTTTTGTTATCAATACAAGTGTGTATTTATCTAAAATATACAAAAAAGGAACAATTTATGGCGCTCATGATGTTCTGGAGCGGCACATAACTGATTTGTTTTTTATTATAATAAATGTAAATCGAATTTTTGGTTTTTTATATACTTGCACTTATTACTAAGACATGAGCTAAAAAATTGAAAATAAAAACTTTATTGAGAGTTGTTGTTGTTGATTATGTTTTCGTTTATGTTGTTGTATTTTTTTTTAATATTTTTCTTGTATTTATTATTATTATTATTGTTATTGTTACTACGGGAAGTACGCACTTGATGGCAATATTGAGTTGGAGGCAGCCCCGGTGGTTTTGGGGCTGGCAGTTTTGAAAAAATTCAATCGTTGTTGAGGATTGTAAATCTACAGATAAGTTTGCTACTTTCATTGAATTCCGGTTCTTGAAGTGGAAATCAAAGCTTGTCGTTGTTTCGGGGACCCCATTGATGCATTCGTTGTTGTAATTGTTGTTGCTTTAAAGTTCGTTTTCGTTCGTTTACAAAATTGAGCGGTGTGCTGTCAAAAGTGATAGTAATATTTATATTAATGACAAGGGAATAATATATCAGTTTAACAAATAGAAAACTATAATTTGTTTTTTTTTTTAATATGCGTGCAATTTCTAAACATTTTTTAGAATGTTAATTACAATTTGAATAGTTTTTCGAATGGTTACTTCTACTAGGTAGTTACAGTACGGATGCTCTACGACTATGCAATTCAAGGGATACTACGGGATACAGTATACGGCACTACACGTCAGCTATGTAGTTTTGCATGAACAACTTTTTCACATGCTGCGGTAGGATATTTTTTTCCATATAAAATTCTTACCAATTTGTTTGTATTGCATTTCGTTACATGTAATTTATGTAAATTAAAGTACAAAAAAATTACAGAATTGCTATTTGATATAGCATCGCTTGTTATTATAGCTAACGATTTTGAGTTGTGATTTGGCTGTTTTAAAATTTATTTTTAGAAATATTCCTCTGCCTCAGCTGTGTATGGCAAATAAATGTAAATAAAATAAAAATTAAAAATGTTAAAGTATTCATATTTATGTATGTAAACTAATTGAAGTTTTTAACCGGCACACTGTTAAATGAGTATTGATTTGAACTATTGGAATTGAATTTGGAGTCAGCTTTTAACTGGCAAACTGTTACATGAGAATTAAATTAAACTATCGTTCTCTATAATATGAATCTCTCTCATGCTTTGTGCGATCATTTAAAATGCATTAAATGAATTTAAAGATTTTTTTTTTAATTTAATTTTTTCTTTTTTATGGGAACTTTGCCAGTAGACAGCATAAGATACTATATACAGGGTACAGGCCTTGCATCGTATTTACAATTATGGAAATAGAAATTGTCTTGCGACTACTTACGTGTCAGAGGCCTGGCTGGATGCCTGGACCAGAGATAACGATTCTTCACCGGCGACAAGTACGAATCACGAGCCACGGGGCTCGAGGCACGGGGCACCGAGGTGGCACGGAAGGGCACCAGATCATCCACATCCCACCAGAAGGGATCGCGCACAATCGATGAGACCGGCAAGTTGGGGCTGGGGCTCAACATATCCCTGAAGCGGTTACGTGGATGGAAGATTGGAAGTCCTATTTTGGTTGGACATAGTTGTTGGCATGTGTTTATTGTCAAGTAGCAAAATCATCGGTAATGATAGTTGTGTTGTTGTTGTTGTTGTAGATGGAGTGCGTTTGGTGGGGTATACAATTAAATTTGTAGATTTTTGTTGTGTTTTGTTGTATTGCAATGTATACAAGAAGAGCAGAAAGAAAAATATTTTTTGCTTTGCTTTTAAACTAAAATATAAGAATTATATAAAAAAAAAACAAGAAAAGACAACGCTTTAACATCAACAGTTTTTTGATATTTTCCATGCGTATGTGAGATTTCGTAGTGGAAAAATTTACCAAAAATCTAAAGGAGATGACGATAAGAGAGAAAATGTGGATGGGGTAGATGCCAGGCGCTACGCGAAGCAATTCAAAAAGCAATGTGGGTGGAAAATAGCGTTTAAGTGAATAATATATTGAAGACTTTAAGCACGGCGCTTAATTTTGGCCTAACATTGTTTTTGTTTTTTTTTGTTTTGCCTTTTTTTGTTTGCTGATGCTGTTGGTAGTACACTCAATATAACGAACAGATAAAAATGCTGTTGGGTAAAAGCCAAAGTATATAATAAACTGAAATTTTGACAAGATCTAGTGACACACACAGCGACTGAAACAGATATGAACGCATTGCGAAAAATATGGCAGCCATTTTTCAACACGTTCATCATCATTACTGTCGGCATAATCATTTTACGTCGCATTTGGGCAAAAGAAGCCATTAAAACAACAACGAGAAATTTCGTCTCTTCTTGTATAAAGAATAACGGATAAGAAAAATTTAGATTTTTACCCTCAGCATCATAGGCGACTTCAGTGGGACGTGGTCCCCAGCGACCGGCTTTGACAGGAGTGGGACTGGGCGAGCCGGCGCGCTCAAAAAAGCTTGGCCTAGCAGCAGCGTTGGCTGCTCCGGTTGCACCGGCTGCCTCAGCCTCAGCAATTGCTGGCAACTTACTTTCAAAGAGTTCATCCAATGGTTCCAGCGAGCTGGCGCGGAAGATTGGCCGCGTGAACGGAGCCAGGCTAGTGGCACGATCAAACACAGATGGTCCACGTGGCACGCTGGCATCGCGATTCCAGTACGACGGTGGTGGCACATAGGGTTCGCTGCCAGCGCGAGTGGAGCGGCTGGGACGGAACGGCGATGCCGAGCGGCGTGCTGCAATTGTAAATAAGATACAAATACATAGTAGCTAGAGCAGCAGACAACGCTTATAATTGCAAGAATATTATTACCAATTTGTAAAGTACCAACTCCCTAGTACAATCAATCCTATTGCTCCCTAATGAGATACGTTCTTATTGAGCTCCATATTTCAATGATGTGCTCGTAAATTATTTACATACTTAAATATAAAGCGCAGTGCACATTATATATACGAGTATTTTAAATCAGATTACTTGCACAATTTTATTATTACTAACACATACTGTGTATCTAAAGAAGTACTACGATTTACAGTACAAATCTATTTAATTTATTTCTGCAAGCAAAATTGCTCTCGTAAAAAAATTTGCCTTCTCTGTTGAAGTGGGAAAAGGTGAATCTAAAATATATGCGACAGTTGAATACTTGAGCTCCTATTCAAAAGAGAGGCAACGGTCTTTGAATTTGCAAATGTATATATGTGAATAAATCATCTTAAGTTTACAAGGAACTGACTTTTCTTTCATTATTTTTATATGTACGTGTGCATTTCTTTTTCGCATATCTTATTATTTTTTGTTTGACATTTCAATGCTTTTGAGTTTCTAAATATAATACTCAATATAATCGCCTTTAGAGTTCTCAGAATAAAACATGATTTAAAATTCACTTGGTAAAATTGTATATTAGAGAGACTTTAATAAAATGAAAATTTCTCTTTTGCAGATATAATGGTATTCCTTTTGTTCCGATCTTTTAATATAAGGTAGGTACTTACCGAAGAAGTTTCCAAAAACATAATAACCCAACGATGTTCATGTCTAATATCTAGTCTAGTTACAACACACTAAACAAAATACATAGTACAAAATTACAAAACTGTGGGCACGAAACAAGTTACGAAACTTTCAGAAAATAATTTTTTTTTTATCGAATAAATAAATACTGCCAAAAATAAATGAACAAAATTTAAATAATAATAATAACATAGAAATTGAATGTGAAACACATTGAACATAATATTCGTTAAATATTTCATTTGATTTAAATGTTTAGTTTTTTAAGTATTGGCAGTTTATTTACAGGCACCGCACAGTGTATGTAGTATCTATGTTCTTTTTTAGTAGTTGTGAGCTGGGGAGCGACGAAGAGATGATTAACAATCACATAAATGGGCGTGGGAAAGTAAAAATGATTATTTCAAATAAAAATAACTTTGCAGTATTAAACACAAAAACAAATATGTATAAAAAATAAAAAATACATATTTTGATATATGGTATATTTAACAACGAGTACGAAACAGGACAAAACTTGAATTAATTTTCAAAAAGACTATAGATATGCAAAACACAGTTTTTTATATTTAATAGTTTTTATTAATTCCTTTGGTATTAATCTAAAAATTACTCAGAATCGGGACAAACCAGTTCGGTTCGAGAGCGGTATAGTATTTATCATACAGGCTGTCAGGGCTAGATTATTGCGGTCAAAGTTTGTATAGTACAGCTGTTAGAAAAAATGGGTAAGGCTTAAAGTAGTTGGGAGATTGATGTTCTTTTTATAATGGTTCTATAATGAGCTTATGAGCTGGCGTATCGCGTGAATGAAAAATGGATGGTTAAAATGTTTAATTCATATATAAATAATTTTAATCGATGTTTATATGATATCTTCTGAATATGTCTAAATTAAAATTAGATTTTATATATGTTTTGTTTGATTTTATTACTTTCGTTTTTTTATGTTGTTGTTGTATAAATAAGTTAAAAATAAAAATTAAGTAAAGCATCATATCATACAATGAAACATTTAACGAAATTGTTTTTTTTTTCCATTTACTATATTGGGGGCTGGATTCTTTTTACAGACAAATTAATTTAAAATTACTTTATCATTACTTGCTGTGCTTTTGTTTAACAATTTTTGCATGATTTTACAATTTACTAAAGCTAAGCCGAAAACAAATGTTTTTAACCAGTTAGCTTTTTTCGAATGTAAACGCTCAGCGCTTCAAACTTTTAGGGCTGCAATATATAGTATACGATACAGTGTTAAAGATATAGTTCGTTCAAGTATTTTAAAATGTTTTCAAATGAAAACTTGAACGATGTAAATTTCTAGTGCTTAAAAATTTGCTCGTCAAGTTTCGCCTTGGTGTTTTTTGTTTTGTCTGTAAATTTGTTTACTGAATTTGAAAAAATTCTGTTGAGTTTGTTGTTGTTGTTTTTTTTTCCTTCGAATTGATGTTGTTTTGCTATTTTTTCGTGCTTACATTTTGTAATTTCTTGGCATTTTTTATAAGTAAATTTGAATTTTGTTTTCGTTAATCATAAAGTATAAAATTTCGTAGATTTTAATTTAAATGTTGCAGTTGTTGTTGTTGTATTGTTTACTTTTTGCTGATGTTCTTGTGTTTTTTTGGGCGTATTTAGAAAATGTCTTTAATATCCTTACCCTTGTTGAGTTCTGTCAACAGCTTATCCTCTGGCTCATATTCCAAAGGCACCAAAGAGTTTGGTGTGAGTGGCTTGTCTCTCAAGTAGAGACCATAGCGAGATGGATATCTGCAACGCATAAATAATACATCAGACAATGGTGAATCCTTTCGATATCATAATAGTTTGTTGTAAATAGCAATTCTACACACCTGCGCTCAATTTCTTGCATGCGCTTCAAATGATCATTCCAGGCCTTCTCTGCATCGTAGTTTGCTGGAACTGTGAAGAAAAAGTTATCCAATATTATATACATAATTCTGTACGAAAATGTATAAAAGCATTCCAAAAAAAAATCAAATGAAATTCAAAAACTCAACAAAAATCATATGCTTACATTTGAAGGCGAAAGAAAAATTAATAAGACGCTGTTAAACTAGGGCTCATAGCGTATGCGTTTTATTCCCATATGTCAAAAAAAGCAATTGGATATACGTACGATATTTATCCAACAAAAAGCGGTAAATAGAATTAATATGCAGCAGGAAAGAAAAAAAATATAAAATTTAATATATTTTAAAAGTTGCATTCAAAGTATCTAAGCCTTTGGTATGGAAAGATCAAGTGCACAAAATGTAAATGAAAATGCAAATCATGTTCAAATTCGAAATGCGATACAAAATACCTTATGAATGTCATGAGTTTGAAAGTTTGAGTTTCCACAGCACGAGAAATTGTTTAAAAAAACCTTTATTGATTTTCAAACGACAGAACTACATAAGAAAAAGTGTTATAAGTCATTGGTATTATCGTACTACACACTGCTAAGTACACACATACAGAATCTATTACTACAGATTTGCTTGGCTTGGTATTTATTAAATATATAAATAACTATAATGTTGATTTTGCCTAGAGAGAAAACTTTTGTTGTGCGCTGCGTTGATATACATATATATATTTCTTTCCTTATATATAAAATATATTTTATTCTATATATATGAAAAAAAAATTGTTTTTGTCGATAAACATTTATGTGTTTTCTGAAACATTTATGAGAAAAAAAGAAAGAGAAAAAATTGGTTAGTTTCGAAAACAAAAAGTCAATTTGACTAAGGGGCACCAGTTAGGGGTGTGCGTCTGTGTGTGGGGTAAAAACTGAATAGAGCTTTGTTATAGGGATACGCAGGGAACAGATTTTATCAACAATCAAGAAAATTATCTAAAAAAATGTATCTAAAATTGTATGCCTCAGTTATTTGATCCGAAGCACGAATGAGCAAATTGAAAATGTTCTCACATGCCTTATGTACCTGCAAATATACATATGTATAAATATGCATATGTATAAAAATATATAAATATATGTATGTGACTGTGTGTGTGTTTACCAGCACAAAGCTTATGAACATGTGTATATTTTGTCTAAACTTTGTGGGCCTTTGCCAAAAACATTCTTCGAGCACACTGAAAATCATTGACGTAATTCTATTTTGGCGCTATGCTGATCTTTTCTCTCTGCTTTCTTATTATTTATATAATTATGAAATCATAGAGAAATCTTAAATGTTATTTTAGCAACGCGTTAGCAACTCAAGGTGTGATGCAAGGCATTCAAAATGCATGATTGACAGATGCAATGATTGAAATGCGCTGAC
Organism: Drosophila basisetae; assembly: GCA_035041595.1. Lineage (NCBI taxonomy): Eukaryota > Metazoa > Arthropoda > Insecta > Diptera > Drosophilidae > Drosophila > Drosophila basisetae. The sequence continues at coordinate 7,683,063 of JAWNLB010000070.1, forward strand.
TGACTGATTGACGGACTGATTGACTGAGCCATTAAGCTAAATTAAAGTAATAAATTTAAAACGCTTAGGCATTAGAATTGTGCGGGTTACTGTTGCTGTAGGATACTTATTGGTCGTACTTAGTACAATAGTTAATTTAACTCGGCCAACTTACTTGTTCTGCTGTAATGATGATCGTAAATCGCACGTGGCGAGTAACCGTAGGTGTCACGGCTCACTGGCAAGTATCTGTAGCCAGATGACTGAACGCGCTCGTTGGCCGTGGCGGGCTCATCGTAGATGCTCCTGTATGTGGGCGAATCCAGGTACGAGCTGTATGGGCGAGAGGCTCTTGGGGTCTCATGGGCGCGAATATCCTCGGAACCTGTGGAGTGACAATTCGAACAACATATTGTATCAAATTGACGGACTTACTGTGGGGATTGCCTTACTTCATTAGGTTTAGCGCTATTTCAGCTATTTGGCTCATTGCCAAAAAATTGATTTCATTTTCGTGTTTCGTATTTTGAATTTTGTAGTTTTATATGAGCGCCTAGCTATTTTGCCTTGGCGCAGCAGCCACATTTTTTCGCTTTGTTTGGCTCATGAGCACATAGTTAAAATATTTTCAATATGTATATGTATTTGTCTAATATATACATATTTAAATTTGAAAGAGAGCTTTTCGCATTTATGTGAGCTTTTTTTTGGTGATTACGCCTAAAATGACACCTGCCAAAAAATAGACCACAATTCTATACTCTGCTGTGCTATTTCTGTAGTTCTCAAGTCTCAAATACTTCTGATTTTGATAGCGCTCTTAAAATAAAAGAAACTAAACGAGCTTTTCATAATTGATGCTATTTTTTGTGGCTGACTAATAGCAAACTAGCAAAAGCCTACAATTTTAATTTAATAGGTATTAAGTAAGGTATAGTATGTTGTTATTGCTTACCCTTCAGGGATCTGATGTAGGATTGCCAGAATTTGGCCTTCTTGCTGGGGCTCTCATTGCGCCCAATCATTTCCAAATGGTTTTTGAACATTTTGATCGATTTGTTTTGTGTCTTTCAAGCACAAGAAATTTTCGTTGAACTCGTTCGCTGCAATACCAAAAAGTTGCCAAATATATTATATTATTTATTTCGTTATTTTTGTTCTTTTAATTTTATTTGCTTTATTTTGTATTCAAGTTGTATTTGTTTGCACTTTGCACCAATTTCAAATGTTTTTCTGTCAACGCTAAAATTTGCAACTCTTAAATTTTATCTCACGTTTTGGCTCTGATTGTGAGTAGTAGTTCTATTGTTCAAATGTCAGCACGCACGAGATTGGGACAGCGCACAGCCCAGAGATGTATTGCTATAGTTGTCGACGTGGATGTCCAAATCTTGGCTGACTCGGCGCTTTTGTTCAGTTCGAAAATAAACAGACTGTGTGCCACTTTAGAGCAGAGCAAAGTTTACAAAAATTCGTATAAAATACATGTCTACTTGTTTATATACAATATATATATATATTCAGCAAGATCAATCACTAAAAATACATTTATTTTTGAAATAATATCGTCAGTATACGCATACAAAAAATATATACGCATGTATGTATATATATACTACATATTAAAACCTATATGAAACGGCACTGAATTTTTCACACTCTCAATATATATACGTATATATAAGTGAAACTAGCAAAATTATATATATATATATATATCAACTCGATCTGTTGCTCCTATGAATAATCTGTGTGACCGTTTGTGTGCGTGTGTGTGTGTCTGTGTATCTGTGTGGATGTGAAGACAATCGGCGACGAGTGCAGCTAGTTTTGCGTTATTTTTAAATGTCCTTGAGTTGAATTTTTTCCTGGCGGGCGTCAGGTTAAAAAGACGACGCCAAAATTCTCAATTTAATTTCATCGAATTTTTTTTTATATATTGCTGTCAAGTTTTGTTCGAATTCTTCAAGTTTTCGCCTTTAAAATAAAATATGTGTGTACTTTTCGTAAACAATTTCCTTTTAATTGTTTTGTTTTAAAAATGTTTGTTAAAACAATGTTTAAATTGCATTTTGCAAATATTCGTAGAAAGTTGAACACTTCACAATCGCTTTGCTAATTTTCATAAAACTTATTCAATATTCACTTGGTGTCAAATGTCTTTGGCTATTATATAATCAGCCATTTGAAATCATATTTTGTCATAATTCCATATCAAAGTACCCAGATTGGAAAGCGACCTGAGCACTTTTACAAAAATTTTGTTTTGTTCACTTTGTGATTGTTCAATAACGGCACCACATTTATTTAACAATTATTTAATTGTCCCATATAAATTCAGTTCATATTATTTATAAGTATGGGTGTCCATATTCTATTTGTTGCTTGGCTTACAATTTGCTTTACTCCTAAAAAATAGCGATCTATCCTCAACGAAGAATTTTTTCAAACTGCCAACGATTCGATATTCGCCTCACCAATTTTACTCGTTTCAGAATTTGCCATTTGTTTCATAGCCGACAAAAGCACGATATTCCTTTACGGCGTAGGTAGCCGATCTCTACATCTACTATATACCTATGCATGTAAAAGTATTTGTATGTGTATGTGTGAGTGTGTGTGTAGCCAAAAGCTCAGCAACTTATAGCTTTCGGCGAATCTGTAGGAAGTTGAGGGCGGCATCTGGTAAATTGCTCGGTTGCCTGCGCCCACTCATTGTTGTGGATTTCAATGAAAGCGGTGACGGCGATGATCATAAAAAGAAAGCCCAAAATTAACCCGCACACACACACACCACCAAATCCAAATTGTTTGTTGTTTTTTGCACAAATTTATTCTGGTTTCGTGATATATATTCTTGTTTTTAAAACTCTGTCCCATTCATATTTATTCATACTTTTTTGGCCTCTGGACAATTAATGTTACCAACTCATTTAAGACATCCATTATCTGAATGCGTCAATTGTGGTATTGAAATGTGCATTGACCTTCTATCTTTTGTATTATAAATCATTTTCAATTTCAACTCGGAATAATTTACAGGCTACAAAAAATATAAGTAGATGTATAATATATTAACCTAAATTGATGAATTAAATTAACTCATGCATGATATTGAAAATTCTGATGAGATATTCAAAAGTAAATGCAATTGTGCTTTTACCATGCGTGAGTCAATTTAATTCATTAAGCAAAGTTACATATTTTCATATCTACAAGAGAGATGAGAGATCTCTTTCCGGTAGAACATTAGTTTGTTATAAAAAGTATTTACAAAAAGTGATTGCATAGTGAAATATATTTATGTGCTAATAATATCGCCATTATATATTTATTTAATGATTTATCTCTTTAAATGTAAATATATGGAATTACATAGTTTGTCTAATTGATTTTATTGATAAATTTGATAACTCTTTTTCTAATGAAAGCATTAAACTTTAAACCGGAAATATTAGAGATGGATTGGCTAATGACATTCAGACTGTTTTAAATGGAATTCCTTGCTAATTTATGATATTCCAATTTAATATTATTTCTGTAATACTTGCATGAGTGCATTTGATTTGTAAAGCCAATTTGCACCTGTTCGTGTGAATTAACAACCATATTTGAATGCCCAACCGATGGCTACGTGTACATTGGTCAATGATAAATAAACAAATAGCACTCATGCATAAACTAAAGCCATAATTTTAACATAAAAGATAAACAGATTCCGGAAAATGTACACAATTTAAAATCAACACGGTGGTAGGCAAATTGAATGTGGGTGGATGGATAATCTGTGCCAGAGGGCAGGCACTATTATGGCTACATCCATTGGCGTGTGGGTTGAAGGCCAACAAATGCTTTTATTTATAGTGTTGTTATCTGAGCTGCGCAAATACATATTTACCTTTTAAATTTACATCGCGAAATTTGTTTATTTTTCGTTAGAAACTTTACCAAATATATATTCTGTCCGGCTTATGTTTATATACAAAAATCCATTTTCGTTGTTGCAACTGCAACTGACGCTCATTTGACTTTGTTTGTTTATCTTACATAAGACGAAAAAACTTGTTTGCCCTTAAAAAAAACGGATATACAAATTAGCTAGACGTAATTTGTGTTCTTGAACTTGACAATGTCTGCAAGTGCAGAGCAAATCACAAAGAACTATTGGGAAATACCTGGCAGAGATTTCTTTTGGCAAATCGAATTGTTAAGTTCACCTAAATGCACTTAAAAATCGCTTAAACTTTTACTTTCTGGCACATTGTCCGAGCATTGGCAAATCAATTTGGCTTTGCTTTTTTTTTCGTGGCATTACCGAAAAAAGGAAAACAGCAACGAAAAATGTAAAACTGAAAGTAATTTAATTACTTTGATGTTCATTTAATTGCCAAGTGTGAATGGCTTAGAAAGTCTTTAAATGGCATTATAGCTGCTTTTATTTAAAAACATGACGACTGCAATAAGTACTATTCCTCAAATTGTTATTTACAATTGGATAGCATGATGATACACTTTGTACCCCTTGTAAATCATTGCTTAACAAGATTTTCAGATTTAAAACCACTATACGGATAGTTAGCCTGATCGGCAAACATCTCATTCAGTTCCTGGGGAGTTTTTTTTGTCACACATGACCAGCCCTCCTGCCTTATATGATAAAGGCTAATGGGTCCACCAGTTAGCCAATCCATTTGGGAAGCATTATGAATGACATTTAGGGCCAGATTGTACGCCTCATCATTTCCCATATCCCATTTGTAAAATCTCTTGAGGAGCCCCGAAGCATACATTTCGCCACTGCCAACAACATGGCAACTAACCTCTTCGTGGGAGCCTTCGGAATCAACATAGATAAGCTTAGCCCCATCAGCGATATCGTAGCCAGCTAACATCATGCCCATGGAGAGTTCGAGGTCCTTGAATCTGTACATCATATTACTCATCATCTTCGAGGCAATAGTCACCGGCATACAATGTCCATATCTGAGTTCGAAAAGGCGGCACTCTCTGCTTAGGGCTCGAGACCAGAAGTCGCAGTCGCCGGCACATCCGGCAATGGTGCCCAATATATTCTTGTGCACCACTATAACTTTCTCCATGCTCGTCGAGGAAATGGTTTCTTCATTTGTGACACGTGAATCAGCGCTCAGAATTATGCCACCTTGGTATTTAAATCCCAATGTGGTAGTCCCGTGATTCCTAATACGTTTCTCAAAATTCGGGTTGCATGGTGCGTTATGTGAATACGGATTTTGGAAGATGTTGTTCTCTTTATTCAGGGCACTTACTTCATATGATTCATTCGCATTGTCGCCCTTGAGTATTCTATGTAGGCCGCAAATTTCTTCAAGAGCCATCCCTTCTTAAAATGTCTGCAGAAATATGTAGCTCCTTTAAAAAATTAAGAATTAATGGTTGAAGCTTTTTTGTCGCATTAAAAATATATATATATTTTACCTATGACTGGAAAATGGAAACCTGTTTCTGTTATTTATAAAATTCAAAATTTAAAAGGCCTTATTGTTGTATAGCCTACTTGATTCAATCACTTTTGTTCTTTACTATGTATCAATGAATGCTTGGTTTTATTTCGAAATTGCTTAAAAATATTTTTCTGCTAAATCAGATGTAAAAACCCGAATTTTAACACATTCCGCAAACATTTCTTAACATAGTTGGCAGTTTACATAACAAACCACATTTTAATTAATTTAATGAAACTACTTCCAACACAATCCTCTTTCATCTTATTTAAGCTATCTGATACACAATCTTTATTTACTTAATGCTGTTAAAAGGCAAGATTCCCATGCTAAGATTCCCCTAAGATGAGCTTGCAGTTACAATTCCCAAGTGGTTGAACAACCGCCAAGCATGGCCAAGCAGTCATTAGCAAAAATTATTAATTTAGGAACGTTTATGAAAATTTTACCGTCAAGATTTAGCTAAGCTTAACTTGAAACATGAGCTACATATACATACATATATAATAAGTAAAAATTTCGTAGAGACAAATATCGACTATGAAATACCCTGCCTGAACCAAATACTTTGCATATTATAAGTTTTCGATATTTAAAGAAAAAAAATTGTGAAATATGTCTACAGAAAAAGCTAATTCTGACACATAATAAATGCTTTATGGACTCAGAGATGCTTCCTTTTAGCTTTTATGTACTTTTGCAAAACTTCAGTATACCCATTTTCAATGGATTCAGGGTATTAAAATTTTAAATATTTGCACCCAGTGCCAGCCATTATTGTAAGCATTCGGACATACGAAAATGTACCATAAATTATATATATGCATGTGAGGTACTCGTGCAAAAGTTGTGCGGCCTCTTAAGAAATGGGGTCAATTATTAAGGTAATTATTTTGGCTCTCTCTATCTGCATGTTGATGCTGCCATTAAATATCGAAAAAATGCCACACTGGCAGCTAAACAGACAGCAGCAATTATATAGTATTAAACATGTATATTCATTATATTGGTGCATAGTATGCAGTAATGCAAGCAACAATTTCCATTTATATGCTTCAAGATATGCAACACTTGAGTTTTAATTAATCGCTAAATAAATTTTACGTATTTATTTGAGTGTCAAGCTAAATGAAAAGCAACAAGACGGCAAAACAAAATCACACAAAGACAACGCAGCGTATGAGCAATTTTTAATATTACGTTCTTTTACTTGTCTAGGAAAAAAATCAGTAAAAATAACAACAAATATTTTGAGTCATATATTTGGCAGCTCATGCTAATGCCTGGTTATGGCCATTATATTAAGGCGATTCAAAAATAAGAGCAAACAAATATTAGATAAAAAATAAATAGATTTAAATAATTTGACCGTTCCGCATATGAAAAATCTCTCGGCGCTCCATATAGCATATATACTATGCTTGTTCATATAGCATCGCTCATATATGTATATTTAACCTTAACATATAGCATCCACCTTCAAAGCGCAAAAGTGTTCAAATACATTTTCTCAAAATATAAAAATAAATATATGCATGTATGCATTCTCAACTCTCGGTTCGTATGTGTTTCTCTCAGTATCTACTCGAGCGGCATACATACACAAATATATATATGTATATATACATATGAGTATATATATATCCAATGCCCTGCTAGGGACATTGCAAATGGTATATCATTGCGCTAAGCTCTCGGCGCTACCCACGCAAATGAACTTGAAAATTAATTATTTGCCTCACAATAATACAAATGCGTGAAACAGTGTACATAAGACGGTACATAAGCTATTTATGTGTGATAGCTTGTACATAAGTATATTTTCTCATTGCCAGTAGGTGTTGGCTTCAATAATTTATTTGTGTTTCAGTCATTTCGTTGTTTTTTTCCATTTGTTTATAAATTCATTTTGAATTTACGGCAGCCGGGAATGTTTTCGCCTTAATTTTGCATATGACGTGAACTTTTTTGGATGCTGGAAAACATATCGGATGAGACAAATACACGAGTAAATGTAAACAACAGCAGAAGCTATAATTTTTTAAGCTCGAATTATCAACTAGAATGTCTTCAACGAAGTAACCCTTGAATATCTTTATCTTTACCTTTAGACGGACCTGTCAAAATCTGTAAAACAATTTTCACCTTATAGCACTTCATCACTCAATGTCGATGGACATGACAGATTTGCACATTATTATTGCGCTTTAAACAACGGTCAAGGACATTAAGGTCACATTGTGCAGCGCCCAAACCAAGAAGCCCACTTTGAATGCAGACTGCAGTTGCCGAGCACCCTTTTGATATATGTAGTCAGAACGAGATGATTGATGATAACACGCAGCTTGATAATTCAGACAAGAACATTTTATTGGTTCACATCTCTTTTGATATTTTTGCATTTCGTTTACGTTTTCAAAATTCATTTTGGCATTTCGCTAAGGAATTTGCAGTGTTCGTCGTAAATTTTTAATTAGTTTTGAAACACTGTTGCTGACAGCTTGTTGCGGCTTCTTTAGCCTCTATGGTTATTATTATAATTATTATTTTCCTTAGTAGCTTAAGTATTTTGGCAAAAAATTTGTATGCAAGGTATAGCGAAAAATAAGTTCAGATTTATATTGTTATTAGACATTTGAACAAACACACTGGAAATTTTAATACCTGTACAGATCGAGCTCTCCACATGAGAGCAAGTGCACTTCCTTTCGCCCGCGACCACTTCCTGCAACAGTCATTGCTATAAGCACCCTATCAATAGGGTACTGACGTCACTAAGCAGCGCAGATCACATCCTGTTTATTATTTTGGCGATTTAAACGCGCAAAAAGTACAAAATAAATACACATGCACACAGCTATGTTTATGGTATATGAAGGTATATGCGATGAGCATTCCATTCATGAAGAAACGCCCCAACGTAATTGGCCGATAAAAACGAGACATCAAAAATGAAATAAAAATCTACTATTAATGCTATAGAACTGAAGCAGAGGACACCATTTTTGACAATATTTTGATCTGTTTGGGATAAGTGTTATTATTATTATTATTATTTTGTTTTTTTTTTTGAGGGCTTCTATGTGCTGAATGCCAAATGGTGGGGCGGTCGAAACTGAAAGTTGTTGTTTAATTTATATTTTCTTCAGAGCTGTACAATGTTGTGTTGACAACTTTGTCTAATTTTTGCTTGTACAACGTCGAAATAAGCATTTGAATGTTTCATATTGTCTCTCTCTCTTATATAGTAGTTCGAACATCATTGTTTTATAAATACTTTGTATTTCATTTTTTCATTCTTTTCTTTCTATTATCTAATATCATGAATATTCAAGGCTATCTTCTTTTTGTCTAGTATCCCAAATACATTTTAGAAAACATAAAAACGCAAAATAAAATAAAAAGATTTCTTATTTTTTTATCTGGCTGACGTCAAGGGTTTGTGTTTTTGTTTATATGAAATCTTATCGGCAATTAAATTTAAGCCGGAAAAAAATTGAATATAATATAAATACAAAATGATTTTAAAAGAAAAGAGCAAACGCACTGCGCCATATCGCAAAGTTCAAAGCATATCAATTTAATCAAATGCAATGAAGTAAAACGCGCGAGAAAAATGCAAATGCTTCCATAAATTTATGATTTAGGATCTTTCAGACTTACATTCGGCATATTTGGCATGGCATTTTTTATGCGACAAATTTATGAATGAAAACGTTGCTGGTGTGAGTGCGAATAACCATTAAGAATACAATGAAATGTGTTTATGACAAAACAAATGGCAATAAACCGTAAATAAATCCACGCAAAGTGAGAGTAATGGATTCATTTGCCATATTAGTATTTGCTGTTTGAGCTTCGAGTTTTAAAAGCTGCTCAGCATATTGCAGAAAGCACTTACTTATTTTTTCCTCAGTCAGTAAAAATATTTTTCTGCTGCGAAATGGTTTTCATTTAATCAAAATATTGATGTGCAGCTGGTTATCCAAGTGACGTTCAACTTGCGTTAGTTCTGAATTCACCTTCAGCATGACACTGTCAATTCATCTTTAGCCTCATCAGTTATGCGAGAATGCACTTCGAGGCAACTTAATTTACAGCTGATTGTAAGCAACAGCAGCCTTGAACAGCTAGCTAGGGCCGCATCTTGCACTGTATATGCAAGTAACTCAATTTACAGTTTAGAATGGCTTACATGTGACTGCCAGTTGACACGACCATATGTAACTGATTGCAACAGGAATAACAGCATATGTCGCGATGCAGTCGCAGCTGTTTATTATGCATGTTTGACCCAGGAATACCCTAAGGCAGTGCCACTTTGAATGCCTCTCAATTACTTTGGTACTCGCTGCAGGTGCAGGTGCCTTTGAATGCAATTGAATTAGCGTTGATTTGAGGGCAAGGTGTTGCACAGATTGCCAAGGCATGCCACAGTATAAATAGCAATTGTCCTGCGCATTTTCATTTAATTGCTGGCTATGTATAGATAAATTGACTTGGCTCAATTAACAGACACTTACACAGGCAATAAAAAGTGCATGGAAACTGGAGCAAGCCGTCTGTCCGACCTAAGCTCAAATTAACTTGAAATGGTTTGCTGCTTAAAACCATTCCACAACTTGTGGAATTGTTCTTCTTCTGTCAAACGACATAAAATTCATCGGCATACGCTGCGTATGTATTATATTCTTGCACAGTAGAATTAAACTTGAAGTCATTTAATTGCATTTTATGCATGCTAACTTCATTATTTATTGCAGCTTTCATAATTCAATATGCTAGTACCGCATAGCGGCTCTTAGTAGAATAACACAAATTACATGCCACATGCACTCTGTGTGAGACTGAAGAGTTAAAACCTAATAAAACACAATTATCTTGCAGCCCTTTTTATGTGACAATAAACCTTAATGTATCTTCTAAACAGAAGGTAAACAAATATTATTAAATGAAGGCCATGTTTTGTTCAATGTCATGTAAAAGGCATATTTTTTTGGGTCGTGGAAAACTTCGGCACCAGCAAAATATAGTTTAATGTTCATTTTTATATTTTATGTTAACTTGTATTATAAAACGCTATATTCATTTAATTTTCTGGCATGAATATAGGTCATTTCTTAACTTAAGGCAGCTAAAATGTTGAATATGCTGATCAAACTTATTAAATCTTTAAACAATTTTTTCTATATTCAATATAAAGCATTAAAAGATATTAAAATGTACTATAATTGAAAACGCGCCATTCCAAATGAAAATTTCACATTTGTTGTCAAATAATCAAAAATGTTCTATAGCTTGGCATCCCCAGTGTTGGTTTAACCAAAAGTGGTGATGGGGACTGATGAAAACTTCACATCAAAAGGCAAGCCAATCTATTGACATTTTTTTCCCAAAGGCAACAAAATAAAAATTGAACTGATTTGGCTTGAGGTTGGATTAACGCCTCGTCGCACGCGCTATTGTGCGCCAGGCTAGGCGACAAATGTCTGGCGCATTGCACAAATGTCAACACTGCCAGTTTGCCTTTGGGGGTTTGGCCGAAATGAGCACAGTTATCCATGAAAATTGAAGCCACACGGAGCTGACCATAAATTGAATTGCGAATTATATGTATATAATATACTAACTGACTCACCGAAAACAAAGCAATAAATAAATCATATGTAAAAAGTATGTTAAATAAGATAAAAGAAATCAATGAAACAAGCAAAGCGTAAATATTCTTAAGAATCTTTGTTGGTGTTGCTGCCAAACAGTGGGTTGGGAATTGAATAAGACTATTTGGAGGACTTTGCGATCAGTTGTGGTTCAGTTTAATAATTTATGTTCTCGTATGAATGTGGTGTGTATTGCATTTATACAAAATTTTACATTTTTAAAAATGATATATAATAAAACATACGAGTATATATATATATATTTCTTAGTAACATAAAACATGTTAAATGATTTGTTTTACTTGAAAGTTTATTGAACAGGGGAAAATCATTGCAATACACAGCAATGTTACACAATCTACCCATTTAATCGAAGCTAAGAACTTCATACGATAGATAAATCCAAATCATTGGCAACATGTATGGGCTGCTGTTGGAGAATCTTTCGGAGTATATCAAGTCCGTCTACGGCGAGGAGAAATGGGAGGATATCAGACGTCAGGCGGGCATCGATGCGCCATCATTTAGTGTGCATCAGGTGTATCCCGAGAATCTGCTGCAAAAGCTGGCCAAGAAGTCTCAAACGGTGAGTGAAGTTTCGTTTCTGACTGTCGCGTTGAATTCTATTTATATGAAATCATAGTGTAAATGGCAATTTAATAAATAAATATGATTGTATGCCTCTTCTTCTTCTTCTTCTTCTTAATATTAACAGGTGCTGGGCGTCTCGGAACGAGAGTTTATGGATCGCTTGGGGGTCTACTTTGTTGGCTTTGTGGGTCAGTACGGCTACGATCGCGTCCTCTCTGTGCTGGGCCGGCATATGCGTGACTTTCTGAACGGTCTGGATAATCTGCATGAGTATCTGAAGTTCTCATATCCCCGTATGCGTGCCCCCAGTTTCATTTGTGAGAACGAGACGAAGCAGGGCCTGACGCTACACTATCGGTCCAAGAGGCGTGGCTTTGTGTACTACACAATGGGGCAGATACGTGAGGTGGCACGCTACTTCTATCACAAGGAGATGCACATTGAGCTGGTACGCGAGGAGATTCTATTCGATACTGTGCACGTGACCTTTCAGCTGACATTCGATAACCGTGCCTTCACCCTCGCCTCGCTGGCCATGACACGTGAGGAGAAACATTTGCCCATCAGTGCGCACGTCCTATTCGAAATATTCCCATTTTGCATAGTGTTTGGGTAAGCGGGTGCACATTATTAATGTCTTAATGCCTGGGGGCTTAGTTACATCTGCCCTCCCTTCTTCGCAGTGCTGATATGGTGGTGCGGAGCATTGGCAACTCTTTGATGGTCATATTGCCGGAGCTACTAGGCAAGAGGATAACAGCCTGGTTTGATTTGGTGCGCCCGCTAATTGCATTCAAGTTTCAAACTGTACGTGCTCCGCTTTTGATTTGACATGCTCTTGTATTTGGAATAATTATGTTTTACTAATCAAATACATGCATTAGATACTTAATCGCACCAACAACATATTCGAGCTGGTCACCGTCGATCCGGTAACAGAGCGTATCGATGCACAAAATGAGGACTTGCTGCTGCACGACGATGGCAGCGAACCGGAGAAGTCCCTCAGGTTGAAAGGTAAAATATAACATTTCAAATGCAAAAAAATAATATGAATTTAAAGTCAATTATTCGTACAATGCTAGATTATATTTTGTCATATTGTATTTACATTTCAAGCAGTTAATTTAAGTTTATCCATCAATTATTGTTTAGGTCAAATGGTATACATGGAAAACTGGCGCATGATCATGTTCCTGGGCACTCCAGTCATGCCCGATTTGACGTCACTGATCACAACTGGTCTCTACATCAACGATCTGTCCATGCACGATTTTAGCAGAGATCTCATGCTGGCGGGCACACAACAATCCGTGGAGCTGAAACTTGCGCTGGATCAGGAGCAACAAAAATCCAAGAAACTCGAGGAGTCTATGCGCAAGCTAGACGAGGAAATGAGACGCACAGATGAGCTCCTGTATCAGATGATACCCAAGCAGGTTGCGGATCGTTTGAGACGCGGAGAAAATCCAATAGACACCTGTGAGGTGGGTGTTTGTTTAAATTTGAAAAGTCATCTGTCACACACATACACATCTGTATAATGTATATTCTCTGCAATTACCTCACAGATGTTCGACAGTGTCTCAATTTTATTTTCGGACATTGTCACGTTTACTGAGATTTGTAGTCGAATTACCCCAATGGAGGTGGTATCCATGCTGAATGCAATGTACTCCATATTTGATACACTCACCGAGCGAAATTCCGTCTACAAAGTGGAAACAATTGGCGATGCCTACATGGTGGTGGCTGGCGCACCCGACAAGGATGCGAATCATGCCGAGAGAGTCTGTGATATGGCGCTGGATATGATTGATGCCATAACCGATTTAAAAGATCCCTCCACGGGACAACATTTGCGAATGCGTAAGTCACCAATTTCAATTCTAGAAATTTCACGTTAGAACTGAAATTAGACATTTTTCGATTATTTTTATATTTTAATAAGAAACCAAAAATCATTAAAAATTTCACTACTTTATCACTATTATATAAATTACTGTTTATCTTGGCCTAAATATCGATGAAAATATTTGCAACCATTTTGTTTATTTTACAGTTTTTTTTTGTGCATTTTGGCCACAAAACTGTTGTAAAAAACGATATCTGATATAATAATGAATCGCTTTTAACTGTGAACAAATGAAATTGAATTCTTTTTGGGACAGGTGTGGGCGTTCATTCGGGCGCCGTTGTTGCTGGCATTGTGGGTCTGAAGATGCCCCGTTATTGCCTGTTTGGCGACAGCGTAAATACTGCCTCCCGAATGGAGTCGACTAGCATTGCCATGAAAGTGCACATATCGGAGTCGACCAAGGTGCTAATTGGACCCAACTATCGAATAGTCGAGCGTGGCGAGATCGACGTCAAGGGCAAAGGCACCATGAAGACCTACTGGCTGGAGGAGCGTGAGAATCGCTTGCCACTGCAGCTAACAGGCAGTCTGCATCCCATGTCTGCTGGACCGACGCTGACACCCATGCCGAAGGCCACTTTACCAACGCCCAAGTCACAACCATCCACAGCACCATCAACAGCGGAACAGCCAACGCCGCCGGCGGCCATGTCGGGTGTGGTGCTTGGTGCCAGTGGTGCCCTGGTTGCGGCGACGACATTGGCACATCATGCACCTGGAGCAGTTGCTGCAACAACTGCAGCTGCCGCGCCAGCCGGCGATGAGCGCAACAGTCGCATCTATTCGCCGGTTACCTTCAAGGATGTGGCACGGCGGAGTATCGCGAACTCGCCAGTGCGCAGCGGCGCTGGTGGTGGCACATATTCGGAGCAAAATAGACGACGAAAATCGCGCTCCAATTCCACTGGACACGTTTTTATGCGCTCGCCCAGCGACATCTTCGGTTCCCTCATTCTGGACACCGAGGAGTTTTTGGAGGACTTGCAAATCTCGCGCGGTTCGTTGGTGAACAGCAGCAGCACCAACAATAATCGGGAATCACCTTCCGAGTTTAGTCCAACTTTTCGCATTGGCAGTGCTCCGCACAAGCCACGCCCCAGTAATCCAGACCAGTTTACGCCCGAGGAACTGGCCGCCATGGATCAAATGACGCCACCAGCAACGGCACCGCCACGCGAGACATCAACCTGCAGCAGCGCCAGCTTGAAAGCATCCATATCGAATATGTCACTCGATCGGGACAAGGCCCTCAAGTCGAAGTAAGACCTGAATTTCGGTTCGACTGTTATTTCCATCATCTCCGCTCTAATTAGAAAAATCACTTTCTCTACCAGCACCACGCTGGAGGCCGCTAATACACCACCTAAGCCACCAGTGGCCGCAATCGCAACTACGTCCAAGGTGGCCAGTGCGACTCCAGCTGCTGTGCCGGCTCCTCGCGTCTGTCCCATGACCACAGCACCAGTCGTGGTGCAGGCGAACAGCAGCACTAGCCGACCCGGCACTAACGATTCCATGACATCCGTTTCATTGCATTCACCTCCGCCGCATCGAACAAGTTCGGCGCCGGCCAGGTCAGAACTAATCCTAAAACAGCAAACTGCAACTGCAGGAATGAACCAACTTTGTGTACCATATTTTATATACCTCATCTAATCTTATGATAATCTCACTTACTTTAGACCCCATTCCATGTCAAAGGCGGCACGCAAGGCCTTTTTGGCTGCCAAGCAAACCAAGGCCATGGAGAAGCTGGACAAGATGATAGAAGAAGCGCATGACATGGAATCGCAATCGGCAGCCAAGGCGGCTAATATGCGTCTGGATGTATTCGGAGATGATGGTGGTGGTGGCGAGGATGATCTGGCAGCAGGTGGTTGCCCGCTATTTCTGCCACCACCGGGACCACAGGCAGTCAGCCGTGCCATGCCTAGCTCCATATCCGATTCGAGCATTTGTAATCATGGGTAAGAATCGATTCAACATAATCAGAGTTCATTTTAGCAACCAAGACAATTTCCATAGGCACAGTCATGCGCCCAGCTGCCATTATGCTCTGCACGATCCCAAGATGAGCAATAGCCAGAGTTTCCAGCATACGCGCAGCTCCGGCCCTATAACACATCAATGCTGCAGCGGCTTTGGACACGGCAATGGACGACACTCGCATCGCATGCACTCGAACGCTTGCATCATACTGTAGAGATCGCACTATGAAAGCAAAACGGGCAGTTAATGAACTGAATGCCTACCAAGTCATATCGCCTATATCTCAATATTCCGCGCGCGCTTGTTATTAGACTGTAGCTCAGCAATTATTAGATCTTAAATTGTAGTTAGTTGTTGATCTGATGTATATGTAGTATGTGCAACAGTATAGTTTTAGTTGTATAGCTGTAGCTAGTTGAAAGGCTTTACCGTTTTTGGCATTGTCAATGCCAATGTCTGTTAAAATCAAAAAATCCAAACTGTATCATCTGTTATAATACAAATAGTTATACTATATATCTGCATATATGTTTGTAAATGTATCTAGTTTAATGTTAACCGCAAGATACAAATTTCTTGACCTCTCAAAAATACAATGACAATACGAAGGAAATTAAATAAACGGACAAAAATTATAAATCAAATTTTGAAAATTAGGGCATCACACATCCTGATACCACCTGAAGTATATATGTAGACATAGATGTGCTCAAATACACTGTATACTACTTATTTATGTACTTATAATATCAATATAATATATACTTCACAAAGCAAAAGCAGTAAACATCCCAAAATACTTAATTATTTTTGTAAAATGCGAATGAAATGTCGGCACCAGTACAAGCAACAATTTTGAAAAGTTTATAGCTGAAACATTGGCGCAGCCAAAAGTTTCACTTTCAAATGAATATATATGTATATATATAGGTTAAAAGAGAGTTAGGTCGAAGTGAGCGCAACGCTAATCGTATTAGAAAAATTGTCTAAATTTTGTCTTATTTAACTTTAGTTGGTAGTCAGGCTTTAGCGAGATAATTGAAAGCATGGAAACTTTTAACATTTTTTTTATAATTTCGAACCTATCTAATTCAATCGAATGCCTTGTTATATTTTATAGTAGACTTGAAAGTCGCCTCAACTTAATTTTTAACAACAAAAGTTTCGATAGCTGTTCAATTCTATTTTCTATTGAAATAACTTAGTTGTTGAGTATAAAATGTAAGCTGTTTAAATAAAATGGTTTTTGTTTTTGTGAAACTTACATAAATGCATTTGTATTTTTGTGCTCATCATAATCAATTAGCTTAAAGTATTTTGAAAAAACCGAGAGATCATAATATAGATTATACATATTATACATTACATTACCTATTACATTTGTTGGGTCTGTATTTTGCTTTCTGGTTCTATATTGCACTTTAGCATATCACATCGGAAATAATTGCAAGCATAAGGCAAACAAAAAGAATAAACTAAAGATTAAAATATATATATATATCTATGTTTATAGTGTGTATGTGTAAAAAAACACATTTTAAGCGTAGCAATTTAATCTTCAAAGGTGACTAGATTTTTGGTTGGATTCTTGGTGGGATAAATCAAACACAGTCGGTAAGTGTTGGCTGTATCGCCTCCTCGTTGGAGTAGATGAGCGTACCATCCAGCGTCTCGATGGTCTGTATGGTGGTCTTGCAGTAGAAGCACAGTTTGGAGTTCATCATGTGCTGCATGATGCAGTCACTGCAAGACTGATGTTTGCAGGGCGTAAAAACGGCAGTGATTGGCTTGGCACAGCAAATGGGACACAACGAGTCCTCCGACGGCAGCGTTATGTCTGAGAGAAGGGCCTGTTTGATGCGTAAATTTTCGATCAGATGACGCACATCTTCGATTTCCTCAAGGGACACGTGCGTTGGATCTGTGTAAGATAATGGGCGTAGTAAAATTGAAAATAATGTAAACCATCCAATTAACTCACAATCGATCAGCGCAAATTTAATGATGGGCGGATCAGCGCGTATGCGCTTGGAATTGTTGAGATGCGGCACGCGCACATCATTGGTCAGTGGATCAATGTGCGGTCGGGACGACGGATCAAAATTGCCCCGTGGTATCTCCTTCTCCTCCAGCAGCGGTGTGCGTACCTCACCCAGCGCAAACTCCAGCGTGGCAAACTGAAAACTTGGATCGGTGAGAAATGCACGCGATATACGCGTCACCTTCTGCGGCGTGATATCATGCTCAACTTCGTTGCGAAGCAATGCCATCAATATACCCAGCGCCGCAGAGATAATGGGGAAATGGGTAACGGCATTCAGGTCCGCGGAGCACATATCGACCACAAACTGAAAGCAGCCCGGCGGCACCGTGACGCGTGACAGCACCTGACTGATCAGCTGGCAAATGCGATTCAAAATCAGGTCGCTATTTCCACGCGACTCATCGCCGACAACATCCGGTGCAACAGTTATGATCATTTCCAGGCAACGCATCAACGAAACCGTTAGCTCAAAGCACATCGAGCAGATCTTCAGCTGCTTTGGCTCAAACAGCGTATTCTCTTGACGTTGAGCCGTGTTTTGTATCTGAGTAAAAGACATAAAGAGAAAATTGAAATTATAGAGACACTGTGCAGTTGGTGCAACTCACCTCCTGCAGCAGCAGTATAAACTCTGAAAATGCCCAATTTAACTGACTCAGCACGGAGTTGAGGAACGTGGTCGCTAATGGTTCGTCTTCGTACAGCTTGGTGCCAATCAAGCGCTGAAAATGCTTGGACGGATTGGCAGGCGCCACATTGTGCAGTAGTCCCGTGTGCGTCTCATTTCTCGAGCGACTGCGACATAAGCCATGGTGTAACGGCTGTGAGCCACCTTGCCACACGCTCGGCTGGCGTGCATCCTTAAATGCAAAGCCCTCGCCCAGCCAGAAGCGCAACAGCAGCCAATTGCTCTGGCCCCAAGCACGGTTCTCATAGGGTCGCAGTAGTGCGCGCACCAACGCCGTCTGAGCGCGCTTCGAGGATCGCTCCAGCGCACGCACTCCGGATTTGTGGCAGGTAAGCGTACCCAGTGCCTGCAAAAGCGAATCTTTGCAGGAGGCAAGCACAATACGCGCATCCGCCGAATGCATGGCTAGAAACTCGGCGGCAGCATTAATGCCACACTCGGCATCTCCAATGTCGAACTGAGCGCGCATATCGTGATGACTAAAGTCCATCACAGTGTCCAGCAAAATGGGCGTGGTGTTTATATAGATCTCGGGTACAAATGCAAAAAGTGGACCGGAACCCGACGCACTCTGTAAATATTCCGAATATTAGTTTGTATTTACGATATTCATGTCAACTTTTGCTTACCGTTAATGAGCGTAGAATGCGCTCCATTAGCCATATCAACAAGGACCGGCGGTGCGTATTCAAGGCGACAGCCCGCAGCCAGACTTGTTTTCTCGCCAGCGATATGGAACGTGTCTGCGGACCGTAAATTTGTTAAAAGGAGTCGAGCAGTATTTATATATTATACTCTTTTAGAATATTCGGATTTAGTCTCGAAATGTTTAACAAAAAAACTATATTATTATTTGTCGGTCATGAAATAATATTCAAATATTAAAGTATAACAAATAAATGGAATTGTTCACAATGATTTACTAATCTATTTCAATCATGATGATAATTAATTGCCAAAAGTTAACAAAAGTGGATTTTATTCAAGCCAACAAATATTGATAAACTAGTCTACCAACCTATTCAGATCTCAATATTACAGCAATAATAATAATAATAATATTATCAAGTTGAACACGAATTTCACTCACCGCAAAAACATTTTGTCGCTGACTGAACTTGGAACGCAACTCGGACATGATATGCTGATGATTGTCATTCATGCAGACATTCGCATGCTGTTCGAGAGTCAACAGTTTGTGCTCGATGTCCTCGCGATAGTATTTCGTTTCCTTGAGCACCTCATTGAGCATGGCGATCTCATCGCGCACCGATGCAATTTTCACTATATACTTGTGCCCGGCCGAGTAGTAAAAGAGCACACAAATATCCAACAGTTCGCAGACGCTTGACTCCATGCTGGAGTTGCCTGGGGCTGTGTCGGGATTTTGTGGCATGCGCGGATTGAGGAAGTGTGTAAAGGTAGAGTTGTTAGCGCCTTGAGTGTGTCCAACCACGGCCACATTGTTAATGTTCTCGCCCAGCAGGTATAGTGTAGTATCTGGAAGCGATGTAACTAAAACAATTAAACGAACGTAAACAGTTTTGTTATTATGCATACTCACCCACTTCACTTACGCGTACGGAATTATGGTCCTCATCGTAGATTGCCTGGGCACGCTCTGCACCCAAATACGCATCGATGTCTCCTCTGTGCACCTTGCGCAGATGCGACAAGACTCCGCCAACGCGATCAAAGTGCATATAATCAAAAGTGCCATCCACAAAGTA
This sequence comes from Drosophila basisetae, assembly GCA_035041595.1. Classification (NCBI taxonomy): domain Eukaryota; kingdom Metazoa; phylum Arthropoda; class Insecta; order Diptera; family Drosophilidae; genus Drosophila; species Drosophila basisetae. The sequence continues at coordinate 7,703,145 of JAWNLB010000070.1, forward strand.
ATCTATACCCACTTCCATTACATGACTCGGTAGCTCAGCCTTGAACAGCGATCGCACCTGGTCGATGAGTATGGAAACAAAGGCGAGCGCCACTGCTGAGTCCAACGGATGCTGTATGCTGGACTGCATGAAGAAAAAGGCATGAAAGGGCTGCAAAACAAAAAATAATTGATTAATACAACTATAATTTTTCTGGTAATCGCAATCACTAACGCGCTGCTCCATGCTCAGATCCATGACATAGCGTCGCATTTTGTTGAGGAACAGCTTGCGAGTGGAGGGTGTGTCCGGGTTGCCATCTGAGTTTATCATCAGCGTGTTCAGAAAATCCTTTTCAGCTGCATACAATGATTCTGTGCTCTTGCGTACTTTTTCAACAACATTCGCATATTTATCCTTGGGTCCATCAATGCCCTCTGTCCAGGCCATATGGTCGGGCAACAGATCTTCCATTATATAAAACTCCAGCGGACTGATGTACAAAAAGAAGGCCAGGCTAAAAAGCAGTTTAAAACAAACAGTTAATTAACGATCCTTTTAATTCGCTTACTCCATATACGAGCACATCAGACAAACCGGAGATCTCAGCTTACCAGTGCTTTTTGAAAAGTTTGCTATCGAGCAGATACTTGCGCGTCTGCTCGTGCAAACAGAGACAGTGGAGTACGCTCAACACATGCCGATGCTTTGAATAGTCCATGCCCTGAACTGTGTGCGTGTAGGTGGCCAATAGAGCATTGACCATCTTGCGTAGTACAAACTTGATTTCATCGGCCTCCATGAAGTTCCAGAACAATGACAACAGACCATTTAGCACGCTATGCGGGTTTTCCTTCTCTGCGGACAGTGTTGTCATACTTGAGATGCGCGCCAGCAGCACATCCTCAATGATATACGGATCGAATACCCCATTCGTAAAGCGTTCAATGAGCAACGTTGCAAATATGCAGTAAACTGTCTTCTTTGTCGATACACGCACTTCCCCAGCCATTTGGGTGCTCGACCTTGTCTGTGCGTTATAGTGCGAGAAGATGCCCGCCAGATTGATTAGATAGTCCATGAGTAGGTTGGCGCGACGCAGCTTGAGGATGGGACGCGCCATCAGAGGCTGATATCCAACCAGCGGATATACGAATGGACGATTGCCAAAATTGGCCTGCACGCCCTGGGTGTAGCCTAGCGAAATGGATGGAAAAAATGTGATGCCCGGTCCCTTCTGTATCTTCTCAAAGGCAATGCCCATGGAGCGTCCATTGCGATAGAATTCAATAATCTCGCGATCCACATCGATGGTGACGCCGATGATATCACCAATTTGCCACTTGTCGCCGTATCTGTAATCGATTGAAAGTTATTACTTCCAGATATTAAAACAACAATTTTGACCTTAAAGACCTTTAAGATGTACATAAATAATATACATATGTAAGATGTTCTCAAATCATAATGTTTAAAATTGAAATTATTCTCGGATTAATTATTAAAGATATTATATTTTCTGATATGCGCAAGTGTTTCTATAGCCAAAAACTAGACTTTTTGCAGCCTAAGTTTTTCCTTAATGTAAAAATTGTTGCTCTTACTTTCTGGTGGAGATGTGCCAGACCTGTTGCTTGCTGCCATCGTAGCCGTAGCTAAAGCTGGTGTCGCCCACGCCGCTGTTCTCATTGAAACTACAATTGCCCGACGACCAGCCGATTTGCATGACCCCTTTGGTGTGCAGTTGAATCTAATTAAGGAGGAGAAGGAGGAATACGAGCAAAATCAAAGGTCATCAGTTGTTTTTGTTCTTTTTCTTCACGATAACGCGACGCGCACGTGCAACTCACACTCCCCAAATAAAGCGTTTCAGATAGTTCAATGTCATTGACCGTTGGCCAAGCAACCACCAAACGCAACCAAACCAAACCAAACAGAACCAACCACCCAACTCAACCCCAACCCTTGCCAGCGATGATTACCTCATACATCCAACGACCTCCATAGACGCAACAATTTGCGCGCACAGTGTTGAAGCTGCCTTGGGAGCGCAGGGTCAGCCTATCTGTGGACACTCTCACCGTTGTCGTATAGTCCACATCGAAGATGGCCAGATCGGGTCCGATTCGCGCCTCCGTTTCAATGTAGAGTTTGCGTATCTCCTCATTGCTGTCCGTTTGTATCTGCTGGAATTTGTCATCCAGCCAGTTCCTCACAATGGCCATTTGTCTGCAAGGGATTTAAGATGTTCTTGTTGTTAAGGTGGTTCGCCGCAATGGTTCATATTACGCACTTTGTAACAGAGAGTTCGCTGATCTTCGGCGTCCGGGGATCCGGCACCGTGGAGCAATTGGCTCCCTCCAAATCATCTTCCAAGTCGGAGTTATCCTGGTCTAGGTGCTCAAAAATGTCTTCATTAAATACTTTCACGAATAATTTGGATATTGACATCTTGGCACGACTCGTTAGTAATACATCGCTTGCTTTATACACACGTACGTGAAAATCTATTTACATTTTGTCCATTTCGATTTTTAATCTAAATTTGATTTAAAAATAATAAGCTAGAAAGGAAGTGTGACCGTATCTAGGGTTTCGCAAAAATACCAAAATTACTTTAAAGCAGTGCTGACAATTTAGCATTTTTCGAACAGTACGTTTCTTGCAAATTGTATAATATTGATGTTATCAATTTATAAAAACTTCTTATGTTCCAGCTGGGAATATATTTATTTATTATTTGTTTTTGAATTAATATTAATTTTGTAACAAAAGAAAGCATCAATTCAGTTTTTCCTATTTACTGCTCGTTTTTGGTAATCGATAATTGACAGCACTGCTTAAAATCAGTCAGCTGATGTCTAACAAATTATCGATGATTGAGCGATAGTAGTCCACATTTGTTGACGCGTCACATTTCTGATTGGGATTAAATTGAACATAATCGAATTAATTAAAATAAAATAAATATGAGCAGCGACTGGGATGAGATTAAACGCTTGGCCGCTGATTTCCAAAAGGCGCAGCTGACATCCACGTTGCAAAAGTGAGTACATAGCTGTTAATAATGTTGATTAAACAGCTGTCTCAAATAATTAACGATTTCCATTTTCCTCAAAGGCTCTCTGAACGTAATTGCATTGAAATCGTTACTCTATTGCTAGAGAAGCAACTGCTGGATGTGGTTTTCACCAACGATGGCAAGGAGTACATTACCCCCGAGCACTTGGAGCGCGAAATCCAAGATGAGCTGTATGCCAATGGGGGGCGAGCGAATCTGGTGGAGGTCAGCAAAACATTGAATGTGGATCTGTCGAGGATTGAGAAGCTGGCGGCACGCATTGCAGCTGATGATCCACAGATACATCTGATGCTGGGACAGCTCATCGATGAGGATTACATCACGCACATTGCGCAGGAGATAAATGAGAAATTGTCGCAACGTGGCGAAATTTCCGTTTCCGACCTGACGTCACAATTCGATTTGCCGTCGGACTTTCTGCAGCACCAGGTGGTGGAGAAGCATTTGGGCAAGCTGATCAAGGGACGGCAGGATGCCAGCAATCCGCGTGTCTTCTTCACCCAGGCCTACATTCAGCGCTGCAAGGCGAAAATCCGTGGTGCTCTGGCGGCTATCACGAAACCAACTAATGTGTCCGTCATCCTGCAGCAGATAACTGTGCAAGAGAAGATCTTTCACTCGCTGCTGGATGAAATTAATCCAGCTGGACATGTGACCTCCAAGCAGGCGAACGCTCAATATGTGCCACACATCTATGCCAAGACTCAGGCCGATTGGGTGAACTCTTTCTACAAGCAGAATAGCTTCCTGGAATACGATGCCATTAATAAGCTGGGCATCTCTGATGCCAAGTCATATATACGCAAACAGTTTCCCAACGAGGAGTTCCTCTTCCTCAAGCGTGTTGCGTTGGGCGCTCGTCTCATCGAACTGACTGTAGTGGCATCGTTAAATGAGTGCAGTGCCACCAAACAATATCTGGACTTATCTACCATTCTACCATCCAATTTGTCGGAGGAGGACATTGAGGAGGCCTTCAACGCTGTCATGGCTCAAAAACACTGCAATCCTAGTCAGTTTGTGTATCTGGAGAGCATAGGTAAATATGAGGGTTCCCATCTTTAATTCCAAAAGAGGTGGCATAAATACTCACAATCCTCTGCTGTAGTCTTTTCCCAGGCATATCTCACACAATTGGTGCAACCCTGTCAGGAAATGGCTCAGTCACTGGCCAAAACAGCCATCGACAATGGCGTCTATCAGCAATATATTGTAGAGAAAACTCTCGCGCAGAAGGCTGGCAACACTATGAGCTCCGCGCACGACGCTGACGAGGACAGCAAGCTGGACAAACGTGACGAGCGACGCAAGAAGGCTACCTCTGGCAAAGCGGGTGGCGGTGCTCAGGGACGCGAAACGAAAACGAAGTCAACCAAGAAGCATCAACGTGGCCGTGCGGCCCACAATCATGACAGCGATGATGAGGAGGACGCAGTGCAGCAGTCTGTCAACAGCTCGCGAAAATCCGTAAAATCGCTTGAGCTGGTCAAAATTTCGGATATTGCAAATCTAATCAAAAGCACGCTAGAAGAAGAGGGACTGGAGCATCTGGCCAAACCCATTGCGACGCTCTACTTAAAGTAAATTGTTTATTAATTCATATCATCAAATGCTTATCTCATTGATTTTATTCTCCAACTAAAGCCAATTAAATCAGATGGCGCTGGCTAAGGCCCAGGAGCTGTATGAGGCAGCGCCTCAAACCAATCGGCGACAGACGCATGCTGCGATTCAGGAGCGCGTTAACACGCTGCTCGTGGACATCCGTCTGTACGAGAAGGGTCTAAAGTTGTTCAATGGCGACACACAAACGCAGCTGGTCAGATATCTGCTGAAATCCCTAGGCAATGACATTTGCAACGAACTCACGCTTTATGTAGCAGCTGAGTGCAGTCTGACGGTCAAGTCCACGAATCTGAATGTCGATCAACGCGTCAAACTGGTGCAAGAGTGCGGTAAGTCCTGCCCATCCTCTCCAGATATGCATTTAATAATCCATATATCATTTAAATCCCTTAACAGATGCACAATATCGCAACACGTTACTGGAACAAAACAAGGCCATGAACAAAAGCATCGAGGAGTTTGAGGTGGCCACGGAGGCAGTGCTCAAAGCCTGCAGCATGATTATCAAGAAAGTTGACAAGAAAAAGGATCGCCAACTGATTGTCGGCCACAAGGAGAAGTTGCTGCAACAGCTGCTGGAGTGCCAGGAGCCGGCGCTCTTACTTCATCTGGCGGCTCTGATACTCTTCACGACAATCACTGGCTGCATCCTACATGCATCGGGCAAATTTGTGTCTTCCATTTTGCAGCACATACGTAGCACACTAAATGAACCGCAAAATGCTCTTCTCCTGCGGTATCATGGTATGATTATAGCACTTTATAGACGTTATAGTTTTTTGATAACTAAACTTATATGTATATTGGTGTAGACCTCGTGTTGCAAGTACTGCAGCAAGCATCACCTGATAGCGCCGAATCCAAGTCTGTCAACGAGCAATTACAAGCGCTGCAAGCGGAAGTTATGGATCTGGCCCAAAACTATTCACGTGCCTCCGTCTCCAAGGCTGATTAAGCTACACTCCAGCAACATTTGAGCTTCCAAATAACACTTAAAACTCTTTTGATTAAGATGTTAATATTTGAGATTTAAAAACAGTCCAGCTAAGCGCTCTCTTTAAGCTCACTTTTAAATTGGTTATGGTCTGCACTAAAAGTTAAAGTAAAATATAAATATATTCTGGAATTGTTAATGTATTCTGTACATAATTTAAAAAATTGTTTTTATTATTGCTATGCACGCAAGTCTCCTAATTACAATCAATAAAGTTATAAAAAAGAGTGTCTGAATTTGTATCACTTTTTAGATATAGATTTTCAAGTATGTAGTACTTATCTACGAAAGACGATCGAAACAGGATTGTGTCCGAGAGACGAGTAATATTAAAGACTAAAGACGCTTTTTTAATTGCATTTCGGTTGTCTTCGCTTTCGATCAACGAACAAATCAAATAATCAAAATATTTCAATTATCATAGGCGAAGTATATACAGTATTCGTTTTTAAATTTATAAAGACATATTCTTGAATAGTTTTTGACAGCATTTTGAGCAACGATTTATGGAACACCCAATTATTAAGGACTTTAGTTATTGCTAATTTAACTATCAGGAGAGTATTTGATTGTTGTTGATATTTCAAAAGCAGAAACCCATCATTGAGCTACGATTAAACTGTGTTAAAGATTTGTATGGTATTTTTGTAGGTTCTTTGCAATTTATAAGCTATGTAGTCTTTGTAGTATCTGCTTGGCCTTGTCACAGGATTGCCTATGGAAAGAAATACATAAATATTTGAATGTAATTTCGATTTTAAAATCCTCGTTTTATATACGCACATAAATAGTGGATTGTTTGCATCGCAGTTCTCCAGTGTTTGACGAATATAACTAATAAATAGCTCAAGGTTCTTCAACGTGTCACTGTTGGGCAGCAACCAAACTGTTGGCAGGGTATTTACAATAATATAGGCCTTATTTATTGCATCATTTGGCGTGCAGACGCGCATGGCCAGCAGCAAATAGCGATTAAGCAGCGCTCCAATGGCCAGCTCCCTCAGCGGCTTGTCCGCCAGAATACCCTGCCAACTGAGAAAATTGCGAAATAGTTTCAGACCACTGCAAAACTGACGCTGGAAGAACGAGCCTTTGGCCTCCTGCACCCTAAAGTACACAAATCAATTCTGTTATTATCAATATCGTTGCATATGATTGACTTTTACTCACTGCTTGGGAAAGATGGGTATAAACACATCGTTTTCGAGAGCGAGACGCATTCGTTCCAAAATGGACTCAAAGAGCTTTTTCAATTGCTTGTTGCTGCTGTTGAGTGGAAATTCGCGACCCAAGCGATTGATGAAACCCACCAGACGCAACGTTTGTGTGGTGGATAGTGGATCCCAGCATTCTGTGACCAAGGCTGAAAGTAAGTAAAAACGCTATTGACTGAATATAAAGTTGCTTTAAATATATCAAAGTGGACTTACCGTTTACTTTGGGCAGCACAATTTTCTCCATAAGCGAGGGCACCAGATTAAAATCGGGATCCTGTTTTAGGCGATCCACGGTCTCATCTGGCTGACAGGCATACAACATACACGCTTGATACCAGTGCATTGTCTCAATGTCTGTATACTCCTCGAGCAGCGGGGACCAGAGCAACAGCTCGTGACGCACCAGCGGTGCCAACAGTTTGGGCAGGCAGAGGCTAACAAACGCATCCTGATAAGAACTCATATCCGTTTTGCGCCAGGCATAGAATTTCACAAGTATCAGATCAACTTTGCAAAAATCATCAGTGACATCATCGAAAGCCTCCGCTGCTTGTGTTTCGATGAGGCCCGTGGACGCCAGGCACTGCTCCTGCTGCTGATCGGCAATCTCATCGTCACTGGACATGCCATCCAAATGGGAGGCAAGCATATCGTTGCGTTCACGCTCGCAGCGTCGACGCGTTCGACGACCTTCACGCTCGGCGGCACGACGTACTTGTTCCTCATATTCCGGGGTTCGACGTACTGCAGCTGACACGGGCTCTTTGAAATGACAGCAAATATGAGTACAAATAAATAATTGTTTAGAGCTTTAGTTGACTTACTTGACGCCTCGGACATTTCTTTGGCCTGATCGCGAACATCCTGCCGCCGCCGATTCACCAGATAACGCTGATTCTTGCCATATAGCTGCATGGTACGCTTCTCCAACTCATTGATGAGCGGCGACTTGGCGGCCAGGCAATCGACCAAATCGTTGACATAACACTTGACCTCCTGGTAGAATTTGTACTTGGCTGCCGCTGTGGGCGCATTCTGTTGACACTCAAACTGCTTCAATTTCAGCGACTTCAACTCGGCTGCAATACGCGCAATCCTGGAATTGTGTTCCTCGTTCCGCTCCCGCAGTTCTGTGAGACGCGCCAAAATGCCTGCGCGCATCTCCTGCGGCGTGCGCAATGACGTCGGCTTGGCCTTCTCCTTTTTAGGCTTGACGTAGCTCGAGCGCAGCACGGATGCCATTGCGCTGTTTCTGTCAATTGCGGCAGTCTTGGCATACGCCTGCTCCAGCAGCGTTGCCGTTGAGGGCGGCGCCTGTCGCTCCAGATCCTCCAGTTGCATGGCGCCCTCGCCGTTGACCGCTGCCGGTTTGATCATGAAGCGGGAGAGCACAGTTTCATGCTGAGCATGCACCAGTTGGGCTCCTGTAACGCCCTTGCGTATCTGCTGATTCTCCCACTCGTGCATCTCGCGATCCGAGTCTTCCTCGGTTACTAAAGTGCAAAATTCAAATTCGAAATATTAGACAAATTTCCAACAACCAAAAAAATGACGTGCAACAAAAATGTGACGTGCAGTTGCCGTCTGTCTGGTCTGGGACACACACACAACGTAATAGCTATTTAGCTAGACAACTAGATTACTACATACAATCATTCTCAACGGCATAGAACTGTTCGCGACGCTCTTCACGCTCCTTGCGACCCGTTATGTCGCTCATGTCCACGCGCTCCTCATCGTCCGATTGATCGCCCTCGACATCTTCACGCGCCAATCGCGTGCTCAGCTTGGGCATCTCCTTGGGCTCTTCAACGGGTATATAATCACCAGCGCCTGTAAAATATATATTTTCTAAGATTTGCCTTGGATGAACTAAGCTGTGGTCTTACCTTGTTCTCTGGCCCGCTGTCTGCGTTTGCGTGCCGCGTGTATCATGGCGGCATCTGGTATGGAACCGCTTTCAAGCATTTGCTTCAAGTGTTCGGGCTTTGAGAAACGATGCCGCGTCTTATCGTTGTCCCCATCATCCAACTGGTCCTCGTCGCTCATGTCATCGCGACCAACGCAGAGCGCGGCACGACCATTTAAAACCACTTCAGGAGTCTCCGAGTTCTTGACCACAAGCTGGTTTTGGGAGCAAGAGTAAACCAAATATTATTCTACGAATGTGCAAGAGGATTAAAGACATTTAGATACATATTGTACACAGTCCAAGATAAACACTGACTTTTGCATGAAATTCAATATTCATGTTTACAAATTTCACTTTTGTGCATTTTAATTAAATTGATTGCCAAATGACAGCCAGCTCTGAAAGAGTAGTGATCCAATATATAAGCAAATTTAAGTTATATATGTGAAAGAATTATGTTTTCACAACTGTGTTTATCTTGAGCTGTGTACTAGCATTAGAAAGGAAACGTGCATTGATCAGTTACAAAGCTTTTAATAATAATAGGAAAGAAGAAAAAGAAATAAAAAATGAACACCTATATGAACCTCCAACGTATGTACAAAAAATTGTTATAATATTTAGTTTCGGAAAAGGATGTATCTTGTGGCTGGTTGCATTGTTTCTGAAGCAATTTGTAAACGAATATCGCCAATTTTGGAAGCTAAACCATTAAGCCAAAGACATATCCAAGATTATTTTTCCCATTGGAAATTAAGACAGCTCCATATTGTTTTAATATTTTTGTAGGTAAATCGTAATATATGCTTGTTTTTTTTTTTTTTTTTTTTGTAGAAAAAATTGAATAATAATAACCTTACCACAAAGTCGTCTGTGCGTATTTCGGTTTGGATCATATGATTATCACACTTTTTACTTTTACTCTGTACGCTCGCATTGTCGCTTGCTATCGACGCACATTTCATATATCTACTAGAATTGGCAGCAGCGCCAGGAGCATTCGCACTGGACGACTCTAAATGCTGCGTAGTTGTTGTTGTACTACCATTCTCATAGGTGCCCGGTTGTCCGGTGGGAATGGTGCCTGTTGCATGATCCGATCGCTCCTCGCGCTTCTTCTTACGTCGCTCCTTGTCCAGCATTCGCATCACTTTTTTGCTGTGCGAAGATTTGCGCACTTGAAACACCTCACCATCGTCCTCTGCTCGAAACGGAACGACTCGAATTAATTAATCAATATCCTTAATCTAATGCAATTCACACTCACCGTCGTCGGCAAAACTTAGTAGGGCCTTTGACTTGTGCTGCACAGCGCCAGGAGCAGCGCCAGGGGCTCCGCTTTCATCGGTTTGTCGTATCGTTTTCTTGATTTTATCTTTATCACGTTTGCCGGACATGGATATTATGGGCGGGGGAGGTGTAGGCGTTACCAACATGTCCCCATCGATGTCCATTGACGAGGTGTCATCGTCCTCGTCTGCATTGCTGGAGAAGACGCGCCGCTGTATTTTCTTGGGCTTGCGAAAGAGTGACATTTGCTACACTTGCTTGCCTAATAAGTTTATTGTAAATGACAATAGTTAACAATAACTAAAGGACAAATATAGCACACAAAGCGTTTTCGCAAAAAAAATAGTCTTCTTTGCTTTTCGACTCGATATTACCGGTTCGATATAAATGAAACTAATCGAATGTCGGAAAGAGTTGAAATCGCACCTATCGATAGATTTCTCCATTGCTTAATAGAAATAGTTAGGATATTCCCACAAACTAAATAAAGGACAGAAAGCTATCTCAATACAAAGAAATCAGTTGCTTATTGTTGTTGAACTTTAATACTAAATATTAATATTGCATGAGTAAATAATTTAGCCTCACTTAGGCAACTGTACAGTAGATTTGCTGGTAACTTATAATAAATATAAACTATATTGTATATTTAGTAATCTAAAACAATGTTTCATTGCAGTGTTCGCAACAAAAACGTGATCAACAGTTTAAAAATATTTTTATATGAAGTGCCACAAAGTAACGAAAAAGTATTTATTTTTATTATGAACCACACAAACGACAATAAATAAGCTAGTTCATAGGTGCGGCATACCGAGTCGTTCGATCGAACACAGCTCTTGTGTTGGGCTTGGCAGAATTTTGTTAGTCTAAACAAGGTTTACTTATTTGCGCGTGACAAATAATACAAAAAACAATGGGTCTCAAAGGTTGCGAAGTGTTATTGGACAATCCATGGAATACGTACTACGCTGGACAAACTGTCAATGGACAAGTCAAGTTCACCTTTGACTCGACAAAAAAAGTACGAGGTAAGAGTTAAATTATATATACAAAGATATATATATTATATACATATATTTAATTGAGCTCGCATTACTCATAAAAGTGACGGCATCTATCAAGAGCAAGGCTAGTGATTTTCTATATTAAATATAGATATATTTTCATATAGTTTTTGAGACAGCGGCTTCTCCAACATTTCCCTAATAATACCGGTCTCGTTATTAATATGCGTTTTTTTTTTTTTTTTTGTGAATCTGGTCTTATTTTGTTTGTTTATTGTTTTTTTTTTAAGATATGGCTCGTATTCAATAGAACAAGATATTAAAGGCAAACATTTAATAATGTCAAAAACATTTTAAACTTAATTTTCCCTAATTATTAGCCATAATTAGCAAGTCAAGTTGGATTGAGGTCAAATTCATTGCTACGCAACAGTGGCATGATGCTGCTGGTGATGATGTCACCACTTTGGCAGTAGTCATAGAGAGGGACAGACTTGAAGTAGCTGGTTATTTATAGCCTTTTGGCGAGAGACACGCAGAATGTGAACGACACTAAATTCTTAACAAAAAAATCAAAACAAGAAAATACCTCACACAACTTTTTAGTTCAATAACGCTACATTCCACGGTTATCAATTCTTATTTCAATATTGGAATAACTTTGACTTAATTGTGTCATAAGCTTGTTGATATTCTTCCATTTGTTTTTAATCACCGTTACATATTTTTCTCGTAAATTTCTGGAGGAGTAACATAATTTAATCGTTTTTTTACCTTATGCCCACAAAAATCGACATATCTTTGGTTGGTTCTCGAAAGCTTGCCGACACACATTTACTTATTAATCCTTATTTGCAGGCATTATCATCCGATTCTTGGGGGAAGCCAACACAGAGTGGACCGAGGAGAAAAATGTAACAACGAGCGAAAACAAGACTGAGACAGAGACCACGAATCTGACGGGACATGAGGAGTACTTTAAAATACAATATTATTTGCTGGGCGGCAAAAACAGTAAGCAATGAATTTCGCACAATATCAGTCAATTGCTGACTGTTATTTATCTTTATTTATAGGCCCAGAAACCGAACTGCCTGCAGGCACTCACACGTATCCGTTTACGTGCGCCCTGCCCCAAAATTTGCCGTCCTCGTTTGAGGGTGAATTCGGACATGTGCGGTATACCATTAAAGTAACGCTTGATAGACCATGGAAATTTGATCAAAATATGAAAATGGCATTTACTGTTATTGCGCCAGTCGACTTGAATCTCAATCCGCGTGTAAAGGAACCATCTAAGCTCGATTTGGAAAAGTCATTTTGTTGCTTTTGCTGCCGCTCTGGTCCGTTGGCCGTCATCACAAGCATACCACAAACTGGCTATGTTTCGGGTCAAATTTTGCCCATCACCTGCGAGGTGGACAATGCCAGCAATGTGAATCTGACCTCTGTTAAATTTGAGCTGCGCAAACTCGTCACGTTCCGCACGAATCAGCCGCGCAGTGAGAAGCGTGAGTCAAAAGTGATAATTGCCCAGCTGAGCGTTGGACCCGTTGAGGCCGGACAATCGAATTCGTATAGGCAGCAAATTACAATACCTGCATTGCCCCCAACCAATTTACTCAATTGCGGCATCATTTCTTTGGACTATGACTTGCACGTGGAGTGCGTTGTTAGTGGACCACATAGTAATCTCACCGGCAAAGTGCCAATTACACTTGGCACAATACCACTGGCTTCCGTACAGCCACAGTCAGATGACCCATCGCTGGCTCCAACACAGCCGGTTAGTCCAGTCAGTCCACGCGGCGGTGGTGGTGCTCTTGGCTGGAATGTTGCAGATAGTGCTGGCGGTTCACTTTATCCAAATATACGTGAGCTAAAATGCAATGCCTGTTATTTGATGATACCTATTTATTAAAAATACTTCTTACTTTACTTACAGTGCCACCGGAGTTTGTGGAAACGGAATACCGTGCACCAATCAAAACCAAAGGCGACGACTCGGACCATACACAAATCATTGGGGACAACACGTTTGCTCCGCGTTACCCAACCTTTCAGTTCAACAACGCTTCAGCCCCAGCAATAAGTCCCTAATTCAATCTTAGAATAACTTGAAATCCAAGTGTGCTTCAAATTTGTATGATCCGTTTTCGCTATTCATTGTTTATATTGCGGTTATATTATTTTCGCATTTATTTGCAAGCTTTCCGTCCAAAAGGAAGCATAAACATATTCGCCAGCACAAAAACATCAAGTCAATTGTGTAATCTCAATTTTGTAAGCCCCATATACTTATGTTTGTATGTTTGCCTTTGCGTTAGCTATATAACACAAATTAAAAACAAAAATAATCTCGTGATAAAATATATACAGCGTTGTATCTAAAATAAAATCTCATTTTAATTTTTGAATTGCTCATCTCTTCTTTAAGCACCGTAACCTTGACTTTTAGTAATATTCACTTTAGTTGCCCTTACACTTTGAGGTAATTTACAAAGAGTCTAGGCATGGATTTGATACATGGTTATCTGTAAATATATGGAAATAAATTCAAAATCTATTCTATTTTATTACTATTATTTGGAACTGTTCACTTTTAATATGCATTTTTTTTTTCTTATCTTTTAACAAAGTAGTATTTATATTTTTTCAGTCTCAGTGTGTAACTGCATATATGATTTGGAAGTCCGATGATGATAAGGTTTTTTGGGAAATGCGAAATGAAATAAATAAATAATAATGACATATATATATACTTTATAGGCTCGTCTGCTTCATTATGATACACAGCGATGGGAAATTATAATATCCTCTTAATTACCAAAACACATGTGATATTCCCATTTGATTGATTTTATTAATTAAATTTAAAATTGTTCGATTTGGTTCTCATTTTGGATTTCTTGATTCACCTGCTGTAGCTTCGCTTGAAGATTTTTATCCGTGCACTTGTATTTAAGCCAGCTTGTTCAGCTTGATTTTCTGTTGTGAGTGCTTTTATATTTCTCGGACTCAACCCTTCGTTCCTTACGTATAGCATTTGCACCTAGTCCGCGCTTAGACAAATCCGGCGAAATATAAACATCTCCTCCTAACGCTTTTCTACTAGATTTATTAACTTTGCGTCTATTATTGTGCGGTTTCCCAGAGCTACGAGCGAGGTAGGAGGTGGAGATGCCTCTACGACCCTTAAGAATTTCGTAGAGATATTCGGTGAAATTCGAGGGTTTTGGGTATACTCTATTACGTTTTATTGCCTCACGTCTGCTATCATTCTTGTTACTTTTCCTTTTGGGCCATTCATCTTCATTCGATTTATTTTCAGTTTGATCTTGATTACTTATCATCAGTGGCGTTTCACTTGCAGCTCGTTTGTCTCTTTCTGAAGTCGAATTATAAAGGATATCACGTTTGATATCGTTTTGAGACGATTTTAATGTGAAATCTTTGGCCGAATGATTTAGCTGCGCTATGACTTCGGTATTAAGTCTAATCGACTCTTGTCTTATCTGGCTTAAGATTTTACTTGCAAATTGATCTTCACCATCCAAAGTGGAATTATCAATGTCACGGACTGTTGAATTGTCTTTGTATTTGATTTGGTTTAAGGGTCCGTTTTCATTCGCTTCGGTATTGGAACTTTCCACTTTCGATTCTTGTTGACTAGTTGGTGGTATATTTTTATCTCTTAATATACAATTAGTTGGTAAGTAATCTTGAGAATTACACATTTTATCGCATTCAATCCTTTCGGCATACCATTCTTTGCATGGCTTTGTTAGTGATTTTTCCATGTTTTTTAGTCTTTTAAGCTTAGCCATTTTTTGACGCCGATCTTCCTCAACATTTCCGGAATAGTCTCCTTTGTTTTTTAAATTAGTCCGTTTGTTCTCATTTCCTTTTAAACCCAATTCTGGGATGTTTTTGGTAAACGCCATCTCTTGAACTTTAAGCTTACCTTCTGAAATGGATTTGGGTTCACTTTGGTCAGATATGCGTTTTTCGCTTGAGAAGTTCATTTTTGCGGAATGGAAATCTGTCTAAGCATTCGTGGGTATTTTCATAAATTGCAAAATCAATTAAGTCACACTTACGTCCCTTTTTTATACTCAATGCAATCACTTGTTTGCAGAAACTACATGCTCTTAAATACGCTTGTTTGTTCCAGCTTAAAGCATTTTGAGCAAACATTTTTAGACTAATCTAGTTTTTACAGATGATTTAGAAATGTGGCCCCGAAAAAATTTGAATAAAATGTGAGCTTTACTTCATAGCTAAACAAGTTCGAAATGACAATAATTTTCTAGCATACCAAATGAATACAGCCAGATCCTAATAAATTGATCAGATTTTTATGCCATTGAGTTATTTAAAAATGGATGAGTACCCACTCTTTAAATTTGATTACATGCTTTTGAATATATCAGTTTCGACTAACATGTGTTTGTACCTGGTCGGATATCCAATGTAATACCAGATAGATTTCGCCTCTAAAAATAAAGCCTGTTGATTTACTTATTCGCAATTTATTAAAATTGACTTGACTAACTTGAAATTGTTTTGTATTATGCTTCAGTCGATTTTTATATATTCCTTAGCATTTTAATTTCGTTCAAAGTGCGCTTTGGCTGGACTTTGACTTATGTGCACAGATTTTATGATGAGACATGAGATTCTTTGGTTCTGGAAATAAAGAATATAATTCCCAAATTTGTTAGACGTATTTAAGTTAGTCTTATCATAGAAAACTCTTAGTATATAAGTGAATAACTAAAATTTGCATTTATATCGTAAAATAATATTAATATAGTCGCGGTTGTTCAACTTGGTATGACATCGGATGCCCACTAATTATACAATTATAATGTGGTGCAATTATCTATGTTGACTGGTGGCATCTTCTGTAACTTTAAAAAATCTTACCGTTTAGTTATATCCCTATTTGTACTTACACAGAATCTGGCACAACTGACGACTGCTGAAACTTTTCTTGCCTTAATTATAAGTCCCTTCGGAACACTTTCTAGAGCCACCCTTATATGTAATTCGTTTTCTTGGGTTTTCTTTTTCCTTGCACTTGTGTGAATTATATCCCAAAATGTTAGCACAGTCATCAACAGCAGTCAAGTTAACAATATGATTCCCTGATTTTGTCATTTCACTGTCACTGCTCGATTTACCAGGCTCACTAATTGACATACTATTTACAAGCTCTTTGGTATGATCATCAAATTGCAAGTGTAACACTTTGTCACCAGCAATGACCCCATATTATATATTATATTTGGTTTCTGCATCTGGTCCTCGCTTTTCCAAATCCGGCGATAAAGAGTAGGTGGTCATGCTTCTATGACCCCTAAAAAAATTGTAGAGATAGTCGAGGAGCGTAGGTGGTTTTCGGAGTACTTCCTTACGAACAGAAGAAGTGGCTTGCTTTTTCAAGTGAATTTCATTTTCTTTTGTCTTAAATGTTTGTGCTTTTGTCTTTTCTTGATAACTTGTCAGCCGCGTTTGATCTTCACTCTCTGAAGTGGAAATTCTATTGTTGTGAGATTTTAAATCACCTTGAAATTTCGTTTCGGCCGATTTTCGTGCGACCTGTTTTAATTCAATAGGTTTTCTCGCTGGATTTCTGTTTGCCTTCTTAGATATAATTTCATTTTCACTCGATTTGTCCTTGACTTTTAAACTATCTTTTAACTTCTTTCTGATCGTTAAACTCTTTTTCTTCTTATATTCTTGATTGTATTTTGTCTTTGGCGTTTCAGCTTCATAACGGGATTCGCACTCTGAAGAAGAACTATAAAGATCACCAGGCGTTAAATTACTTTCAGATTTGATTTTTATTTCAGCCGAATTATCCTTCATTTTGAAAGCCTTGCTCGATGGACTAGTTAATTCTGTTGAATTGAAACTTTATATTAAAAAGCTATTTGGAAATTGTTATTAAATTTACCTGATCGATCTACATTCGTTTTGAGATCGAAACTAATCTGGGGCTCAGGAGTGCCATCGATCTCATTTTTAGTATGAGATGTACACGATTTTTTGTCATCAGAGCTAGCCAGTAACGTAGGCCTTTTGACTTCGGAACTAATCTGCGCGTCAGGTGTGCTATTGGTCTCAGCCTTAATATGAGATGTAGAAGATTTCTTTTCATCAGAGGTAGCCAGTAATGTTGGTGTTTTGACATTGGAACCGATCTGGGGCTCAGAAGGGCCACCGGTCTCAACTTCAATATGAGATGTTGAAGATTTCTTTCCATCAGAGTTATCCAACAATTGAGGTGTTTTGAGATCGGAAGCAATCGGGGCCTCAGGAGTACCATCGGTCACAATTTCATTATTAGATGTAGATGATTTGTTTTTATCAGACCTACCCGGTAATGTAGGCTTTACATGGATACCGGCTTTGTTAAAATATTTATACTCTTCAGATTTTAATAAGGATAGATCTTCAGATATTGATGCTGTTGCTTTTGCTGCTGGTGACTGGCTACTTGATGCATGCTCGATCAGGGTGACTTTAGCACTGCTCTTATCGCTATTTACTTCCCTGACTTCTTGTTCAAGAAGCGATTTAATCGAGCCCCTTAAAGGTGGTTGAGTTGTTATATTGCTTGCACTTTCTAACCAAATAGATGGCTTTACAACTCGGAACACTTCTGAATTCCTATTATCTTCACCATTTTCTAACCAAGACTTTATGGATGTTTTGTCATATTTACCAATGGCGCCCGAACTAAGAACTTTGTCTGAGGCTTGGGAAGATTCATCAATTACCCTCGATACAGCCTTTTTTGTATTGACAGCATTTTTTTTATCAGCTTCGATCAAAGATCTTATTTCTTCAACTACTGAGCCAACAGTATTTTGATTTAATCCATTTTTTGGAGCTTTAACAGTTTCAATTGCTGCACTTTTGTTCTCTGAGTGAAGCTGGGAGTGCGTAGGCTTAGAAGACACTTCCTCAACTTTAGTTGAATTACGTAAGATCATTGTTTCCAAAGCTATACTAAATCTTTCAGTGTCAAAATGGGCAGCACTAACTTCAGATTGGTCTTGCACCACTTTGCTTTTATTATCTGTTAAGTCATTGATTTCCTTTGCTTTATTTGCTTTTATATTGTCTATATCGTTTTTGCTTTGCTTTCGCCTAACCACAAAGAGCTCTTTGGGATCGTTTAATTCATTTTCTACTTGCGACGGAATTGGATATACAACTTTAGCTTGATCGGAATGTGACTGTGACTTATCTTGACTCCAAAAGTATTGTTTGGCTTCGTCTTTCACCTGTGTTGCGGGCGATATTTTTAAATGAGTTGCATTAGGAACCTTTTTGAATGCATCCTGTGATGGATGGGAAGATTCTACTGTTGCGCTATCAGCTTTATCTGAATAAGTTGCCTCAGTTCGAACATCATCATCCGAGTTATTTTTATCGGTAGGCGACTTAACAGGTGACTTTAAGTTTCGAGTGCTTTCAGATATATTTGGTGAGTCTTGATCAACGGTGCGTTTTGAATCATTTTTATCACTTTGACTCTCAACTGGCTTTGATACAGCGTCTTTCAATGCTACAAATGCCTTAACTCTGTTTTCCAAAGACAATTCAGTTGAGTTGACCCTACTACGGTTAATATCTTCAACTTGAGTGTGTGTTGGCACTTGTCTAGCTTCCAGCTTAATATTGTTTTCTTCAGAATCGGATTCAACATTTGCGCTTTTATTGTTGCTTGCATCATTCGCGTTTTCCTTGTATCTCATGTTATAAATTTCCTTAAAAGTTTTGAATGCATTAGACTCGCTATCTGTGGCCTTTTGTTGACCTGATTTTGTGGAAGCAGTTTTATTCTCATTCTTTATTATTTGCTCCAGTCGCTTCTTGATCTCATCTCCATCATGAAAATTCCGTACTATTACAGGAAGTGTGCGATAGCCAGCACTCCTGATTGACAAATATGTGTAAGCACTTTGCGGGAAACGCCAATAGAGCATATTGGTAATGTGTGTCAGTTTTGTTAGCCCAAAGATCCAATGCTGAAACTAAACAAATATAATATGTAATGAAATTTTGGAAAAATCGAAATTGTGTACCAAATCAATAAAAGTAATATAAGTTTGTACACTACGTATTAGGAGTCAATGAATTATGATACAAGGATTGCTGTAATATTTAGTTAAAAGTTTGACAGCCGATTTCTAAAAGGCCGTTTGAGTATCTTTAATGCCAAAATGATGCTTGACAAGCCATTATATAGAAACCCTAACGGTTGCTGCCATAGTTTGAGTTTGTCTTCTAATCTAGTTGGCACGGGAATATTTGGCTACAGTCCAGTTTACATGACACAATTCAATTCAGTTGCCACAACAATTTGTACAAAAACATAAATGTTTGACTGACTTAAATATTTAATAAAAAAGTATTCTAAGCGCGTTGATTATTAAGTGATTTAAAAATGGCCGAATCAACACCCTATAAATTAGATTACATGCTTTTGGCTATGTCTGTTTCGATCAACTTATGTATGTACCTTGTCGGATTTGCAATGTATTATCAGACAGATCTCGCTTCGGCCATCTTTTTGTTATCCACTGTTGTGATTCTTGAAGACGTCCGTATATACTATGTAGATGTCAAAGAAGATGCAGCTAAGTTCCTAATTGTCCTTGTGGTATTCTGTATATGCAGCCAAGGATTGATGCTTGGTGTATGGACTCCAATTTGGAATCTGTGTGAAAGGCTTCACTTGTACTTTGTGTCAACGGAATATGCAGAAGACATCTTAAATAACAGTCCTGGAATATATATGTTCATGAGAAACATATTCTTGTACCTTTTGAAATTGAGCACAGCGCTTTTAATTTCTATCGATATTTTTCGAGGTCACATGAGCCTTAATAAAATGGAATTGGAACGAGTGGGTAACAGCGCTGCTAGGCGATATCGAAGGCATTGAGGATTAAGCAGTAAGTCAGATTCATTGAAACCGGTTATCCCAAAATGATATATTTATTAAAATATGCATTTTACAGACTGCTCAACTGTTCACACATAATTAAAGCTCATCAAATATACTATAGATTAATGACATTTAATTTCGTTAGATATATGGCTATCGGTTAAATTACAGAACACACTTCAATCATACTCTTTATTATGATGAATTAAATCCTCAAATGTTTTAAACTTGAACCACTATGTTTTTTTTTTAATATCGCAACAATTTCTAATTATTTTTGGCGACTGAACAATCAATATTGAGATTTTCGTCTTGGTGAGTTAGTAACCCAAGTAAATATGTTTTCTTGTTAGAATTATTATATTATGGATGAACTGATTATGGAGCAACTGATTAGATCAAACTATAGAAATACACTTTGAAAATAATGTGTAATCTAAGTTATAGTGTTAAAAGAAATATACGTTTTTAATTAGAGCTCTCACTTATGCCAAAAGGTAATCAATATAAAACTGACTGTAAATAAAAAATACAAATAACGTAAGGGGCTCGTATTTAGATTAGCTTGTGGTTTTAGCGGTGCTAATTTAAGTCAACATGACTCTGCTTTGTGTTATCAACTGACACACGTATATAGTGCAAGTATGCACTAAATGTAGTAGTTGTTGTTCACCTCGGTATGACATTGTGCAGTGATAATGTCTTGCTCTATTATTATAATTATATTTTTTTTGTACAGTAGCACCTTTGTCAGTGTTTCAGTTTCAGTTAGCCAAATCGCTAATACGATGGACTTACCGTACTTCCTTTGAGAGGTATTATAGTCCTATGCATTTACAGAAAGTAACTCAGGATTTTTGCTTGTTGGCATGCCGTGTACAACAGGAGAGACTTGCAAATTTCTAATATTGAGCTCTTGTGCATTTGATATACAATATAAATTCAGATAACATTCCGAATGTTTAGTAACTTTAATAGTCTGTTTTGCTTGTGCACATTAAATTACATTGTTTTTTATTTATAAAAAAAAGATGAGAAATGTTAATAAAAAGTTAAAATTTGACAGGATTGTTGGCATTTCTGGCTTGTACGTGTATCATAACTTTGATTGCACCGTCCAGACCATCGCGAGATGTTTCAAATGCCTTCTGGGTATCCGTAATATCGAAATGGTGCGTGACAAGGCGCTTTACATTTACCCTGCCGGAAGCAACCAACGCCAGCGCCGCAGCATAGCTAAAAAGATACAGAAATCAGCTAGCTACAAACTGAATACAACGTCAAAGATGCAACTTACTCATTACAATAACGAAATATACCGCGTATGTCAACCTCACGAGCTAACGCATTGAACAGAGGAAGCTTCATTTCTGGGGGACCCATGCCCACGATGACAACGACTCCACCAGAACGCGTAGCCTGCGATGTCAAAGTTTATCATATCATATCACTTCAAATTTAACTGTAGCTCTTACAAATATCGATAGACGAGTGCTGCTCTCCGCTCCACAACAGTCAATTGAAATATCAGGCTGCTCGCTCATTGTTTGGCGCACACGTTCCAAAGTTTGTTCAGAGGTCTCGTCACGCTTTAAAAGAAGCGTATGTGTGGCTCCCAGTTCTTTGGCCACATCCAGACGCTGTTGCACTAAATCCGTAATTAAAATCTCAGTGGCACCCATCGATTGCGCAACCTTAAAGCATTGAATAAAACTTTACTAGAGATACGATATGGGCAAGATTTAGATAAATACTTACGAGAAGAGAAACCAATCCAATTGGTCCTGCACCCAGGATAAGCACCTTTGAGCCTAAGGTCACTCCGGCACGGTTACAGGCATGCACACCCACCGACAGCGGTTCCAATAGAGCACCCTCCTCCATGCTGACATGATCGGGTAACTTGAAGCAAAAGTCCGCTGCATGTTTGTAATACCGCGTCAGATTGCCATCATAGGGTGGCGTTGCACAGAAAGCCATATCTGGACAGAGATTGTAACTGCCCTGCTTGCAGTGACCACATTTGTAGCACGGCACACCCGGCTCGATGGCGACTCTATCGCCTACAACCAGATTTTTAACCTTGCTGCCCACTTTGGCCACGACACCAGCACTTTCGTGGCCAATCACCATGGGCTTGGTAACCACAAAATGACCAATGCGACCCTTTGTCAAATAATGCACATCTGATCCGCAAATACCAACGCTATCCATCGCAATCAAAACCTCTGTGCAGCAGAATTTGTGAATATATTAAAGAGTTATTATATGGTGGATCTTATCCACTTTTAAGACTTACCCTCATCGGATATCTCCGGAATTGGACGTTGCTCCTACAGATTCATGTGTACATAGAATGACGCATGAAATAAATATGGCTTTTAGCTTGATTCTTCTTCCATTTTATTTTTTCTTTGTGTTTTGGCTTACCAAACGCAGGTCATTAATGCCATGTAAAACAGCCGTCAGGTTATCTTTCGCCATTTTCGATTACTCGACTTGAGGATGGAACTGTACTAAGTTGAATTTAACTTTTCTATAGCAAGAAATCCGCACGCTTCGAACGCTGATTTCCAACTGATTCCATGTGCTCAATAAAAAGTTGCACACTGTGTTATCTATAAGCAAATTGTCTGCTCATGAAAATAATAAATATCTATATGCATAGATAGACACCTAATTGGGAAGATCTACGAGCATTTGTGCTATCTATTAAATTTGCCTTCTCTTTAGTAGATTGTATATAGTACAATAACCATTAAGGTTTTTCGCTTTATTTGTTATCATCGTTTTTGAAATCAGCTGTTCATTTCGCTTGTTTACATTTCTTAAGTGTATGTGTGTTTGCGAGGGGCGAAAGCTGGCATCTCCATTGTCATTTCAAGGTCACCACCAAGAAACAATTAAAAAATGTTTTAAAAAAATCAGCCATCGAAATTGTTAATAGCGGAATTTCTAAATCGGTACTCAGTAAAGAAAAAATAAAATCCACACGAAAGCCATGGCGTTGCCACTCGTTCAATTTGTGTGGATTGTGTAAACAGCTGTTTGAGATTGTTTGAGCGCGCAGTTTGAAAAGAAGCTGGAATTTCTGCTTGCCCACATTAATTTCATGAGTAGCAGATACAATAACCGTTTAGATAATTTCCTTATGTTTCTAAATATAATAATCTAATTTATTAATTGTTCAGGATGCTTAGCAACGAACTGAATATATAGCCATGCAGCTTATTTCGCAACAGTGTAATTTATTATAATTCAAATAATATGTTCATTGTTTTATCGTTTCTCGAGGAAAAATCTTAATTAAAATTTAATAAACTTGCTACAAACACGCTCTTTTAAAATTATATGCGAGCTTCCAATGCATTAGTTATATTAGATTATAATTGAATAAATAAATTTGCCACGTATTTTGGCAATGCTTAAACATTGCAATGTAAACTTTGTAATAAAAAGAAACGTAAGTTGTGCAAAAGTATTTAACAGGCAGAATAAAGCATCGCCGACCCGCGAATGTAGACATATTCTTGATCAGCATCATCATCCGAGTCCGTCCATCTTTGCCGCGCCGATAATAGTTCTTTCTTGTCTTGTTTTTCATTAGATCATAATGATTTTTGGTTTATCACCACAAATATGTAAGTGTGAATAGCACAAATTTGGTAGATAAATGGCAATAAAAAGAACTATGTATGCTTACTGTTTGTCAGCAGAGCACAAGCTTTGTTTTTAAAAACAAAAATTGCGAAATTGTTTATTTATTTAATGAGTTCTGTGAATTTCGCAGTATTTACGCAATCACTAATTGGTTATTTTTTAAACCAATGTAAACGAACTGTTGTTGACATTTTGGCGTTGAAAATTTGAACAGTGAGAGATGAAAATGGCACTTTTAAAATTATTTTACCCTAAAAAAAACTTTATTTTGGTATTTATCTAAAAGCCTTAATGTTGTATATTTTTTTTATTGAAAAATTAAAAATAAACTTTACATTTGATCTCTTTTCAAGTGTGAGTAATCGCGCATTGTTAATATTTGAATATTTCATTCAGATGACAAATAATTAAAAAGAATAAAACGGAAAGTCATTAAAAAAACATACCTGTAGTTTTTGGATGAGTCAGCAGCTTTTGCCAACTGCTCTTATTTATCTTAGAAGATAAGCCATATAGAGGGGATTAAGCGACTACGTTTTATAAAATAAACATACAAGCATGTAAATCAATTCAATTGCCAGAGCAAAACAGAGCAAGCTGATAACAATAGGCAATTTTGTGTTCTTATGTGTATAAAAAGCCATTCCAATGTCTGACCAGATATTAGTCTCTGTGAAACTACTACGACTGAGATCCACTCAGAAGAAAACGACATCGAATCGCCTTAAAATGAAATTCGCAATTGTTTTGCTCGTCGCCAGCATTGCCTGCATTAATGCACAGGTAATAATAAAATTAGTCTTGTGATCTGTAGAATTGTTTTTTGGCTAATTAATTTGTATTGCAGGCCTTTGGTCCTTTTGCCGGTGGTAATCCCTTCGCTGCAGCATATAATCCGTATTTGAATGGAGTTTTCGGTGGAGGCGCTGCAGGATCCGCAGGACCCTCAGGGGCTGCCGCCCCAGCTCTTCCACCATCATCCTTTGGCGGCTTCTCCGTCTCCGTCTTCTTCCAGTCCGTGGTGTTGCAAAAGGAGGCCGACCGTCAGCTAAACCAGGTGAACTTTCCTGCCGACTTGGCCGACCGCATCCAGACCGTGCTCGACAATTCCCAGGTCGGCTTTGCCAACTGCGACACTGTCGCTTTGCCATGGCTGCAAATCCGCTGCGTCAAGCCCACAGTGACCGCTGCCAAGGACCAGCTGAAGGCCATCGATGACGAATGGAAGGCACGTCAGGCGGCGTCCACAGCGGCATCAACTGTCTAAGATGAGTTTCCCAATTTGAACACCCAATGAAACACTAAGTGCAATACACCAACATAGATTCGATATGCTTAAATAAACATTTTTAAAGCACCTTAGCTTCAAGTGGATACGAATATTGGGGTGGGGTTCGATGGCATCCTTGACCTGGGCCAGGACACGCTTTGATGTGGCTCAGTTTGGTCAAGCGTTTTGCATAGCTGTACTATATTAAATTTGCTGCTATTACGAAATTTAGCATAGCCTCCACCGTGTGCGTTTTGGGGGAATTGGCTGCAAATATTTTGTTGTCCCTCCCAAAACACGACATCAGGCAGCTTAGTTCACAACTGTCCTTGGCAAAGGCCAAGCAA
Source organism: Drosophila basisetae (assembly GCA_035041595.1). Taxonomy (NCBI): domain Eukaryota; kingdom Metazoa; phylum Arthropoda; class Insecta; order Diptera; family Drosophilidae; genus Drosophila; species Drosophila basisetae. Next base: position 7,728,497 of record JAWNLB010000070.1, read on the forward strand.
AAAACTTGACGCATTTTTGCCAAATATTTGAATTCCTTCACTTTATTTGCTCGCCTTTCCGGCATTTCTTTGTCATTCACGCCCCACCCACGCCCTCTTAATGCTTTATACTCTCTGTGCGAGTACACATTGTGTAAATTGTTGGGAACGCCGCTGGCGACAGATATCCCTTTTACACATTCATCATTTTTGCCTTGGCTATGTCCTGCCGAAAAGTGTTTTCGGCGCATGATTTTGGACGCATTTCAACCCAAAGTGCTACTCTGTGGTTGTGTCGAAGCCCCAATGTTGATTTATGTGGCCAATGCAGTTTCAATTATCATTGTCCTGGTCATCGTCATAGTCATCGTCATAGCCGCCTGTGCTCTCAATACATCCTTCTCCTCTGTGTGGCAGTTCAGAATTTGATTTGATGCCACGTCTGTCGACAGGAAAATGAAATTTTCAAACACACGTAGAGACAGAGAGAGAGAAAAAGAGAAAGAGAGAGAGAGAGAGAGGGAGAGAGAGTGAATCAGTAGCATTAAGGGGATTAAATGGTTTGGCTTAACGAGCCAAAGATTTGCCGCAAATGACCAAAACCAAGGTGGAGGATTGAGCCAAATGACGCATACGCCTCGTTGACGTTCCAAATGCGACTAAGCACATTCAAATTCAAATTCAAATTCAAATATGTAATTAAATGTAAATTTTGAAACAGCCGCTGGCCATATCAGCGAAGCACTTGCTTACCACACACACACACACACACACACACACACACACACACAATTACACACACACACACATATAAGCGCACATAAAGAGCACGATGACAAGGCGAATTACAAGGATCTGGGCAAGTGCAAAGTTTTGTCACTTAATTGAAATATTTGCCCCAAGATTGAAACTTGCGTTCCGTTGTTTGTGTCATTACAAATACAACAAATATGCCAGTGTCTAAGAGTGTGTGTGTGTGTGGCATCCACTTTACTAAGGTTTCTGGTACTACCAACCACGCCCATTTCCGACCAGCTCCCTCGTATTTCTGCTAATGCAAAAGTTGCCGCATTTCCAGTGCTGAAAAGAGAAGTGGACAAAATAAAACCAGGCCGCACTTGGCAGCCTTCTGCCAAATATATGCTAAAATGTTAAACAAAGCAAAAGAGAAAAAGAAGAAGGAGCTGGTTTTCTGATGCCGAAGATTTAATACTCTAAGTATATAAGTACATCATATGTATTTGCATATTATGCATTTTAGCAATTCCAATATAATATTCTACGTTGTTCTTATTACTTCAGTGTCGATCAATGGCAACAATATAGTATTATTATCGTATAATGTTAAGAATAATTAAATCTATTATAGATTTTATCAATATGTATCGATACATGTATATGTCATAAAACAACAAACTCAAAATCGCGCTGATTGTGCATCAATTCACTCAATTCACTCATATTTATTTTTAGCCTGCAGCAAACGATTTTTGATGTTTTCAAAATAGACCGACTTTCTTGCATAGAGACAGACATGCGGCTGTTTCCATTAATAGCCATCCAAAATGATCGGATATGCTTCGTTTCGTGAGTGAAAAATTTCAAATCCTACCAGCGAGAGTATAGAAAGCTGGAGAGGGAACAGAGACCATGCGCCGTCCGTAAGCGCATGTACATATGTAAATTGGTTTGGGCTTGTGGATTTGTATGCAGGAGTTGCGCTCCAAAAAGCAGGCACCAACAGTTTTTGCGGCTTGGGCATGTCAGGCTTTGTTAACTGCGAGTGTGGGTGTGGCTTGAACGGGCGTGTTGTCGTTTTGGTCAAAATGAATTTAGCCATAATGGAGCAACAGTCCAATGCGAGTTGGCGAGTGACTCACATCCGGTTTTTGATACTCGGCGTATGTTATTTTCTCACCTGTTATCAAAGCTGTTATATTTGCTAAAGCTTAGCACTAAATTTATGCTCGATTTGCCACTTGTAGTGAGTCTTCCGTTCCCAACCGACACGTAGTCATATCTTAAAAAAAAAAACAAAACAAATTATAAGAAAAAACTCACTTAACATGGAAAGCGGCTATAAAAATGTAATCGGGTTACGGCGGCTAACAATGTCGCAATGCAACTTTATCTTTGTTGAACTATCTAGAAAATATGAGATAAGATATACTGCTAAATAGATGAATTCTCTATGTCTCTGTCGATAAATTGTCCGCACATTTAGTTATCAAACGCAGCCAGAGAATGTCTACTACTCTGCTGCTCGTGATCTCAGTTTTGGCCTGTCTGGTAAGAATTCGATTTTAATTGGATAACCATCTATTATAAGGGTTTTTTGTTGTTGCAGCATGTGCAGGCGTTCGGCCAAGAAGGGTCCATTGAGAAGTTCCTGGAGCGCTCTCAACAAGCGGAGCAAGCTGTGAGTCTGGCGCTCGAGAAAAAATTGCCACCGAGCTCAGAGGCTCGCCGGGAGGGGGCAGAGATATTAGATACATTGAATCAAGGCCTAAAAACGTGTGACCAGCAACTGCGAAGCAGGGGGCTAGTTGCCTTAGATGCTTATAATACATGCGTTAGCTCCCTTCAGGGCCTGGCTATGGCCTCAATAGGCGAATTGGCTGGACAGCATTGGGCCAAATCTGGAGCATCACGCCCCACACTGTTCTGGTAGGAATCCAGATTACAAGAATACACATAACTAGTAATTGAAGCAGCTACATAAATAAATGCTCAATCGAGGTGATGGTCATAATGCTGTAGTACTCTTTAATTTATTTAGCTTAGCGTCATCAAAATATTCAAGATACATCATGTTGCCACGAAAACAGAGAATCAAAGAAGGAGAAGAACCCATCGAGTCGAGAGACGCCTTTAGAATCAGCATTTTGGTGGCAGCATCTGATGAAGTTTTTGGCCAAATTGCTGACAGGCAAAAATTTAGCATTGCTGCTTGCTTTGTTGTATTCTAATTAGACGCTTTGAGTGTGCGCCACTCTGTGTGTGCGTTTGTGGGTGTGTATGTGTGTGTGTGTGTGTGTGTGTATGCTGCTTTTGCTCATTAGAGCCAATGTGCGGGATGTTTGAGGGAAAGAGGGGTCGCCGTGTGGCGGATATAACTGAGTAATTATCATCATTAAACACAAGGCGAAGCAGTCAAAGCAAATAGCGACATTAACGCGGTGGAAATGGCAATGGGTGCCAAGGCAGATGAAAAAAGCAAGGCAAGTTGAATAACCGGATATGGGATCAAGAACAGACTTTTTCACGTTTTAAGTGGATGTTTGTGTGGGTGACGCAATTGTTTTTGCCTTAACGCGATCCTTTCATTTAACACGAAAATAAATCTCTGGAATGAACCGATCAACTCGAACGCAAAACTCATTTTGATTAATAAACATCATTACTTTTTCTAATACCAGATTTACCAGTCTTAGAAGTTCTTCGTTGCATACATATATATATATATTTTTTTTTTGTACATTTTTGCATCATTTACAGATAGTTGCATTTGGTTTTTTTTTCAATAATAATAACCATCTTTTTTTTTTTTATATTACCAGACTTACTTTAATTTTCGGTTGGAAATACATACATATATATTTTTTTACTGATAAGTTAGTTTGGTTTTCTTTTTTCTCTTAGTTTTGTGCCCTTTTTGGGCAATTGCCTCAATTATTAATCATTTATTTGCCTACGCTTTTGAATCCTCTGCCGTGGTTTCTGTATCTGAAGGCGGTGCATCTGGCTTGGGCTCATCAGTATTGCCAATAACACACATTGGGCACTATAAATAAGAAAGGTTTCCGAAAATTGTATAAGATATATATATATATATATATATACATATACGAGCCAGAATTTAGATAATCACGATTCTTAGTTTTTTTAAAAAGCCGATTATTTAAATTCTATGGTAGTTTTTCGAGTGTATATAATGACAGATACCTTCTCCTTAAGCACGAGACGATACTTGGGATGGCTAAGAAGAATGAGATATATTAACAATATTTTAAGTAGCAGTGTCGAGCACTTACCTTATGCCATAGACAATGGGATTGTAGACAGCGCTGGTCTTGGCGAATGTGGCGCCCCAAATGGTTGTCAATGGCGTCAGACCGTCGATCTTGAACAAACCAAAGTAACAGATGACCAGATACGGAGTCCAGGCCATAAACCAAAGCGATATAGTTGTCAGAGCCACCTAAAAGGTAAATAAGAAAACATTCTACAATTGTTAACTTAATAAACAGATTATATGATTTAACCTTGGCTAGCTTGCCCTCAGCACTCTTATCACAGTCCTCGGAGCTGCGCAACGACTTCACATTCATCTTCTTGGCCTGTTCTCGCATCGCCTTCTCGTGAGCAGCAACGGCCTGTGAATTATGGTTTTAGTTGCATAGCAAACATTGATTAATGATTGCAGCTTACAGCAATTATGTACCAGTACGAGAAACAGATTAGAAATAGTGGCACATAGTAAACGAAAATCGAATAAGTTATCAGATAGGAGCGCGGATTCCATTGCCTTGTCATGTAGTCAATGCTGCATGCGGTCAAATTACCCTCGGGGACATAACTGCTCCAGCCGATTAGCGGCATGATTGTCCAAAATGTTGCCATCAGCCAAATGAACAGAATCTTCATGATAGCCAGCTTAATTGTCATCGGCGTTCCATTAATGCCCTTTACAATGACATTGTAACGGTCGAAGGCGATCATGCACATCGACCAAATCGAGACACAGCCAAACATTGAGCCACACACCGCATAAATGTCGCACCACAATGGCCCCAAAATCCATGTTTGATAGTAAAAATTAATCAACATTATCGGGGATTGTGAGGCCATCATGCAGAAGTCAGAGAACGCGAGATTCAAAACGAGGAGATTGGCAGGAGTGCGCAAAGATTTGGTGCCTCCAAAAATGTAGACAACAACACCATTGCCACAGCAGGAGATGATTAGGATAATAAAGGTGAATATGCCCAAAATTTTGCTCATTGTTGGATCCATGGGCGCGAAGCGGCTCCAATATGGATTGACAAGGTTCGCCATGTCCGGCAGCACCTGTGAATGGTTTAATAAACAAATTTGAATCAATAATTTAAGTTAAAAAAGTCTGGTGATAATTAATTTTAATTTTTTCTGTGAATTGTTTTAATTACCATACCAAACGAACATAAAAAAAATAAAAATAAAATTAAATAAACTACTGAAGCATTTATATGCATTTTTTTAATCAAACTATTTTTGTAAGTCGATTGCTGAGATTATTATGAAATTATTGTGAAATTGTATGCATAAAATTGCCGTTTCTATAATAAAAGACCTACAAACGGATGGAAAAGCTTGCATGCATTATTTTGTTTTATTTTAATTGAAAGAAAATCAAATAATGCACATATAATTTCTGAGATGCCAATAATACTCGTATGTGTAAATTCTAAAAATAGATTATAAGCAACTTTGTACATTGCAATATTTTAGCAAGTTTTCCAATTATTCAACTCAAACTCACATTGTCCAGCACGGAGCCATTACCGCTCGCCTGGGCCTCGAATCGCGGCCCAAGTTGAGTGCCAGACATGGTAACCGTGATTGTCTCTGGCATCAAACTGTGCACCACGCTCAGCTCCAACTGTTTGCGATTTGCAGGCACACATTAAGATACCTGGGCCAATAGAGCTGGCTGGCAGTTGGCAGTGACTTTTATATAGGCAAATATTTGAGCCAATTAGGCATAGATCAATAAAATATGCAAAACTATGAAAAAAATCTGACAATTGTCAGATTAAAGTCGGCTTTGGTTTTTTTTTTATTAACAAAACTTGTGCAATAGGGCTGTCATTTGTACTCGTCTTTCAATGTCGTTGCACCTTTTGTGTTTTGCGTCTATTTAGAGCTTTGCCAAGAATTTCTGCCCACACTTTTGGCAGAGCTTTTTCTGATGAGACTTGGGCACCGAACATAATGAACATGAAATGTTGAGGGAGCTCCTTGAGGGAAACTGTTTCTTGCATTCGATATTTAAAGACTCGGGACTCTCACTGGAGTCCACAGCTTGTGTTTGGCTCATCCTTTGATATTTACGCTCATCTTCGTCATCGGTGCTGGGCAAATGATACTGCACAATTTTTACTTGCTGATCGATGATGAGCTTCTTGCAACACTCCTTGATTTGATAGTAGGCATTCCGAAAGGATTTCATCTTATGTGCCTAGATGGTAAGATGCAAACAAATATAATAATCTCGCTCCAGCATGTGTGCGCTTACTTACCGGCGATAGACTGATGAGCGACTTGCCATTCGGCCCGAAAGAGTCAAGCATGAGCAACTGGGAGGATCTGTCGACGTGATTGGCATCCATCCAGACGAGCAACTCCTTGTGTACGTGCATGTTCATGGTTATGATGTAATCAAAGTAGTAAAAATCCTGAATCGATAACTGCCAAAAGGAATTTGCTCATTTAGAGAAAACATTGTGTGTACCCAAAGCGCATAATTACCAGCCGGCAAAAGTGATCTGAGCGCAGTCCGTGCTCTCGCAAAACGCGCAGGCATTGTGCATTTGGTCGTCTTCCGATGTTCCAAGTGCGTAATGCGGCACTATCGACCTCCCAGTACAGACTGGTCTTCACCATTAGATTCTGCATGATGGTCTCCGCCATCGGGGAGCTGCAGGAGTTGCCTGCAACGGACGAGGTCAATGCTTGACATACTTTTGTTTATTCAGCAGAGGGATACTCACCCATGCACACGAAAAGTAGTTTCTTAAATGACATTGTTCTTGGAACTGGGAATTTGGCTGTCGTGTAATGAGTTTACTTTTAAGTAAGTATTATGTACGTATGTCAAATATTCAGACTTTTTTTGAACTGATTTTTTTTTAGTTGAAATGCTACTGAGTCGACTTTTATTTCGGGCTGCATTAGGCGTATCCCTGGTGTTGCCACCAGTTTCGAATTAACACAAATGACCCATGTCCCAGATAATGTAGAACAAGACTCTAACTGCGACCCCCAGACACAAACCGCCTCGTGAACTCTGCTCTGTTCGGTGCAAGCATTCCTCTCGCACCAAATTGTACTTCCATTTTCTATGATATCCATTGTCGTAGCCAAGTTTGTGTGTGTGTGTCACTAAAGTGTGAGTAAGTATGTGTAAGTGCACTTCTCTGCCTGTTGCTGTCCGCCTCACTAGTTGCCCTCTGGGCCATTTACAACTTCATTCCGTCCCAGCAAAAAGCGCACAGTGTGCCAGATTATATTTGAGCAGACTATTTTGATCGAAAATGTATTGTTTCAATAGAGATATAAATTTGGTGACTGTGTAGAGTTTGTATAGATTTAGTCCATTGTTACATTCACATCTATTGGCCGATGTAAATGCAGGCGATTATCAAAAATATTTGTGCATTTTATTTTTTTGGAAATTTAAAAATATATTTATTTTATTTATCTATTAAATGTGAATGTTGAAATGTTTATCTTTTAAATTGTTAACAAACTAAGTTTGAAACAGATAAATATTACTAACAGATTCGTGTCAATCTTTAGGTTTGAGTGACAATAGAGAGTTGAAAGTTCAGTCAGTTGCTGAAAATTCGAATTAAAAAATGAACAGTTCTTAATTAAATTCATTTTGATTTAGTCTTTTGAATTTCTACGTAGTTAGTTCAATAATAATTGATATTGATTATCAGGCGGTAACATTTCATAATTGAAAGGCACCGTGCGAGTAGGAGAATTAGTTGCAAGTCGTTGTCTGTTGACTTGGCAAATGTTTGTTCCCCGTCCAATTGCCTCCCCCATTCGTGCTACCGTGTGGCAAAGTCAAAGGCATTAAAAACATTGGACTGACAGGTGGGCCATTCTTGCAACAAGGAGTGTCAACTTCCAGCGTGGTATCCGTGCCGCGACGTGACGTGACTTCCAAATTGGCTCCCAGAGGGCGGAGAACGGATAACCGACGGGTTCACCGCACTGGACCCATGCCGTGACCCATATATGCAAATGCACAGTTCTGTAGTTTATCCCCCTGCGCGTATATTATAGTGATATACTCTGCCGGGCTATGTATGCATTTAAAGGTGCTAACTGAATTTCTGTGCACACAAACTATGCAATGGACTTTGATTCTTCTTTGTTATTTTTATGCAATCAGGCTATTATTAAGGGACTGTCTGATTGCCCACATTTTCCGAATGTTTCCCCCTTTAAAAACGGCAAAAAACAAGAACTTTTCAACTTCCTGCGGCTGGAAACTGAATCCCGGCTGGTTGCTCTTCTTTGCCAATATCCAATTGCAATTGCATTGAACGGCTAAATTGAAAACTGCAAAGCATATTTCACTTATCACTTTTCGCACAAAACACAACCAGGAACAAAGCGGAAAGTCCGACAGAGAGAGGGTGCCTCGGTCACAGCGGATGAATACAAAACGAATGAAATGAAATTGTAAAAAGTAAAACATTGCAACAACATCAACAGCACCAATTGCTGTCTGGCCGCCCAGGCAATACAATAATAGTGACTGTGTGTGAGGGTGTCAGTCGATTATTGGATAGGTAAGAGGGATTCTTTGAGTGTGGCACAACATTGTTGTTTTAATTAAAACCAAACCCAGAGTTGTTGCCCCACTAGAAATGGGGGAAAAATGAAATATTCCAAAGTGAGCAGCCAGTATAATCGGGTATATAGACAGAAAGAAAATTGTTGAATATTTAGAGCACAAAAATGACAGAACACAGGAGCAAGCCCAGTCACAGACGAGCAGAAATGTGTGATGTTTATTTGTGCGAACAATCGTAACCCAAGTGCTGTGCCTATTTAATTCGACTCACACACATTCACACCCAGCACTCAGACTAACATAAGCCAAAGTAAAGCCAGACAGTGATAGAGCAGAAGTTGGCACAAAGTCGCAACTAATGGCAAATTAAATTAAACAAACAGCACAATTAAAGTGAAAGCATAAATCAACCAAAAATTGTAAAACAATCAGAAGTAAAATGAAAGCCTGGCTGACAACGTGTGTTTTGCTGTTGTTGATTTTGTTGTTGCGGCACTTTGTTGACCGCAAATGCAATTTACAGCGCAACAATCAGTGGCAAAAGCAAAAAGCAGCAACGCCAAAGAAGAAACTAACATAAACACAGAAAAATTTTGCTCTTGTTTCTGTTGCTGCAGTTATTGTAGTTGTTTTTGCTGCAGCTGTTGTTCGCGTTGTTGTGCAAAACACCAACAACAACTGTTTTGTCATCAGCAATAAAAAGCAGCACAGTCAGTGACTGCATTAACTGACCAGTCCGAGTGGCCGCGGGGCATTGGGCGTGGTGTGCTGGTCTTGCATGGGGTTGTGGCATTGGCCTCAATTGTGTTGAGTGCATCATAGCTCTGACCAAAACACACACACACAAACACACACACACACACACACAGACACACAAAATAAGAGGCAATGGCAGCCACAGCGAAAAATGGGTAAAATGGGTTGCCGGGATGTGCTTGAAGTGCGACGCTGCTGATTGAGGTTCATCGAATTTCTGGGTTTGCGTTCCAAATTAAATTTGCCGGAGGCGTGTGCATGTTTGTGCTTGTGTGTAAATCAGGCAACCCTAGTTGAAGCCATTGCTCCCTTACACTATTCAACATCTGCTTTGGAGTGCAGCATATTATGCAATTCTTGTATTTCTAAATAAATCCCATTGCAACGTATTTATTTGCGTTCGCCCAAGTCTAATAAATAAATTAAAATGCATATGCTGCATTGCGTTGCGAACCGGAATCGAGTTAGTGTCCCTTGCCCCAGGATACACTCATAAATATTTATGATCTCACTTGCACTTGTGGGAATCGGTTGCCAGTTGACAGAGCTGGTCAGCCGGTAGGCTCAGAGTAGAGCTGTCGCTTTATGTGCGTTAAGCTCCATGATTGAATTGGCCATATCCGACACAGGCGCTGACGCCTGGTCTGACACCTGGGCCCCCTTGTTGGCAAATACAAACCGTTATTGGCCCGGTGTTGGTAGTTCGTGTCAGTTGAAGTGATAGCAGGAAATAAATGAGCCTGTTTTGTTGGCTTGTCATTTAGCACTACTGAATTGTACTGCCGACTCTTTAGATTCGCCTCATTAATGAATCAGCAGCGTGGCAGCAAAACAAAATGAATACAAATTTTAAATAAAAAATTAAGAAGTTCAGCGCTTACTCTATCATTAACTGGTTCTATTATTAAAGACCATTTCATAGGAATTTACTTTAGAACCAATTAACTGTCTGATGCTAACATTTTTCTTTCATTGATCGGTTCTTTGACTAATTGATTAAATTGCTTTAACTTTATAACTAACTTTAACTTTAAAACCGGATTCTATAATAAAGTAACCCGATCCGAATTGTTCCAGTTAATTTATATATGTATATAGAAGAAATTTAGTAAGATTTGAGAGAGGTGCGCCAATGAGCTATAATAAATAATACCCTTTGCAAGAGTATAACAAGCAGTTGGTCATTTAAAAGCATTGGCTGGCCTGTTCATCAATATCGCTAACATTGACTTGACCTGCTGAGATTGCGAGGTCGACTGCGATTTGCCTTGGCCGATAATGCCGCACGTAACGGCAATTTGGTAAATGATGATGCAATGAATGCTGCAGAGGATTGTGGTGGAGCATGTGCTGGCTATTGAGCGGAAGATGAAGGCACAGCTGGGGCACGCTCCAGACGGTAGTCAATCGTCTGCAACATCTCGTTGCGGACTCCTTTCCGGGACAGCCATCTCGTAAGTCATTTAACATTTTGAGGTATTTAATGAGCCAAAAAGTTTTTGCCGCACATAAATTAAAAGTCCGACGGGGCCTCCAAGTAAACTGACCCGGACAGTCGTGGGCCAGTTTGCGGGACAGGTGTTAGCTGACCAATCCACTGGCTACCGTTTGCTCGAATGACAAGCCAATGGCTCTATTAGCATGCCCATTAAAATTAGACAAATGGTTGGCATTGCCTCTGCCATTGCTGTTGCCGTTTCGCATATCCGCCAATTTTGGCCATGCTGCAGATTTATGGGCCACTGAGTGGCGAATGCAGGCTTTTGTGGATCGGTCAGATTCCGTTCGAGAACTGGCCTTGATTTTGGTTTGCTTTGGCTTCGCTTCTTTTGGCACAATCATATGTGCCACTTGAGAAATGCCATTTGTTATGATAAATGATTATGTTGTCAGCTGCCCGTTGCCTGGTGCCCATTGGCATTTTAAACACAAACGGGATTCGTTTGTGAAGGTCAGCGAAAGGCATTAGAGAGTAATTGGCAAGAGCGCTGCCTTTTGGCTTGTGCTTTAAGCCATCTTGGGCAACTCACTAGCTTTAAACTTTCCATTCATCGATACTTTTATTTTGGCTATTGAAGTGAGTGTGAACGAGTGTGTGATGCGATTGAATTTGTTGTGCCTTGTACTCTACGCCTTTTGGGAGTGTGCGTGTGTTTGGTGTAAGCCTCTTCTATTTGGCAAACCTTTTGCCAAATTTAACCCTTCACTTCATTAAACGTATTTTCCAATCCTTTGGGGTGCACAAATCACTTTGCCGCAGATACTCACAAAAGCCAAATCTAAGGCGTTCCGTGGGTGGGGCCATAGAGTTTTGACAAGCAGCCAAACAAAAGCCTAATCGTGCAGCTGCTGCTGCTGCTGCTGCTGCTGCTGTTGCTGCTTCTTCTACCTTCTCTGGTTTGGGCCACACCTTCCCAATTGTTGAGGAGCTGCCGCCTTTTGGCTGTAATCCATCAAGCGGCTTCGGTTCAGAATTCGGGCCACTGTCACTACAACAACGGCAACAATAGTCAGCAGCAGGCAGCCGGCAGCAGGCAGCAGCATGAGTAAACAGGAGCTAAACAGAAAGCCTAACCGTAGGCAGCAAATTGTTTTCCACTCTTTGGCTGTTGTCATGCCATTCCTGTTGTTGTCTCTTGTTATTCCTGCTTGTTTTTTCTTCCTACTCCTCGGCCCTTGTTATTGTTCCCCACATTGTTCTTGTTCTTATTGTTGGTTTTGTTGTTATATTAAGCATTTAAGCAGTTAGCCGGTTGGTCGGAGATGGATCGTCTCGTTTTGTGGAGTCTATAAGTCATTCCAGTTGACATTTCATATTTTTTCTTGTCTGACCTTTTGTGCCAAAGGAATGTTGGAGATGTGACAAATTAGAGTCCAAAGTCAACGCCTGTTTAAGGGTGCTTCCGCTGCTGCTACTATTCCTAGTTGAAGTTCTTCTTTAATTAGTTGCTGTTGTTGTTGCTGCTGCGGACAACTTGCGTTTGGCCAAAATGCAAGTGGCCCGGAGACAGCTAGCGAGTGTCGCTGACATGGTCAAAAGAATGGCCTAATGGATGTACTTTTTATTTGACTGACAGCCTGACACTGACCCACCAATTCTCTTGACGTGTGATAGAAAAAGTTTAATATAAAATCTTTTCAACGGATAGAGTAGAGACAGCAATATAATCACTTGAATAGAGAGGGATGAAGGGAGAAAGAGAGAATGATATTGGACATTTTACAGGGTAAGCAGATGTTTGTTTGTGTGTCAGTCTGTTTTAGCGCGCCAATCTCAGAGACCGGTTCCTAGAATGCGATGAACTCAAGGAGGGACTTTTATGCTATTGGGCATACTCTGCAAACGGGTCAAAAGGGTATCGTATAATTGTCCCAAGGTATGTAAGAGGCACCATAGGATGTATACATTCTTAAACTGTATCAACCACCAAGCCGCTCTAGAGACTCCAAGTTGATAACAAATGTACTCGCATAATACACGTGGATGATGGCTATTTCATTTCAGTCAGTTTGCTAATATTGATAAATATCGATATGGCTTTCTAATTTGACACTTTAAAATTATTCAATTGTAAAAATTCATATCAGCATTCTGAGCAAAAAACCTTGCATTGAACATTAAAATAATAGCACATCATTATTCGGAAACATAACTTTGTTAAAACTAAACCGATTTCTATAAGCAATCTTTTCATCATCATCAGAAATGGGCTAAGACGAAATCATGAAGCTGTCGAAATGCATATCCCGCGCTGATCTCCGGGTGCAAGTTGAAAGTTTCACAAATGATTCCATTCTGTAACTACAGCTGTTAGTGTCCTACCACGTGCCTCAAATTCAATAGGACACGCACATGACGTGGCAAACTTTGTTGTTTGTGCGAGACAGGCACCTCGAACATCGTTTGTATGTTGGTCCTCCTCACAGTGAAGGTCTCTGGCAAATCTGCAGTTGGAATAGGGGCAGCTGCAGATGGTAACTTTTTTGTAGTTTTCGAAACTTGCAACTTTTCTCATTTGTGCGTGTGCATTTGTAAGTTGCTGTCTACTGTCTACTGTCTGCTGTCTGTTGTCTACTGGTTGCACTGCTGCAGCTGCACTTTTGCAAATGATGTCCAACTATACCAACTCAACTGCTTGCTGGCCATGCACGGGACAAGCACGAAACTAATCCGCAACATGATGACAAGAAAATTGAATTCTTGCAACTGTCAAATTTAATCTGTCTTTTAGCCCTCCTGCTGAAACATAAAATCAGGGCTTCAACTTTTTGGTAAAGCTACTGCCGCCGTTTCCCCATAAACACAACGTCGACTATTTGTTTCAGCAGGATTTGAGGAAATTTGACAACGCCGAGCGGCAAAGGCTAAACGAACAGGGTGTCCTTCGTGCGACATTTGTAGCAAACACTTTTTTTGTTCCGTTTTTTTCCGCTTAAGTGTTTTCTGTTGCCAGCTTCGACATTTTGCCATTGAAAATTTTTACTTATTGACTTCGCTTTTGAGTGTCAAGCCCGACAGTGGGGGCAGACAGGGGCTGCAGATGCAGTGGCAGCAACATCGAAGGGCTCACGATAATGACAGACTTCATCGATTACGCGATTATCGCAATGTCACTTTAGAATTTTCGTAAATTTTCCTCATTTGAGTGCGCCAAAAGCTTTTAGCGAGCATTTTAGCAGTGCCACGACCCTCTCCCTTGTCCGTTCCCTAGAATTCTCGTTGGACCGCGCACTGCGCGTTTTGTGGATGAAATCGCTGCGCTCCAAGTGTAATTTCACTTAAGCTCTTTAGCAAACAGCACATCCTTGCCCCATCCACAGAATCTTTTTTCTTTATTTATTTTTTTTTTTGTATCGATATAAGCGTTCTGCCCTCGGATCGCGACTCACATGTGTCGCAGGCAAAAAGCCAATTGAAATGTGTTTAGCTGATTGGCGTTAAAAGGCTTTTGCTGCCATAATGCAGTATCGTTCCAAATTTGTAGTCAACTCAAGAAGCATTTTAATTGTCATAAGTTTGACAGGCAACGACGGGTGAAATTGTTTTTATTTACATGGTAATGGCGAAACGAAATCAACTGAAATTATATTGTCACTGCTTCCTACCTGTGTTCCCAGACGACAGGTCGTGCCATTTTGCCTACTTACAATAAAGAGTCGGGCATATGGGTATTCTATGGAAATTCGTCTGTTCAACAAAAAGCAAATGCAGTTTTCCAGATTGCGGAGCTGTAATTTATGTTCTACTTATTTTTGCTGTGTGCGCAAGTAAACAATAAAATAACGAGTCGTCTGCAAAGCAAATTGCATAAGAGAATACGACAAATGCGCTGAAAAGGATAAGAACAACAACATACATAACTACGACAAATACATGTATGGAAACATATTTCTATTCCCGTCTACCTTAACACAGAACCCAACAGATACTACCGTAGCCCAACCACTTCCCATTCCCCGTCCCTTTCGCAGTCTATGCACGTGCCAAAGGCGCACAGGCAAATGTCTTACGCTTCCCTGGGCTGCCTAACAAACATGCGACACGGCAACGCAGCGACTGAGTTAGCTAACAAGACAGCCAGCAGCAAGTTGGGTGGCTGCCCAGGTGGGTTGCAAGTGGTACTAACTGTCTCGAGCAGTTGCACTGAGCCGCACGCCACCTGGCCAGAACCATGTCAAATTTTGTCCTGCATATTTGTGCTTCGGGCCAACTGTATGCATTAATGTTGCTGCTGTGTTTTTCCTTTGCTCTTATTGCTGTTGGTGTTGTTGCTGAGCTCTAAGCAGGCAATGCAAACTAGACAAATGCATAAACGTTCGCTTTACATTTCAAATAGGTTGCCATATACGAGTATGCTTGCTAGTTATCCGCTCAATATTTAAAGTGATTTGGCTCAATAATCCCAGCAGCAACAAAATCAGCTTTTCCCAAAAGGAGGGCTGCATTTTATTTCCGTATTCTTTTTTTTCTTAGTTCGGATCCCAAAAAATATGCAGCGTGAATCAGCAAATGCGGTTTTTGTGCACTGCCTAAAAATACGCAAAATCAAAAACCTTTCGACTGCAAATACGTAAAAACGTGTGATTATAAAACATTGATTTATTTTCAAATTGGAAGCTAAGTTCATGAATGTAGAAAACCACGAACCGAAACTGATGGCGATACGTTGGTTATATATATATATATATATGTATACTATATTGCTTAAATTTTTACGTATAAATTGTATGGCAATCGAATTTGCAATTAGTGAGCTCGATTCGAGACCAACTTCAATAGGAAAATACGTAACCAACTGGCGAATGTAAACTCACATTCAATTTAAAGCTCCAAATCGAAATGTTGCGTGACTTAATTAAATTGCAATGCCATTGAACAGTAATAATAACACAACAGCACCAATGCCACCCACTTCCGTCTACCAGCAATGGCATCGCACCATCAACGTTATCCATTTAGAAAAGATAATAGAGGGAGACGCCAGGACACGTGATATGCAAACGTGTACAATTTAATTTTTGAACTCGATACCTACACGTACAATGCCATTTAGTAACATACGCACATCTAAAGCAAACATAAATATCCCGTGCCTAATAGCTTCATGCTGCTGATTAGATAAGCTTAAACAAACGTTGCACGTTTGTTTTTGAATTAGGTACATTGGTGCAGCTAATTTAAATGGAAGTCACCCCACACTGACCCGACAACCACCCAACCACCCAACCACCCAGCTACCACCCAAATGACCACTTCCTTGGCCACGCACAATCAGCACAATGCCATATGGCATCATTATCGGATTGGTGCAACTAGTCGGCGAGTGATTCAATACGAGTGGTCTAGGCAAATGTCTTCATTGTCGTGGCTATAAAAGAGACTTGTAAATTGCATTTGAAATGGCAAGTAAGTGAACTACTCACACACACATACACACACACACACTTACTTGTAGCCATTGACATAGGCAAATGTGAGTGTGGGTAAAGGGATAACGCGCCAGGAGTGTGACTAATGTCGACGTGATGATGATTAAGTTGTTGTCCCATTGGGTGCGCATCGATGGCGCCTCGTGTGCGACGCCTTTGGGCGTGACCGTATACAACTAGTGGAAGAGTCAGCGATTGAGTTAAGCTCCAGTGCCCGGTCTCAGTCCCAGCTCCATTTGCAGTGCCCTGGCCAATTTCTCAACCCACGCACGTGATTCAATTAGATGCCTAGCCATGCCTCCAAAAAAAGCCACAACATTTTTGCCAATTGCCAATTTGCCAATCAGTCAGTGTCCCTCCGGGACTTGTAACGTTGACTTCTAATTATGCTAACAATTAGTAAAATACGTGATGCCTTTGAACTATTCAGCTCTAGAGTTGACAGATAACAGTTCCCCATGAAAATCTTAATAATAATTATTATCACTTGTGTATGACATTTGAAGCATTTGTACATTTCTTTTAATAATCAACACACTCTTAACTCTTTTAGAGCGATATTAGGCATGCATTTTGGAGGTAACTGGCTTCACGGCAAGCTTTTGATTGCTTTTAAATTTACTTTACATAAATGGGCAAGCCGACTTAACAATAATCCACAATTAACTGTTAATTAATGGGCTACTGTGCGAGCGGCTACGACGAATGGTATTCAGTTTAATCGACAATTCTAGATAATTGCAATTGCAATTGCATCTTTTTTGGAGACAATTCTGACAACGCTTTGCGTATGCTGACAGTCAGGAAAATGGCAAGAAAACGTGCGAAAATAGTCGTTGAGCGAAAATATGGGAGAGCTGGGACAAGGATATTTGTGATAGCAGCAGTGTAACTGGAAGCGGTAACCTGAACTGCCAGTCAAGCAGGAGACAGGAGACAGGCACGATAACAAGCTGCCCTTTTCCATTACCCCACCGGGCTGAGCGTAGTGACAAACACAAACTGTGGGTTAAATCTTGGCAGGCAATGGGCAACATTCTCGTCCTCATCTGACAGCAACAATTTGAGCTTGGATTTCATGTATGGCACTAGCCGGCGAATTGGATTGCTCTGCATTTTCGCCACTATCGTCTCTTTCGCACTTGTCAGTGCGTCTTTGAATGCTCAATTAAACTTGTGACTGCAAAACCCACGACCAGCGAACGGAATTGAATTGTAATTGGGTATTGGCGATTGGCGATTGGCGATTGCCGATTGAAAATCCCAATTTTTTGCATTGGCCTTTGTCCGTTGGCCACTAAAGGACAACGGTTTGACGTCGCGACCTCCTTGACAATTTGCTGCTCAGGCAACTTTATTGGCAAATCGGTTAAATTTCGAAAATTTCGCTGCCTCATGAATTATTTACAGCTGCAGTTCGAACGGTGCCCGTGCTGCAGGTTTAGTGATATGTCTATGGGGGCAACTCCAAAATACACACAACAACGACAACAGCAAGAGCACAAAATTATTGGCAGCCATTTCTATAAGTCATGTTTACAAAACACTTACAAGTCGCACGGAGGTCGCAACAAACTGGTCTGACTGGCTGGCTGATTGGTTGACTGAATGGCAGATGAATGAACGAAGTTAATGAAACTTTATTGAGCGCAAAGCAGCCACTCGAGTAACGGCTGAGTGATTGACAGATTGACGGATTGACGAATTGAGTGACTCTCTCGTTGCTGACTGAATACGCCGCCATTTTGTAGAGCTTAATGAATTTTGCCAGTTGAGCGGAAACGGATATAATGCGCCAACATTTCGTAATGTGTAGCTAAACAAAACAGTAAACGCTTCATACGCGTTTGTACGTGAGTGTGTGTATGTGAGTGTGTTTTTGAGTGTGTGTGCGCGAGTGTATTGGGATTTGATTTTCTACGTGGCAATTGCAAAGTTTTCAATTGTGTTGGTCTTCATTAAAACATTTCATTTGCTTCCTCTTTGGTTTTTCTCATTTGCCAGCGTTTATCGCAGTCATTAGGAAACGACCTTTATCGCCCACCTCTCTCACCCCTCCGCCCCTGCCCCAAGCATAAACCACCTTCTCCTTACTCTTATTGCTTTATCATTGCTGTGGGTGTTTTGTTTGCGTTATCATCTCGTTGTTCCCATTCGACTTTTGTCTAAAGTTTTCCTAGATTTTTCTTTGCTTTGCTTTACTTTCATTTCCCACTGTGCTTGTGACATGTATTACATTTGCGATCCTCGCAACAAATTTACATGCAAATAACTTTTTCAACTTTGGCACTTCATATGCCACAGCAACAACAATAACGACACACGTGTGTCGCCTCAATTGCCACTTATCAGTTCATCGATGAGGTCGAAAAAAATAACTTATGCGGCTTATCGCCCCTCAAAACAAAGTTTCTTTATTCGTTTTTTTGCTTTGATCTATTATATTTCGTATTTTGGCAGTCAGCAAATATCTGTCATTAATATGCGATTTTAATGGGCACATTAGTTTTGTCAAATCCAAGTCCTTGAATGGCCCTAAAGGGCTGAAAGCCACGCCCACCCACACATCATTTGAGCTATGTTGCCACAATCTCACACACACAAGCATAAACCACAACACGTGTGCTTGAATGGTTTAACCAGTTGAAATCATAAATTACGACAGGGACCGCATCAAACAAACATACGCATCAAGTGATAACTTTCACAAACAGATCCTTCGACGAACGACACCACAGAGCCCGTTTGGGGCTTAAGGTGAGTTATTTGGATGGCGGCCAGCTGGTTTGAGTTACAGGTGGCGAATCTGGCCAAAATTTGTCCGTTAGTCAGCTTATAAGTGATTTGTTTGGCCTGGTTGCAAATGCAGGTTCAGTCCTAGTCGCAACTGGTAATTAAAACGCATTTGTGCCGACAATATGTCAACTAACCGTCGACGTCCCTCTGCAGTTATTGAAGTCCCTTTGACCATTTAAAATGCATAGCATGTAAATTGGCTATGCACCGCGAGCAGAGCCACCGAATTGGGGTTAGCTAACTACGGACACAGACACACTTATCCCCCTCCACTCTCTCTCTTTCTCTCTCTCCTCTTTCACTGCTGATAAATTTTCATCAGTGCCCAGCTCAAGGCTTAAGCATTCTCATCTACCTTCAGGAATGGGCTGTTGTTGTCCTCGTTGCAACTGTTGTATGCCTTGTCTCATACTCTTGCAACGCCTCGCTAACTTCTATTTGTTAATTTTGATTTGTTTGTTGCGTTTTGTGTTATTTGGAAGTGGGATATGCTACGCCTGGTTTATGCAAAATTGATTTCGATAAGCGATTTTTGTATTCCTGTTCCTTTTGCCCTTATTGGCACTGTTTGCCAATCAATTTCGTTCGGTTTTGTTTTTGGCAAGTCAATATACGTTTCAGCAAATATTTTTGCATGTTAAGAGTTCTGTGTGTCTGTGTGCCCCGTGTATGTGTGTGTTGTTGTTGGTCTTGTTGATTTTGCATTTACCCTGTACCAAATAATATTTCAAGACTGTCCTCTGCTCCTTAGCTGCCATGTGATCGGTTGAAAATTGTAACCGAATCATAGTTTTAAATTAAATTTAATTTTGAGAGACTAAAGTTAAGAAGAGAAATAATTTTATGTTTCTACAAATATACCTGTCTGAAAGAGTATTTCATGTAAAGAGTATTTCAACATACCGAATTTCATTAAATTTTTTGTTGTTGAAAAAATGTTTGCTTTTAATTCCGGTTATTTCCAGAGCCATTTTAATAACGATAACAGAATATCTGCAGTGGTAGGGCAAACGCCATTATTATAACAGCGAAATTACTCATTTAATGTAATAGCTTTTCTCGGCGAACACAAATTTGGTGCTATCCAACATCTAGACGATGTAATAGAATTTTAAATTTTCATCAACTAGAACTGAATATTCGCGGATGTATTTTAAGGAACTCTTTTTCACACGTTGATCTCTAGCTAAAATATTGTCACACATAAGATGTGTTAAATATTTAATGCCGTTTATTTTTCTGCCGATTTCTTGCAACTGCTAGAATTTGGACGAAAAAAAAGCGCAAACAATAAGCTTTAAATATTAAGACACTTTAAATTATTTATTTATGCACACCTACGCAAAATGTTTTTCAAAATTCAATGCCAACAAATATTTCTAATTCACACTTTGACCACCTCTCTCTTTTTCAATAAATGTTGAGAGCTGAAAATTAAATTTACATTTAAATTGGCAGGCCTTAAAAAGGACACAAGTTAATGTTGTTTTTATATTGATGTGACGCCAGTGTGATATAAAAAATACGTATACGTATTTAGAGTTAAAAAGTGTACAAAATAGACATGCACACATACAAAAGTATGTATGTACAAATGTATAGTAATATATGCCACTCGGTAAATGATTTCAGATTAACATCGAATTATTTATGCATGCGTGTGTGTGTGTGTTTGTGTCGGTATTCAGGTATGTGGTGTGCTTATATGCGGTTGCTGTCACCCAAACTGCGGCACAAGCGGATGTTGTAAACCGGAAATGGTAATAAACAGGCAACCTCATGAATTAATGCGGCTCAACGCCGTTTGCAATGTGATACGTAGTTGTGGATATTTAATGTATTTGTTGTTGATATGCTGTTGCTCATATTTATTATGCAACTGATTTCTCGTTTCCCGTCCTCAAGCGCAATGCCCGCTTATTAATAAAAACAACGGATTTTCCATAGATTAACATTGATATATTACAGAAAATGTTTAGTTTATTGATGGGTAAAAAAGATTTTGTGTTGCATAAAATATTTTCAGCTCATTGGAATTTTTTACTGAGTTGTTGCTTGGGGTGCCAACTGGTTATTTGGCAAATAGCACATTCTGGCACTATCCTCGCTTGCCTGTCAGCGCCTTTTTAATATTTCGCTGTTGACATCTCGCCGTGTGTGTTGTCCTCACTTTTTATCCCTCTCTCGCTCTATCTTCTTCTATCTTGTCTCTGTCACCCTGCATATTTTATTCGTTTTTTTGTTGTTGTTGAATTTCATTAAAATTTGCGCCCATTTGCCATAATTTGTAATTCTTTTTTGCTGTCATACGAACGACAGCTGCGTCCCAGCCCTCAACGACCCGTGCAACCAGTGAGTGCTACAACAGATGAGCATGACAAGTAAATCGCATGCGATGTTTTTGAGCAAAAGAAAATTACAAAAAAAGTTTTTCGTCGATATTGCTGCACTTAACGATGCCCTGTACGGAACTCAGATATTTGTTTCCTTAATTCTGCTAACACATTTATTCCTGATAGACAAAACATCGATGTTTTAGTTTTGAACTGCTATAGTCAACAATTGTCTTATATTTTCTAGCAAATTGTCATTTGGATGTTAAATGCAAAAAAACAATACATAGCCTATAGCCTTAGCTTATAATAATCCTAAAGTGCTTACCTGTAAGAAATATTATGTTTTGTATGAGATCGACGACATCATTAAAGCACTGAGAAACAAATATGATCAAGTCAACCCAGCCACTTTCGTTGGCATTTTTACACTGCCCAAGAAAATGTCGTATTTATAAACATATATTAACATGCAACCATCAGCATCTCGCATTTCTGGGTGCAATATTTATTGCAATCAAATGGAATGCCAGACAGAGTCAGAAATGACAGCTACGTTGATATGTAGTATATATATACATATATATACTACAATGAATATTTATATATAAGAAATAATATGCATAGTTGATTTTGCGTGTGATTAAGAAGTAGATTCATCTGTTGCTGTCAAAGTTGGCACTGATTATTACCATGGACCATCTATAATTGGAGATATTTGATTGAACTTTTTGAATTCACATCACTCATCCGCACGGTTTCAATTTTAATGCAGCTGCCAATATGTATTGAAGTCAGCATTAAACACTGCCAACTTTCATGTGGCTGGGGCTAATGCATTTCGCATTAATTTCGCAACACGGCAATTGGCAGTTAGGTGCATGCGAAGATGAAAATGAATTGCTAAATATTAGTTAAAACTCATTTGACGTTTCCTAAGTTTGGCGTTAAGTTTTGGCTGACAACATGTACACGGCGGAGAGCAACCAGGGAAATGGGGGATGCGTTTGGCATAAATAGTTATACAACAACGGACATATTGATAAATGAGCGCATTTGTGAAGCGCCTTTTGGGGCTGGAGTATAAGCCAAGCAGCAACAACGCAGCATTCAACTATTTCAATGGCAAATGGCTCGAAGCCAACGTCGCTGCGATGTTGGCGAAAAATGACTTTAGTGTCAAGCGTGCGAATTTCCAACGTTCGCTATGTGCACACATACATATATACTCACCCACATACACTCACGTTCGCACACACACACACACACACGCACATATATATCCTGACACACGGGTTGAGAAACAAATGCTTGGAAATATTTCTACAGCTGTGATTCCCTACCCTTCACACAACGCCATGAAGGAAGTATAAATAGAGAAGAAAATGGAAAATGGGGATTGTATTGCGTTTGGTTATACTTGGTTCTATGCCGTTATTTCTCCATCGAATGCGCCACAATGAGTCAATTTTTTAACATTTATTTGACAGAAATTTTCATTTGTTTTGCTTAGCTCATTTCATCGGGGGCAAAAAGAAAAAATTTAATTAAACTGAAATTAATTTGACTGGATTCAGCCGCCACCGCCAGAACTATTAATAATGGCCACCATGTGAATGGATGCGTAGACGCGGCTGAGTGAGCGATGAGTGCGTGAGTGGAGCCTGAGTGGGGGTGAGTGCATGTGAGTGCTGTGCTATGGCAAGACAAATACGCGCAAAATAAATTCTCATGTTGCGCTTTTGAAGCTGCCCGTCAAAATTGCACAAGGGAAGCCAAGCCAAGCGAAAGCCAAACAGACACATTTACAGACACTGAATATCCAACCACCATCAACCCACCCACCAACCACTGGCACCACTCAACTGCTAGACTGGTAGCAATAAATCATTGCATACGCTGTGGCGCACGGAGTAAAAAATTCGTCCAAGCAGCGGCGGCACATAATTAATTAAATTTCACTTTTGCACAAAAATATCACACATTCGCGATATGTTGTGTATTGGACTTCACTCTGGCACTTGGCATTGACGTACGCACAAATACAATATAGACAGATAGATAGGGATCCCAGAACATTTTGAGGGAGCTGCAGAACGTGCCCAAAATATATCGAAAACTCTCACAATGCAAAAAACTTTCGCTGAGGAGCGCCATAAATCGCGAGCTGCTTCACTTTTTGGTGACGCTCGGGCGCCGTTTTGGGAACGCTTGAATGCTGACAGCTGTGTGGCAATGCGATGGGGCGATGGCCAGACGGGTTTCACTGGGCGTGGCATGTCTTTTAAAGGTTGTCGCTGGGCAAGAGCTAGCACCAAATGCCACGCGCCACAACGTGCCTAAGTCAAATAAATAACAAACATTGGCGGACAGCCGCTGAATTTATGGCCAGGAGGAAGAAAGTGACATTTTTAAAGGCACCTTCATATGGCACAAGCCAAATGAAAATATGTGTTAAGCAGCTGATGCTTTAAATGAGGTGGTATTGGAGCTTTATAAACCGACTGGCGGGACTCGTCGGTAATGTCGGGACTTTCGGGACTGCCTGGCCAGCTGTGATAGCTCAAATGGGCGACTCGGCGAGCTGTCATCTCTAGCGTGCACATCATTGGGCATTAGGTATGCATGCCATTGCGCATTGGCGGGATAAGAGCCATGGGTCTGAGCAATGCGCCCAGAGACAATGACAAGGACGATCAAGTGGCGAGGACAAAGATGAGCAGCGACGCGTAGCGACAAATGGTAGCCTGTGCTTCGATAATGAAGTTAAAAATTCCATACATTCAAACACAAAATGACTGACAGGCAGGCGGGCAGATGAACGGACTGCAGGGACTGGCAGCGAGGCAGACAGACAGACAGATAGATGGCTAAGCGTCTGATAGAGAGACAAGCTTGCAGCTGTTCTTGTTCTTGTTGCTGCTGTGCGGCATTTGCCTTTGGTATTTATGAGTACGTTGTCCTTGATATGCCTGCGGAATTACTAAATGTCCCTGACTTGACACTAACCCACACAAACACACAGAGGCGACACTCACAATCACGCACAAGCACACTCACACACACACGCACACATGCACGCATCATCAGCCCTTCATTCATTCATTCATTCATATACAAACACTCCGGCTTCCGTTTGCCTGCGTCTGAGCTGTTGCCTAACACTGACTGCAATATGTTTGCGTGCCACGCCCACATCAGCTCCAGCATCAGCGCCAAAAGCACCAGCTCCCTTGGCAGCTGCACACGTACACCTCTTTACATACTTACATAGGGTATTTTAAGGAATACTCGACATTCTAAAGCATATTATTCTGATGAAGTTGATTTGCTCATTTTATATAGTTTCTGCTAGTCAATATAAATAAGATAAAGTTTCGTAAGAATGTGTTTTTCAGATTTAAAATAACTTTTGAAAAGCGAATCGAACTTGAGCTAAACATTGAACGTTTCGTTGCAAAACGTAGGTATTTAATTAAAAAACTTAATATTTGTCTATTTATCACTTGAACTGTGTGACAATAATGTGAATTTTTAAAAAGTGAATTAAAAATTTTTTTCCATGTTTTTTGTAATTTATTTTGGATTTCTCGCTACCTCAATTATCACCTGTACTGATAACAAGTGCGTATAAGTGTTTAATTTTTAAACTTTTATTTGGTTTTTATTTAAGAATGTTTAATAATTCAGCGCTTGAATCAATTATTGCATATTGTTAATTATCCATGTTAAGTTAACAATAATTTTTGATTGATTAATTAGTAAGTCTGCCAGGGTATTCACTCTTCGACAGTCCACAGACCACAGTTCTTCCTTAATATTTGCTGATGTATGTTTGTGTGCGGGCATGTGTATGTGCATATATTTTTTATCTCATACGTGCGGCAATGCCTGGCCATGTCTTCAAATTTAAATAGGAATAGCATGTTGATGTTATTCGACGTAGGTTTATATTTAATTTAATTTCCGAGTGTAGTGTATGTGCGTGTCTGTGTCTGTGTCCGTGTTTTTCTTCCATAAATTCATATGTATGTATTTTAATTTATTTGTATGCAAGCAAGAAGCTTCAACAAACTAACAACATCAGCATACAACAACGGGTAAATCCACTTGACTGCTCTTGAGGCATGCTTCCAAGAGTGGCACTCTCATTACATACCCAGTGGAAAGTGACTCTCGTTGTAAGCTCTGTAAGGATGCGTGTAAGGCGACACAATGTCGAAGCGAATGCAACAATGTCGACCTCGAATAATGCTGCAGTTTTTGCTTTTTCGTGTTGACACAATACTCTGTTGCGTATACGCACCAGTGGACGGTGTATGCTCACGAAAATCACAATTTTATCTAGAGACATAAAGTGCTGCATTGGGATGTAAGCGTGGCAGCAGCAGAAGCAATAGCAGCAGCTTGAGTGCCAACAAGTGTAAGTTGCCAGCTCGGCTGATCAGGTAAGTGCAGATAACAAGTCAAGTGGCCTGAGAGCCAGGTGTGTGCGCGCTTGTGTGTGTGTGAATGTGTGTGTGTGTGTTTGCAAGAACTGTACTTCAGCTTGTGCATGAAATCAAGCAGAATGAGAAACCAATTTGTGTGAAAATACAAAGGCAACAGAGAAGAAATAAAATTGGCCAAAGGGGTGTCGGCCGACTCTGCCTTAAGTTCGGATTGGATTTGGGGCTTCTGGTTTAGGGTTTGGTGTTGGCAAAAACAAACTTTTTAAATCGTTGCAGAGTCAAAAGTAATAAATTGCCAGCCAACTTTTTGTGCCATAAGAACTTGTCACAGGAATTTTAATTCAATTTGACCCACGAAAAAAAACCAAGAGATGAATCAAACAAAAAACCTAGCAACATTGCTTTGGTTCATTCTGAGAAAAGCATTCCAAAATTATTTAAACGGAAAAATAGTTAAAGCCCCATGATGTATATATAGTGGTCGTTTCTCTGTGTGTGTGTGTGTGTTTGTGTGTGCTTATACTGTTGTGCGGTGCAGTCAAATGCTGTACGGTTAACCGGCTTGGGCCAGAGAGACTAACATTATTTGATCCACATAAACGAAGCCCAAAGTCAGTGGGGCATGCAACAGCCAAGTCCTGCGAGTTGCATGTGTGTAGACCAATGCAGCTGTGCGTGTGCTTATGAGCAAGGTGTGTACGTGTGTGAGCAAGGTCGTTTGCCCACTCAATGTGATAGAATGTGACGGCAACGGCGTCTGTGGCTGTGGCTGCGGCTGCGGCTGAATGTGCGCCGCAGTGGAAATGCACCCGAATAAACACAAAATTTATATGAACACATGGGAACACATGGTCTACTTGCATTCGAACCACCACATTTCCTTTACTCCATGTCACCAATTTAACTAAATCTGTATTCGTGTGCAGTAACAAAAGTCGTTCTATGAATTACTTTAGACTTAAATTGAGTTTAAGGCTTTAACCCAGTCCAAAGGCTCATTTTCTTTTGCATATACTGACATAATTATAGTTGGACTATGAAATAACTACCTGTTATGCACTTGGATAAATAATAAAATCCAATTTAATATTTAGTGAAAGTACAACATAAATTGAAATTTTTATATAATATTCCAAAGGACCATTAGAACTGTGAGAACAGTTGAGTTTCCACTTCAGAATAAATGGAATGAATATACCCAATATGTCCTTGCTGGCAGAATATAAGCAAACGGTAGCAGCGGCATTTTACAAATCCATTTTCATTTTTCATTTGAGAAAATCATTTTTGCATCTCACATTTTTGTTCACTTTGTCAAAGACAAGACGGGCAGCCGGGGAACCCTCAGAAATAATGTTTTCGGGGGGTAGACTACTGGACAGCAAACACCACCCACACACACACACACACACACACAGAGACACAGATACACATTTGGATGACTTTTTGTGGCACATCAAGAAGAAAACTTTTTTGGTTGACCAAAAGTACGGTGTCACTTTTATAGAGTACACTTTTGGCCTGATGTTCGTCAGAGGTCTATCCGGCAAGCGTATTTTGACAAATGCGGCACATGTTGATTGACCTTTGGCATATTTCGCAACCAAAAAAAAAAAATTGCCACGTCTTCCACAGGTCGCCTACTTACTGAGCTTTCTTTGCAAATGATGCCCACAACTGTCTTCTCTCATTGTGCCTGCTCTGCGTTTTCTGGCTACTTTCAATTTATACCCTATACTCATAAAACATCATCAACATATTGGCATAATAAAAGTAAAAAAAAATATGTATACTCATACATACATATACATATATGGTTGATCAGAGTCAGGGCGTCCTTTGCGTCCAAGAAGCTCGGCTTAAGTGTAGGCTTAAGCATTTATGGACAAAGTTTAATTTATTTTTATGTATGTGCGATTGCCAATTACTGCGGAACTGTTTGTTAGCTAACCTGATTTGATTGATATATTTTTTTACAATTTAACATTCTACACACATTTAATTATGGAAGTTCACATTTTTTGTGCACTTCGTTGGACCATTGTTCGTAAAGGGTATCTTCCAGTTAAGCACACTCGACTAGGGCATTTTATCTTGTGTTTTTTTCTCTGCGCTGTTTTGCTCAATGGGCATATAAAACTCAATTGGGTCGTTAAATAAAAAAATTGTGATAAATAATCAAATTACACGCATTTGATGCTTGCCAAGATTTGGCGCTTTTGAATTTTTATGCCAACGAATTTGGGATTATTTGGTGGGATTTCCATTTTTGTGCGCTCGCCTGCTGACGAGGCGCATTATTTATGGCCAGGCGTTGATTTTGGTAAAGCGATTATGAGGCCTGTTAGGCATTTGGATAATGATACGAGAGAGTGGCCCGAGTGGTTCAGGCCAATGAATTCAATTGCGTTTTCAATTATCATTCACATGCCCGGCATTTGTGACAGGCATCCTTGGACCATATTGCGGTCAACTCGCCGCTGCTTAAACGCATCAAATTTCCAATTAAAACTAACTAATTTCATGCAAATTACCCAAGGTGTGCGAATTTTCGACTGCCAATCATATTCGTGGTGCAAATTTTTTTATTTATTGTTTTTTTTTTTGGCATAAATACTCAAAAGCAACACCATATGACTCAAGTGTAGGTGTGTGCATCTGTGTTAATGTATATATGATGTGGTTTAATGAGGATGTTTGTGGTATTGCCGTTGATGCTGTCACTTTAACACATTTATGTGCTGCCGTCAACTGCGTGTCTGGCGATGCCGTAATGTACTTGATTGGCACTTGTTTGTGCATAGCCATCGAACAGCAACGTTCACTTTCTCCACAAGCCTTTAAAGTGTGTGTACATTGCTTGGTGGTGACAGGCAAAACAATCGACTGTCAAAAGCCATCGCAGTACTACATGCAATTGCTGCGGTCGATCAGTTTGCCTGGTCTGCCATTTAAGAGGTATCCGTTTAGCAGTCGGTTGTTGAACGGCACATACACGTATATATGCATTAAGTTAATGTGGCTGTTGTGCTTAAACTATTTTAATTAGCAGTAAAAAGATCAGCTCTCGAAATGGCTAGCAGCCATCGACCCGTAGACAGGCCTTTGATGTGGTCTTGACATTTGCACTGACAATGCCCGGCTGACATCCAGCATACTCGGGCAGTGCGTCAGCGCTAAAAGCCCACGGGTCCGTGGGCTAAGAGCCAGTATCAGCATCAGCAGCAGCAGCAGCAGCAGCAGCATCGGCATCGGCATCAAAATCAAAGTCAACGGGGGCCATTGGCGACATTGTCATGGGGCATGTCAAGGCGTTATTTGATACGCAGGCTGTCAATGCGCTGACAGTTTCCACATTTTTCATAACTCGTTCGTTCGGCCAGTGGCAGTTGCCAGTGGCAGCAGCAAAGTGCCGCACTTTCACTTATGGCTGTTGGTGTTGTTTTCGTTGTTGTTGCTGTACTAACAGCTTACAACAAGTACTTGTCAAATTCGTCTGTTTTGGCGGCTGCATTCCCCATATTGGTCCTCGATCAAAGGTGGGAAACAGTTTTGGCTTGCTTTGTTGCTTGTATTTGTGCTCAATACTTAGCCTATACATTTTTATGTATAGTACATATAAACTTATGAACTAAGTGGATGTGTAACTGAATGTGAAACTGTGTGCATTAGTGAGTGAACGATTTTGGTTATTCATTCGTCGCCACAACGCGACTCACAGCTCTTCTGCGTGCAGAAGCGATTCCGATTTCCATTGCAACCCTTGTAGGTGAATGGGCGGCACGCGCCCTTGTCGTAGTACCAGCGGGTTAGGGTCCTTGTCTGGTCCTTGCTGCTGCAGTAATTTCCCTCGTTGCGTCCCACATAGCAGTTGACATTATCTGCAAATATCGCAAAAGGAACTTGCTGTTTAATGAAGCAATTAATCGGTTAATCAATTCCTTAAAGTGCTCATAAATGATGCATTATTTCAACGCTTCAATGACTATTCCGACCAAATGGGCTCATTTGGTGCAATTAAAATTGGTTTCCCTAGGAATAAGCAACATTTTTGCTCTTACAATTTTGGCAAAATGTTGCACAAGTCAAAGCCAACCGACAACAATTTTGGCAGTGATTCCTAACCACAATTGCGTCGAAAATTTGAAGAGTGTAACAGAAATTAGATAGACAATGTTTATTTTCAAAAACATTTCCAAAAATTGTTCAAAGCGTTTCGTTAGCTATAACAAACAGCGTGCTGATTTGAAATTTTATTTTAACTTTTAATTTCAAATCTCTTGTGATTTCTCACAAAATGTTATTACGATGGATAACAAAATTCCATGAAACGTATATTATAAAATAATAAAAATTTTAATTGGCAAATATTTTAACTGTATTTTCTCAAAATTAATGCTCGGAAATGATGGGAAATTTTGTACATTAATTACTTTTAAATGTCATCTGCCTTATTGTCTATTTTCTAGATAGATAATAGAATAGAATAAAGTCAAAATCGATGGTCTCGTTGTGAATACCACGCAATGGAATGAATGTTTTAATGACTAATCCACATACCACACAGTAGTCAATGTTATTTATAGAATTATATAATATTTCAGCATAAAACTCATTATTGGAATTTATAGTTGAATTTCAAAATTGCCGGTAATCATTATACTTTGTATGGGGTCTATTTAATGGTATTTGTAGACAATAATTATGCTCTTAACGTACTTAGCTCTTTGCATGCGGCGTCTCCAGATCCAACTGCCTCAATTTCCACAGTATGAGTCAACAGTATGACAGAGATGAGGCAGACAAGTGCCAGAGATAGGAACGTCAAATTGAATTTCAAATTCATGTTTTTCTTTTCACACCAAACACCTCACAGCAAAAAGTAGCAGAATGCAACAAAACGAAGATCGACAAGAGAAATCTACTTGACTGTATTGACTGTTCCAACGGTTTCGTCGTATATTTTTAAGTACTTTGCGCGACTTTGACAATAGCCGCGACGTGGACCGACGAGTCGAGTGAACTGAAGACTGTCTGGGACATACTTTTAGTTTATATGCGAAATATGCCGGAAATTTTGACGATATTTTGGCCCGAACTCACAACGAGCATGTGGCTGGTCCCATTCTCGTGATACTTTTGTGGTTTACATTTTTTGTTGTTTCGAAAATTCGAAAATACTTTGAGCAATTGTCCATCTGGCCAACCATTCATCCATCCATCCATCCATCAATCTAGCCACTCGTGCAATCGCACAAGCGCTTTGTGTCCATACATGCTAAGTAGGGGCGGCTATTTTCGGTCCACAAATATATTTTGCGGGGCCCGGCAATTGCACTTAGCGTTATCTAGAGGCGTTTACTTTGCGCTCGTTTGCATAATTTCCAACTTATTGAATATATTCCACATAATTAATTTTTATTATTTGTGTTCCCCCTTTTTTGCAATCATTTGAATTAATTTTGATAAGATAAGAAAACGCCAAAGGGTCGGCCGGTCTCTCGGTCTCTCAGTCGACTGTCGACTGTCGACCCAGTCAAGGGTTCGTTTCCATTGTCTCTAATTACAATTGGGCGGCATTTGTTTATATATTTTTCAGTGTCACACCCTTTTACATAGTACCCATTTGACAAGTGATCGCCCTTTGCTTCAAGTCAAGGGACACTCGCAAAAATCAATCTTCATTTTAAATTCAATTTAAATTTCCAAGAGTATTTGATTTGCTGAGGGAAGAATCAAAAATAAAATACATATATTTCGACTGTGGACGTATTTCTGCAAAATGTCGATTAAATTTTGCACATCACAAATGGGGGATACTTACTCGGCACTTAATCAGAACCTTACTTAAGATTAAAGGATATACACATGTACCAAAAATACGCTTAATGAGTGTCGAAATGTCCTTAAATAAGAGATTGATGTGTCAGGTTTATAAATACATGTATGTATGTTGTAAGTGCCAAGGTGATTTCAGTCTGCAAAAGAGATTTCCAGTCCATTGAAGTTGTACGATTAATTGGCAAGTGAAAGCACCAGAAAAGTACTAATGAATGAATATATTTCGCGCAAAGACAACCATTAATGAAACTGACACACAATCACGCGAAAGCCAGTTCGCCAGCAGTTGCCATTGGCATACGAGAAATCAGGGCATGCCAACATACATTTTAATTGGACGCTCTGCCTTTAAAAGTTTCTCGCTTTGCGAAATTTATCAGGAAAAGCAAAAATTGTAAAAGGATGCAACAACCTCCTAAATGGAAGTCTTAACGAAAAACCCGGCTGAGGTATACAAACTCACTCAAGTGAAAGGAGCTGTCATGCTGACAATCACTAAAGCTGATCAAAGCACTAGCCAGCAGCGAACCACAGTAAATGAGTTGACAAATATGTGATGAATCAGTGACAGCAAATCAATATATGTATACTTAAATGCATGAGCCGCATCCGATGAGCCGTCGATATTATTTGGCAAAAGAAAGCTTTCGACTATCACGTACAATGACTGTTACTATTACTTAAGCAGGGTAATTAAATTGCAAGTGTTTTTCCTTCAAGATGCATTTTAAATAAGCAATATTCCTTTAAGATTGACTCGTCAACAAAATTGACCAGCTGATAAATACCGAGACGATTTAACGAATGGAAGGACACTTCATAATTCCAATACATAATTGGTCTTAGGGAATACAAAAAAAAAAAAAAAACAAAGAAGAAAAACCAAGTAACCGTTGATTTCAGCGGTTCCGTTAGCCGGCTCCGTAATACAATGTTGTAACTTACGATTTTCCACTTGTTTTGACCATTTGGTGATTTCTGATTTTTACGTCTTTAAATTTAACGGGCATTTTCAACGCAGCCGACCAAAAGTTATTTTTAATGGTTGCACTTGAACGTGCCGAAAGGCGATGCGAGTTCAAAGCATATTTTCGCTGACTACATCCATAATATTGAGCAGTAAAGGTGTGCGAAACCGGAACAGGTTCAAGCTCTGGACTCATTCGATACACAAATACAGAAAATCTTTACTTTTCTGACCCGCATCGATTCTTTATTACTGCAATTTTTTCATTTTATTATTTTAAAATTCTTGTTGAATTGCTTTTTGTAACTTTGTGACTCTTTTCGACTTTTGGGTTTTCCTTAACAAAGCCGCAAATTGAGGAAATGAATCATTTGAATGATTGACTTCCGGCCCTTTGCCGCTGCAGTTGTCAATAGAAGTGAAAGTAGTTTCTGTTTTTGCTTAATTTCAAATGCTTTAACTAAAGCAGTGTTGCATTTTTTGATGGGGTATGTGCAGCATTTATTCAACAATTTTTAAAATATGGAATTATGTGACACATTTTACAGCAGACTTTGACTATTGAAGCTGCAAATACTTATTATTGATTCCAATGGGTTGGAATAGCCAAACGGCTGGGCAGTTCCTTACGGAACATTGGCATAGTGACAATGAAATCTGTCGACACTGCCAAACAACAATCGAGCCGGAGGTGCTGGAGGTGCTGGAGGCCGACTTGCGGCTGTGTGTTCGCTCTGTTTTAGTAGAAATTTTACAATTTGCAATAAAAATTCCAGTTTTGCTTTTTGGAATTCAGTTTGTGCTTGTCTCTGCCTCTGCCTCTGCTCCGATCAAGAGCTGCGCCAGCTAAGCGGTCTGCGTGCTCGTGCTTCTGCTGTGTCCTTGTGCAGCAGAGAAAGTAGCCCGTTATTCAGCAGCTCGCCGAAGCTGGAAACTTCATGTGGCTACCCAAGCTTTCAGCTAGAAAATTATTATGCGTCGTGGAGACCGCACTGGTAGAGAAAGGCGTGCCAAGGAACAATTTAATAACAAAACATATTTCACTTGCATGCCAAAGTTTTTAAGGAATGCGCTGCAAACAAAATCGAATGTGCTTAACTCATCCATGTAGCATTGTGCACTGGGAGCACAATATAATACAAAACATATATATATTATTTTAAAGCCTTGACATTTGCTAAGCCAAAAGGACTTCTTATCCCATTGCGAGTTACGTATGTGTGTATGTTGCTTGCTTCGGTTCACCCAGGATAGCCAATGTCATGTTGAACTCGCTCATTTCCGACTCAAATGGATTTTGATTGTCTGCCCGGGCCTCCTACTGTCGCCTGACTTCTCCATCTCATCAGTCAGAGCCTGTGATGGTTGGAACGTGTCTGCCATTTGTCTGCACACTCGTTTGGCAGCCGCCACCAAATGACTTTCTTTTCTTAACCGTTGGCAGTTGGCCCTTTACTGTTGGCTGTTCGCTGTTGCTTTGGGGCCATTACGTTTTATTGTAATGATTTCTATTACCACACTGAATTCTCCTACTGCTGTTGTTGCCACTGCCACTCAGCCACTACCACTCTGCCACTGCTACTGCTGCTGTTCTTGTTGTTGTTGCTTTTGCTGCATGTTGCAGTTGGCACTTGGCAGCTTACGTGGCCATCGCGCTTAATGAGTAGTTATTTCCGCTTGTATTTCTTGATAATGCCAAGTCGTGCGAACATCGGCTTTTGTGGTAATCGGTGCTGTTCCGAGACACGTTCCCATATTAATTGCTCTTTATTTCCGCTGTGACATAAATTCATTAGCATGAATGCTTTCTAATTAAATTTATGCATATTTTATTTGCCTTTCTACACAGCACTTGGCTATATTTACGACACACTTACATATTTTTATAAATAGACTCTGCATAAATACTGACTAGGTTTTTTTTCTATACATATTTTACGCTGTGTTGAGTGCGTCGTATTTATGAATTTATATTCGCAGCTGTCACAACAGTGATAATATAATAAGACCGAATACGGAGAAAATTGACAAAAAAAATTATGTTGGCTCTTTATTTTTTTACTTTCCCTATGTTCTAAAATAAATACATAATTAAGAAACATTTGCTTTTTGGATGGGCGGCCTATTATCGCGAAAACCTCAGTTAATCTGCGGGTTTTCGCTCTTCGCGTGGTTATTTTTTCTTAATTAGATTGTATTAAAATCATACAATTGTGTAATATAATTCCATTACAGATGCCACTAATGAGTAGAATCAGGTATTTGCTTGTCATTCGCACAGCTCCTTATTTGCAATTAGTGCCGCAACCTCCAATTTTAATAGCTCTTCTCGCAGATGGCGCGCTCCTCTTTTATGTGGCTTCGCACAACACTTTCCTGACAGCGAGCGTAAATATAGTTGATGCTTCTGTATATCACCTACCCGTTGTGCCACCAAACCACCACCCAAACAAGCACAGGCACGATTCTCTGTGTGTTCCACCCCTCAATTCGTGCCACATGCTGATGATTATCAATTTGCGAGATTCGATTGCTGTATCAAATCGCTTAAGCGACTGGCAAGAGAAAAGGAATTCAGCCACAGACCGACAGTGGTTCAAGAGTCTATGAAAATGTACTTCACATTTTGAATAGAAATGATTACCAACTATTTGTTGTAATCAATAATCGAAATTGTTGTTTGCTTTTTAATTGTATTTGCAGTCGATCATACAAGTATTCTACACATTTTTCTGACTTTAAGCTGCTAAGGCAACGAAAGTTGAGTTGAACACAGAAAATGAATTTATAGAAAATGTGAATTATTTATTATTTATTATCCTTATTATTATTTTTATTTTTGAAAAGTTAAATCCAAGTATTTTTTACCGCTAGGTAGGAATTTTGTGAAACACTGTACGGCGCTCCACATGCGCTGAAGCAAATGGAAACTGCAAACAATCACATGTAAAGTGAAGTCGCTCTTGCATTGAAATACTCGTTTCAACCTCCCAATGGGGAAGCTGCTAAAGCGCTTGTTTGCCTTTAAAGATTAATGCAACCGCAAAGTATTGACTTTGGCCAATTGATGAAGTGACTAAAATGAAATTAAACTATCGCCAGTTTAATACAATTGCTGCTTGTCAGCGGTTGTCAGCAGCGCTGTAGAAAGTTGGCCAACTAAGTACCAAATGCTATACATTATGGCCAAAGTTTTAATGCAAGACGACAGCAGCACTAAAACAAGTAAGACAGTAGTGCACATCTTTTGACCACATAGCAATGCTTAACAAGTCGAATATTTAGGGTTTCTCTCTTAAATTACATATTAACATCATTATTAAAACCATATTTATTTTTTATTTTTTATTTTAATTGGTGTAACCAGAGTAAGGAAAGTTATGTAAATTGTTATGCAACAAAGTTGCGAGCTTGTTTGCGTACCAATGATTTATATGACCGCAAGACCGCGAACCCGGCAAACATTTATTTCACAGCCTCCTTCTTGGCAGTTAGTTATATTTAAATGATGCAATGAACGCGAAAGAAACGAAAGTATGGAAAACAATGCAAATGAAGAACACACTTTGAGTTGCGCATACGTCCGTTGGGACGGCCCCATTGAAATTCTAATAGTAAATGTTTACATTTGGCCAAAACCGCAACAGCTTTTCAACCTGGTGCTCTCCAAATTCTCAGCTGCTATAAAACTTGACTTCCATCGAATTTGGCACAAAAGTGCTATGAAAGCGTTTCACAAGTTGCCAAAAACTGTCAAAGTAAAGCGCACTTGCGATTCACGCTACACTATAAAAAAAGGTATATATATTTTGTGAAACGGACTTATTTTATAACCTTTTTTTATGTAGATAGCTTGAACAGGTAGTATTTTAACAGTAAAAATATTCCATTTAACTATTCTGTTTATTCAGGTTAACATATAAAGTTATCATAAAGTGCACTGCAATAAACAATATTTTTTTTGGAAACAAAATTATAATATTAAAAATAGGTTTGCTCAGAGCAGTGCTGTCTTTGCTTTCAGTAAGTATCTGTAGTTGCTTTAAACTGCCAACAGCAACATAAAAACTTGTCAGTGTTTGATAAGACTTGCATATAATATGTAAGTTTAGCCAACTGCAATAAAACAGCATATTGCAAAATCGCGGTTTCCGTTGGATGTTATAGTTGTAAAGTAGTTTTTGTGTTATCTCAGCTTTGCTTGCTGATATTCTCGTTCCTAACTAACCAAGTCCGAGCTTAATATTTAATTTTAAATTCTTCACATACATTGATACTATGAGTGCAATTATCATGCGTATATTGGTAACTTGAAACAGTGATATATATGCAATGACAAAGTAAAGTTTTGTGTTGTAAAGTTCCTCCCCTGATGGTACTTTAACCTTTCACTTGATTTGCATAATTAAATTCTAAGGCTTCCATTTGTTTTTGATACAAGACATTGCATAAATTGCATACTGAATGCAATTAATATGCAATTGTAAACAGTGTGTGGCTTCCGAGTTTGTGTGCGCCAGTGCAATGACTGAATTGCCATGTGGGAAATGCAATTGAAAAAGGTTGCCTACATTCCTGCGCATGACGTCGATATAAGATACAAGATACACGATAATATAAATGAAAGTCGACTCTTAATACACTTTACACATAATTTGGTTATTAATACCGACAACGAATGTGGAATTCAGTTAAAATGAAAATCAATTGCAATCAATAACAGACGTGTGTGTTGGCTGCTTGTGCTTTTCGGAGCCAAG
The DNA here is from genome assembly GCA_035041595.1 of Drosophila basisetae. Lineage (NCBI taxonomy): Eukaryota > Metazoa > Arthropoda > Insecta > Diptera > Drosophilidae > Drosophila > Drosophila basisetae. The sequence goes on from JAWNLB010000070.1 coordinate 7,765,885, forward strand.
GAACGTGGATGTTCTTATTTGCATCCAAGTGCTGAAATGCACACCTTTCAATGTGTCTGTCGCTCTGTGTGTGTGTGTGTGTGTGTAATTTGTTTTTCGCATAAGAGGGGAAAAATAGTCTTTTCATATGCGCTGCAATTTTCTCGCTCACTTCAATTATGCAAATTGTGTGTGTATGTATGTCGAAACCAATTCGCGTTGCTTGCCAGCTCATGTGTGTCGGCAGTTTGTGTGTCCATGTATGTTTGTCTGTCTGTCTGCCTGCTGTTGTGCAAACCAAATAGCGACGGGACGCATCAATCGTGGCTCAATGTTGATGCCAAGGAAATGCGCATCAGCTTCTGCATTTCCAATCGGCATATGCATCAATGTTTTACATGCAATTAACGTTGCTGTAAACGATCGTTGTGTGTGTGTGTGTGTGTGTGTGTGTGTGTGTGCGCGATAAACAATCCGACAATCCTATACTTGCGATAAAAACAATGAGAGCTCCAGCAAGTACAACAAGAATATTAATAATGGAACTCGTCCAGAAAAAGCAGTTGCAAGATGAAGCAGAACTCATTATAATTTTCTTCATCAGATTTTTTTTACTTGCCATTCAATTCGTTGCGTTGCGTTCATTAAAAGCACTGATGTGTATACCGCATGTCCTGCGTCCTTTCACTGGCTCTGCCAGTAATTTAATTTACATGAGCTGCTTCATCTCCGGCCGTAGCAACTGGTCGCAACATTATCCATCGCATAAAACTTTTGCCAGTGACATTTGCCAGGACTTACCCCAGCGACAGCTAGCTGCTCTGCCTCTGCTGTTAGTCCTATATTAATTACTAATGTGAAAGTTTTGGGCTGTGTGCTGTGGGTTATGAGCACATTTGGGTCTTTCATTCCATGATGAGAGAGTATGAGCTGAAGCTAATTTTTAAACTTGGCCAAGAAGTGTTAACTCAATTAATGCGTAAAATATGGTTAAGTCTGGAAATTCTATTAGAGCTGTTGGCAAAATCGAAATTAATATAACTTTAATTGGCCGTAAGTCTGAGGTCATGTTCCAATTTGCTTTGAGTTTGCCGGCCGTCTTAATTGACTGCCCTAATCAGGCAGATAGGCAGGCCATGTAGAAGACTAATTGTGTGGACTGTGAGGCGAATGATCCTGTGGCGATTTGTTTACCATCTGTCTGAAGAGTAACATTAGACTTAAGTGGGTCAGGCATTGAGTCTTGAGTGCATACAAATACCAACTGCACAGCTTGTTGCTGTTGCGTTTGCTATTGTCTCTTGGCCTCTTAGCCACTTTGGTCAGTGGTCAGACAACCACCGGTAACGGAGACAGCCAGCTTGTGATAATCCCAAGACTTCGACTTCGCCATCGAGTTGGCCGTAAAAACGAAATGTTCATTCAATTCGTCGAGTCGAGTCGAGACGTAAAACTGAAATGTTACATTATAAAGTTGGCGGCTAAGGCAGAACGCGATTAAATTTAATTAGAAAAGATTTTGGCAACAAAAAGTTTTATGTGCCACTATAATGGTGCAAGTTTCATGCTCGGCATTTTCAATTGAAATGCACTTTAGCTTCAGCTTCCCCTTTGCCATTTCAATTTCTGCTAACTCATGCAGGCATCAGGTATTGGATGGGAGACCCATTGAAATTCAATGGCTAAAAAAATGTTACACGGAACTCGCATCAAAGAAGACCAGGCATATTGAATGGAAAACTGGTGAGGCAGCGCAAATTTGATGGATCACCAGTCGCCAAGCAGCCAGCCCCGTATATATATACGTCGACTGAAAAGGTCAATTTCGCCCGCCTATGGTTCATATTTCATATTTTATAAGCTGGCAGCTAACATTTCCCATTGATTTGATAAACTTGGCATGATTTTTGTTTTGTCAGCTCATTATTCGTCTTTCACTTTGTGCGTTGCCATTTTTGCCCATTTTATGCTATGCCACGCCCCACAATGTAACGCCTCAAAATGCCTTTTACTTTGTGGATTTGATGCTCAGTTTTTTATTTTTTATTTATACATAAATAAATGTATATCTACCCTTGCATCGGTTATCTTGATATGCTAATAAAAGGTGTAACACATCAATGGATAGTTCGCTGGCTCTTGAGTCGATAGTCCAATTTCTGAATGTTTTATTATCGGTGTACTTTTATGCATAGCTAGAAAATTAATAGAACTACTTATTGCCGATAAATAAGTCATTTCAATTTAAATGCCAATATTTCAAAATGTCCATAAAAAGTGCACTCAATAAGACTGTTTTTAGCAGTGTATTAGTAAATCAAGCCAAATCTACAATCGACTAAAGAGAGATTTAAAATATAAATTATATTATTAGTTTGGCCGTTGAGGGTATTTAAGTGTCACTATGATTCAGATATTTTTGTTTTTTTTTTGTGCTTTGCTGCTACTTTGAATACCAATGCTGTGAATTGGTGGTGGCGCTGTTTTTATGAAGAAGCAATAAAAAAGTTACTTTATGCGGTCTATACGTGAGTTCTTCTGTCCTGCTCGCACACTCCCTAAACACGCCTGTGTGTTGTGGTTGTCTGTTTGTGTGTGCTCTAAGTGCGCCTTGTTGAGGTAACGAAAATGTAGATTTAGCTAACCTTTCATCTGTCTGCTGCCAACCAGCCAGCCAGCCACTGCTACTGCTACTGCTACTGCCACTACTACTGTAGATGATTCTTGCGATTGGGTCTTGCGTGTTATGCCGACACTGGTAGTAGCAGGTAGCAGGCAGTAGACAGCAGACAACCGTATTAAAGCAGCTCGTAAAAGGCTCTCATACCTCGGCGAAATGCAAATGTAACGCCTGCATAACAATGAAGTTGTGGCCCATCATTTACTGGCAGCCTTATAGACAGAGACAGAGTCAGCGACAGAGACAGAGACAGAGACAAAAGCGAACGTATGCATTATATTTTGATTTCAAACAATGATCTTTTGCACAAATTGCAGGCACGAAAGCTTTTTAAAGTTGGCTAGATGAACGCCTTCCAGGTTAAAGTACAATAGGCATGATGCTAACCAGAATGTTACGCTCAGGTGTAATTTATGCATTTAGTCTTCAATTTGCGCACGTTACAATGCCAGAGCATCGACTTCTTCGCCGGCCATGTTCTGCGTCGTGGTAGGCATCTTAAATTTTTATTGCAAGAAAAGCGGAATCCTCAGTAATTGCTCTCTGGGCGCACATAAAAAGATGTGTAGCCAAGTAAGCAGAAGAAGCAGAAGCAGAAGAAGCAGCTTCGGGTATCTACAACCCACTACACGCAAACTATTACAAGCTTGTCTAATGCGCAAACATCCACCAACACGCACACACACACACACACACACACACACACATACACACATTCTCAAACACACACAGAGTCATACGTAGGCAAACAAACAGCAGGTGTGCGAGTGAATGTTACGCATTTCTGTGTGTTTTTTGAAGAGCCCCTTGATAGCTCGTTGCGTCGCTGCTGGGCCAACAGAGTCTAACAGTAATCTGTGCGCCAGCAGCTGTGCTACATGCTGCAGGTGCAAACTGGCGTACAGTTCTGTGGAACTGAAACGCTTGCGTAGCCCGGTCGGAAGTAAGTCTATTCATCTACTCAGCCACTCCCTTTCTCTTGTGGGCGTACTGCCAAGTTGTTGGCGAGTTTGGGCCTAATTGCAAACGTATTTGAGTGGCATTCAATAAAGTAAGCGAGTGCTCTTAAGCTCCATCGGGCAGTTCATAATTCAGGCGCCAACTTTTGGCAACAATTGCGAATTGACAAGCTTATTAATCGCTTAATCGGCTTGCAAAGTTTCATGTAAATCGGCTGAAATGAGACGACACCCGGTGGTATGGAATGGCATGGGTACGTGGGCGGGGTCTGGATCGGGGGAGTTGTACGCGCGGGGGGCAATAAACTTTTCGCTTTGCCTCTGCCGGCTGCCAAAAGTTTTTGATAATTGCGCTCAAATGGCCCCGACTAAAAAGGGTTGCTCCCCAGTTGCGGGCGAACATTTGCTTGAACTTGGCACAATCCATTGCTTGGCTTTGTGGCAACTGGCAACTGGCAACTGTGCCAAATTGTTTTGTTTTGGGGCTTAGCTTTAATGAGGGCCGCAGAAAAAAAGAAACACTTAATGACTGAAGCACATCATACTGTCGACAGGCTTATGCAGCAGCTCGCTGGAGTCCCCGCCACCAAAAACAGGTCTGAGAGTTAAGCTGAGTCAATTCTCAGTGAGCACAACTGTTCCCTCTAATCACAACGTTCGTTTGCATTTCACAATCTCATAAATAGGAATAAGGCAAAGCTCAATTCTATACGGACTCCTCCATTCCAATCTGCACAAGTCAACAGCAGTTGCATTCGAACGAACCAAAGCAATCTGGTGGGAATTTAATTTCCGTGCTGTGTTTATGCTTGCCAAGTCGCAAATTATTTTGGCGTTGGCTTAGCCAGAACTCTGCGACTAACTGCCCGCTTTATTGTTGCTGGAGGTGTGTTGCCAGCCAGAGCTCCTTTTCATTTCGTTTAGTTTCAGCTTAAACTTCACTTCTTATGGCCAACAAGGACAGCAAGGACAATGGCCAGCAAATAGATAACATTAGCCAGTATATACACAAGTTTGTTTTTTTTTTTCTATTTTCTATTTTCTATTTTTTTTTTTTTTTTTTTTGTGGAAGCGTTGCAAGTTTATGAAGCTTGGGTATAGGGAAGCTGTTGTCATGGGCGTGGTATGCCTGTTGGTGCTCAGCTGGCGGATTAGTTGGTTAGATTATGGGGTGTCGTGTCTATAATTTGCCGTCTCTTTGTGAGTGTCTCACAATCGCATCTGTTTCTACTTTGAGCGTGGTAATTTTATTCAATTTGACTGCTACTTGTTGCCACTCGGTCATCAGCTTATGCTTTCCAATCGAAGCACAATCAAAATGTTGCCTGCAATACCAATTTATTTATTCATTACACATTTCCAATTTGAAGTTTTAAATCCCAAAACAACACACAAAAACAGCAACAACACAAATTTAAATAAAAATGTAAAAAGAAAAAAAATATAGCGTGAGTGTGTTTTGCTTTCGAAATTGTTTAGCCAAAATGTATGCATATTGGGCCGCTTTGTAGGCAACTTTTGAAGTTGCTCTTTTGCTTTTGCTTTTGCTTTTGGCTTTGCTGCCCGATGCTCACCTGAAAAATTTCTGGGTAAACTTTTCAACAGTTTGTTATGTAAACTTTTTCGCTCTACGGCTGGTTTGGCCAGCTGTGAGCCCCCTTGAATGCGATTTATTCTATTGCTGCGGGCCATCTTCCTGTCGCATTCATTTTCCATTGTTTTCCCAACAATGACTTGCAGTTATCCTTATAATTCGTATTATTGCATGGCCTGCAAAATATTTCGTAATTCCTTTTATATTAATAGTAAATTATGTCAGATGTCTCGTTTCTATATACTCGTATCAGCAGATGGTTCGGTTTCAGTTTCAATTGTATTGTGAAATCATTGCCGAGAATCGTTCGTTGCAATAATGTATATATATTTTTGATAAGCATGAGTCGAGTCGATATCGTCAGCAAGACGAATATTTTATACGATTATAGCATCGGCTTAATCATGCTGAATTTTTGGATTATCACTTCAAAAGTCAATTGATATTTATTTAAAATTATTTCGAATGAATAATTTAATTGACTGGCTCTTCGGTAACCAATGTTAATAAACTCACTTGCTGCAACATTACTGCTAATCAAGTCGATTATGAGGTTTACTGTTTGCATATGTGATAATCAGAATGTGCTCATGAAATGCCACAATATGCTAATATGCTAATAGGACCAGTAAAGGAGTTTAATAAATATGTGAATAGCACACAGATGCGCGCACACACACACACACATACACACCCAATACAAATTCTGCCACAACAAGCGAATGTGTGAACAAATATTTGCCAGGCCACAAAATCATTGCGCAAATATGCAAACTATGCGCGACAATGAAACATTTTGCATAAGCAGTTGCAAAACTTTATGGAGGCCCGTTTGCACGGCACAACGCGCACCAAACCAACAACCAAACGAAAACAAGCAACAAAAAAAAAACTGAGAGAGACAGAAAAATTGACAGCATTACGACATTTGCATACCCTTTAAAACATTAAACGACACTCTTACTGGTTCTGTGTTATTCTGAGTATATAATTTACATACCCCAGACTTGACTAAACAAATGCAATTATTTCGAAAAGTAATTATGTGATTGCATAATAAATATTTTGAAAAAAGCTAAAGTTAAATATTTAATGGTTTTGTTCAGTTCAATTTTTTGCTTTGTGTGCGTTCCAAATTTAAGGATAATATTGTCATACCCAGTGTAAGGCTTTAAAAACAATTTCCAGGCTATATTATTGTTGTGGGGCCAATAAGCAGCCGTCTCCGGTTTATATTCATTTATTTATATTTTTGTTGTACGGCAGAAAAAGCTGTGACAGCTAAAATCAACAGTGGTTGCAGTAGTTTTTTTTTACGGCAACCGCGTAAAGTGACAGAAAAAAGTAAGCTTTTGTTTGTTTTTTTTTAGCAAATCGACATTAATGTTAAAGAGGAACCGTCGAGTGGTAGTCGTCAAATTGCATAGCATTTGTAAACATTAAATGCAATCATTTGATGAAAATTTCCATGTACACTAGTATGCAAGAGTTTTGATTGACTTTTTAGGGGCGGGCACCGCAAAACTCAATTTCAACTCAGATAAATCAAAACTGCGGCGGCTATTGATGGGTAAACTTAACAAGAAGATTACCAGATTGCTTGCGATTAGAGATGGGGCGTGCCTTGGGCGCATTTAAATAAATAATTTAGCATGTGTTGGATTTAAATTAAAACCCATCCTGCGACCAACCAAAGACGTTAGTCAGGAAGCCGCTTCATTGCACAGTTTGGCCTAACTCAAGTGTGATTAATGCTGAGCGAGGCGTTAGATGAATACCTGTCACGCCCACAAATGGGCACACCCACACAGACACACACATACTCGTACACACAGATTTTCACCCGGTTTTCATGTTTTTGGCAATCAGAAGTCTCAAGTCCTTTAGTGGCAAGCAAAGGGGTTTCAATTTGATTTAATGATGCCAGGACAAATTCAACGCGTTAGCGACACCGAAATGGGGACACAAAAGTCAATTCCATCAAGTTCCGGATGATGCATTGAATAACAACGAGTTGGAACCTGGGCGGCAAAAAGCAGATCCGACAAACACCATCGGTACGCAGTCCACTTAAACTTTTGCGGTGTCTACGGCGACGGATGTTGCGTTTCACAGACGCCACGGGCGAGGTTTACATGTCAGCGTAAATTTCCGTTTCAGTGCCACAAGTTGCCTGTCTGCACACATTCTTCCAAGCACGCACACACACACACACACACACACACAGAGACATGTGTGTGTGGACGTGCGTGTGTGTATGTGGTCTATGCTTTGTCCTGCAGGTGGTAGACTGTCAATGACTTCATGCATAATAATGAGCTCGAATGTCCTGTCCCGCCGCGCTCAGCTCGAAGGAGTTCTGTCTCCATCTAGTTTGTGCCTCTGATGTCAGTGCCTTGGGGCTGTGAATCCTTTCGTCCGCATTCGTTTTGCCATTTAAGTTTAGATTCATTGAACGATATTGCTTGTCGAACACACATATAGACAAGGCTCAAATATAGCCAGGGGCAGCTACTTGACCTCTCTTTGATCAGATTGTTCGTGTTGTTTGCTTAGCATTTTGTGAAAATGATTTTCTTTCTGGCTAATATTTGGTATTGAATGCATAACTTTATTATTTCTTGAACAGATGCGTTTTTGGATTTCGAATTTACGAATAATTGATAGAAGCAATTGTTTCATCATTTCACTTTGTTATTCAATTAAAATGCAAATGCCTCAATATCTTTCATTTAATTAAGGCTCTGAATGTTATCAAATATTCATTTGTGCATATGAATGAATGATGCTAATTTCTGTGTCATAAATATGCTTATTTGATTGAATGCCCAAATTGAAATGTACAAAGCCCAATAATATCCTTAAAATGCAAAGCAAATGTTGAAATCTCAAAAAGGATTCACTTTCACGGGTTTACCAATGCTGAAATTGAAAATAACGACTGCAAAACTAGCAACTATAATCAAATGAAAAATATAAAATAAATTTATGGAACAGAAATATTGTTTCATGGAATATTTGAATGCGGCTATGAACACAATTTATTTCATTTCTTTTTTCGATCTAATCAAATTTTATTGAAATATATTCAATTTATCTTCTTGGCGAGGAAATGTTTTTTGGTAGGTGCACGCAAACTGTCTCACAATTGGAATTAATGAGCTCTACTTTAATCAAATTTTCGCCACCGAATCACGTTCATTAATTTTGTACGCAATTATTATTATGATGCTCCATCTTTGGAATGCTCGGGCCTTTGTTCCCGTCAGTTAAGCAAACAAAATACACACAATCAAGCGAATGCGGCGCAAATTACTTTTCATTACAAGTGTTGAATAAGCCGGGACTGACCAGCATGGCAAGTGTCAAGTGCCGGATCCGGCTGAGCTTAGGCATTTAAGCACAACTTCATCATCATTAGTGACTAGAACTACAATGTTAACAAGTAATAATGATATAGTATGTTCTCTGCTCGAATAGTTGATATCCTGCTCTCAAGTGTCAAGTGAAAGGCATTTGTATCATTTGTCTATAAATTGAAATTGAAATTTATTTGAAAAGCTTTCAAAAAAGTTGTTATCTTTACTTATTTAACTACATTAGAAATGTGTACTTAAATAACAAAAAATGCCTTTGTGTAAATTGAAAGTCCCATAATGAATTATTTTCTTTTCATATTGTATTTCCTGATAGACGAATTGACTCCTTCGCAGAGTGTGTTGTATTTCGAGAGTGTGTTGCCATATCTACACTATTCAATGGGTACAGGGTATACAAAGCCTCTCATAATGCTGATTATGCCGCATAAATACAAACCAAATATGTTAGCCAGTGTGTGTGTGTGTGTGTATGTGCCGTTGTGTGTGCTTATATCCTGCTGTGTAATGAAATCATATTGAGTGTAGATTAAATGGCGGCACGTCGACATGTTCACGCATAAAAATCCATTAGATGCGGAAATGTGCAGATATCCAGTGGGCGGCTCTTAGCGTGTGTATGTGTGTGTGTGTGTGGGTGTGTGTGTGTGCAACGCAATTATCACAGTGGCAAATGCTTAATATAGTCACTACGATATATAATCACCCTTATGTCGCTAAGAGCACTTCAACAAAACCTACAAGCTGAATAAATATCATTGACTGCGATGCGCGCCCCGCGGCTCCCACTCAATGTATTTAAATGTTTACTCTACATGGGTACATGTGTTTCAACTTAACCCAATTTTTATTAATTTCCTTTCATGTTCAAGTACAAAACGAAGGATGAGTAAGAAATGTTCTTACTCGCAGTGCCACAGAGAGAGAGAGAGAGAGAGAGAGGCACAGTTCAACTGCAGCGTTCGAGTGTGTGCCAAGTGAATATGCAGTCAAGATTTGATTTAGCTTTTAATTCATATTTATTATTTTATATTTTTCAGTGCCTGCATTTGCAACGAATCTCAACCGACATGCTGCATAAACTGCGGTTGAATTTCATTTCTTCAGCAACAGACAAGACAACTTGAACAACAACAACACAATCGTCAAAAGATAACTCACACATGTGGGGCAGGAAGAAATCTTTGCGGATGGCTTAAAACTTACATGAACTACGCCAAATTGGCTTTCCTCGCCAGCCTCTCGTTGTGTGGCAGACAGTCAATGGGAACTGTGTGCGGTAGGCGGCAGGCGGCAGGCGGCAGGCTTGTCAAAGTTTGTGTGAGTGGATTGTGGGTGACTGAAGCGTCGTGCTCATAAGTCATTCATAGACCCGCCAGACTGCTACAAACAACTATCACAATTTTTGCAAACTTACTGTTGAAATTATGTATGAACAAAACGGATGCAAAAATGCATGTTATGACAGTGCGAAAGTTTCTTCGAGCATAGCCACCCCCACCTTAATGAGACACTGACTACTGACTACTATTTGACATGTGCACGACTGCACTTGTCTGGCAAACAACTGCGATTGTTGTAATAAGACCCCTGTGATATATTGCGCATACGCCTCGTGGGCCGCCAGACAATAACTCAAAATCCTAACGTCGTAAGCCAATTTTCGTTGATTTAGTTTATCATCAGCATCCACATCGGCATCAGCAACAATACAAGTACCAAATGCCAATGCGTCGCTTTCTTTCCCCCACAAAGCTTGAGTCGCAATGGCAATTTGATTTATTTGCACAAATTGCCCCATATTACATTATCGCTTTGAGTTCCACTATACTTAGTAGACCGTGTGCTGATGTGCGAGTTTAGCCGATAAGTTGCCAAACGCAATACCTTAAAGCATGCGAATCTACTTCTCCACTTCGAAGTTGAACTGCTGCCACAATTCAGAGCATTTTTCAATTACTTGAATCGTTTGGATGGACGACATTCTGCAGAAACACTTACTGCATTCCGAAAGTATTTTCAATAAATTCGAAACTTTATCTTTATTGAATTTTATTTGCATTAAACTGCTTTGGTTGACCCTCGCCTCAGATTTAGATCAAACACTGACAAATGGCAGGGGAAATGCTTGAAATAAGTGCGCAAAAACTTATTTGCCCCAAGGCGTCCAATTGGATTCTAATCCAGAACTTGATGCAAACTTCATCAGCATTTGCTATTACGCTGTACGCGTGATATTTAAAATGCCAACAAAAGCAGACCCTTTTGGGTTACCCAATCTGAAATCCGAAATCGCGACAGGTGTCAGCTGGAGATGGGGCGATTGCGATCTGGCCCGATGCGCTTGATTTGGTTGAGGTGGGTAGCCAGTCGTTTGCATTTTATTCAGCCATTTAATTGAAATTCAAATTCTGATTCAGATTCCAGCAGGCGTTGCAATAATTACGTTGTCTATGCATTCAATCGCGCCTTCTAAAATACAGCATGACTAATTTCAATTAAAATGCTGCCAGCAAAACCATGGTAATTTAATTACAAGTTGTAAATAATTTTGCCCAGCAAAGGCAATAATTATTCGCATCTAAACAGATAAATTCCACTAAGGGTATGCGTATTAAAACAATAAGAAACTTTAAATCGCACAGTAATCAAGCTATTTAGTCTATTTAATTTTGTTTTGCTTATGTAAATTTATTTTATAAAATGTTTTAATTAACATAAATAGATTAACAAAGTTGTTTATAAGCTATGATTTAATATAACAATTGACTAAAAAAAATCGTATTTAAGCTACGGCTTTATACCTTTAGACAAGAATTTGAAATGCGACATTAAACTATGAGTTTATAAGTAATTTATGAAAGTTACTGTTTACTCATTTGGTATTCAAATTTTTCGTAAAATCTGATTTCTAATTCAATATTACTGATTTTGTCTGTAAAAGTTGGGCTGCCTGTTAAGCTTTACCAAGTTGCCACAAAGTTGAGTCTTTGTGGTTGTTAAAAACAGAACATTCTTTCAGCATTGCCATAAAGTGAATTTGTTAGCAGTTTGGTGCACTTAACGCATTTCGGACTTTTCAGAATAATGCAAGCTTTTTGACTCGCATTGGTTACAGTCAACATTTTCGGGGAACGTGGAACATAGCAAAACCATACTTCTGCCCAGCCACACAATTTGTACAGTTTTGCACCGTGGAAAAAGCAAACGAGGTCGAGGAATGCACTATCCACGCCCATCAGCATTATCCATCCACCCAAAAACCCGTTGCTCTGTTAATTAATTGTGGCTGGCAGCTGGTGCGGCTTTATGCCCGGTAGATTCATAATGGAAACCAATAAATTCGAATCGGTATCTTGACCGCTATCTTTAAGAGAAACAACCAGGTGCGTTGGCGTCAATTAAGTTTCAGCACGTTTCATGCATGTATGCGAAAAGTTTTCGCTCCAAATGAAGCGAGGGTCAAGTCAAATGGCGACAGCCATGGCCATGGCCAACTAAACAAGAAGTCACAAGTTGAAAGGTTGAGTCGAAATCAGGAAGTTCATTAAATAACTTTTTTCTTTCGCACTTTGTTAACGATGTATCAGCTTCTGATGAACACTCGGACGTACACATATTGAACCAACTGAAACATCTTTAAGCCGGTTTTCCTTTCAATTCAATACACTAGCCACAACATGTTGCATTACCCAACGCTTACTTAATTTGAACTTTTATTGCATGTTGTAAACATTTCCCGAAAATGTTTTCAGTTTTATTATTCACCATAAAAATCTGGATTTTTAATAAAGCTTTGAGATTAATCCACTGAGCGATTTCAATCCTTGTTATGCTTCCAGTAAATTTAACTTTATTCTCAACTTTTTGATCGTATCCTACAAGTAAGGGTATTTAGTCCTCATCTTTTTGATTAAATCTAAAGTCAATTCTCAATGTCAGCATTTAAGGTATTGCAATTATTTAGAAATTTCAATTTGCGTTCATTTTACACAAAGCAGACCAAACCGAATATGTTTTTCTAGTGGTTTGTTCTGGTTGCCAATGCTGCAAGCGAATTGCTGAAGCAAATTATTTGCAATCTGCTTTCAAGGCAATGTGCGCAACGAGTCGGATGCCATATAAGTTGATGCCTGCATATAGTATTGCCCGATCGGCAGACTTTGCTGCGACGACTGTGGCCAACTTGAGTGAGGATTTCGATAGGCGATTGTGTCCGGGGCAATCTAATAGTTTTCCATTTCATGGGATTGCCACTGAATGAGTCCAGGCAGAAGTGCCTGCCAAGGTGGCCAGGTGACTTTTGGACACATTGCCTGCTCAGCCGGAGATTCGAAACGAGCTGCACATAATCGAGGACGAGGCAAACATCAAAATGCTGATTGAAAATCAATTGAATGCAATGACTATGCACTTACTTCCCATCTGCCTTATGAGCGTGTCTAATGCGATCTGCTTAGCTGCAGCCTGGTTTTATGTTAATGTGTTTTGCTGACAACAGATTTGAAAACCAATTGGAACTCATTTCAAGTCCCTTCAGCTGTTGCCACACCCGATGAAAAAGTTCAGATTTTAGCAACTCAAATTACATTTGGCTTGCATTAATTTCGGCATCTTATTGGGATAATTTAACACATAAATAAAATATATATATATAAATTCAGTAAAGAAGTGTCGAAAACCCTTTTGTCGAATGTCAACAATGCTAGGCCCTTGACTTTAAGGGAATCATTTATGTGTGCCTCGCTTTAACTCATATGAAGTTTGACATATGTTGCAAGAGCAGCTGAGCATTGCGTTTAATGTTGCTGCTTGTAATTTTGTGTGTTTTACATTGCGGCAACATGCACACATTCAACTTTGTTGTACGCAATAGTTTTGAAATTCGAATTACAGCAAATATGAAAAAAAAAGTATTGCTATGCAAATATTTGCACTTCTGCAACTGATGGCGCCAACGCTACTGTGGCCACATAAAACTTGCACAGATGACACTATGCAAATGTATTCAAAATTAGTTTCCATTTGTACATTTTTATTTTTTATCAAAGTCTTTCCAGAAAAACTAATGCAAACACACCATGCACATGCGGCACTTGGGGCAGCTGGCGGCACTAGGATTGATAGCGCAAAAAAGTTAACATCAAAGAACGAAAATATTATAATAATTTATATATATTGTACGTAATATTATATATACATATTAAACAATGCAGTTGAATGCGGTTAGTGGACATGCGCATATTTTATATGACAAGAAAAAAAACTCATCCAGATGACACTTTAAAACAAAAGCACCTCAACTGCCTGAAAATAAAGGTGTATTATTACTTGAACTGGTCCACAGTACTGTCGTTTATTAATTAGATTATCTTATGTTATAATAAAAGAAACCAGTGACCTTTTATAATTACACAAATCTACACAAATTATTTTGCCAAAAGTCACGAAACATATTTGATTCGCAGTGCCGAATTTTGGCTACCCTTTTGTGTTCATAATATGTTTCAACGCATAATTCCATACAGCTTTTGATTGCAGGGTATTCTTGTTTGGTCTTTATAAAATAAAGAATTAATGGAGAATACTTTTTTTGCTGTAGGGTATCAAAACAGGAATGAACAGAGTAGCTACACAAGATACTAATTAAGTCATAGGATTTTGTGTTGCCCAAACCAGGGGCGCTTTGTGTTGCGAAATTTTCATGTCGGCTTTTGGAAAACATTGCCACAAACCAGTCGTTGTGAAAAGTAAGCAAAGCGGCAACTATGAAAAAGGCCAAAGGCGACGTGACGCGACGCGACGCAGGAAACGCAACGCAACTGTTCATAACTGGTGGCAGGTTCCATTTACAGGTCCAAGTTTTGATGCTTGCTCGCGTTGTACACTGGCCACACACAGCGCTACGTCGCATCATCATCACACCCATCCAACCAACCCATTCAGCCCATAGCCCTCATGCCACTGCCCAGAGCCCTGAATCCAGGGACCAGAGCTCACGGGCCGCAGAGCACACAACGGTTTTTGTTCCGTGTCGCTTTTGTTATGGGCCTCCTTTTGCTTTTGTTTTTGCTTTGTTGTATTGTCGGGGCAGCTAATTAAAAATTGTTTAAGTGTAATATGAAGGCAAATTTCAGCGCTTTTCTGACTGACCCGTCACATAAACAAATCTGAATATTTTACCTGGACACGCGGCTCCTTGTTTTGTCCCGGCTTCGTTATTTTATTTTATTTATTTATTTTTTTTTCACACAATTTTTCGGGAGCATTAAACGCATTAATGTCGACAAAGTACCTTTTATTATTGTGCAGCCGGGCAGCAGGGATGGTCCGGCATCCATAGGGACATAGATTAGGTGGGGGGTGAACATGCTGAAGTATTTTATATGCCGCCGTGCCTCGCGGCAAATGACCTTGTGTCGCACCAGACAGCCGATTGCGCCGCAATTAGCTGCACAACTTCGCCTTAAGATTAATGGCACTTTCTGGCAAAGTCCTTAAAATTGTCGCTGCCTTATTGACTATCGCCTCACGGACCCGCCAAACCACCGGCCAACCGACCCGTCGGCGGTGTCAATAAAACGCTTGTTTTAAGTGCATAAATAAAAATAATAAATGATGTTGCTAGCCCCGTCAAAAGTTTCTCAGAAAACAGCAAGTAATTAAGCGCATAAAATTTATGACAACTGACAATGGCACATTTTGCACTCAGTCTTTAATGCCGTGTGCCTTGTTAAAGATTCACACTGAAATTCCTGAAGGATACTTGTTGTGTTTAGTAGGGTAATCTGGATACAGCAGGCTGATACAATTTGTAAAATTATCAAATATATTACAAATACTTAGAAAGGTGAGTTTCCCTTTTGAGCATTGGTAAATAATGACTGAATGAAACCCCGCTGGTGTTCAGCGCTCCTTGTTCAGGAAAATCGGGAATTGTTTGCAGCCGCATTTCCTGTTGCTAAGTTGAAGCTCGGAGCGTATCTATGTCACACAAATATGCAGGCCGTGTTGGTAGGATTGCTCATTTCCTGCCGCCCATCAAATGTGCCCTCTGGTCCTCAACGGAGGTTCCCAACTGTCAATTGGGTTCACGTGTCGCCCGCGCTGCCCTCGGCTAATTGCCGGACTAATGGCCAGGCGGTAAGCATGAAAATCAAAGCCCTCATCAAGAGATTAAAACTTTAAATGTTTTGCCTATAAGTGGAATGGGTTGACTTGCGTTGTTATAGCCACCCAAAAATGATTTTGGCCATTAATTCGATTTTGTTGCGTATTCAATTTCAATTGATTGCTGTTTCAGTGCGGGACACTGAGCGAAACTCATTCGCAAGGAAAATTGAGATGCTTGTGCTGTTGATCATTTTCTATAATTTTCCATTCCGCCCGCACATGAACCGCATTGCAAAGAGCCGTGTGCCGGTGCGGGCATAAATAATTGCCGTTGACAGGTTGATAAATGAGTGTTGAGCAAAGTTAATGAAACTAAAACACGGCACACGAGCTCCGACTGCTCGACTGAGTGACTGCCTGACTGCCTGACTGACTGCCAGCAGTCTGCCCAATATTGTTGTTCTCTTGTTGGGAGGCGCTTTTTAAATTAAGATAATGCATCGGGCGGCGACACAGTGCGTATGAGTAACGCAATTTCCGTGCACAGCTCGGATGGGTAAGTACGATGGCAACGGGCTAAAAACACACAGCACAGCTGCTCTCCTCCACGTCTAGATTTTAACAACAATTTTCTAGCTAATGCGAATGATAATCGCCCATAAAATATTGGCAGCCATTAGCGTGTTGCATTTGCGTATTTTTCAACTGGAAATGCCTTGTTTTGCTACCCAGCTCAGATCTACAGAGAAAAAAAAATGAGCAATTGCTTCTCGTTTTTAGTTATGCTATTCCCAGGCTTGCAAAGTTTTCCAAAAAAAAAGAAAGAAAAGCAGACAATAACTAGTAACTAACGATAAAATAAAATAAACTTTATACGCAAACTTTATATTGAAGTCCCCAGCATTTATAGTGACTGATATCCGGTTGCTCATACAGACGGAGAGACAAATGGACATGGCTTGATCTGTTCTTGATCAAGAATATATATGTACTTTATGAGGTCGGAGATGCTTCCACCTGCCTTTAATATACTTTTGCAGTAACTAGATTATACCCTGCTTAACCATTGTTAATGAGTTCAGGGTATACAAATATATTATATATTTTGGGAAATGTATGGGAATGGTAAGCTCTGCACTCTGCACTCATTCACCCAGTCACGCCCCCATTTTGCATTTGCAATTGCAGTTGCAGTTCGTCCACAAATCCGATTTCATTATGCAGAACGTGCGGCGAATTAAAATTAGATTTAGCCCCAACGACAACTTCAATGCAGGCGTTTGCATTTAGTTGAAAAGGCGAATGTTCCATTAGCGCGGTGCGGCAATGTGCGTGCTAAAATTTCAGCACAGTGGCATACAGCATGAGGTGGCATGTATGCGAGTAATTTACGCATTTGAGAGATTTGCGCATTATCTAAGCCGTCAGTTTGCAGAAATCCTATGCGGCGTATGCGCAATATGATGCGCTGCCTTTGCCATTAGATATGCGTGTGCGTGTGTGTGTGTGAGTGTTGGCGTGTGTGGTGGTGTGTGTTCAAATGATTAGCTTGACACACATACACACACATGGAAGCCCAGCCTAGTTGTTGAGGCTGTTAATATAATCAGCGCTTGACAAGCAATCTTCTGTCAGGGATTGACGCTGAGTGTTTTTGTTGTTGTTGTTGCTCTTTCTGCTGCCTGCTCTATCCGGCATTTGTCACTTGACTTAGTGTGTGTGTGTGTGTGTGTGTGTGTGTACGTGAGTGTGTGTCTCTCTTGGCCGTCACGGCAAATAAGTTGCTGCCTGCTTGTTTGTCAGACGTCGGCCCTTTTCAGATTTATTATGTTGATGTCGCGTTGCTGTGTGTAATTTGAAATTATGCGCGGCAGCAGCAACAGCAGCAGCAACGTATGCTTAACATAATCAAATAAGTCCAATAACTCATACGCAGCGTAGAAATTCAACGTTGCAGCTCATAAAAACAAACTTTCAGCTGAGTGTGTTGAGTGTGCGCTCAACTTTTCATTATCATAATAATTTCTAGCTGATTTCATTTCCATCCCAGCAGCAACAACAACCTGTTTGGTTATCCGATTGAGACGCTCAACTTGGCTTTTCAATTATGTGCTCCAAGCTACGTGACTATCGCGCATAATGTGCATATAGATATATATATATACATATATATATATGTATATAGATATATATACATATTCCATTAGGATATGAGTACCTATGTGCTGTGAATCCGCACACACCTTTTGACGATGGCTCATTTTTGGGGGCAACTTTAACCGGCCGACGCATTTAAAGGGTCAGCGCCAGCCGCCAGCAGCATTTGCTGCGAAAACATAAAGAAAGCAGCGATGTGGCTTCAAATAAAAAAATGTAAACAGTGGGGCGCATCGCACACACGGGCATCGTTGGAATGGCCAACATTTATAAGTAACACACACACACACAGAGAAGGGTTGCAACAGCCAAGTGTAAAACGTGAAAAGTGCTGCAACAAATGGGTTCAGCTTGGGTTTTTGGTTTAGGTTTAGGGCAATGGGACAAACACACACACACACACACACACACACACACACACACACGCACGCAACCAAAGCAAACCCACTTAAAGCGAGCTAAAGAGAGAATTTCCAACAGTATGAGTAAATTTCCCTTAAAGTGGAACATGCCGAAGAGCGCATAAACGACGACGGCAACGAATGCGACGCCGACGATGCGAAGCCGAAGCAACACAACGGGACACAGAGGCTGCGTGCTGTGTGGAAGACAAACTTTGGTAGCAAGTGTTTGGGGCCCATTCAGTTAAGATGTGCATTTCCAGCGGTGCGAACGTGTCGCGGGCGCGTCAGCTGGCCCACTAGCCAACAAAACAAAAAACAAAAAAACCAAAAAAAAAAAAAAACGCAACAACAAGCACATCACATCCGCAACAATATCCAAAGTACCAAAAAAAAAAAAACGAAGCTGTTGGCCGATTGAGTGAATTTCGTGAGACGCGCGCGCGTTCAGCTCTAAGTATAAACAAAATAAACAAACAAACAAAGCGAGATACATTTGTATACCGAATCATATTCAATTCAAACTGTTGATCAAAGGTGCAAAAGTGAGTTTGAATTGCGATGCGCGAGCAGCAATAACAGTGCTGCCTGACAACAAGCGGCAAAAAACGCCGGACGCAATGTGACTTGTGTGTGCAACACGGTTATCGGGCAGATCGATGAGATCGAGACTTAGATCGTGGGGATCTTGTGTGCCGCCCAGGCGATGAGTCCTCCCAATTGTATATAGTCAATATTAATTAGCGGGCAGTCTTTTTCTATATCGTATTCGTGTAATATTTGTGTGTGTGATTCTCCTACTCGCCCTCTCTCTCTCTCTCTCTCTCTCTCTCGCTCTCGCTCTCTATCTGTCTCTGTCTGTCCATCTGCCTCTATATTTCGGTATTTCATACGTATATGTGTACAAACCAAATAAATCAAAACCAAAGAAAACATAACAACATAAAAATATATAACAAATTATATAAAAATTAATTAAGAGACGCGCGCGCGTTCGCGTTCGCGTTTTCCTAGCGATTTAAAACGCGTTGGCAAACACACACAAGTTTCGGTGCAAAACGGGTAAAACATAATCGAATTATTGCGAATCGCAAAACTATGCTAGGCATTAGATAAATTATTTAGATTTAATTGGGTGTAAGAAGAACACGAGAACACAGAAATCAATTTGAAAAGTTCACAAAAAGGAATGCAAAATTCGTCGGCGCCATTCCCAAATTAAATGTTCAATACATAAATGTACAATATATATTCAAGAGACGAGGCTAGCTGTGCGCCAGCATGGGACCAATCAGCCGCTAACTAAACACAGATACAGATACAGATACAGATACAGATAACCACAAAATTCAGACAGAGAAGTAGGGGAATAGAGAGGAACAAGAACAGCAAAATGGACTATGCGAAAATGGAGGCGAGCATCATCAATACGGGCAACATCAGCACCGATGACTTCCTGGCGGTGTTCACAGCCAATGCGACGGCAGCAACAACAACAACAACACCACTGCTCAACACGGGGAACACCCTCAATCCGCCCCTGGTCACAGTCGATGGGCAGGTGCAGCTGCAAAATCTGTTGGATCTGCCAGCGCCAGTCAATGATACGATTTATCTGCTTAATGGTAGCTTCTACAACAGCAGCCTGCAACTGGCGGGCAGCTATTACAATCAGACGACGGCCAATCTCAGCCTGCTGGGCAACAATGGCAATGGCAGCAACAGCAATGCCACCGAGCTGCATTGGGATGGACGCTATCCGAGCGGATATACGCTGACGCACATTGTGATCGCCTCGATAATTGTGACCATTCTGATGATCATCATTGTTGTCGGCAATATGCTGGTGATCATTGCCATTGCGACGGAGAAATCATTGAAGAACATACAGAATTGGTTCATTGCCTCGCTGGCCGTTGCCGATTTCTTTCTGGGACTGATCATCATGCCCTTCTCGCTGGCCAACGAGCTGATGGGCTATTGGATCTTTGGCAGCTGGTGGTGTGACATACACTCGGCCATGGACGTTCTGCTGTGCACCGCATCCATAATGAATCTGTGCCTCATCTCGCTGGACCGATACTGGAGCATCACCAAGGCCGTTGACTATCTCAAGTCGCGGACACCCGCCCGTGCCGCTATCATGATCACAGCCGTGTGGATAATGTCGGCACTCATCTGCATTCCACCGCTGCTCGGCTGGAAGGTGAAGATGCCCGAGGGTCCGTTGCCAAAGTGTGAGGTGAGTGCATCAATACATCAATGACTGCAATTGCCAGCAGTTTTCGCGAGATATGTGAACGAAATTGACTCCAATTGTCGGCAATTGATGCGGCATGCCACTTCGCAATTTGCCTATTTGCGAACAATAAAGTGCCACTCAGTCAAACACACATAAACAAACAGCCCCTATGTAAATTTCTTGTCTTCAACTCAATATCATCCCCCATATGCTCAACCTTCTCTATATTTGCCAGCACAATTGTCGGCCCATTTTAATGCGCATTATTACAGGATCTGTGGCGCGTTGCAGAGTCAGTCTAAATCCCACAAATATTTATGCATATGAGCTTAAGTGTTGTGTGTGTGTGTGTGTGTGTCTGTTTCTAATTTGGTGGCCACCCACTGAAACAAATGGCAGGTTCCAAAAACTGGGCAATAACCCATCAAGATTTGCGTGTTTCCATGCGGGTCTATCTCTCAGTTCCTGTCTCTGTCCACCAATGCCTTTTGCATACATTTACATTTTCGTTGCCCACATTATGAATGTGTTGCGCCCTTTTCGTAGCAAGCCGGCTGGAAAATTCACAAGAGACATTCCTTGACAGCAGCAGCAGCAGCAACAACAACTCACAGGGTGAGTTATCCGAGCTCATTTTGTCGCTGTTCAAGTTTGAAAATGCTTTAAATTTTTGCTACAAGTTCGAAAGCATACTTCAAACATGCGGCAGGTCATGTGGAGGGCAGCTGGGCAACTGAGCAGCTGCAGACCGTAGCATTCAATCAATGTGTCAATGAATGATTGACTGACAGGATATGCTGCTCCTCCGCCAGGCGAAATGCACTGCGCAGTTTCCCAAAATGAAAGTATGAAATTCAAACGCATAGCTCAGTTGGAGCAGAAAGTGATTAAGCGCTTAGAATTTAAATGTATTCAAATTCAACAAAAATATTTATATAAACGTTGGCAGCTGTCTTTGTGTCAAGATGAACAGCATAAATATTTATTGCACTCCACAATAAATGAATACTGAACATTTTGCAAATACTCGTATCCTGTATCGCAACATCTACACAAAATTCTTTAATTTTTTGCCGATTCGGACAGCTCAACACTTTAAATAATAATATAGAAAGATAAAAAAACAAATGCGAAAAGAACTCTATAAATAAATACCACATTTTAAAACAAAGCGGAGAAAAAAGAGAGAACAAAGAATAGATTGGCATGCTTACGTAAGTTTTGGCCATTCAAATTAACCTTGAGACAATAAAAGCCAACTCATCTGGGTGAACGGGCGGTCAACGGCCAGCGGACGGCGGGTTATTTACGGGTGCATGGCCGTCGCGATGGTCCGCCAAATGCGACGCATTAATCAAGACTAAGTGGCCAGGATAACGTGCAGCCAACTGCTGGTCAGTGTCTCCTGGTCTCTTGGCAAAAACAGTTTCTCTATTTTTTTTTTTTCAATACGGCTATAAACTGGAGACTAACAGCACTATTTTACAATAAAGCGCAATAAAGCGCCAAAATAAAAGAAGAAAAATACTCCCCAATTTGAGCAGCACCAAAACAACATTTTTATGGTTGTTTAAAATGTTGTTTAACGGTTGCTTATGCTTATCATACTCAATTAGAGAAATTTTAAATTGATTTTCTTGTTATTTATTGGTTTTTTCTTCAAACAAAATATTGCTGCAATTTGATGAATGAGAGGAATGCCTCTGTTGGGTCAATATTTCGCTTCCAATTTCGAGGCCACATCCGAAAATACCAGAATCAATTATTCTCTTACGCAATTTACGTTCAGTTTCATTTTGCAGCAAAATGTTGAGTTTTTTTTCCCATTTTCAAGAGTGTGAATAATGTTTTTAATTTTTAAATATTCAATTCATTTTAATGTGTATAAATTCCATATGATTTTTGATGTTGACAGGCTTTTATACCATTGCAGATGGTATTTAAATTTGCAGCACATCGAAAGAAACGTCCAAAATATATATATTCCTGATCAGACAGATTTGACAGTAAACTAAGTAGCGGATTTCATTATATGTTTGAATTTATATAAAGAAGTCCAGCAAACAAAGGAACAGTTCAGAAAGCCAAAATACTCATTTCCACAGCTGCAAACAGAGTATTAAAGTAATTTGAATAACCAGCATTTGGGCTAATTTTGAAAATCGATGCTGTTTAGCATATTGAGTTACGCTCACCTATTTAAACTTGTCGTAATACTTCAAACATAATGACCAGAACTGCTACCTCTGACAGAGAAGAGCAATTAGTAGCATATCTCTTATAGCCCATAATAAATGGCTTCCAAATGCGGCTCGAAAGCGACCGCAAAACCAATCAGTTAACCAGCTACCCGTTGCGACCGACCTGTCAGTAAAAGTCCCTGGCCTCTACTCCCAGACCAGACCAGACCAGGCCACAGCAGACCATCATTAAAAATGCCGCCCAACGTAAAGCCAAACAATAACGTTGTCGTTTACTGAGGCAACGCCTCCAGGCGCCGTTTGCTTGCTCCCGAATGGGTGTCGCGAATTTAAGGGTCCAATTTGCAAGCGAATCGAACAGCGCCCATAGCCACGCAGGCAGACAGAAACTAAAAGCACACACAGACCCTCACACACACACACACACACACACACCGGCAACAGCACACTGATACACAATGGCAGGGCCTGGCTGAACATTTTAATTATGACACCATGTTGACATGTTTAAAATTGTTGTACGTCGTCGTCGTCGTCGTCATCGCCGTCATTGACATTCGCACAGAACATTGAACCGCAGCACAAGCCACAGGGAACAAGCACCACTGAGTGTGGCACGCAGCGAGTGGAGGAGGAGCGGCTGAAGGGTGGGGGGAGTACTACACGACCTGTCGCTGATTTGACACTTGCCTGTCGCATTTAATTAATAAAATCACATTTTAGAGAATTGGGCCGATGATTTTCACTGTCAGGTTGCCGCCTCCAGCTAAACAGCGGAAAAACAGCTCAACTATGTCGATGAAAAGCGCTTTTCGATATACATATTTTTGTGTTTGTCTAATTATATTGCGAATATATACGTGTGTTGTGTAAACATTGTGACAGACGCAGCCTGTGAGGCAGCAACTGTTGCAAGTTTTCAACTGTTTCAACTGTCGGCGAACTCTGATTAAAGTTGCTTTCTTTTATGCGGCATTTGCCTAATGAGGTGTTGGTAATTATGCATCTGTCTGTCTATAACACACACACACACACACACACACTCTCACACACAGTGGCATATGTGTGTGTGTGTGTGCGTTTATGTGGTTGTGACCCGGTTGTGGCTGCTGTGTTATTTTTGGGTTGGCGCTGCCTAATGAATCCCGCGGCGCTAGTGGCATGTAAATCAGCTGCTATTGTTCGTTAGCTGGCTAATGATTGAAATTTGGCCGTTGGGGCAATTTGATGAATTCAATGGACAAAGAATTGCTTTTAAGTACATAATTTAGTGCATTATGCGCACAAAATGCAAACAAGCAACAAATATTTAAGCAGCTTCTCTTCATCACTTGAGGGCCATCCCTTTGTGGCAATCACCGCAGGCACAAAAGTACCCTGATTATTGTAATCCGTTAAGGGACACAACACACACACACACACACACACACAAACTTTTATTGAAATATTAATCGAACTTTATAGGGCATATTTGCGGTCAAGAGAACCACAATGAACAAAAGAGAACTGAATAGAATTGGACAATGAAAGAACAGCAAACAGCAAAAGGACTACTGCTCTTTAAACTTTGTGCCCCAAATTCAAGTTGTTGAAAACAATAGACACTTTCGGTGGCATTGTCAACGACAACATGTCTGGCAGCAGCAGCAGAAGCAGCAGCAGCAGCAGCAGCAGCAGCAACAGCAGTTGTCGTCGGCCCAAGCTCGAATGGGTCGACTTAAAATATTGTCACAAAGAGTGTGGCCAAAGCAACGTTGCGTATGTGTAATGTCACGATGTGTAAACGTTCTCACACCCACCTATACACACACACACACGCATACACACAATAATAACTTAAGTCATCGCCTAAGTAGCTCATTAGCGCACCAGAAAGAACGGCTATCTGCGACACACCGAAGATTATATACCCTTGCAGACCGCAGTCAACCCGGTAACATTGAGATTTCACTTTAAACAAAACCGGCAGATCGTTCCTATAATACAGCAGTCCATTGTTAATGGTATTTTGTGCAAGTGTGAGTAGCAAAATAACATAATTATTCAGTGAGTTTCGTTAGGATACATTAAAAGTTTCTCTTTAAAATTATATATATTTTTATACATAGAACAGATTCAGCTGATATACTAATATATTTGCAGTTTCATGAAGGTAAAACTAATGCTGAAAAACTAGTTCGAATTGAAACAGGCATATAGACAAAATTGGACTCGGCTAGTGAAGCTAATCATGAATTGATACGCCTTGTGGGTTCACAGACGAGTCTTTCCATGCTCAAATTACATTATATTACAAACTTCACAAGAAAATTATAAGACTCGCTGTGCAAGGGCATAAGGCATAAGAAGCAAAGTTGAAAGCAGGCGACACTCATGCCATATGAGGCCTTGTCTCCTTGGCCAGCGGCAAGTTGCAAGAGCTTTAAGTTGACATTCAGCTGCTGAGCCGCCCGAGGGATTGAGTAGAAAATATCAAAAGTGGACTGGCCCACTTTTTGATATTTTCTCATTATTTTCCCCCCGTACGTGTGTGTGTGGCAGTCGAGTGTGTGTGTTTGTAATTTAGGCTTAGGTCTTTGTTACATTACACACACTTGACTGGTTTTGCTTTAAGTCTGTCCTTGATATTATTGTTACTGTAGTTTTACATGCCTTCATATTACAAGCCATGTGTGTTTTTATGTGTGTGTGTGTGTGTGTGTGCGTGTGCGTGCTTGTGTGTGTATGGGTATCCTTTTTTCTGCGTTATCCAAAAATATATAATTTTTTTTTACATTTTTCATAGAGCAAAAAAAAAACTCAACTAATGGTCTCTGCTGTAGGGCTTTGCCTAGCATTATGGGATACACTGAGAAACGTTTTCTTGGCCATTACCGACTGCGTCAGCTCTTAAGATCATAATCAGTAGCATTTACTTTCAATCAAATTGTGGCAACTTCCCCTTGCCACTCGCTTATAAATCCCTTTTGCTGTCAATGTGCGCGCATTGAACTGCGTTATTACATCCTTGATTTGTTTCTAACCGGAAATTGTTAAAGAAAATGTATATATGCTGGCAAAAAAAACCACCAAAATCAACAAAATCAACAAAATCAAATAACACGCATACGCCGAGTTGTCTCGCTGCCACCTTCCTTATGCGCTTAAATCGTTTACTAATTTCCGCTAACGCCGCGAATGCGGCTATAGATATGCGCCAGCACGGTTAACGGGGTCAAGACAACATATTTTAAGTGTCCGCTAAGCGGCAAACTCGCAACACAACACACACTCGCACATTTCCCAGGTACATTTGAAGCACATGCTTTGGCGCGCATAATGCGAGGCATAGTCAAATATTGACATTGGGGCTTATGGCGCACGCACCACTCACTAACTGATGCTTGCCATTTTGGCCAGGCCAGAACGGGCGACGAGTCGAGTCGAGTCGAGCAATCCGCATGCTTAAATTAAATTACTGAGCAATTCTTTCCGGCTGCTTTCTGCCTCTTTATTGCCGCTGTGTGTGCGTGTGTGTCTGAGTGTGGCATTGTTCTGCCGATTGCCCACGTTGCGTATACAATTTGCGGTTGTTTCTTAAACAACAAACGACAAACAACGACGACGACGACGACGACGACATCACAACTTAAACTTCATTTGTAGTCCCCTGTCCTCGTCTGCTACTCGCATTTTTGCAGCTGTGTCGCATATTTCGACAATGGCTTCCCGCCATTTGGGGAGTGTGTGTGTGTGTGTGTGTGTGTGTATTTGGTGCTCTACGATTTGATTAAAATAAAGAAAAGTTTTAAGCTCGGATTAGTGTCTGAATTTGTTGGCGCACCGCAGTCAGTCAATTGTTTGGCTTTTCCCCTGGCAAGGGTCCAGGTCTATAAGCGACTGGCATCTAGCTTCGGGCATCTGGCTTTGCGCGCATGCTTTTTAATATCCTCTGGCAGATTCTCTCAAGAGATTCGTGAAGTTAAAGCCGCTCGCTTATTGCTTATAGAATTTGCATTGCATACCCGTTGGCTGTCTGAAAAGTTTTTATTGCATTCCCATAACTGCTGCAGCCCATAGCAAGAAGACATTCTTACGCACCCCTACATCTCCCCACGGGGAGTGGGGTGTGGTGCGGCGGGTTTGCGTACACATAGCCTTAAGCCGTTGCAGGCAGACAAGACACCACCACCACCGCCTTGGAGCTGTTACTCATTGTACTCTACACAAAGAGCATTTAAATCTTGATAAGGAATGTGTAACGCATTGCCAAAGAAGACTTTACGAGATCGGGCTTGTGTGAATATAGATGCATTTTAATGTTTAATAGCGTTTGGAACGTTTCAAAAAGTGAATTAAAAAAAATTAATTCTGTTCATTCTGCAGCCCTCATAGGGTCAGTTGAAGGGCATTAAACTTTCATTGTAGCAAACTTCTTTTTTAATACCCTTGTAAAAGGTATTATTTAACTTTATTGTTTGTTCATGTTTGTCGTTATTCTAATCGCACACGGTACTCGCTCTTGGCTCGAAACTTTACCACTGATACGGGCAGCAAGAAATATATATACACATGCACACACACACACACGCACACACACATACACACACTTAGTCACACACACGTGAGCCAAGAATGCAGCTTAATACGCGCTGATGTCATCTTGTATCAAGATTCTTTCATTTGCAAAAGTTTTCAACATACTTTTTGCTGTCGTCTCTGGTAGCCGAAAAATTCGCACGCGTATTAACTTTCACTTGCCAAGTAACATAAACAAGCTTACGACAAGAGTAACAAGAACAACATCAGCAAAAACACAAGCAAGAAAGGCCAATGGAATATAAAACAGATTTGAAATTTATGAGTTCTCGCTCTCACATTTCACCTCGTCTACGGCCACGCAGAGAGTTGGGCAAAGTAAATTAAAGTTGGCAAACAAAAATTGTAAAATAAAAAATAATAATAAAAAAATAAATTCGCGAAAAGAAATGCTCCACTACCATGTGGCTGCAATAGTCGAGCTTATTTGAAATATAACGTCATAAAAAAAGTAATTTCTTTTATTTCAGCATTTGTAAATAATGCAAATTAAATTATCGTTATTATCACAGATTTACTGAATTTTGGTATATAATATTTAAAGCTTTTATTCATCTGTTGATTTTCAGCAAATCCATTTTAATTCGTTTCCCAACTACGCTTTGGCACCAGTTCGAGTTCGGCACTCAAAAGTGTTATTTTATTGCAAATTCGCGAAAAGTGTCCTCGATTGTCGCAAAGTCGGAAAGTCAAGTGGCGCCTAATTGGCAAAACAAGCAGAGAATCGCAAATTTCAGCAGAAAATGCACGTTTACTTCACTTTCACTCGCACCACTCCTCATTACCCGGCTCCCTTCTGCTCTTTCGCTAATCATCTCAGCTTGAACAGAGACAAATTACGTAAATCGCTTATACGTCCGCACTCTCATTGGTCGTCTGGCATTTGCCGGGGACTTTGCGATTTTCCATTCCGCTAGGTCTTTTTTGAAATCAAATGAAATTTTGAATGCCGCTCATTCACTTTTAACCAGGCATTGCGACGGCCTCAAAACGCCATATTCAATGGTGGGTTTCTCTCTTTGTCCGCCTGCCCACAATTTGTGGCCAGAAAAGCTACTTGAGTGTTGAGATCCTCAATTAAAGACGGTTTGTTTTGCTTAATGATGGAGTTAAGCATTCAAGGGATCCAACACTAATACACACGCAACCACGCACTTACACACACACACACACACACACGTACACACATTTTGTGTCCATACGCTCATAATTCTTAAGCAAAATTCCCAAAAATTGTCGACATTTATGACAACATTTGCATACATGAACACCATAAATTAACCCCACATGTGTGCGCCTCCCCCTCCACCACCAACTCCACCATACCCCACAGAACACCACCCAACACCTATAAGCGGCAAGCACCGCCGTTATTATTCTTGCTGTTGTTGTTGCTGTTGCTGTTGCTGTTGCTGCTTCGTCATAACAATGTCAAAACTTAAATATTGACAATGCCATCGACATTGACGCCATCGCCGTCATCGACAACGGCATCGCCGTGCCCTGGTTTTATAGCCACGCATAATTTCTCGATATATTCACTTGTGTCAAAGTCAGAGATTTGGAGAACCCTTTCGCACGGCACAACATGGTGCGTCTTTTTGCTCAGCTTTTATGTGCAAATTGCGCGCAGTAAATAAAAATAAATGAGTATGAAAATTTTTACTCCTATCAGCAATATTTTTTATTTGCCAGCTCGGCATTGCGGCACGAGTCGACCATGAGTCGTCCAACCTATTGCTGCCACACATTCTCCCGCAACTCTCTCACATCCCCGCTCACTTCAACCATCGCCTACCGTAATAATCGTAATGAATGGCTTATCACGCCAGCTGGCATTGTCAACGATTTTCCATCAGTTGGCGCCTTTGTTGGTTCGATACACTGCGAAGACGGCGGCACGGGAAGCAGCTGTAGCTGTAGTTTATAACGGGGAATGGTGGATGGCGGTCGGCTCGTGAATCGCAGGAAATGGTTAATAAATGAATGAGTTGCGCAGTCGACGGGCTCAAGTCATCGGATCAACGGTTCCGCCAGACGTCGCGTCGGCTCGCACGATTTCACAACCAAATGAAATTTAGCCATAGAATTTAATGCGTTATTTGCCGTAAAATGTGCTTTATAAGACGACCAATATTGATTTACTCAACCACCAAACAAAAAAAACGGGAAAAAACAACAGCATCGACTTTTAGATAATTGCCAAGAAAGAGAGCGAGAGAGAGAGAGGTAGAGGGAGAGGGTGAGAGGCGATAGCACATGAGTCCCGTCTGCCATATGGAGATTTATGGCTGTTGCTGCAGCGGCTGCTGTGAAATCAAATAACAATTTCGCTATTCATTAAATTCAACTCAAAAGCCCCACTTTAAGGCGCTGGCATCAGCCGGCCGGGATATTTACGTATGTCTGTATATTTATTTGGACCTTTAAAATGGAAATGGGTTTTGGCTACGCTGCTTTGTCGCAGGAACATAAACACTTACAAAAATGCCGCGACAAAGTAAAACAATAGCGAGGAAAAGTGTCATTGCCATTTGATACTCTCAAACGATGGCATGTTAAATATAGCATCCAATTTCCAAGCCTAATATGTCAATTTTGCAAGACTGATCGAGTCTTAGCAAGTAATATACGCAAGCAAGATGAAGTCAATTAGCCAAATAACGCTCTTAACACGGTGGGTAAGAGTCATGTATTGAAACGGAGTTGTGTAATTAATTAATATGAGACAAGAATAAAAAAAGAAACTGTTGTGCAATCTTGCTCAGTCAGCATAAGGAACATGAGGATTTAATTATGTAGATTAAGTGGAACACGAGTACAATGAATGCAAAGACACGTTTGGGTGATTAGTTAAGCGAGGCGCTGGAGATGAACAAATTAAAGCCACACATCAATTACCAAACTCAATAAGAGGTTTAAGAAAGCAACTAGAAAGAATCAAATGAGAATTGATCGATATGATGATAGAAATAATAAAACAGACAACTATAAAAATACTTACAAGCCTGATTTATGAAATTGTTACTCAGGATCAGTCATAGGATGAGTTTCTATTATCCTGTCTGCGTGATTTATTTAAAAAAAATAAGTTTGATATTTCATGGATGAGAATCAGAATATTCTTTCAAGAAAACTTTTGATATTGCAAAGATTATTTGTAGGCAAAGTTTTATATTTAGTGTAAATTTGGCACAAGTACGTAAGAAAAGAGAAAGAATACGCAAGTAGTTATTGTAAGCAAACGCCCCAAATGATGTCATTCTTTTTTTTTTTATTGCATTTATTATGGTTATTTTATGTAATTTGGTGTAACATATTTTATTTTTTTATGTACATTTTTTTTCAAGAGTATTAAAGGTTCTTTGTGTGAGAGCTCTCTTTGTTTTTGTGCTGTTCACAGGCGGCATAATCCATTTTAAATAAAATTCCAAATGAACAGACACAATGAAGGCAGCCGAAAACCTGCACCATCCTTTGTTGTTGTGGCGGTCGTTTTTTTTTTTTTTGCTCTGCCGGATCGGCGAGGCAGACACACTTAAAACATGAGCACGGAAAACATTTACATAAAATCGTCTTAGCGCATTTGCCGCCTCATCGTCATCGTCATCTTCGTTTTTCCTTTCAACGTGGCCCTGACCAAGGAGTACTGAAGGAGCCTGGGAGGCAGGCAGGCACCGGAGAGAGCAACGTTGCGCCTTTGGGCCAAATAAATTACATGAAGTGTCGTTGGGGCCCATTCTGTGGCCCATTTCATCGCAATTTAATATGCGCCACAAAAACAAAAAAAAAAAAAATGGCAAGCAGCATCGCGTGTATAGACAAACTCGATGGGCGTGGTCGAAGTTAAGGCTGGGCTTGGAGCAGTTTGAGAGCACCATATTTACGAACTAGTTGCAAGCAGCAACTGATCCAGCTAATTGCATTTTCTGCCAGCTAAACACTCAACGAAGCTCTAACTTTTAATTCGCATTTTATTCATTTCATTCATTTTATACTTTACAGCAGATCTGGTTTTAAATGGGCGCTTAATTAACATTTGCTCAGAGCTGAAGTAACATGTGCATTTCATAATTGAATTGAGTTTACAGATGTATTGCGTAAATAAATTTCGTTTGTAGTTAAAATTTGTTGTTGTACATGGGAACAGAAAACTTTCACATCAGTTGTGCCGGCAAGCGGGCAGCCAGGCAAGCCAACATCAGTGGCAATGGCAGTGGCAGTGGGTCATGCTAGGGGACTGACTGGCGTGAGTTCAGTCCGGGCCATGTTTAATACTCGAGAGAAATCAAAACATAAAAACTTCAAAATTAAATGGACAAGGGAGCTCAGAAATTGGGTGTGGGAAACTGCGACTGCGACTGCGACGGTCTGTTGTATATCATTGAATGAATAGCAGAAAAAATATAATTTAGCACGTGAGCTTAGCTTTTCAACAGCTTTTAAAAACAGAACAGAACTGAACAGCTCTGAACGGAACGGAACGGAACGAAACAGAACGGAAAAGACCTGATTTATGCAGCTTCTTCTACTCACTCATAGCTGGTAATTATGTAAAAGTTTTTGTTGTTTCAGCCGCGCAATTTTTTATGGTAGTGGGTCCATCCGTCCGTCCGTCTGTCCGTCCGTCCGTCCGTCCGTCCCCAAGGGTCAATTTTAATTACGCTCATTCGGAGCCGAAAAGGAGACGCGAAATAAAATGAAACGAAAACAAAGTAAAGCAAAGCAACACAAAGCAACGCAACACAACGCAAAGCGCTTAAAGTTTTTTGACAGGCGGCAACGAAGTGAAAATTGGTGCCGCATAATTGAAAGCATTGCTGACCTGAAAGCCAGGCTAAAAATTGGGTTCTTTGGTTGGTTGGTATTCGGGAGCATAATTAAAAATACATTGACATTTAATGGCACGTCGTATTATAAATATTCAATTTTTTGCCTTGCTTTTCAGTTTTTCTCATTTTTATTTGTTGTTGTAAATTTTTATTTGTGTTGTTGTTGTAATCGCTTTCATTCTTTATTGTTTGTTTGGCTCAAAGTCATTTTGAAATTCCGCTAGCATATTTGGCCGTTGGGTAAGCCTTTGACGTGCCAGAGCACCTTTCTGGCCCGTCTCGAAACGCGCAGCATACTTTTCAGCATTTTGAAATGCCGTGAAGCCATTGGCAGCCAATGCGGCGCATTCTTAACAATTCATTTGCGAAATTCCTTTTTTATTTTGCATGCCAATGTCCTCCACTCAGCAACTCAGCAGCTCAGCAGCTCAACAACTTCGACGCATCTCTATACTCCCTTATAATCATCAATCATCATAATTAAAGTACTTCATCGTACACATTGCGCATACGACGCACCGTTCCGACTAAGTGACTCATTTGCACCCCAAAAAAAGCAAAAAAACGACAAGCACACTGCAGTCTTCACTTTAATATTGTCATAAAAGCTAAGTCGCTTTTGCTTTTGATTAACCCAATGGCACACCAAGGGGGAAGTTTTATACAGATTATCCTTATCTGAAAATTGTAACTACAACATTCATTGTCACTTTATGTTACACACACACACACACATATATATATTGTGGCGACCGAAGAAAGTTAAGCTCTTTGAAGATTTTCCAGAAATTCTCAAATGCATTAAAGTTGCCAAAGGCACTCGTTGCCACAAACGTTGCTGGACCAAGTTGAAAGCACGATAAATTCATTTTGGGCTTGCGCATCCTTTCCACACAGGGACAATAACTGTCTGCAGCATTTGAGGCATTTTTATTTCATTTGGCTTTATGAAATTAGTAAACGCCTGCCGTTGTGATTGCGGCAGCCGCTTTAAGAAATTCCTCTCTAGCAAGAAAGTCCCCACAGAGTGGAGCACAAACAGTGTGCGATGTTTTTTGTTTTCTTTTTGGGATTGCTTGTTGTTTTTGTTGCGTTGCGTTCGTATAAATGTTATGATTTGATATTATGGCCAAGCACGCCTCAAAGACAAATGGACGGAAATGGTTTAGTCCAGGCCGCTGCCATGTAGCTTTGGCATTTGTTATCCTTTTTATGAATTCGAGCATGCAATGAGGATGCTCGTGTTGTGAGCCACAACAGCAACAATACGAAGAACAATAAGCACAAAGATAGCGACCCCCCAAATTAAGTGTTGAACGTCATTGGAATTTTGATTGCAAATACTTGAAGCAAAAAATCTGATCCGATGGGCAACTTGGGCTGGATACAGAGATAAAATCAATTTTAAGCAGACATTCATAAATATCATAGCCAGAAGGCATACAATGTAAGGGCTTACAGAGGAAAGGAGCCTTTGCCCAAGTTAGACCACACCTAAATGTGAACTAATTTGGCAGCCACGTGTTTTTCATCTTCCAAATCATAAAAGCACTGGCATAAGGCCATTCACTTTACACACACACATACACTTTGTGTAACGGTAAGTGGCCACAAATGGCAGCTGCCTTACAATGCTTATGCTTACGAGCAGAAAAGAAAAGGCAAAACTAACTACAGTTTGGCATGGAAATGAAACAGCGACGGCTTAAGTGGTCGCCGTGAGAGCAAAACCCCGACAGAGACAGCGACCCAAGCCGAGCCGACCTGAGCTGAACTGAGTTGAGTCGGGGAGCAAAGTATGTAGGAAATTCGCTGTGAAAATAAAGTCGGCCGGCCGCAAGGCAGACAACGGCAGACGTGTAAGCACAGCTGCCGGGCCCCTTAGCTTGGGATAACCGAGTAGTGCCCCTGTCCATGCCTAAGTTCCGACTCTCCAATGTCCATGTGTTGCAAGATTCTGTGACCGCATTCCCCGGCGTATGCTCAACGTCAAGCTCAGTTGCCGATCATAAACTAGCCGACAAACACACTCACACTCGCGCACACACAGACGCAGACACGCACACACGCACACACACACACATGTACATACATATATGTTTGTTGTACAAATAAATAAAGCAGCGCCAGAAAAGCCAGCACAACCATTGCAGGAACATTCACAATTTTCACCCCTCCTCCTCCTCCTCTTCCTCCTCCACACTGTTAGCGCTGGCACTCATCCAGTACAAGAAACAACATATCATTTGTAGCCACAGTATATAAAGTTGGTATGTCCGGTCTCATCCTCTGCTCGTATCTCAATTTAACTAACACATTAGAAGTCTATAAGTTTATGATCACCAATTTAATATATCAAATATCTATTGGGAAATCTACAGACTCAATATTATTGAAAAGTTTTCACAACGCTAGTTTTGTTCACTAATTGTAATTGTCTAATTGCAGGGTATTTCGCAGTCGTTGCAGGTTGACTGGCTCAGTTTAGTTCTTTTCTGTTAGCTATTATTGTCATTGTTGCCATTGTTGTTGCTGCTTGCGCTGTTATGTTTGTGGTTACACTTTGCGTGCTGTGCATTGGTCTCCCTCCTGCTGACAGCAGAGCCACGCTGCTCTGACTGCTACCATCTCTATCTCTCTCTCTCTCTCCCTCCTCAGTGTCAGTGCCGGGCCATATCTGTGTCTGTGTCTGTGCCCATGTCCCGTATCCATATTCTGTCGCTTCTTTCTGCCTTTTGCATGCGTCGCACTGCGGTTGGCGTTGCCGTGTCTATTGTGCTAATAGGCAGCACTATCGTATTTTAACAGCTTTTATTTACACATATGTATGTGCAAATGTGTGCGACGGTATGTGTGTCAGTGTGTGGGGGCGAGCGTGTGGATGTGCACACACTTGCATACAAGCAAATAGGTGGCGCAAGCATTTCACTTGTTTGCCTTAGTGTGTTGCTATTGTCGTCCATTTATACCCAGTACCTGTTTGCAGAGAAATGGGTATTTCTGCAATTTTAGCAAATGTACAAAATTTTGCAGATTAATTTTATATAAATGCAGTTGTGCGGCAGACATAACAATAATTTTTTATTAAGCGCACTTCGAATAGAGTTGATTATTACTAACACAACGAAAACTTTATATGGCAAACTGGGTGGTAACTGGGTGGTAACTAACTTAAATATTTGAATTAAGCAACATGCACATTTATAGATACAGACATTTTTCAGCAGAATATCTCTCAGTTGAGTGCTCAAAGCTATATAATTTATACACTTGTTATTTGTGTAATTTTGCCGTGTTCATAACATATATACATATAAACGGGCTTTCGGTCCTGCTGGCATTTTATTTTGGCAACGCAACCGTCTTGGCCAGGTAGTCCATTAAGAGTACGCACATCGGTCCAGGCATTGCTCACCCTGCTGCCGTCAAAGGATCTGTGCTCAGCTCAGCTGGGCTCAGACAGCAGCTTGTCAGCTTGAACAAGCTTTTGACTTTGTGTGGCTCCACGTGCTCCGTGTCATCAACATGATTGGCATTTTTAAACATTTTTTTTCTGCATCAATAATAATGGGAAAATGACACGTTTTATAATTGGCGATAAAATGCCATCAGCGTGGGACAGTAGCTGGCGTCAACCTGGCGGCGTTGTCTACTCACGTGTCTACCACCTGCGACACTGGGTTGCATACCAATAACGTTCCTCAAGGACTCGTCAACAGTTGTAGCAGCTGCAGCTTTAAGGCTGCCTCATTCATTTGCCAATTTGCCGGATGAAAATATGAAGAATATTCTCGTATAAAATGAGCTTTGGCTATCTTATCGGGCATGTAATGTCAATAAAATTGTTAATGGACATCGCTTGCGGAATTTTGATAACGCATCAGTAAGATATACTCATGTTGCTGGACTGCAGCATTTGACGCTTAACAACTTAAAGCTGGCATTGAGTGAGTTATATGTAGCATTAACTGCTACTCAAATAGCACTCTCAAGTTTCCGTTTGATATGGGGCCCATCTGAATGGGCTGTGTGTGTGTGTGTGTGTGTGTGTGTGTGTGTGTGTGAGTACTCTATTCGGCGGAAGTTGCAAGTAACTGAACTTCCCGATGGGCGCCAGTAAACTGTAATAAACACTAAAAGGCAGCAGCTCGAGGAAGCTGCATATTTAACTTGCCACGCCAGAGCCATTTGACTGACAAATGTGGCCGGCAAGCATAGCGTCCAGGAAATGGCAAGGAAATTAAAACAAATATAAAATGGCAGCAACTAGGCAGCCAGAGGCGCAACATCACAGCAATAACAACAACCGGGAGCTGGAGACTTGTGAAGCCAAATGAAAATAAATATGGCACAAAACTTTGCCCACAGCAAGCGCAGCCAGCCAAGCCCAGCCCAGCCCAGCACAGCCCAGCCGTGTCGAGGCAAGTAACTCTCACAGAAGTCTGCCGCTGGGCATTTAAATGTGGCAAAGCAGCACTTAAACAGCGTACGCGTCAAGCGTGTGTTCCTTCTTGCCCCAGTCGGATGCCATAAAAGTCAACAACTTCGCTGCCGACTCACTGATAAAGGCCAGCAGAGCAATTCCCCAATCTCCACGTTTCGTTCGATTGAGCTACGCATAAGCGTTCCGAGTGCTTACAAATTAAATTAAAAATTTATTTACTTTAAAAAAAATGGCAGAGTCTATCGCACCCGCCAGCTTATCACTGTAAGGCGCACACACACACACACACACACACACATACTACCAGCTGCGCTGCCAACGGCCATAATAAACCGCAGAGTGATAAGAAATCGATTTGTCACCAGGACGTGAGACTCAATTGGCGCTTAAGCAAACAAAAGCCAATGCGAACGCAGTCATGAGGGCATAAATCACACGCTCACATCCCAATACGCAAACACACACAGACACACACACACACACACACACACACAGACACACACACAGAGGGGAGCTGCAGCTGCTGCTCTGTTGATACAAAGGTGCTTGTCCTCTGTCTGGCTATGCAAGTATCTCTGTGTGTGTGTGTGTGAGTTTTTTATCTGTGTGCGTGTGGCACATTTAAGTTTATTACAGTTACTCCCGCGAGTTGTTTTCAACTAAATCCCTTACAAAATACTCAATGCTTTTGTGCAAAATGTGCGCTGCTCAGATTCGGATTTACTTGTAATCATACAAGGAGACACACCCACGCCCACACCCACACCCACACCCGCACACGCCCAAATACATACGGGGCGGGCGGCAATGAAGAAATTGCTGCAAATTTTTGAGTCATGCCTTACAATGAGCCAAGTAAAGCCCTAGCCTAGCAGAAGACTGCGAACTCCAGACGGAAACAAACAAAAAACAGACAAAAACGAAAACAAAAAGAAAAAGAAACAAGAAAAAACAAACAAAATGTCGCTATGTTTTAGGCACACTCCCTAATGAGAATGTTAAAAGTAAGGCGATAATAAAGTTGCAGGTGCTTGTGTTGATTTATTTTCGATTTACAAGTAAGTCCCCCCAGTGAAATATAATTTCGATGTGTTTATTTCTGCAAAATTTGCCACTGCGATTGAGCGACTCCTTTCGATTTTGACAGACTTATTTGCTTGGCTTTGCTTGCCTCCTTGCCTCGTGCCTCACGTGCCAATACATCGCATGTCACAGGCTCCCATTGGAATGGTAACTGGCAGGTTGTTTAAAATAGGGTGATGCCAATTCTGCTCAGCGGCTACAGCAGCAAACGCTGCTTCTTCAATTTCGACTTGGAGAGCAAGGGAGAGACAGAGAGAGACAGAGAGAGACAGAGAGAGACAGAGAGAAAGTATATATCTCCTTCACGCTGCTCCCCAGAGATGGCGAGCTATTTGCGCTGGTTGCCTCTTACTTGCCAATTGTCACATTGCTTACTTTAACAAAGGGTATTATGAACTTAAATATATTTGTTAATATTTTAGGAAACGATTGTGATGGTAATAAGCTTAATGACTTTCAAACTAAGAATTCATTTCCGATAACGTTAAATGTTTTATGCACATTTAAGCAGTCTGTGCTAAAACATTCGAGTCGAAAGTTTTGAAATTTCTAGGGTATGTAAAGTGATGTGTCTGAATTAAGTTTGCCCAGCCATGTCTCTACTGGCTGTGATGCCATTTTTATGGGTTGTTCTCTGTCCGCAATTCTTGTTCTTGTTCTGGTTTTGGCTGCTGTATCAGGTCTCGGAGGTAATGTTTTTTTCCTCAGCTGCACGTGAAATATTTTCGACAGCCGCAGAGTAAACATTGCGCACACATTAACTTTCTGCTGCTTTATGTGTGTGTGTGTGTGTGTGGGAGTGAGTGAGTGAATTCGCACACACTCTCAATTTAAACGCTTCATTTCACTTTATTTCAACTGCGATTTCAATTTAAATTCCACGACTTTGCTTTGCGCTTCGACGTCGTTTATTTCAGCTTCGCAACGCTTTTAACTTTGGCTTTGCGTTTTACTTTCGCCGCATAAGAAATGCTCATGAAACTAAATGGATTCTGGTGATTTTAATTTTTAATTAGGGATTTGCGGTCTGCAAAATTTGTTTGGCCTCGTTATTCGCTTTATTAATGCAGCTCAAGAATTGCTTCCTCATTTACTTAACTTTAATTAAAAATGCAATGCGGTCTATACTCATTCGATGGCGCCACTTAAATTGATGTTGCGGTCAGTCCACAATTAGCTTTAAAGTACGGTGAGATTGGACAAGCCTTTCTTAATTTTTTTTTTACAATTTTTGAAATTTACACTCAATTTGGATCACCCTTCAAGCAGAAGAAGAGAAGAACAGAAGCAATGCCATTTGACGAGAATCTTTTAATTAACTTTTGTTTACCCAGCGCCCAAAAAGTTTTCCATTTACTTGAACTCCGCACAAATGCTGTGTGCAAAACTTTACGGCTTTTGCAGCAAAATCGCTGGTTGTGTGTACCGAGTATGTGGACACTGCTTTATTGGCGCCACTGTATTTCAGGCATCCCAGAAATATAGGCAACGCTTTTTGTACGACCAGAAAGGAAAACCAAACTGCGAACAGTACATTAAAATAGATTACTGTTTACTTTCAATTTACTAGCACTTCATCCCCAACGCTAAATCTCGAACGCAAATCCTTTTGTCATATCAACGCACCGCACCCCACAGCATAAATATTTACACTCTTGGTTATTACCATTTTCCAGCCAAGTGCCACTTGGCTGACTGATGGCTTAGTCATGTGGCTGCATTTCAGATTAAAATGTTGCCAATATAGTTGCTGCAATTTTAGTGCGCTGAAGTCAAATAACTTCACTTTTAGCTGCCTCGGATTCTCCAAAAATTAGCGACATAAAAAATAGAATCGATGCCAAAGCAACATTGTTTCGCTAAAAGTATGCTGATGCAATTTTCCTGACTTTCCAAATGCGCAAAAAATGTCAGGCGTGGCACTGCTCGGTATTTGTTTCATTAACTTATGGCTCGAATGGAACTTGCGTCGTTTCCCAAGTTGCGTCATAGTTGGCGGCAAATGAACGTGAGCTGAACTTAAGTGAAAGGACAGCAAAGGTGATACACCAATTCACTGAACCCCCTCCAGTTAAACACTTGATCTGCAAGACTGTCCCTGTTCACAGACGCTTGGGGCACAATTCGTGTAATCAAATACCGTGCAGCAAACTATCAAAATGATTGAGTGTGGTAAGTGGCTGGTCGGCGGTTGGTTGGTGCAACACATTCTGGGGTATTAGCGGTTGCCATTGCTGTTGGTGTTGCGGCCATTATGGCAACGATGACGCGACAAGACGACACTAAGAGCAGCGTGAAAAGTGCCAGGCGGTACAGCAAAATAGACAGAGCAACACTGCAGCATAACAGCATGGGGCAAGGTGCGTGGTCTGTGGCATGCGACCGAGGCATGACCATAACTAGCTTTCTGTCTGCGTTTTGTGTTCCAGCAAAGCGAAAGGAAGATGCCACATACATAGCAGCCAGTGCAGCTGCGGCAAGAGGCGAATGCGGCATGCTGTAGCCAGGGCAACATTCTCGCAACATAGATAAACAAGTGTCTGTTACTGCTGCCATAACCGCACATATCGCTCATAAACGTGGCCATAAAACGAAAACAAACAACCAACAAATATGTGATAAAGACGCCAACAACTAACTAGACTACGTTTTGGGATACGTCCATTTTTTAGTTTAATAGGCCCATTAGAAACGGGACTCAAAAAGTCGCAAAGCACAAACATTGCATGTATAAAATCGCCACTAAAAAACTTATCTCAAATTAGTGCATCATTTTATTTACTTGGCCTTCGCAAATGTATTACTTTTTGTTGTTGTATGTTTGTATGTTTATAAATAGGAAATCGCGCGACATGTTTAAGCACTTTTAAGTAGATAAAGGCCCAGTCAATATTGCGTACGAGTCGAATACTCTACGTGCAGACTGAATAATGTCATGCAATATACTCGTATGTGTAATATTTGCTCGTAAACTTTTTATACACTATTTAAAACATGCTTGTTGCAAAAGATATTATGAAGAAAACTTTTTGTATAGTGGTATACGAGTATATGTATATAACTTAATATATATATGTACATATGTATATTGGTATTAGTAGTGTTCCACGCTAGTAAATCATTGTCAAAATTTTTTATTGATATATATATATATATGTACATAGAGTAATATATAGTTTTCCACGCTAATAAATCTCTTTCAAATAAATTTAGACTTCATAAGATTTCAGTGTTATATTTAGCACATTCGATTTATCTATCAGTCGGCAAATGAATTTCTAAAAAAGCGAAACTTGAAACATTTTTCCACCCTTTCAATCTTAAAATGTTGTATACTGCAAACAGAGAATCGCCGAGTCCCGGGTGTTTCTGACAATAACATTTGCATTAGATTTGCTATTGCATTTATTTTGCTCTAACCTAATTTTGAACGCTTGCGCGAATTAAACGAATTAAGAATGAACAACAACAACTCTGAGAGCAGCTAGAACTGAGGAAGCTATGCAGACTGAGCTCTGTGCCTCTGTGTTGATATACGTTCACCGTCCGTTGAGCAGACTCAACAGCAACAAGCAACTGCAGCTCACCAAGTAAACAAACTGTTTACGGGGCAGCTGCACAGCCAGCAGACAGCATCCGCATTGATGTGGATGTGGATGTGGTTCTGAAACTGGATGCGATCCGAGTGGACAGCACACGACGGCTGAAGCAAACGCTTGTAGCGTTTTTCCCAGCATTTAGGTAGCATTCTCTTTGCTCCAACGCAAAAGGAATGAATCCAATTCGGTCGCCTCCCACAGGCCCACCCCCACTGACACACAACAATGCAGACAGGCAACGCAATATGCACGCTTTATTTGCCATAAGCAGAGCGCGTCGCATTTGTTGATACCGTTTCTTGCTTATTGTTGTTCCTCAGAAAGTAGGCTACGTCGACATCGTCCCCAACGTCCTCGGGCCATCTCCTGTTCAAATTAAACTGAAAGTCTTGTCCGCTACTTTTTAGACAACCAGCGCAGCGTTGTCTGGCCTCACAACGCACCACCACCCCGCACCACTCAGCTCAGCTCCGAAGACGCCAATGGCCTCGTCGGCACTGGTCGAACAATGTTATGAGCCAAAGTGGCAGCACTTTTTCTAGAACACTCAGAAACGGCAGTCTTTCTGCACCCCGTTCCTGCAAATAATGTAATTAAACTTTAAGGATTGCGCAAAGTTGAGAGCTAGTTGCAAGAATTCGAGGCAACAAGCAAAGGATAATTCAAAGAAGTCCAGCAACAACGTTTAACAAAAGCCTGAAACAAAGCTCTGACATATACGAGCATAAGCCCCAACACGGTCAGCTATAATAATCGATAGCTCTTTAACTTTAGCACACAACTGTGACACTGATGGGTTAAGCTCGCGCTTAATGGCCTGCTAAGTTGACACAGGCGAATGCCGAACGGTAAGAGGGAAGAGGGTGGACGGGAATTGGTTACTGGTAACTGTTAACTGGTAGTAAGCCATGCGACGGGTGGGAGGGGATACCGGCGTCTGGTGACTGCTGACTGTTAACTGCTAACTGGTTGACGAGTATGAGGCGGCAAAACTTTTCTGTTGATTTATTAAATTAATTGCTGCCACATGCAGCTGCCCCCATAGTGCCCAGCAGCGAGGATGCCGTTTATTTGTATTTAATTTAATTTATACGAAATGCCGCAAAACTTTTTTATGACAACATTCATTCGAATCGCTTTACTCCTCCTAACTGAGTTGTGAGGGAACTTGTAACATTGCCAGCAATACAAAACTGATTCATTACAGTTATTAATTGCAATATATTTCAGTGTGCATTGTTTTTTTTTCTTACTCTACATCAAAATTATACTTGAATATTTTACTTTACATCGTTTAAATATTTATTTCTGCTTGCAAAGATGCAAGTGGCAAAGGTCGAGCATTGTCCAGTAACCAAATTTAGAAATGTAGATTCCCCAAAGCCAAAGTTTTGCCTACCAGTAAAGATTTTCTACGTTCGCTTTTCGTTTGAAAATTGTACGCAATGTTCGAATTGTTCAATTAAATAATTAAATCATAGGGTATTAAATTCTTATATATATACGAGTATATATATATATGAAATGCCTCTGAAATGAAAGAGAAATTGTAGCAGTTATGATTTGAATTAAAATAGCACATTTGATTGGTTTTTGGGCCATTGCAAGACTTTGAATATTTTTACGTAAATAGTTTTCTATTGTATTGCCAACGCATCCGGAAATTGAGTACAAGTTATTATATGAGTAAAAATGATTTATGCGATCGATCCACGCACTGGAAACGCTCAAAGTGAGTACGGCAATGGACCAAAATGAATTGCCACACTACGTGTTGCTGTTCCACACAATTTCCGGAGGGACGAAACTAGCACATCCCGCTGCGGCTGCTGATGCTGCTGCTGATGCTGCTGCTGATGCTGCTGCTGATGCTGCTGCTGCTGCTGCTGCTTTTGTGCCCACCTCATCACTCAGGCAGCAA
Organism: Drosophila basisetae; assembly: GCA_035041595.1. Classification (NCBI taxonomy): domain Eukaryota; kingdom Metazoa; phylum Arthropoda; class Insecta; order Diptera; family Drosophilidae; genus Drosophila; species Drosophila basisetae. Next base: position 7,809,045 of record JAWNLB010000070.1, read on the forward strand.
GTCAGCGCCCTCAGCCCTCGGCTTGTGGGCCGAAAGGCAACGACATGACATCCAATCGTTTCGCACACACTTTTGCAATTGATTTAGCATCTAGGCTACGAGGCCGGTAAGGGCGAAAAGCGTATGGGCCGCCTCAGACTCGCCACTGATTCGATGGCACTCCTTAAAGTGTGCGATTTGTTGCGTTTGCCAGCTTGGGGCATTTAATGGCGTTACAATTTGCCTTTGTTATTGTTGGCGTCCTGCTTGCTTGCCGCATCAATGCGAGCCAAAGAAAAATGATGCCAGAAAACCCAACGGTACAAAATGCTCATTTATTCTGGCCCGGCCGGACGGCCGGCCGTCAGGTGGTCGGGTCTGCAACGACAGTGGTGGCAAACCCTCCGGAATATGTTGCACGTTTAACGTTCACTTGAGAATTTATTGCTGGGTGGCTGCGGGGTTGACAGTCGAACGCATAAAAACTTACTCGCTGTTGGGACCATGTTGCGTTACTTGTGGACCAAGAAACCTGAGGAAGAGGGGGAAGAGGGGTCCAAAGGTTGCCCATTTATTGCATTTAAAGTTACTTAATTCCTTTTGCATGAACTTGCCACATAAAACAATAATAATTGTAAACCTTTTTAACTCACAACTTTCTCCCCCACTTTGTCGTTGCAGGTACGTATTGGAAACTGTGTCACTTGTGCAGAAGGCATTCTGATTGTTGGTAACTTTTGTAAATTCCTGTAATATGGCATTTTTGGGGGCGTGCCTCAGCCATCGTTTGTTCTGTTGTTGTGACTGTTGGTTTCGTAACGACGCGTTGATTGTATTATGAGCGACGTGTACCGCAAAAAAAGCTTTTAAGTCATTAATTTCATTTGGAGCGCCGTACTTAAAGGATTTTAAAGTGCCACAAATTTTAATGCAAGACCAGAAAATTGCTGGTCAGAACAATCGTTTGCCACAATTGAAGAGTGTACATGCATACATACTTGGCTATGTGCATATGGGCATATATGTACATTTCATTAGACCGAATGAATTTGGCCAAAATGTGTGAAAATGTCAGCTGAAAATATATCTACTAATAACTGAGATTTATGTCAAAAAGGCACACATGCATAATTTATATACCTTTCAACGGACGTTTGTATCTCCGGCGAGTTAGGACTGAAAAATAAACCAAATACTCAGCATAGAAAACCAGCAGAGATAAACCACAAAAGAAACGCACATTTTCTATATTTATGTGTTTGTGTTTTGTGTATGTGTTTGTGTGCTTGTGAAAATCAGAAAACACAATCTGCATGCAAATGAATCAAATGAATTAGTTTGGCAATTTTGAAGCCAAAGGCAATGGAAAGAATAAACATTTTTCTAGAAGCTTATCATGCATGAGTCGGGGCTTAGCTCACTATATACTCACACTATATGCGATACATATGTTGCTCATGTCTGTGGTTGTTCGCAAACTTTTGCCTTATTTGATTAAATAATTTCCATTTAACTTCTTACTTTATGTTCGCTGTCAACTTAGTCGACGACATCCTCTCGACGCAAAGGACTTGGCAGAAAAGTCAGAGCACACATTCATATACATATGTAATTAAAAGCAACAAATGTGCACTACATACGCTACGCACATCCATAGCTACAGGCACACACACACACGCACACACACACATGCACAACAATTTAGATAGCAAATTAGTATGGCAAAAACTTAATCTTTGCACCGCAGGCCAAACCTCAAGAAATAAAAGGTATGCGCTACAAATGAAGGACTTTTGCCTCAAGAAACTACTTCTATTGATTATACATGCACACGTGTATAAGTACATGGACATACGAGTATGTATATATATATACATACATATATACATATATATGGACACATACGTACGTATATGAGTACAGGAAATTCTTTGATATTCACGCTCGCATTGAGCTCGAGGAAGCAGACGAGAGCAACATTTGGGGAAAACCATCACTAGCTGCTTCAAATTAAGTGGCCCAGTGGCTTGGGTCTCATGACAGCTAGATTTACAGTGTGCGGTCCCATATACTTACAACATACACTGATCACAAAATACGCATATAAAATAATGGTATAATAATGTTGAAAAATAGCAATTAATCGTATGGATAAAAGTGAAAAGGTTAAAGTATGAAGAGGCAACTATGAATTACAACCATAAATCTTCAAGTTTGCGACAGTAGCTATTGAATGAAAATGACTGAGCTTGATTTACAGCATCATTTAATTCAATTTAGGCAATTGTAATAAGTAATTCTCTCAGTGTGCATTGTGCACATATAAATGCGTATAAGAGGGGTTCGGGGCCAAGCAGAGAAGGATATAAATGCCTGGGTGGCGCCGTTTGGCTTTAAGTGTATAATGTGGAAATAGGGTTAAAGCAACAAAATCCAAGCAGTTAGAAATGAGCTAGGGGAGATATATATGGGACGTAGATAATGGGACAGAGGGCTGTAACATGGGTTAGCAAATTGTATTGTTTTTGTGTAAATTAGTTCATTTTGCTAGTGCGTTTGCGAGAGTTCGTGTGTGTGTGTGTGTGTGTGTGTGTGTGTGTGTGTGTGTGTGTGTGTGTGTGTGTGAATGTTGGATGGCTGCGTTCAATCCTCAACTTGGACGACGTGTTTGGTCCTTTTAATTTGCATGTTTTATGTTCACTTTATGAGATTTGAGTTGGTCTTGTGGTTTAGCATAAAATATTAAACTGGTCACATGTGCGACTGCACGTGTGTGTATATGTGTATATGTGTTTTTGTGTTGGTGTTGGTGTTGGTATTGGTCTGCCTGAATAAGGTCTCAAGTTTGCTGCGATCATAATTTATCGTTGTGTGTTCAAGCCCAGTTTCAATTTGAGTTTTTGCCTGACGTTGCCACAAATCTTAGTCATGTTTTGTTTTGTTTTAGTTTGTTTTGTTATTTATTTAATTTATTTATTTATGTCGCTCACTAAAACCACTTTAATCAGACCCCAGCGACATGAGCAGCTCATCTGGCCTCGGAATTAATCCCACAATTTAAGCCAGTCTGATTTAGACCAGCAGTCGTTTAGTAATAAGCCGTCAACACGCACGTCGACATGGCTAACTACGCGACTCGCTTAATGACAGCCCGTCAGTCGGTCAGTTGGCCAACTGATTATATTTATAGCAAACTTTTACGACACACTGAGCCTGGTCAACGGTCAATACACATGCAAATCCCTGCCAGGGACCTAAGCTGCCGCCACATATTATTTGAGTTTAATTTGTAAATGTTTGCGAATCATAGTTCAACAAAGACAAACTTTGAATCTGTTGGGATCTAAAAGTAGATGTCACTTGAGTGCGACTGTTGCTCAATTTGCTGGCAAATATATTAATTATTTAAGTGATAGACTGAAATTCCCAAACATTGTAGAATCGTATTATAAATGGATTCCCACGTGCAAGCCTAATGCGTTGTGTATTGGACAGCCGAGCAGAAACTGAAGCACATGTTAAACTCTTTACACCGACATAAACTGCGAATGAAAATACGTGCGTGGCATGATACACTACATGTAATTGGGGCCAACGACATGGGTGTGAGCGAAGGAACAGACGCATGGATGGATAGATGGATGGATAGTTGGATGGATGGATGGATGGAGGGATGTTTGAATGGAACGGATTGTGGCATGCAATTGATGAGAGTTGTGTATTTGGGTTGTGTCGATGTGACAGCAGCACAACGTGCAATAAAACAAAAAAAAAATTGACATTGCTACCCTATCTCTATCCTGTGGCAGGCAAGGCAATCAACTTCAAAATGCAGCAACATATCCCTGAGTCACTGTATCCATCTCTCCATTCCTCCGTCTGAATCTGGCTGACTGATATGTTGCCAGTGAGTGCAAGTGAAGTGCGATCCCATGCCTGATGCACAGGAGATGCCAAAACGAAAACAGAAACAGCTATAACTGAAGATGGCACATTGCTGGCACATATTTTCAACGAATGTCAACAGGAATTGCTGTCAGTGCAGCATTCTGCGAAGCAAGCAGAACATTGGGGTTTTCAAATTGTTTGCATTGCCAGAGTAGCAGGGATGTAGTAGGAAGGTGAAATATAAAACGATATGACCGACCCGTACATGTTACCATAAATCTGGAAATGATGTAAGAGTACACGCTTGTATAATTGACATTTGGTCACTCAAACTCGAAACGATAGCGAATGAGTATCGAGGCGTTGTTTATCCCCCACTCCACTGCCGTCCTCACCTTAGACCTTGCCGTTGTTATCTGCTTGTTTGCCCGCATGGTCAGCAGCGGAAAGTTGAAGGACTTGCTACCAGCACGTACCACATGTAAGTGTCCCCATGAGCATATCGACGTATATGTAGTGTATGTGTGTGTGTCTGTGTGTCTGTCACAAACACATGCGTCAATTTAATCACAAGCAGACCAGGATAGTAAGAAAGAGAATAAGAGAGAGAGAGAGAGAGAGAGAGAGAGAGAGAGAGAGAGAGGGGGACTGAAGAGAACACCAAAATAAATGAGATATTACCAATTTGTATTGAATGCTCAGGAATGACATAATGGCCAAGGCGATATCTCTCACGTTGCTTAACTCCAGTTGTGTTTGTTGTTGTTGTTGCTGTTGCAGTTGTTGTTGCTATTGTAACGGTATCGCTTATTGGGTCATCTAATGTATACATCGTGGTCGTTGCTGGTAATCATTTTGTGCTGTCTGCAAACGCAATTAGGACGGAATAGTGTAAACACTTGCAAGTCATTAAGCGTGTCAAAGGCAACGCATGGCCATCACATTTATTAAGTATACACCATGGGTGTTTTGTTAAGGTTATACTTAGCCATTGTTAGGCAAATAGATAAGCATTTGTATAGATTAGCAAACAAAATTCCATATTAATCGATGAGATAAAGTTAATTTGATGTTTAATGAAAATCGATTTCGTCTTACTTGGCTTTAGTTGCAAGCTAGTGATATATCCAGCCACAAAACAAAGACACACTATGAATACTTAAAGTACTGGGCATTAAAGAGAAATATGCGCAAGCTTTGATAACCATTTCCTCAACATACACACAGCTAAATGGACAAAACATGTGCCAAACTGAGCTGCGAGCAAGGTCCTTCATAGCTTGAATTAAATGGACTACAAAGCAACAAAAACGAAAGTAAAACAAGAAGCAAAAAAAAAACAAAACAAGAACCAAAACAATAAAAGAAAATACAATGCGGCAACTGGCAAATCGTAAGCAACAGGGGTGGGCGGGGGGATGATGTTTCGGAGTGTAAAAGCAGCAGCAGCAGCAGCATTGCAGCAGCAGCAACAAAGGAAAATTCGTATACAAATTGTAAAGAAATAAAATTTTAGTATGCGCATATTGATTTTATGATCAGAAATAACTACGCATAGACGACGGCACAGAAGGGTGTGCGGTGGGGCATATATTTCAAAAAGTGCAAAGCAATCACGAGCTCGTCCATGTCACTGTGTGTGTGTGTGTGTGAGTGTGACTGTGTTAGCCTATTTCAAAGCAATGTTAAATTGCTGGGCATGAAAACGAAATAAAAAGCGAGAACACAAGCGATGGCTACCATTCGGCGGTTGAGCGTCTGTTGCCTCAATTTCCAGTTCCAGTTCCGCGTTGCTGGCTGACTGTTTGGCGACAAGAGTAAAGTATCTGCTGCCCATACATTTGACAGTTGTAATAAATTTTTGTGTTAGCAACACATTTCTGCCGGCCCCAGTGGCCTTTGTTTTTTTTTCCGAAATAGCGACAAAGCATTCCACTCACTACTGCCATTTGCTGTGGTATCTCTAAATATGTTTCATTTAATGCAAATTGATTGGGCGCTCAATGAAGGGCTTTTTATTTATGAATTCGCTCGCTCGCAGCGCCACAATGCCAAGTTCAAGGTTTCGCGCTTGATACAAATAAAAAATAACCCAAACGCAAAACTTTCTATTTCAGTAAATAAACATAAAAATACATTCTTCAAGTCGAAGCTGATGCGCCCAGGGCGGGCAAAGTTTTTAAACTCATTTGCTCATTTTTCACATTATATGCCTCATAAAAATGCTATAATCCAATAAACCTTCTGCTCCATTCTGATGCCCGCTAAAAGGCCAACCAAATTTCAAAATGAAATCAGACGCTACAAAATCAAAAGCGAATACTTTGACACACAGCAAGGCCAGAAAAATTCGGCAACGCTCTTCATTTCGAGGTGCCGAAGAATTAATACGCTTTTAGTATGTGATAAAGTAATCTGAAATTAAAAATCCGATCATTACAATGAAGTGTTAATCGTTGTCTTGCCAAATTACCAATAAACATTTTCAATATTCATTTGTCTATAATAAATCAACTATAAACGGATAAAATGGCAGCTGGTTTGTCACATCAGCATTTGCAAAACTGGTAGATTAAATGAATAATTATTAAAGAAAGGACTTGGCTCGAACTCATAAGCAAAAATAAATGAGGGTCAAAGATGTCTCCATCAGTATGTGGCGAAGTGCATGATACAATTTAAATACCCAATGCAAGGGTCTAAAACGGCACACAAAATAGCAAAATAGAAGCGAAATGTTTAAATTCCTTAAATGAAACTGAAACGAACAATGAAATCGAAGCTGAAATCGAGACGAGGCAAAAGCAAAGAAAAATATGTCGTTATTCTAGGCAGATGCCACCCAGACTACCCCACCTCAACGCCCAAATGTATGCCACAAAATGTTGTTTACAAATCTCTTCAGCAACGCCCACACAAATTTGTATGCAGGGGGCATTGTTGTTGCGTTCGCTTTTGGCTTGCGGTTCAGAGGTTGTAGATTTCAATATTTACTTTGGTCAGCATCACAGGAAGCAAACAGAAACTTTCTGCTAAGGCCGCCTAATGATAGAAGCTTAAAGTTTTGCGTTGGGGATTGTTCGCTTTATTAAATTAAATATGGCCGCCAGGCCAGATAATATGAAAAGGGCGGCACTTTTTACAGCTGACATATGAGCGCTGAGCCCGCCATAAATCGACATACGGAACGGAGTAAAGCGGATCGGATCGGACCGTTCCAGTGGTGATGCCAAAGCCACACGACTGCCATAAACTAGAGCTGTTGAGTCTGTTGAGAATGCAGGCCGTCCTTTAGCACATGTCCAGCAAGCACTTGGGGGTTGTTCCCAGCGCACACTTGAAACAGCCTCCAATTGCGCATGGGACTCGAGTTGCGTGATACAGATACAAGTGTGTCAGGGTGTGTGTGTGTGTGTGTGTGTGTATGTGTATGTGGTTGTATGTTAGCTGTATAATAATTATGTCACTTTTGGGTAAATCGATGCACAGTTTGGGACGGCAGCTGTCGCACACCCTTGAACAGTAATTTGAACTTTAACTTGGCTTTAAATATGGCGGCAGTAAGCAAGCTTGTGATTCCCCAGCCAAAACAAGTCACGACTTTATTATTGTCCTTTAAATGACATTTGCGACCACTGCAGCAGCGAGTCTGTCAGCTGCTCAAATAGCAAAAAAAAAAAGAACAACAGCAGAAAAAACTTTAGCAGGATGACAGCAAGACTAAAGCGAAATAAAGAATGTGTCAAATAAGAAACTAAATCGCATTTCCGCCACGCCATTTTCGTAGCATTGTGGCTGACCCTTTTGTGCTTTTGTAGTTGGTAAGCACCTCGGATTGAAGGCTGCTCATTTATCGCTTTACAGCCATGTCGAAAAGGGAGGGGGTGTGGAGAGGGTCGACAGCGAAGGGTGTGGGGCGAGGGGCGTGGTAATGCGAACGGCAATGATGTTGCTCCATTGGGGTCGCCGCTAGCCCCGGGGCGGCATTTAATTACGCTCGTGTTCGTTGTAATGAGGCAAATTGCTTTTTGCTGTCAATTAAAGTAAAGTTTTCCCTTCAGAGCCAATCAAATGTGGGAGCCAACAACATGGACTACGTCGACAATGGCATCATGTGCTGCTGAGATTTTTATAACATTACCGGCTGTAAAGTAAAAGTAAAGTCTATGCTTCATATACAACCATCATTAGTCGCCTGGTTCTAATTTCAACTAGCACACCACACATTCTCTCAGGTTTCACAATAAACACATTTCTACTTACCTCCACGTTGCGTCAATCTTTCACTTCCGGTGCGGCACAGTTGCTTCAATTTTGCATCGCGTTCTAGTTTTGCTACGCTTAAAAACTGACAATGAGTAGCGGTATCTGTATGTGTGTGTGTGTGTGTGTGTTGGGGGGAAGGGGGGTGCGTGTGTATATGAGTGTGTGTTCAGCGTCTTGGAATACGTTTGTAAGCATCTTAAATGTGCTTTTAATGAGCAAGCTTTCCCATCCAAAAATAAGTAAGAATGCTCTTGTCGAGAGAGCACGACTAGAATTTACCCTGAACCCAACTTGTATAAACATTAAATCGTTTAAAATAAAGAAAAAATCAAAATCAACCGTTTTTGGCTATAACTTTGATGTTCCTTATGCGAGCTTTTATTTCTCAATCGGTATTCGATAAAATAATACAAAATCTAGGGAATGATATACGAGAACTCATATTCAAAATGTACAGTCTCCAGCTATTATGGTCTCTGATATCGACTCGTATGTTGATCCTGGCGTTAGAGATACTTTCTAATGCTTATTACCTACTTGTGCGTTATACCCCGTAATCCAATCTTTAATGGATTCCACGTAGAAACAGACACCCAACCAGGCAGCTGCCTTGTGCTACATTTGTTGCTTGCTGCTGCTGGCATTGGGTTGTTTCACTTTGCACTCGTTGGCAATCGTTTTAGTGCCCTGTTGTATTTTAATAAAGTTAATTAGCTTTCTAATTAGTTGTTGCTTTTCGTTCGCATTTAATGCGCACGTACTTAACACACATGAAAAATGCAAGAGCAGCGCTGCAAATGTATACAATATGTATATTATGTACTCGTATATATATATATATATATTTTATATATATATATATGTATTATATACATTTGCATGCTTGCGTGTGTACACTTTAACGGTAAGTGGCAATTGAGTGAAGTCAGCCGAGGTCCAAGCGAGATTACCATTCAGTGGCATGCATAGCCCGCGAGTGCTGCACTTTGTGGAAGCTAACGCAATCATGCGAACTGCCGTTTAAAAATTAATGAGAATTTTATTAAAATTATTGCTGGAATTTAATATAACAAAACGTTCGGTGGGTTGTTGCCTTTTATTTTCCTTCTTTTTTTTTTTTGCAGGCAGCCACATCCCCGGCCTTGCGTGCAGGTAGCATATTTTGTTTTAAAGAGATCAGGAAATAAAGCTGCAATTAATTGTTTTATATTACAACCGAACAGCTTAATTGGCACTTTGTATTGCATATCAAAAAGTGCAATTGTTTATCTTCTTGTCATTGTCATTGTTGTGGTTGTTGTTGTTGCTAGTGGTTGTAAAAGTTGTTCAGCATGGCTCCATGTGAAATAATAATGCATTCAATGTCATTAACCAAATGCTTTATGCGCAGCAAAATGCCACACTATTCCCAACGATACGTTGCCGTAAAGGTACATTATTATATTATCATTGATAGTAACACTATGGCATGTTGACTGTGAGATATTCAGCACTGTCGTTCGCTTATTGGAACAGGACTTAAGCTACCATCTTTATTAGTGTAAGGGATAGTATAATGAATATGCAGTATGGATCTTTTAGCGTCACAAGATGCTGACTAAAACCATATTTACTAAACAAATTGCATTACTAGCATAATAAAAATGGTTTAATAATCTTTTTATGAATTTTCGAATTCATAAAATTGAGAAAATTATGCAAATAGATAAAAAGCATATGCAAAGTATTATACTTTGCTGCAATTTTAGAAATAATCAATCTAATAATTTTTCGTAATCCCTTTTTATTTATGTATCGATTTTCTATTCGCATCTGTGTAATATATTCAAAAAATTATAAAATGCAAATATATACAATTGCTATAACCAAAGGGCCATTAACTTTTTATTGCATTTATTTGAAAGGAATATTTTATCTAGCTCAACAGAAAAAATTCTGTTATTTTCAGCCCCAGAACCATAATAAAATGAGTTATCGCTTTCATTTATTATTAAAATGAAATTTTATTGCAGTCAAAAATTAAGTTGCAATTCAAAAACCTGTAAATCGAATGATATATAAAAATGATTGAATAACGAGCAAGGTGAAACACGCTTCATTTGAAATGAAGTTAATCAAATTGAACGAAAATTAAACTTTAATTAAAAATTAACAAACTGGCATTTTGAAAGTCTTTCAACAGAAATATATGGCAATAGTTGAACAATTATTTCAGTTTTCATCATCGACTTTAAGTTTATTTTAGTGAAAATATGCTTGCATATGTGGATGTATTGTTACTATCCAAATACGAAAAGCTTAAAGTACATTTTTTATCATGCTTTCTAACATTTTTGTCAGTACATTTTCTTTATTAAAAAATGGAGGTTGAAATTATAAATATTCAAATTCAATAGAGCACATTACGTGCATACTTTTTTTTTATGTATATGCATATTTAAGACCATAAATAATAGACAGGCTTGGTCTGGGTAGGGGCCGGGCAGAGGCAGAGACTATACACACAACACACAAACAATGGAAATTGCGTGAGCTGTGCAAAGCTGTTGTGCTTGTTAAGAGATGGTCAACAGCAGCAACAGCAACCCCAACAATAGCAACACCAACAACAGCAAATTGTGCACTTTTCGTAGTTGTTGCTTTAACAGTGGCTGTCGTTGTGGTCGAGCCTGTCGCCACCCACTTACCTCTCTTCCTAGCATCCAGAAATGGAAGAAGTTGGCCAATGGACTCGTGCAACTTGTGCATGTGCTGCTTGCAGCCGCAGTTGTTCACTTGTTCGGCTCACAAGTGTCATGCTGCTCGGTCCTCTGGCCACTACACTATCTGTGTGTGTGTGTGTGAGTGTGTGTGCCAATAACCATTAAGCGTTAAAATTTGTGCCGCTTTGCTGCTGTCTGCATTGGCTCCTGCTGGTTAAACGTACATCTGTTTATTGGGGGGTGTGAGTACGTGCATCCGGCAAGATTTGTTGGCCAGTGCAATACACTGTAATTATTTTATGCCTGTAGTGGCCGGCAGGCAAGTATTTGGCCCAGTGTGAAATTTGGATATAGCTGGCAAAACCTATAAATAGGCAGAAATTTCCCTTATGCCAGACAGTTATTTTAGCTCCGTTTGTAGTTAATCATTTGAAATTTTCAATTGGTTTGACAGAAATATACACAGACACACACACACAAACACGCACACATACACTCACTCCGAAGCATAACCAATGTGGCAGTTTAGTTGTCGACCATGGCTATGCCTGATTAACTGCTCGTCTGGTGTGAGTCCGGCTCCGGCTCCGGCTCCGGTTTCGGCTACAACTACATCTTCGGCTCGAATTTTGGCAAAATGTGAGGATGCTTGTATTTAATTTACTGTTGAAATTAACGATGCGTGCAGCAGTGCTTGTGCGTCTGTGTATGTGCCTGTGTGTGTGTGTGTGTAAAAGTCAAGCCCCAAAACAACAATTTGGCAGCAATTTGTTACAACGATGGCAACTGCAAATGATTAACAATGTATGCGACATTGTGGTTAAAAGCATAATATTATCATACATTTTCGGGGAGAGCTTGCGAAAATTATACATGCGGCAGTATTACCCCTCCGAAGAGCGCCCCAAATGGCAAACACATGCATAAATTTATATATATATATGCATAGGCTATATGGAAATTAATTTGCCGGCATTTTACTGGGGCTACACAGCAGACCATTAGCTTATTGTGATATTTATGTGGCTGCAATTAGAGTGAGACAATGCCCGCATTAATTACACATTTCATTTATTTCCGATCACCGAAAATGGCCAAAGCCAATGATGCAAAATCAATAACTGACCCCGAGTTCTCAATCATGTGCCAGCGTATACACAAATTGAGTTATTATTCACGTTTCCCTACTCGAATCCCCGCAATCTAATAAAATGGATTGCAAATCGTAATCGTATAATTATAGAACGACGTGGAACGGACAAACATCAGTCAAAATTTAGAGGATTTGGCTAATACTTGTGGGCCAAAAGTTGACCAGTAGGTGAGGGAACAAATTGCCGTGCAGTAGGTCAACACACACACACACATGCATATTGTGTCTGCGTGTCAACAAGCAATTTCCGCTGTGAACGATATGGAACAATAACAAAGCAAAAAAACAACAGCAAAAAACAGTAGAAAACAAACAAAATAAAAACAAATGCAATAGGCAAATGCGAGTTGCTCAAGCGCCAGCCCCCACCACCCCCCGCAGCAGCAACAGTTGGCGAACAGTGGTTTTATTTTTACGATAATATTAAGTTCAACCGTCTGGCGGATAGGCCGGCCAGGCGAGGCTGGCAATCAGCATAAAGTGGTTGGCATTAAAAATTGTATCAGGCCGCACAATAAAAACGCCATTTCGGAACGGAAGTGTCAAGCGGAGGGTGGGCAAGGACTAGGGCTTGCTTGTTGCCCATCCAGCACTGTCCGCCTATTGTTATTTGGCTGTTACGATTACCCGCCTCCCTTTGCTCTGCTACTTTTATGCAACATAATCATATAATAATCCCATAAAACTGCCGACCACAATTAAAAAGCCTCTAGCATAATTCAAACTTTTTGTTGCCTACTTTTTGGGTGCGCGATTACGAAATGGCGCCCAATGCATTTCCGCAGCCATGGCATTGTGGTAAAAAATTGCAATTTAATGAAGCATACCGTTAGCCACAATTAGGCAGCAATAACAAAACGGCCAACAACGCCGCAAGCACCAAAAACCAATCTATAACTTTTATAGGTTTGGCAGGGTATATCGATTCATTCGTATCGAATATGTACAGATTTGATTATGGCCTTAAGGCTGTTCACAATTTGTTAAGAAAATAAACAAAGCATCGTGAAAATAACGTTAAGCCTCATGTTCAACAGAAATATGTTCAATCCTCATATACCAAAACGTTTTTTATATTTCTGTTATTATTCTAAATCATTTTTACGGTCATATTTACAAATATAATGGAAACAAAATATTTACTACTAAAAAAAAGACAAAATATCGATAAGGCATTTGATAATTTAAGATTCTAATAAAGAGAAGTGTGATGAGAACTCATACTTTGAAAAGACTTCAATAGAAAATTCTTGTTTAGATACTCCCCTTAGCTCGTAGCTAAGCAAGCCTAATGGTTTTACTTTTATTGCTATAATCGCACATTGTCATTTGTGGGCCGTGAGACACGCTTTCAGCGGGCATCTGTTAAATTTTTGTCAATGCGGCGCTTAATTGTTCAGCGCTGTGGCGCGTGTTCGACATTCAGTGGCGCTATATTGCCTCTCAAAACATTAGCGCACAGCATTTAAGTAGCCAGTTGAGCTTCAATATTTTGTTGTTGTTGTTTTTTTTTCTTTTTTGGGCAATTGGTTCAAGTTTATTGCTTGTGCGGGATAGCGTGAAGTTGAGGAAGTGCGCAAGGGACAAAGGAAAATAAAGTCAACCCGACACATTTCCAACTAGCTTTGAACTGGTTGGATGACACACAAAGAGAGACAGAGAGACAGAGAGAGAGAGAGAGAGAGAGAGAGATAGAGAGAGGGGAGTATACATTATTATACGCCAGCAGACGGAAGCAGAATGCAGTCAATTGAAAGGCAAGTGCAAGTCCAAGTCAAAACTAGTGCAATAGCGAAAGGAAACAGCCAGACAAATTGGCTACGCAAACTACAAAATAGTTGCTCCACTGAGCAGCGACAAACATGAAAGCTGCACCAGTAGCAATGCAAATAAGTATGGCAAAGGGAACCGGGCTATAGGTGCCTCCGGCTTGGCGGGGGGTGAACTTCATTGGCATCCAACTGCAAGCTGCAGTCCCTGTACACTCACTTAAGATTTATTGATTGTTTCAACAGCGTTGTCCTTGTCGGTCTAACTGCCCTGCATAGCTGCTGCTGCTGCTGCTGCTGCTGTGGCAGTTGCAGTTGCAGTCATGGCTCTTCAACGTCAGCGTGTGTCTTGGCTTATTGCTAAAAAAAGTTGCTGCACTAAAAGCAACAACAACAAAGCAAAACGACAATGTTGATGATGACAAGAACTGGAACTCTTCGACAGCCCACCCCCTTTTCGACCATGTCTGGTTGGCGTCCTCGGGGCAAAACGCACTTTTTTTTGTGTTGAAAGCAAACACACACAAACAGGCACATGCTGGTTCGTTTTTTTTTTTTAGTTTTTCTTTTGTTTACTTTTTGTGCAAACTTCCAGCAGCGATTCGGTTTGAAATTCTTTTGTATTTTCAACGGCATTTCTGCGTTATTATATGTTTATATATATTTATAGTGTATTTAGTACATGCTGCTGCTACTGCTGGCTTTTATTTATGTGGGTGCCACTAGCTGTACAAGTGCATAAGTGTACGAGTATACGCATATCTACAGGGGGGCAGTTGATTTAGTTCAAAAATACGGGCTCAGACTTTAAATATTACTCATACGCCACGTGGAGTCGTGTGGTGCTGCCTGGACAGCAATTTTATCTTTTAATTACAGTCATTTCTGTGTGCTGTTGTACATGTCTACAATTCAATAAATTGTGCGCTTCCATCAACGCTTTACACTTTCCACTTCGTCCTTGTCGTCCTTTCTGGCACTTGTGCTCATCAACAGTTTTTACTGCCGCCGTCGCTTTGACGTGGCTGTCGGCCACCCTAACGATTTTGGCCGCCCATAATGAGTTTTTGTTTTCAGCAGCTTAAGTTTTGTATAGCGGCAACAGGATGAAGACAAGGAGCACAACAAAGCAACGCCAGCAATTTCCATTGCCATTTAATTAAAAATTGCAGAATAATTATTTTTCTTTTCGCATCTTTCCATTTTTGCTACACGGACTAAGCGCCACGCTCAAAGAACTTTTTCAGTAAACAAAAGTGCTCAGCTCTACTCGTATTTGCAAATCTGAAAATTAGTACAGCACAGGAAAAAGTGAGGCGAAACTAACAAATGCACAAGTGGGCAACTGCAAATGCAGAAAGTAAACTTTGCAATTACGTTAAGTCCGCCAGCACCAGTTCTCCACACATACACTCGGTGAACCATTTATATTAAACTTTGCAAGTGCTTAAGACTGTTCGCCTGTTGCAAGCTGCAAGCTGCAAGTTGCCTGTTGCCAATTTTGTGCTAAAATAGTGCTTTGTTCAAATGCGTTAGTAAAACGTTTTGCTATGCTTGGCTTTAATAGATTATCATTTACGCAAACTTGTAAGTACCGAGACACCCACAAACACACACTCACGTACACAGGTGATATCAATACGTGCACAGGCATCAAGGACGAGTTTTATGCCTATGCAAAAGTCGTTGGCTCACTTACGGGCAAAATCTATATATACTCGTATATATATAAGTGGCACGTCGGCTGGGCGTAACTTACGAAAGCAAAATGTTTCCTTAAGTGCTCCACGAGAGCTTAAATTTTAATATTATTATCGGCTGCTTCAGCTAGCTTAACTAGTTATGGGGGCACTGACAAATGCTGTCAATATATCAGGACTAAACCGTAAATGATGAGACAATTTATTATGCGGCTGCTGTTGCTGCAACAGCCGCATCAAAAGCCGGCCAACTGCAGAAGCCGCAGCAGCAGCAGTAGCAGTATCCAGTACATACATACGTACACGTTTGTTGCCTTTGGGCAATAAGCTGGAAATATCAGCCCGGCCACTTAAGTGGCTCTTGGCCCCTGCCTCGCTGCCTGCCACAAGCCGTCTTAGGCTCTGCACAAATACATATCCTGCCAATATACATACACACGCAGGCATAACCGTGCCTGCACTCATTGTAGTCTGCGCACATATTTATTTTGGCAACATTATACCCAACGTTTAATACTTTATGCTGATTTTGTTGCGGCAACTTGTGCAAGTTAACAGACAACCAGCCAAAGAATGTTGAAGTGAAATTTATTCTATGCTCAGCGTCCGGATAGTTGGATAGACTGGATAAAGTTCATATGCACAGTTGTTTTTGCTGCTCTCTGTGTGTGTGTGTGTGTGTGTGTGGTATACGATAAACCCGGATGCACTTGAGTTACTAGGTCTGCAGACTCCAACGAGTGCAACAGTTCACTTCTTGCTCAAAAATTCAATTTGGTGCCAGCCACGTTGGCCGCTCTGTAACTTGAATTCAATTTAAGTAAATTAAATTTTCAGTGTTTTGATAAAGTCCTATTTTTTTCTATATACTCTGATATAGAGCGCATTAATTTTTTTCTCTAATAAATTGTATACCCGAGGTCCGCGCAAGCCTGCTAGCGTTATTACCTCAAGTCTAAACAGCTGGCCAAAATTGTGCTTGACTTTTGATGAGGCAAGAGGCACCAGCAGAACCGCAAGTTGCGGCAGTTATGAAGGCTTTTCATTATGCGCGACAACGGCAGCCACAATGACTATACAACAACAATGATTGCAATAACAATAGCTAAAAGGGCAAAAACGTAGCTGAGCTGCTCTTGAGCAATCTCTTCGCCGCATCAAGTGCACTTTTTAGTATGCTTTTCATCAGAACACTTAATTTACATAATTTTGTAAAGAGTTTTCCACCATAAACAGCCAGCAGCAGCGGCCAAAGTAAAACACGACCAGCAACCAGCAACCAGCAACAACAACAACAACAGCTGAATCAGGAGCAGGAGATATATTTGAGTTCTATGGCGTATTTAATTCCGCCAGCTTTAAATAAATGTAATGCCACTGCTGAACAAAATGGCGTCTGCTTTGCCACAGTCTTACCATTCGGCAAGTCATGCCTCCCCAGAAATTCTCCCTTCCGCCCCGCAACACGGTAGACCGACTCAGAATTATTGCACTGCCAAAGCTTTTGTGCAGTAATTTAATATTTTTAGTTCATTTAGCGTTATGAAATTTCTGTGCAAATCGTGCACTTTGCAATTTTCGCTCATTTTTCACGTCAGCAACTGACAAAGCATTTTCCACAGCCGTAGAACTAAATGCATTTCAATAGTAAATCGAGTCTCATGCACTCAATAACTAGCAGAGTACTACTTACCTTAAGTGCCAACGGCATAAGGCAAAACGCACAAAAAGTACCCAGCAGTAAGTTAGTAAGTGGATATAAGGCTTACACAGTGTGTGTCGCCAGACAAGCACATGTGCAGTCAATTTAAATCCCTGCATCAAATCTGACAACTAAATCGCTGCTCTGCGGATTTGTGTATGGCAATTATTCATCAACTTTACTAAAACTTTTAAAGATTTTTGCCTATGGCCAAGAAATCAATATTTTAAATGTAGGACAACATTTTCAAACTATGGAAAAGTTTTCTTTAAGTCTCTAAAGTACTTTAACAGTGGTTATTTATTAGATTCGGTTTATCATAGGAATTTTACTGGCAAAAATGTACTTCTCATTTTACTTACTGTTGGAGGATTAGGTAAATTTGTGCTTGCCATAAGACGTTTAAAATTGTGCACATTTGAAATGCATATGCATTCACATAATATTTATTTAACAATATTAAATAAATTTATGTTTATCAAAGATTTAAGTTATTTAAGCCATGAGCATCTCGAGGGCAGAGCATAGACTTAAACTATTTTTGTATTTGACATTTCATTGCAGATAAGCGAGGACATTGGTTATGTGCTCTACTCGGCGCTGGGCTCCTTCTACATACCCAGCTGCATCATGGTCTTTGTGTACATACGAATTTACTTTGCTGCCAAGGCGAGGGCAAGACGGGGCATTAAAAAACATCCGCGCAAAACAAACAACGAACAAGTAAGTTATGAAACAACCATCGAGAACTGTGTGAGCAACGTTACTCAGCTCCACTTTCCACAAAAAATGTCTGATTCTTTTTTTGTGGCATGCCTGCAACGCAGCATACATCTGTCCAAACAGATACGATGAGCAACGGCCGCAGCTAAAAGGCAAATTCTGCCGTTTGAATGAACATGTTA
Source organism: Drosophila basisetae (assembly GCA_035041595.1). Lineage (NCBI taxonomy): Eukaryota > Metazoa > Arthropoda > Insecta > Diptera > Drosophilidae > Drosophila > Drosophila basisetae. The sequence continues at coordinate 7,827,109 of JAWNLB010000070.1, forward strand.
TCGCTCTGGGTAGGCTCCAGCATTAAATGGTTCTGGCATATGTGGCCCATTCGCAATATTTTCGACTAAAAGCAAACAGCTCAATGCAGCATCAATTTGGCGTCAATTTGTGTGTGTTACGTGTTGGCAACCACTGCACTTTACCCAATACACTTGGTCACGCTCAGCCAGTTTGGGCCATTTGCAAATTTGTGGGGACACACATACGTTGGCAGGCATTCTGCAGCTGCATTCAATAAAATGCCATCGTTTTTTTACACCTGATTGGTAACCACTGACTTTAGTTGAAAAACTCTCGGCCAGCTTAAGCGCAAATTGAGTAGAATGTCTGTAATGATCGTGGAACGCAGCAGTCACGTGACCAAATATTACACGAAGAGCCTGCAACGTATGCAAAAAAAGAAAAACAGACACATATCAAGGGGAAGGCAAACGAAAACAATCCATAAGGAAAATCAGTCTACGCCGACAATGAAACACCCTTGAAGAACGGATACCTGCTGCTTACATTGAGAACGCATTATCACATTTAAGCATCAGTTCGATACCCATATGAGCGGTATTCGATGGGATTCGTATTCAGGAAGAGATTCTTAACATCCGTTCAATCAGCTGTGGAGCTTCAAAGAGCTAACAATGTTATTTATAAAATGAGGTCACCAACAATAAACCACCTGCAAATTAAAAAAGCAATACAATATAAAATAAAATGGAGGCAGACATAGTTAATCGATCTGGCCGAATCCCCCTTCGAGACTAGTTTGCATAGGAAAGACTCGGCTAATACCATCGAAGAATATATATACATTATTATGTATATTTACACAATATTTTCGATTATTTCTTCTTTAATGCATTACACACCTTGCAACAAAGTTGCAATACCCTCAGCAATGGTATAAAAACAGCAGTCGTACAACAGCCAGTATATACCACACTTGACCACCGATTCGGGCAACAAAGGCGCGCAGCTGTTGCATGTGCTGTGGCATCTGCCGCATAGGCGTGGGATTAACGCATACCAAGTAGCCAGGCACACACACGCACTCACACACACACACACACACACTAGTACATTTACCGTTTCGTTTTCGAATGCATTTTTGGGGGTGGCTAATTGCCCCAGAAATCTCTGGGTGAGCTGGTGGCGACCTTGTTTGTGTAATCGTTGCGCTCGGTCGCTCCTGTAATCGGTATTTGCGAAATGGAAAAGACGTGTTCCAAACTGTTAACTACCTTTTTGTGTTGCAGGTGACGAGCTTCACCACCAACAAGAAAGGAACAATACCGATGCCATCCTCCAGTGGCGCAACACAGCTGCAGCTGCATCAGCAGCGACAGATAGCCACCATTGAGACCCCACCGAATAGTGCGACGCTGCCCATTCAAATACCGACAGTCACCATGGATCTGGCCTCCGATATATCCACGTCAGAGGCAGGCGAACTGGAGGCCGTCGCCGCCCAAACGGCGTTGGCCTATGCCAATCCCAATTGTAGCTCCAATGCCAAAACTGCCCTAGGTCCAGGTGGTGCCTGCTCACCCAAGGAAACGCTCCAGGTCAGCACGATTGCGACGGGACGCGGCGGCGTTGGACTCAATGTTCCGGTGCCGCCATCGATGGGCAGCAACAATTCCATTAATGTGCTAAACAACAATAACGGTTGCGTGGCAACAGATGCCGTTGGTGCCACCAATAGTGGAGCAGCTGCAGCTGGTGGTGGTGGTAGTGCTACAGGCCAAAGCAACTCGGAGCTGCGCGTCTCACCGACTGCCGGAAGATGTCGTGCCCTCTCCGTTGGCATTGATACGGACATGGTGAGTGAATTCGATCCATCCAGCTCGGACTCGGGCGTGGTCAGCCGCTGTGCGGTAGTTAAGCCGCTCAAATTTCGCCTTTGCCAGCCCATCTTTGGACGCAAGTTGAATCAGCAGCGACGCAACGAGGCCAAGACGGCAGCTGTGGCGGCCAAGAACAATGCAGCCGCCGCGGCCAAAACCAAAGCGGAGCTGGTGGCCAAAACCGAACTGGAGCCGGCCATACCAAAAACGCCAAAGCCACGCGATCCGGAGAAGGAGAAGCGACGCATTGCCCGGAAGAAGGAGAAGCGAGCGACACTGATATTGGGCCTAATCATGGGTAGCTTCATTGCGTGCTGGCTGCCGTTCTTCTTTCTGTATATATTGGTGCCGGCATGTAGCAGTCATTGCCAGATTCCCGAGTCGGCGTTCGCGATTGCCTTTTGGTTGGGCTATATGAACTCGGCTCTGAATCCGGCCATCTATACCATCTTTAACAAGGACTTCCGACGCGCCTTCCGGCGCATCCTGTTCAAGTGATGTTTGGCCTACGTGTGCTGTTACAGGTGCGTTTATGCGAGCATCGAGAAGGCTACCGAACGTGCTATGGGCAGCACACCTATGGGCTATGGGCATGGCATGTATCAGCATTACAGGCGCTAGATTTGCTCGATATGTATATATATATATATATATATATATATATATATACATATGTGCTTCGATTTGAAAGTCTTTCGTTTTTCGTGTTTAGTTCATGTTAAATGTCTTTTAGTTTTCTCTTCGAAAAGTAACGAACATTGTAGCTCATGTCAAAAGCAATGAACGGCTGTGAATTTGATGGAATCTCCTAGTTTCAATTTACACGTTTTTAGTTGCGTTTCTAAGGCTGACCTCGAACCACAAACTTGAACCTCATGCATACACACAACTACACTCACTCACTCACACACACACACACACTTTTCTAGCGCATATAAAATGCCCTCGAGATGTGCAAACATGAATTTCATAAAAGCAAACATCTTTTATACACAGTCAATGGCCATCCAACTTGATATTATTTTACAAAATTACATTTTTCACTAAAAACACAAATTGCAAGTGCAGTTCTAGAAAAACCAAAACAAAATAGAAATAAATAAACAGCGGATATCCTGAGCACATCGAAGACTAGATACGCTTATAGACTGGAGTCCACATGCTCATTTCTAAATTGCATTATAAATTTAAAAAGCGACAGATTTGCACTACACTGAACAAAAATATCGTCCTAAATTTTAGCAGTTCGCCTTACCTTTGCGGCAAGCATAACTCAGAAAGAATATTTGCTTTTCTTTTAGAAAGAGGCTTTTATAATTTTAATTCTTTTCCCGTACATTTAGAAATGATTTCTAAAGGAAACAAATGATTATACTTTCTAAAATTCAAATCGATATTTTCGTATTCTTTTGATCTGATCTTGATATATAATGAGTTTGGCCCGGATATCTCGACTCGACTGAAATTGAATAATAATCCTTGTGAGTCGCCAATTCACGACAAATCTGCAATACCCTCTGAAAGGGTGCAAGAAGGGATAAAGAGGCTGACTTTATTTTATGGCACTGTGTCAAATGGGCTGGTGTATGGAGGCAGGAGTGTATTGCCAGGCATTCGAATTGAGGTCATCAAAATTTGGGCTGGCGGGCTGGCTGGCTGGCTGGCAAGCAACTAATACTGCCACCATAAAGAGCTGTACTACTAGGCAACAAATTAATTTTATTTCGCCTCGTTGTTCGGTTCGTTGCTTGTTTTTTACTGTGGCAGCTACAATTTGTTGCAGCGAAAATGCATTTTTAATGTTGCCTTTTGCCATTTTAGTGAAAGGCAAGAATAATCCATGACGCTCCAGTTATATGCATGCACTAAAAAGATATTTCACATAAAAAATATGTAGAAAAACGCTAAATCTAACGGGAAGACATAGATGAAAATGAATGATGCCTTCCCACGACTTTAGATGCCATCGCTTTTGGGCTAAACATGCGCCAATCACACGAATAGACGCCACGTCAGTCAGTCAGTCCGACAAAGAGAGAGTGAGAGCAAAGACAATGCATGCCTTGGCACTTGGCCCATTTATCTTCCTTACTATTTACTATTTGACCAAGTACAAAGGCAACCACAACTATGCATAAATTGTATCTGCTACATCAGTCTCTCGGATTTTAGACACATTGTGGTTTGTTGCACCTAAATTTAAGACGCTTGTATCACAGAGAGAAAGAGAGAGAGAAATACAATGAGCTTGTTTCATTTTTATAATTTATGGTTGCTTTTAGCTATCAACACACACCGCAAATGTATCGAATTTATTGGGAAAGCTATTTGTCCGTAGCACAAGTTAAGTGCTAGCCGTCTTTAAATTGTTAAAATACTCATTAATAATACACGAGAAAGGAAAACTGTCAGTTACCAAAAACAAAAAATCTGAAAGTGTTCCATTTAAATACGTTTGTGAAGACAAGGGCTTTTCTTTCCAATCAACATGCATTTTTTATGCCGCACACACAAACACACACACACACACGCATTTGATTGTCAACAACAACAGTGTGTACAACAACTGCACTTAAATGACAATTTCTGCAAAAAGAAAAAAACGCAAAGAACATCAAAAATGGCAATGGCAAAAAGTGGAATCGAAAACAATTGTAATCGATGGGACGCACGCTGCATTCAGCTGGCAAGCCACATTCACATTAAAATGCGCGAAGCACACACCCACATATATACATATATATACATATACTCGTATACAGCCACACCCCCCCAAAACACTCACACACCTGGAGCACTTAACTGCACTTAGGTGCAACAAAGCCAGGATGAATTTCGAACGGCATAACACATTTTCCAGACTGTGTGTTCGCTGGCGCGTTGAAATTCATTTTCACTTAAAGTGCAAGAGCAACAATAGCAACCGCACGAGAACAACAATAAGCGTTGCCCGTTGCTGTTGAAACTAGGTGACGCATACGACACGTTGCTCATATGACCGTCATCAGCATTGTCTTCAACACTTCTTCAAAAATACATATTATGTTTCATAGAATCACGAGTTTAGAGTATTTATTAGTAGTTTATTTATTGTTAACATAAATTAAACATAATGCAAATTAAAATGCCAGCAATAACCATAATCGTCCAATTTGCATTATTTTTTGTAATTTAATTACGCACTTTATATGCTAATTTTCTGTGAATATTTTTGCTTTCATAAGTTTGACAAACAAAAATACTTACTTAACACACAACAGCAGCAAATATTTTCATATCAAATTGAATTATTAAGTTTAATTCCATATTTCTGTCAACATTAATTGCATAAAATGTCATAAGCCAGTTTAATGCGAGTTTAAATTGTTCAAATTGGCCGCAAAAACCACATTTTTAATTTAAATAGAAATTTTTGACATTTCATATTGTTTGATACGCATGGCTTTATGCATCTATTGTTAATGCATAAATAAATGATTTTAGACTGCAAAATGATTATTTGAACTTAAATTGCTTTTGCCCGCCAGTCATCATTAATTTGGTAAGCAGCCAAATTGCAGCAAATAAATTGAATTGCACTTGCACACTGCCGGTCCATAAATGCCAATTTCTATTTGTTAATATTGAACTGATGTTTATCAAGCGCGAACTGAAAACATCCATCATAATTTTGCCCAAGATTAATCAGTTTATGCAGCTCGTTCCTCTATTTGGCATCAGTAATACTTTAGCCATTTTCAACAATTTGAGTAATTAATCATAAGTTTTTACTGAACACCCGCCTATAACTCAACGCTTTGGTGTTTATTTATAAATATGCGCCAGAGCACAATTATTATTTATTTATTTGTGTTACGAGCACAGCGATGAGCAATCAAATGCATTCATTTGATTAATTGGAAAACTTGTGTGCCCTGTGGTTAAGTTCAAATGGTTCGAGCGTTTTGTTTTTAGCTTTTCAGTTAGGATTTTCAGTTTAAAAGTAAGCAAATCGAATGCCTGTAGAAAAATATTTGTATATTTGTTGCCACAATTTAAGAGCAGAGTGTCACTTGATTGGTCAACTTTAATTTAGTTAGTTTAAAGGAGCGGCACCAAAAAAAATGACTGAAAGCTTAAATGAAATTGTTTCATTATAAAATAAAATATTTTTAAAAGAAAACCAAAGATTCAATAACTTATTACATTTTTCGCTTATAACTGTAGTTTAAATTAAATTAGACCTTAGACTCATAATACAGCATAGTATTGTATATCAAAAGTTACATTTTTTCATATTAAATGAGAACAGCCAGTAAATTAACTATGAGTACACACGTAAATATAAGTACTAGTTCATGTATTTAGCATTATTTCTAGTTGCATAAAATCAAATGTTTAACCATTTAACAACAAATTTTTAACTTCTAATCGTATGTGTCTCTGTTATAGTTGTGTGTAAACGTTAAATTAAAGTCAAAAAATAATACAAATAAACCATGAGTATTTAATCAAAGCTAAACAAATACAAAATACAACAAGCCGAATACGAAAGTTTGTATATCAAAATCAAAATCGCAAAACAAAACTCTAAAACAAAACTGTTTAAATAATTAACTATCTACATTTTAAGCGGAAGTCTTCCACTATAATTACGCGCCTCGAGTGCATTATACTCGCAGCTCCCACAACTCCAACAGATCCCAGCTCTCTACAAGCGCGTAATAGTTGCCCAATTGTTGTTTTGATAACAGCCGAACAGCTGAATTAGTAACTACATATATCTATATATATTTAGTGCTAATTTGTATATGTGTATGTACTTTAAAGGTTTCTCCCCCTCAAATGATTCAATATATATAATTACTACATACACACACATACACACACACAATAACGATTACGATAATGATACCGATTTCGATTTCGATAACGGTACCGATACCAAGTAGGAATTCAAAGATATTTTCTGCACAATTGCATATTAATCATCATAGAAATCTAAGTATTACAAAAACAACTGTAGTTAAAAAAAAAGTTAACATTCGATTTTGCATAAATTTATCGAAAATTGCCATTGAAATTGTTACGACTCCTTTAATCACTGTTATATAGAAATGATTTAAGTTTCATAAAGTATACTCTTACCTATACATATTTATATGGCTAACAACGAAGTAACATGGTGCTATGAGTTACGCATAGAGCATTTCATTTATTTATATATGATTTCTGATGATGATGGTCAAGATCGTTAAAACCAGAGCCCCTTTTAACGTCTTGGACAATGTTTATATTTCATTTGTTTTGTCACCTGATAGACCAAAAATCTTCATAGTCATCAAACAAATTAGTTAAAAATCAAAGTTAAAATTGAAAATCAAATGAGAATTACACAAAATAATAAAGCATCAACTTGCTAGTGGATTAAGCAGTGTAAATATTTAATAAATTATTAACGAATAATTTCAGTAATAAAAAATTAATAAATACATACATATACCTATATATATATATATATGTATATAAAACTATATTATAAAAAAACAATGTAAATTGTGCAAATAAATTGCAAATTGAAGCCACCAATGAATTGAATTATTGCATGTAAGTTAAATAAATATGAAAGAAAATCAAGTATTTCAAAATACCAGGCCTAAGCTAAGCGTAAACAATCCCAACTTTCAGCCGAAACCAGACACAGTCCCAGTTGTAACCTAAGCTATGATAGTTGAAAAGTTTTAGCAATTAGTCGCTCATATATCATAGTTCAACTAAAATAAACAACGTAGCAACTAGAAATCCATCACTCGGTCAAAATAAATAAATTGTAAATTTCAACAACCAAACTAAAACTAAAAGTAAAACGCATTTAAGAACTTTCAGTTCCGTTGAAACAAACTTTAATTGAACTATACACCAGTTGAGTTTAAGCAACGCATATGTAAGCATATGTCCATATGTGTATGTATATAAAAACTGTTTTCCTAACATATAGTAGATACTAAGACTCAGAATTGAAACTCAACATACATAATGAATACATAAATAAATACAAAAATACATAACTATATTCATATAAAGAACGCCAGCAATGTAAGGCATACCAAAATAAATAAAAAAATAAAAAAAACTATTAGCTAAGCGAAAATATGTCCATTTAAAGGACAATAAAAATTCTATAAAATGAAATACTTAACTATTAAGCTGACCGACTAAAGGTAAACAGTAATCCAAATTCCATGAGTCTAAATTTGAACTCATCAACAAGCTAAAACTACAAAATATGGAATCTACCTTTAACAAAGAAAAAATACAATGTTTTAAAATTACTGTCGTTAAGTAAAAAAAGCTAAAACAAAAAAAAGCGAAAGCGAAATGCATAATATGTAATAAAAACTGAAAGGTATTCTTAAATTCTTTAAACTCTTATGTCTTTTCATTTAGTTGCACTGGCCTGACAACCCTTCCACTGTTCTTAACGACATTCAAAGGTCATGGTGAATGTCAGTAGGCAAAAAGCTAATCAAAAAGCAACGTCCTGAATTACGAACTGGAAACAATGTTTTTTTTAATATTAGCAAATTTATAAAAGTAAAAAGCTTAGCAGATGCAATGCACTAGTGGGCCACATGCGCAGAGACTTAAGGAATTATTGATTTTTCGCACAATGCGACGAGGCAACTGATGAGAAATGGGAAAGCGTAACAACGGTAAAAAAAAAGCAAAAAACGACCACCTCGCAGATGACGCCATCGTCATCGCTGCCAGAGTTGTGAACGCGTTAAATGATTTGCGTGGCACTGAAGGTGAGTACCTTTTATATTGCATACCTTAAGGGCGGACTTAAATGCAAAATACGTAGCATACTTTTGCGCGCGCGAGAGAAATTCACAGCGCGACATGCAGAACATAACTTCAAGTTTAAGGAAATTAATTGTCTTGGAACTGATATTATAATATATTTTTGTATGTCATACATTTTTGTTGCTACATAAGCAGCAACAGCACAAATCAGCCGTATTCAAGGTCATAACTTTACATATGAACTATTGGTCGATGGATAAGTGCTTGTCAAATAATTGAAATCTTTCCATAACAATAGTTTTGTCAAAACTGAACAGATTTTCTAAAGCAATTCCTTTTTAATCTTGGTTTGGTACCTAGGGTAATGCTGCACTTCAAATTAGAATCACGAGTCAAAATCTTACCCTACAAAATCGCATCTTAGGATACGTTCCATTTTAAATAGATTCTTAAAACGCATTTAATAAATTTACAATACTTAAATACACTTTGAATGGGTCCAAGAGCTTCAATACAAGATGCGCTGTTTAGTCATAATTTAACGGAACAGAAAATCTTGATGTGTATAGGCCTTCAAGCTTGGAGGCAAACAATTGTAAGGTTTCTTTCTGGGTAAACAAAGTTTAGCTTCCGCTTCGGATCTAAATATTTACGCAAATTATCAACATGGCTATCAAGCTGTAAGTGCATCAAGTTTAGTTACGCTCTTCCTGTTATTAATAACTTTTGAAAACCATATAACACATATAATTATAAAATTAATTTTAAATTAACATAAAGTGTCAGTAGCATCATTAATCAAAACCCAAGCACTCGAACAAAAGCATCGCAACACCGCCACATGCGAAACCTACAGAGCAGACACATAGGTAAACTGACAGGTGCTAATTACATACGTGATGCCAGTTCAAGCGCAAAGTGACCCACACTGTGCTCGGCAAAAGTTTTGCACGAAAAAAAGAAACATGAGCAAATTAACAAAGTAACAAATGTGAATGCAAGACAGTTTTTATTGTAACAGCTGCTCATTGTTGTAGCCCAGAAGTTGATGCGTTTAGCGCACACACTGTGGGACCCAGACCCAGGTCAGCCCCACGTGTGGCTGGCTCCCTCCCTATCCTAACACTGCTTCCCACCAGCCCAGCCACCCTTCCTGTTGTGGTGCGTGCAAATATTTTAGCTGAATTAAAACAGCAGCAGCTACAAATAATTGCCAAGGGTCTTGGTTAATAAAGCATACACAGACAGCGTGAAAGGGAGATAGATACAAATTCAAATAGAAATAGAAGCCAAATGAGCGAAAGTGAGAGAGAGATAGAGCACAAGCACTTCGAGCTGTGCAACTTTTAATTAGTTAGTTTAACGCTTGGCGCCAACCAAAACGAACGCACGCTGCGTATGAGTAATGCACACACACACACAGCAGAGCACACATACGAAGCGAGTTCTTCCTTTGAGCTGTCAACTCTCCTAGTGAATAAGGATTGGGACTGGGTTTGGACTTGGACTTGGTAGTATTATGTATGGGTTAGTGCAGTCGACAGTGGCGTTGGTAAGTAATTTCCTCAGGCGGATGCAACTAATTACAAAACATTTCGCATAAAATTCGCAACTTGACAGGATCTAACTGCACTTTGCTTCAGTGGCGAGAACACAACAAGAACAACACTTGTTGGCTCTTTGTCTGTATGCACGGCTTGTTATCAACAAATCTACATGCGGTTTTGTGCTAATTCACTGGCGTTGGCGCCACTTAACCCTTCCTCGTAGGAGTAGCTATAAAGTATGCGGTGTGGCAGACAGAGTGGCAGCTATGCAAGTTTATATAGGTGAGGGGTCAGAGTGGGTGCAACACTTCCGCTCTTCACACACACACACACACACACACACACACACACACACACAGAAAGAGGCGCCACAGCGATGAAAAATGAATGATCGCAAAATAGCAGAAATTATTTAACACTATTTTGCATTTAATGCAAAAACTTTTGCATTCGCTTGCCTGCTGCTTGTCTGTGCGTTGACTGAAAAATATTGCCGGAAATTCGCAGAAGTTGCTAACTTTGCCACGACAACGAGTTGAGTGCCAACCCAAGCGTTTAATAGCAAATATTTGTGGTTGCGGTGGCTCCCTTTTATCCTGACTTAAGCACAATAATTAAAGTTGCCACGAGCGCTGCAAAATTGAGTAAGCCTAGTATGCGCAAAAAACCACTTGAACTGCCACAAGCCGTAGTCATTAAAAAAAAAATAATGCTAATGAAAAATATTTTCTAATATTGGACGAGCCATTAACACATGCCATGCACTTGACTCTGTCGATGTGCTTAATTGTGCAAAGGGCAGCCGCCAATTATTGCATGTTTGCTGTCTGGTTGTTGCTGTTGTTCTCATTGTGCTGTTATTTTTGTTATTGTTGGTTTTCAATGTGCATCGTATTTGCCTTACCCATTGACACCACAGTACAGGCCAAGCTAAGCGGCAATACACTCTTGACTTGGCCTGCAGATCGATGGACCAAAAAACCGGCTTAGCAGCCAATTCATAAGCAGCACTACGCATATTTGCCTGTCTCTCTAAGATGTGCCGTCATTTATTGTACAATAAAATCTGACAGCTGCGACGTCCACGTCGCTGTCGCAGTCGCAATCGCAGTCGCGGTCAGCATCAACGTAGCACGAACCTTCCGACAGCGCCAACGTTAACGCAAAACGTAACAGCTTCTACTACTAGCCGCATTTGACAACGTAATATCGACGACGACGACGACGGCGACGGCGACCGCGAACGAGATCGAGCCAACAAAAGTGCCGCCTAAGAGGCAACCGTAGACGACGATGACAACAAACCCGTCGTGGCACTCGCAGATGCAAGACGCAGCGCGCTTCAATCCAATCCGATCACAAAAGTGAAAATAGCAATTCAATTTAAAGACCAAAGCAAACAAATACGGAATACACAAAACTGTTCGAAAATTCGCGTATATCGTGCAAAATGTAAATACAATTATTCAATTAAAATTCAACAGGCATATGTGTCAAAGAGTGCAGAGATTGAACACTTTAAGATCACGCTGTCTATTGAGTATATTCGATTCGATCTCAGCGTCGAAAGTAGACTGACCAAACGGATTAAGCAAAGTGTCATTGAATAAGCGTTGGCCGAACAAATTTCATGGCCTCTTGTAGGGCTAATTGCACATGTTTCACCCAGAGACGTGACAGACATTTCAAAAACAAAGGTCGCCCCCAGACAACCCAACACTTGGGCCTCGGAAAAGTTGGCCCAACTAAAAAAATTGTGATTTTGTAAAAATGTGTGCTTAAAATAACAATAAAAGAAAAAAAAACACATTCATATACAGTTGAAAATGTTGTCTTAAACAAAATGCCTAATCAAATCTTTCTAATAAAATTTGTGACGAGGGTCGAAGATTAAGTTATGTGCGCCTGAACATCAAATATCTAATAATAGGAATGAATATCTTTACCATAAAAAATGCAAATCGAAATGATATCTTTGTGTCCATCTGGCATTTAATCATTTTACGCTTAACTTGTAAATTAAAATGTAAATGTTTTCTTGTTATGGTTTCAAATAAATACCAACAGTTATACGGAATTCTTAAAAACGAAATACATGTGAAAGAAATCAAAGAAACGGAATTTTATTCTGTGACCAACAAACAATAACAGATTAGTCTATTAACAATGCAAAGCGTGTTTGAAATATTTCATAATATTTTTAATCATTTTATGCTCAGCATTTGTTGATCTTTGTTTTTCAATTTAATATGTCACTCGAACGAATTGAACAGGTTTAAAGATATTAATATCGTTAACGTTATATTATATTTTTCTGAAATGCTTGGTTAGCACTGAAATATATGTGCGTAGACCACGTCGAAATGTTGATGTCGTAACAGGTTCACAAAGTCAACCTGTGTTTAGTTCCGGTCTAGCGCGTGCGAAAGAGCGAGAGAGCTGAACATTTGTTTACAACGGCGATGCGTATAACAATTTGGAAAACAGTCCGTTAAATTAATAATAACACACAGCACAGCAACAACAGCAACAGCAATGTCTGTCAATTGTTTAGGGCGTTGCTATGCGACTGTTTCCGCAAATTATTATTACTTGTTTAGTCTATCCGCAATCGCATTAGCATCAGTTTTCGGTCGCACAATTGCCGAGCAAATAGCGAAAATTAATTAATGACATTATAAATCGAGTATAAGCATTTTCGTGGCAAATCATTTTACAGTCAGTCGCTCACAAGCGCGACCAGTGCGCACAAAAAGAAAAAAACCAACAAAAAAATAAATAAGTAATAAATAAAATCGAAAACAGAAACAGAAACCGAAACCGAAAACGTATTCAAAATCAAAGCAAAAACAGTCACTCAAAGAAAATTCATCGAAATCCTCGACGACGCCGGTCACAGCGACACCAAATCACAAGCCGGTCACGTGATCAGAGTTGGGTAATATAGTTGGCCCCCCAGTTTTGCCCGGCTCTGTGGTATCTGCAGGGCCACTGATAGACTTTGCACCTGTCCAATAATTTGCGGTCATACAACGCTGTCTGTTTCTTGTGTGTGCTCTTTGTGCTTTGTGTTTATCACTTGTGCATTTGTGACTTGCAACAAAGAACGCAGACGATGATGTGCGGTGTGGTTGACGTGCCTCGTCTGGCGGCCATTGGCACAGGAAATCATTGCTATGTATATAGATGCATTCATTCACAATTGGGCATACTGCCAAAACAGCTCTTGTAAACACATAATATATACTATATTGTAAATATATAGTAAATGTAAATACATCAACTTGATGCTCGCTATTTTGTTCAATTTTTGCAGTCTGGTGAAATTAATAATGTATTTTTAGAAAACTCAAAAAAAAAAAGTGCCTGACCATATTTTTTTGTGTCGTGCTAATTGATCAATCAAATATACCTTGGTTTAACTGCTTCTTCTTCTACTTTCGGTGGGCTCGTCAGACTTCATAAGCGGATTTGTGTTAATTTAAAACCGATATCGATTGAGGGTAAGTGTGAATTGATGATGATGAGATGTCCCAGGCGAAACTATTGCGAGATCACTCAGTGCCAAGTGCTAACTAAGATGAATCATTTAACATGCGACACATTTTGGAAAATACAATATATTTAATCATGATACCCTTTTGCCAGCCGAGATGACAGGGGGAACGGTTACGGCAACTGATCCTAAGCATTAAACATTTTGCAATGCATTTGTCATGCAATTTTAATCGTAATTGCATTTTTAATTTTCCGCTGCCACCTGACGCTGACATTTTCTGTTCACTATTCCATTTTCGCTACTCTTGTACTCCTTGCCGAAGGGAAGAAAAATGTGCGCAACGATAACAAAGAGAAAAAGAAGAATAATGAATGAAAAAGAGTAATAGAAGCAAATAAATATTAAATGCAATACACTCAATTCACACGCACACACACAAGAGGCACCCACAGCAAGAGGCAACCAGACAGTCAGAATGGAAAAACAGAACAAAGCAGCCCAGCAACTGAAGCTTCAAAGCAAAGGGGGGTGTGCGAAGAGATTGGAGATTGTGACTGGCGGGCTAGTAACACATTGACATAGAGCGACTGCAGTAGATGCGACTTGGGCGTCAGGATGCATTTGCATAAATCTACATTTTAACCATTTTTATGTTTGCCCGCAAAGGCGTTCGTTCGTTGGCCCAGAAGCACTGCAGCATCCAACTGGGACAACTTAGTATATATACATATAATATATATATATTTATATATACATATATATATTCTATACAAGCACGCAATATAGTATGCAACGAATTCATTTTCCTATGCAACTTCAAACTCGCATTTAAGTTAAAGCTAATGAGCCGCATCAATTATAAAGCCGCCGATGTCAAACTATCTGACATTGACCAATTAAACTTGGGTGCCCAACACTGTCACCCTGTCAGGTTGTCAAGCCCGGATTAACCTTTTGAAAATATGACAGCGTTCACAAGAACAGCAACCGCGACATGCGACCACAGCATACATACACACACACAGAAGAAGCGGGTGAAACAACCAATCACACACGCACACACACACACATTAGCATTCATTAAGTATAAATATTTACTGGCAATCAATCCACACAATATATTAAATATTGATATACTCATACACGTTGTGGCAGTTTGTTTTTAATTAACAACTGATTGTATTTATTTTACCTTAAGCCCATGAAAATAACCAACAGAAAGTTATTAAAAACTTTTAAAAATTTCTGATTTTTGCCCAGAATAATATTTACTCCATATCCAACAAGTTTCATAAGGATGGAATGGGATGTAAACATGCCTCTATATTCTGCGTTTGAAATTTGTTTATAAATGAGTTGAAAGAATTCCAAAATTTGTCGGCGGTAATCACAAAACATTATTTAATGGGCATTAAGCAACATCTAATGAATAATGAATGGTTATAACAAATTGATTGTATGTTTATAGCATATAAATAAGTTCAATTCTTTTTTGTTGTCGCAACCATTTGAAAATGGGCAAAAGTTGCCAGAGATGCGCTCGCGTTCTCGCAGGTAGCCACTTTGCGTGCTGGTTTTTTAATAACTACAAT
The DNA here is from genome assembly GCA_035041595.1 of Drosophila basisetae. NCBI lineage: Eukaryota > Metazoa > Arthropoda > Insecta > Diptera > Drosophilidae > Drosophila > Drosophila basisetae. The sequence continues at coordinate 7,842,375 of JAWNLB010000070.1, forward strand.
TTGCTAAGTACTCAATTTGCATGGCACTCCAAACTCTGCGAATACTGGCAGCAACAAAGCAAGCCACAACACAAAAAAAAACAACAATAACAACAAGCCCACGTGTCCAAAGTGTTCGCGTGACAAACATTCAGTTTAGTGCGAATATTTGTCGGTCTTGTTCTTTGTTTTTCTATTTTCCCGTTGTCAATGTCTTGATTTACTCGGTTTTTACTCGATTTACTCGAAATCGTTTCAGTATTAACACCTACTAAGTGTTCTGCTATATTGGTCAAGTATATTATTGTTGTTATTTTTAAATTTGTTTACAAATGCCGATTCAGTCGCCGACGTAGCACATCGATTAATGGACAATAAAAACTTTAAGCTCGTTCCGCAGCGACGTCCGCTTACTAAAAGGTGTTAAAAAAAGGAATCTGCTGCATCACAACATCACAATAACAATTGTTTTCGAGACACTTAACTTTTAGCAGCAATAATGATGGTGAGGTTGATGAATTGTTAATCACATGATGCGGTTTGAAGTGTCGTAAAACCAAACTAGTTTCAAAAAATGTTCATTAGTGTGATGGCCCAATGCTAGCCGCTGCTGACTAATCAATGGCAAATCGCTAAATCTAAAGTTCAATGACTGGGCAAAGAGTTCGCTTACCCGGCGGATAACTGATTGATTGCTTATGACCCAAATTACATTTCGAATCGATTTGGGCAAATAGCAGCGCATTTAGAGCTCACATGCAAACAGAAATCGAATTACAATCGAACAAACAACTATGCAACGGCTGCAGCCACAAACATGCAACATGCACGTTGCCAGCAATTATCAATGAAATCCAATAAAAACAAATTTACAAGCTAAATGCTGTGTTCCGTGCTGCATTTGCATTGGGGCAATGAACTATGAAACACACATTTTGCCCACACACATAAACACACACATCACAAAAAGGGCGTCTTCGTTGGCATTGCAATTTAGCGTTTTTCATTTGAGTTGCTACAACAACCAAGAAATACCAAAGTCCAAAATTAAAAAATCGGCTTGCACGGTAACCTGACCTGCGGCAAGTTCTGACCAGAACACGCCCCTACCTCCAACCTGGTGGCATGTCGACAGCAGTGATAAATACGACGACAACAGACAACAGTCCAGAGACGTTCAAGGTGGATCTTCTGTTGTCGCCTGCCTCCTACTCACCTCCCTGTCTGCATGTTGTTCCCTGTCATTCCAATTGCATTTGGCCAAAGTTAAGCTCCAGTCATTTCGCTTAAGTGCTGGCCCAGTACACTTCCATCTCTGACGGTATATCATGCACTGAGCCAAAATTATTTGTATATAATCTAGGTTGAAATCAATATACTTTGCTTAGTAAATATTTCTAAGAATTATTAAGTAAGCCTTCCACTTCACTTAAAGCTTTGTAATTTGGTGTTTCTCCAATTACCAGCATGATCAAATATGTATGATATGATTTACAAACATGATTTTAAAAACATACTAGATATATTCAAATTGAATGGGTTATAAAACTTTTAATTTAATTGAAAAGATTTCTCACAGTGTACACAGACGATGATAATTTATTGTTGTTGTTGCCGGCGCGTTGAATTATTCCATGCGCCTCTTGGGAGCCCCCTGGCAGTTAGTTAAAAGTTTTTTGAAGTCCAAGCCAGAAACGTGCATAAAATTGTACCGCGTTCTCTAATCATAAATTCGCCGCATGGCGCGCATTTTAATTGCGCTCTTTTAGTTTAATTATAAACATACATATGTTTTTTGGAGGGATGAGTCGCCAGTTTAAAGAGCTTGAAGTGCCAATCAATCGACTTAAATTGAGGCACTCAAACAATCAGATATTTGGGTTAACTGATGCAGCTAATGCGACTCAATATATTCGCATGTCCTTAACTGACTGACTCAAAAATGGTTCCCAGCGTGTATATTGAATATAAAATTGCACAAACTTTTGTCGCTTGTTTATGATTGGTGCAATCAGAGAATGTTGTTGTTGCTTTCGCTGTTGCTGTAATCTAAAGAAATTGGCAAAGGGAAGCGTAGAAATTGTTGAAACCAAATCAGCCGAATGAAATCCATAACAAAGTAATCAATGAAGGCTGCAAGCAAGGAATGGCAAACAAGTCGGAAGCCAAAAAACAGTTTCTTGTGGCTGCAATTTGTTGGCCAACACGCCAAGCAGCCAAAAGAACCAGCCAGCCAAATCAAACAAGCAACTGGGACATCGACATTTCCCCAGCCCTGTCCGACTTTTCTGGCTTCCTTTTCGGCCTTAGCTTCTTCACTTGCCACACTTTACTTCCCCTTGCTGGTTGGAGTGCGCCTTCTCAACAACAACAACAATAATAACAACAATATTGTTGTTGATAGTCTTGTGAAAAAGTTTGCCACCCAAAAAGCCTCGCCTAGTTATCAGGCTCACATTGGCTTCCCTTTATTCGACTAGGAAGATTATTGCAACTTTTGTTGTAGTTGTTGTTGCTGTTGCCATTATTGCTGCCGGCAAACTAATTGAATTGCTTGTTACTAACACACAGCCACAAACGCCGATTGTTAGTCCCACTACAACGAATTTTTTCTACTGCCACAAGCCGATAAAGGGTAAATTTTTGATAGCCAGATAATTGGCATATTTAAGCAGACAAAAGAAAAGCATATGTTAACTAATCAAATATCATAAATTACTCACTTAACAAGAGTAGTAGTTTCAAGGGAAGCACATATATAAACGGCATTCTCTTAGTCTGCTAACCAGACCTTTGTAACATGCTTAACTTTTTTGCATCACTTCTAGTCTGCAGTTGACATTTTTGAGCGAGAGTTAATTTCAAGAATCCGCGCACGTGGCGTATGAGTAATATGAAGCACACTATAGCCATGTTTGGAGCTTGCATTTAGGATTTTGATAAAGGCGTTTGTACGTTTTGCTTATGTTGCATTTAAAATCTGTTGAAAACACACAGCTGTGGGGGCCTGCATAATGCATTGCTGCTGTTGCTGCTGTTGCTGCCACTGACTGAACTCAAGTGCAGCGTTGTCGTCGACACGAGGGCAACGCCTTGAAGCAGGCACAGCACGCAACATTCTCATAAAAATTAGAGCCTGCCCCGAGTTGAGTCGAGTCGACTCGAGCTAAGTTAAGTTGGGGCTCAAGTGTGCGGCCTGAGACGAGTGCATGTTGCATGCAACAATGCTATTTATGAACTCAACGAGGATGCCACTCCCTTCGCAGACTGTGTATGCAGCCAACATGCGCCATAAATTGCAGCAGATAAATTTCACTCTCGGATTTCGTTTTGCTTTTGCCACTACGAGCGGCTCGCATTGCTGGGCCATGTCTGCCCTTTGGTCGGCAAAGAAAAATATTATTTAACATACCCTCACAATAAGTTACTTAACCAAACAGCTTATAACGCCAGAAAACATATTTTAAAAAATGTATGAAATAATGTAAATGATATATAGATGTTAAACTAGATAAAGTATAATAAAGAAATGAGTTGGTAATATTTATAATTAAAAAGTAGAGGTTGCTTAAATCTAGCCTTGATTTAATATTTAACAATAATTTAAATAAAATTCGTTGTGATATCGTCATCGCGTACCAAATTTCATTCACACAGCTTACACTCTATGAGTTGTCTGTGCAAATTCCACAACGTGCACAAGTTTATTGTAGAATAATGTATTTAAACTGCTGTGTGTAAGAATTGTGCTTTCTTCGTGCTTCGCAGAATGGATTAAAATCGTGTTCATGCTCCTACGTCAGCCAGACCAACCGCACACAGCACACAGTTGCCCATTTTATTTATGTCAATCCGTGTGCAGTACTTGTTGGCAGTTTGCTCCTTGGCAGCGAAACTTGGTCAGGCAGTAGGCCCGGTGAATGCATACTATATATGTATGTATATACAAAATAAATAATCAGCTGACAGTGATAGCAAAGGGACACACCCTCTTCCTGAAACTACAGCTCCCCTGGGTGCTTCCCCAGGGGTCGGTGATGAAAACAACATCAACAACAAAAACAGCAACAAAATTCAACTCGCTTCGCTGCTGCACAGTTTCATTGCAGTTATTGTTGTAATTTAATTATTTATATGATATTTTTTTTAATTTGCGTTTTAAATGCCACTGATAGTTGTAATTTGCTGCTGCGCTGTAATTTATTTATTTTCTTTGTGGATCTGTGCATTTTTAATGCATTTAAATTAATTACATTCTTAATGTGACCATAATCCCTGCCATGCGTTAAATGACTTTTGTATTTTTTATAAGGGCGCTGATTAATTTTATTTGGTTTAAGCCACTTTCAATGCCGTGCTAAATCAATATTTTAATGAGATTTTCAGCCTTGTCAAAATGATTATGCAAGGAACATGTTCCCCTTTCGAAGCAATGCAAATACTACTAACTATTGGATTGTTAAACACTCTGCCAACCTCTCCTTTGTAATGTGCTCTGACATTTTAAATACTTTTTCAGGTTTTACGCATATTAAATCTGAATAATATTTAAATATAGCAATAAAATTCACTGTTCACAACATTTATAAGTTATATCTCTCAATATGGGCCAATTAAAACAGAAATAAAAATAATTAGAAACAAACGGCAAATTACAATTTCATATAGAGCGCATTGTCAATTCGAACAGCAAGAAGGACGCATGGGCCGGGTTAACGCGCAGAGGGTTTCGGTCTTGCCCCAGCTTGAGCCACAATAAAATTCTGTAGCAATTACCAATTTTTCTGCTGTTGCTCTTGGCCACATTTGCAACACGCATTTAATTGCTCGTCGGTGCGGCATATAGTAGTAGCTGTTCCTTTTATTACTGCTGCTGTTGTCATTATTATTGTGGCTGGGGCATTTAATTTTCTGAACAGAGTGCGCCTGTCACAATAAAAATCAGTCAAGTGCAATTATACCCCAGTAAATGCATCAACACTACTGCACAGTGGAACAAATATTCAAGGCTAACAGTGATTTTTTTTATCGGCATGAATTGCAGAAGTAACTAAAGGTTTGCCGCTTTTTACAGCCTCTGAGCCCATAAAGTAAATGTATTCTTAATCATATCCGACTAATATATTCTATATTTGAGAGCTGGTTTCAGGGTATATCGCAGTGAAGCTCACTCGACCACATTATTCACATCTGTTTTATATTTTAGTCATTAAAAATTGATAGAAGCAAACGAATCACATATCGATCTGCAAACACAAAACAATCCCTCTTGAATTTTGTAAACACCATAAATAGCTTAAATATCGTCGGGGCAGTGAAATATTGCCACTGTGCAACGGCGGCTGCCCGCATTTCGTTAGCTTCGACCATGCCTGGGGTTCCGTTCGAGTTTGCGGTCAATGGCGTGGCATTGCACCTCCAGCCGCAGTGGCAGTGGCAATGGCAGTGGCAGTGGCAGTGGCTGTCAGTGGTTAGCCGTTGCAATGAGTATGGTGTATAGCATTTTCGACAGCTTTACATGTATGCCCAGAAATTGCGCGCAGATACCACGTAACAAGAAACACGAAAATTCAATTTGTTGATAAAATAAAAAAAAAACCAAAAATCTGTTGAATTTGAAAGCCCTTCAAGTCACTGCTTATTTATATTGCGGTTCAATTTATACAAAAAGAAGACTTGTTCCAATGAAGCCGCAATCGCACAAATTGATGTTACTTTGATTTTACATAATGACAAAAGTTAAAAGGTTCCCACTGTATTATTATCTTTGAAAAACAAAGACTTTTCGATCATAACCATTAAGAACAAAAAACATTTTATTGTTTGAGCACCAATTAGTCAATCAATTTGTTTCAATTATAGTGTTTTGCTTCAAAAATTAGTAATTAGAATCAGAACCAATTAAATCAATTAAATAAAACAATTTCCAAGAAATTCTTTACAGTTGCCAGACACACATCAATCTTTGATTATTCAAGTATGATAATAGCTGTGTTCATTAAACTATTTTGAGTTTTGTCAAGTCTTTAAAAGTAGTTATATTTTTGTAGTTTTACTAAAAACATTTGTTTTAAACTGTGGAAAAATTTTATCAGTAAACAAGGATAAGGTGCAATTGAATAAACAAGCTAGTATTTAATTTGAACTAGCAGTAAAAAATGCTTTTAACGATTCACGTCATGAGTGTGAACATTTGTTATTGTACTTTTATCTAAAACATTTAATTATACATACTTGAGTCAAACATTTTGCACGAGAAAACACACAGGTAACTGATTGTTTGTATTTGTTGAACGGGTTGGGTGCCAGAGGCCTTGGGACAATCATCATTATATAATTTTGTGATTTGCTTAATTTCTATTTGGAAGATATCAAATGAAGTGCATTTTAAATAAATAGTCTATGTACACAAATTGACATCCGCTGTTGGATCTGATGTGAATGTCACGTTGGGCTCGTATTTGAAGTTCAATTAACGATGCCCTTATCACGATATGATTGGCTTCATGAACGCCCTTTATATAACCCAACTCATTCCTAATACTTTACACACAACAGTTATTTGATTGTTTAACTTCAAAGTTAATTAAATATGAAATGCAATCGCTGACAAGCATGCAAACCCAATTATTTATATTTGCTTGCACAAGAGGTGCATTATCGGGAAAATTTGTGCTAAAATTAATTCTTTTGACGTTCCCTTGTTGATTAGACAAATGCAAAGCGATAATAATGTCAAAAGTGCACCCATACGATATACCTGACAATCACAATTCCCTACGCTGACTTTCGTCGGCTGGATAAAGTTCTGTATGGCTAATTAACCATTTGCAAACGCCAGTAACAACAACAGTTAATATGCAAACAGTAAAAGCAAAGTTAACAATGGCAAATGCCAACGTCACAACAACGTCTATTAGTCATTCACAAAAGCTGAAGCTCAACCCCCTTATCACTGCGAGCTAGTAAAATTTAATAAGCGACTTTGCTGCAAATTAGCATAAATGATTTAATTAAAGGTGAGAGCCAGTCGAGACCAAAATATAACAGAGAGGATCGCAGTCGCGACAAGCTGTCGCGTCTCCATGGGAGCTCAACTGCAGAGCTGCTAACAAAGTCATGTGTTAATTTTTTAATGGGATTTCATAAATCTTTTAACGTTTGGCCCAAGCAGACCAGATTCGCGCCTCCCAATTCATTGAATAGGCGAAGCATTTGGTTTACTGGTTGACTGCACTTAAATTTACATAAAACATTTGCCGAAACCCATCCATTTGAACCCCTAATTTGTGTACGGTCAATATATGTAAACAAATAGTTAAGCACATGGAATTAAAAATCAATTATGGCCAAAAACCATAACAAATGACATAGTTTTGTGATATTAAATATCTGCTCGATGCTTGTATTAATTGGATGTAATGTATTTTAAGCTAATCATTTATTTGTATAGCAAAATAAGTAAATACCTGTGATGAAATTGTTTGCTTTCTCTATATTTATATATACTAGATCAACATCAAAAGCCACGACTCGCTATAAGTCCGCTCTACAAGATATTCGTCCGTTTGTATTTATTTAAAATGTCAATTTGATGTATAGTATTTTCGATTTAAGTACTTACAACTGGCGAATTCATTCTTTTTTACTTTTTATTATTTTTATATTATTATCACTATTTATTGCTTATTTCAATCACAAATTGAGAAAAGCGGCAGCTTTGCAAAACGCCATTTATTTTGTACTGCTTCTGTTCGCCAATAAATGGAGGGCAAAAAGTGCGCACAATTGAACTCTGCTTGTTGCTCTTAATGTTGTTATGGCAAATAAATTGAAACCGCATCGAAACTATTAAAATAAAAACATTTTCATAGCGCTTTCAAAGTGCACAATTGCTCAATAGTAAATTTATTTGTGTGGTTTTATGAAAATGTATATACAATCCGCTTTTGTTCTGACACCATGGCAGTCACCTCTTCTGCTCTGGCGATTATAAGCACATAAAAACGAACCAAGCTCCGCAAAAAAAATAAAAAACTTGCACATTATTATATATATATTGCAGGCCTATCAATTTTTAATCATGATTTCAAATGTAGCATTTTTAAGTGGAATATAAATAGCTTAACAAATAAATAACCTTACCCGTTATACAAATTAAATTAACTTAAATGCTATGAAAATATTTGTGGAGCTCAACAACTTAGTGCCGCAGTTAAATAAGAGTTTAAATACATACATTAAAATGTGAATTTAATAAACAACATCTAAACTTGGCCAAGATTTTATTGAAAATTGTTTCATTTTCACTTACAAATTGAAACTGAGTAACTCCTGCCCCATTTCAAATTAATGACAGTGGAAAGTTTTTGCATTCATAAATTTTTAACAAAATGTTAAGCTAACATTTGTGGATCGAACATGTGCGTTTTACTTCAGTGGATATTTCTCGTGTTTTTCTTATGCTCAGTTAAATTTTGGATTATTCAAATTAAATATTTACAGAGCTCTGGACAGGTGTCCAAACAGCGTTGGCGCTAGCTAACTCTTATTTTTTTGGCAGGGGGTTTTGTGAGGAGGTGGTGGGCGTGTGTGGTGACGAATGTCAGATGGGATAGTCAAACTGCTTCATGTTGCCGTCTTGTGACGCCTGCATCGCAACATCTGCCATCTTTTAGATTATATATATATTTTTTCGTTTGCTTTGTTGTGGAGCAGCTGGGAACAGCAGAACAAAGAGGCTTTTATTACTTGAAATCAAAAATTGCCAATGCAAAAACCTTTTAGCACAACGTAAATTTTAATAAATTCAAAACTTTGAGCTTAGCCGTGAGTTGGGGCACAAGCTATGTATATGTGTTACGTATACCGTGAACCGAAAGTTGGCTTTGGCTGCTTAGGCAACAGGCAGGACCAACGCCAACAACAACAATAATTGGCATAATGGAAATTTATGAAGTTCCGGGCACAAAACGGAGCGTTTCGCTTAAAATTATGAACTTGATATGCTCTGTTATCCACTTTGGTTGCAAATAAAATTATGACTCATTATTTCACTGTACACTCGAGTGTAACCCATAAATTATGCTACGTACATGCATTTATGTATTCATTTCTAAATTCCAGTGGATAATCAAATATTTCACATAACCCAGGCGTGCAGCAAATATTTCAAATGCATTTCGAATGAAAGTGGATTGCTAAATGATTCATAAATAAGTTAACATTTTGACTAATTAACAGACGCTTTACAGTAATCTGTAAATACACAAATCCCTTTCCCTTTCTCAACAGTTAAAAATTCCACTCCTAATCTTACGCTTATCTACGAGTACATTATAAAATCTGACGTTACATGCAAATGACGCGGGATTAAAAGATTTTGATGATGAGTGACTGGTACAATTTAATTTAAATAAATTGTTATGGCTTACTACTAAATTATAAAGAAACAGACCATAAACATTACTCAAGAAATGTACACCTGCTGAAACCGTCAGAAGCTTTCGCAATCATATTTGCTTACAAAATGCAGGCTCTATCTCAGCTCTATCATGCCATATAAATGGGAACTGTAATTCCGATTATGCCGTTCCAATTTAAATTTCTCTCAGCTCTATCATGTCATATAAATAGGAACCGTAATTCCGATTATGCCATTTCAATTTAAACTTTTTACTGTCAAGTCGGCTTTTGAGTGAGCAAATTAAGTTTTAACAAAAAAACGGATCCGACAACTCTTAATAGCGTAAGTGCTCATACTTATACTAAAGCTATTATAGGAAGTTCTTATTTATTCATTTCGTCTGCGAATCCCATATTTTTCGCCCTGTTTGAACAACTGAACTTGACGGCAGTTGTTTTATTTAGCACACAAGTGTCAAAACCCCCCCCAAAATATACATCGATTATTTTATACTTGTTTAAACAAATGATCTTAACGTAAAATCATTTCACAATGTGATAAGAATAGCTTGAACCCCTCTTGCTCTTAAGTTCAATTTCATTTGCACAAGTTTCGTATATAAAAATTTGCTGTATAAACAGTTTAATTATGTTTTACAATTAACTTCATGGCCATGCATATATCACTAAAGTGACTGTATTGATTTTCAAAAGTGACATAATATGGCATTCATTATGTGATGATTAAAATGGGAAACATTCGTACGACCTTTATTCAATGAAAGTTGCTTAGGGTATTAACATATAGTTATACTATATGGTATTCAACCAGCTCCAGGTTTTATTTAAAGGGACAGCTAATTGGAGAAAAAATCATAAAAGCTTTGATAATTTAATTCTCTGCTCTACATCTAATTTAAATAGGTTAACGAGCACCGATATCTGATATCATGACATGCATAGCATGCTGTCAGCCAATTCTAAATTCTCAAGAGTGCCCTAATATATTTCCTTGAATTAACTAATTTAACCCTAACCAACAAGTAAATAATTAGCTTGATTTTAACAGCATTCAGAGAATATCAAAAATAAATGGAAAAAATGCAATGCTCAGATTCGACAGACTATTATTGAGTTACTGACAAACAAAAGTATGAATACGTTTTGGTACTAATATTTTAGGTAAATCAGATAAATGGTGTTTATATTAGTGCAAGTGTTTTCCTGTTTTGTTTATTCGGGTGGGCCCTTGCCAAGTTTTTGAAAAGTTGACAGACAAGCATCTTAATGAGTGAATAGATATTACAGCGTCGACAATCTGAAGTCTATGCAAATTAACTGACTTGCTCGAAACTTCATTAAAGTTCGTTACGTATGCGAACGACCTTCGACCCAAAGGCTTCCAGTTATGAAAATGTGAAGCTGTAGCAGCAGAACCAGAAGCAGTAGCAAACATTGCTGCCGACAACATCCAGCAACATCTATTTGGCTAATAAATGATGTCGCCCCAAACGGGAACTGAGAACAGCAACAACAACCATCTCTTCCACTCCAAGGAGTCGCCATGTGAACACAGAAACCCAAAAGTCCAGCATAGTTGCTGCTCTTGCTGTTGCTGTCACTGTTGCGACTGTCAATCAAGACGTGCAACATTTTTAGCATAAACACAAAGTGACTTTATTGTTGTTGCTACACAGGCTGCCATTTTCAAAGTTTGCTCTTGCTGTTGTTGTGTTTTGCTGTGTGTTGTCGTGTAATTCCTGTTACGATTTACCAAGTTATTAAGTGAGTTTGTTGCTGTTGTTATTGTTGGCGCTGCTGCTGTTGCAACATAATCTTCTGATTATGACAAGTTGCTTGAATTTTGCTGCTGTCCGAAGCGTAATGCAAATTACACTTAATAACTTTGTACCGAGTGTGTTTGTGTGTGAGGGGCTCTGCAACAGGCAAGTTGCCTACTTTTAGGCCATCTAAATGGATGGGTGAAATTAAATTATGTTTTGTGAGCGCTACACTTGAATTTCCCACAACAGTTTTGTCAATTAGCGGATGGAATGCTTGAAATATCACACTTGTTGCACTCCACCGTTGACTGAATGCCATTAATGTCGGCAACTAATTACCTTTCATTATAAATTGAATTGGAAACGAACAGAAATTTGTGCAACTGCTACACGCAAATGCCTCACCTGTCAAGCGCGACATGTACGCGATTTTAATCGTTTGGTAAGATACCCTGCTTTTGAAAAAAGGTTGGCCATACTCTATCAGTACATAATACATAAAATTATTGTATATGTTTGAATATACCTTCTAGAATTTTTTTTAATCTCAAAATTGTAATTCTAACTTGTATTAATAATATATAATATTTTAAACTTCAAATATTATATAATAATTTATTTTATTTTTGAAAATGGAAAAAGAGTTTTTCAATTTTAAAATCTTGTAGAAAAAAATGTGTCTTTTTATTTTTGTACTATTCAATTTAAAGACATTCAAAATAGTAATCATGTAAAATATTCTACAACTGTAATCAGCAAAAGTACAGGGTACTCTCACGCCCAGTAATCCCAAACAGACTTATTCTTTTTTTTTCACAAGCGTTTGGTGTAATGATGATTTCAGGTGACACACAAAGTGTCAATGAAATTGACGTACATATGGCTAATTGCAACCTTTTTTCCGCCAATTACGCTCGAATCAGAGGAATGTAGTAAATGAGAAAGCGGCGCCAACATAAATATAAATATAAATACACTCATCAAACACTTTGACGACAATAATTGTACTTGATAGTGTTTATTTATTTGTTCGCCCAGTTTGTTTATCTGTCGTATGTCAACTTTGGAAATTGTAAGCGAGCTATTTAATAATTGCATTTGGTTATATTTGCACCAATCAATCAATCAAATATTCTATGAATGAATCAATTATGCGATGCCAGGCAGGCAAGCAGGAAGTGAGCTTCAGCTTGGACCCATTAAGAAATCGCGCTTGCCCAGATTGGCCAGCTTGGCTTCATAGACTTATCATTAGCCGCAGTGTGGAGTCGACTTAATTGTTGTTGGTCCTCAAGTTGTCAACACTTTGACAACTGTTAAATGCAATTTGCGTCTCATGAATATTTATGCCAAATAAGTATAATTAAATATGCTAATTACAGCTGATTGTACGCAAATAATTTGTACAATCATTTGAAATTATAATTTGAGCGCCATCCCCGACAAAAACAGCCAAATCGCTCCTTAAACACGCCCCAAACAATAACAACAATGCCGCAACGGTAGAGGCAACAACTGTCCGTCCAGAAGGATAACACGCATTTTTAAGCTGACAATTTAGCATAAATTCAAATGAAATCTACGTGGGGTAGGAGGGCGTGACAACTGCTGCCGGGCAACTGTTGCCAATTTCAGCAGCAGGAACACAACTAAACAAAAAAAAAATGTAGACAAGAATTAAATAAATTACTTTGTTGTCAGCAAAGTTTTCGCTGGCAGCAAACAATTTGTGCAGCTGCCACATGCAGCCAAAAAGGGCACCAGGGGTGAGGGAGTCGAACCCGCCACATGGCTGACTTGTCGTTTTTACCTGTCCAGACCCAGGCTGCATAGAAAAATTTCTCTCTTATCTTGGGCGGGCAACGCCAGCGGGTAGTCGACGCGGTAATCGAGGTGATACTAGTGGAGGCACATTCTGCATATTGGCTGAAAAAGCAGATGACTCGAAAAACGTTGAGCCAACTAATTTCTTTTCTTGTATCAGCGTAATTGAATTAAAGGTTTAATAACTGGCCCTGGCAACCCTGTGTATATGCCCGTTGCGCTAGAAAAGTTAATTGAAAATCTAATGGCCAGTCACATGGAGCGGCTAGCTGGCAGCTTAATTGCAAAAAAAGAGTCAATGCAAATTGCTAGAAGCTAGACAAGTGCTAACCCAAAAACCAACAACACTTTGTAAATTATCTGAAATTGAAAAATAAATAATTAAAATGCAACTCCAAAAGAACTTCACACACAATGGAAGTGATAATGTTAACAACTGCTTTGGAAAGCACCTGTTGTTAGTTTTGGTTGCAACCATAAATATTCATTAAATGCAATTCCTTGGTGACAAAATGTACCAAGTTTAATTTATTACCAACACAAAGGCTGTGCAAACAAAAGAGTCCAAAAGAGGTTTTTAATTTGAGCTGCCAGACACACACACAAGCACACAAACACACCCACATATACAGACAGACGGACAGACAGTTGGACAAACCATTCAAGGCTCGAGAGCTGCAAAAGGGAAAAAACATTTCATTAGTTCAATTAGTCAGTAAAGCTACGAAAACTGACACAGGATTGCGATGGGGCGGCAGGTGGTGCTAAAGAGTTACCCGAATGGGTTGCTTCAGTGTCAAGTGGCCGCATTGTAAACGATGATTAGTGTCTCTTTGTTGTGTCACACGAAATACAAGACAAATTATAGTTTATTCAGCCCTTGGAAATTTAAATACAAATTTATGATCAGACAGCAAGACGCAGCTACAGCTTACACCGTTTATATGGCAGTAGTATTTCTCAACGGTCATTAACATGACAATGGGAATATATAATGTAAAATATAATAAAAACGCTACAGTTAGACACAGTTCAATGCACCATAATAATGGATTATTATTAATGCATTAATAACACACACATACACACACAAATCCTGCTTCGTCGCACAAAAGTATGATAAATTGCTGTCGCTGCACAAGTCTCGAATTTCTTTTTATTTTTCGCTTGGAATATATCTGCAAAGCTTATGGTGCGCACTCATTTTCCATTACTGCATCAAGCTGGCTAAGCCATTCATCACAACTATTTACCATACGACTAATTAAGCCATTATGCATTAAGTAATGGAAAGCCAAAAAAACAGAATTGGAAATGGAATATCTGCATTTTTCAGGCTGTCAAATGAAAGCACATTTTGTGAGAAATGATAAATGTGCAGTAATTTGAATGGAGAATATGGTAAATACTTATCTATTGAATGAAATCATGAAATCAACAAAAGTTTTTCCGTGAAATTATATCAGTATGAGTTGCATTTTATTTAAGTTTACATACGAAATAACTTTTGGAGTTTGTAAAATTCAACAAGAGTGAATAGAATTGAATTTAATACCAATTCAAATGCCAAAATTGGAGATTTTCCTTTTCTATAACGATTTAACTTTATCTATATCTATTGATTTTTAATCTTACAAGCGTTGAAAATGTAATTTTACATAGGCAATGAAATGCGTTGTTTGTGGGGGAGGGTGATGTAGCCACAAGTGGCAGACTAGCAACCGCTAAACGCGTTAATATGCCTAATATGCAAAACTGTCGACGCCGTTGTCGCACCACTCAGCGTCCTAGACTAACTAACCTAATTACTTGTGAAATGCACGCTGAGAGCAAGGGAAACACAGACAGCAAAGCCGCAGTCCATTGTCTGCACAGCAGGTGAAAGTGGAGAGCAGTTGAGAGAAGAGTCCTGGAGGGCAGTTGGCAAGTGGAAAGGACACTGCACAGCACGCGTAATGAAAACTTTGTTAAAGCAAAAGTGCAGCTTCAGAAAAAAAAAATATTCGAGAGAGAAAGCAAACTCAAACCAGTGCAGCCAGTGCTATACAGAGGCGACAGTGCAAACCGAGTAGCGCTCAATGGTGTCGAGTGAAGCTGTGTGGCATCCGGTAGAGGAACGAACATAAACGTGAACGTGGCGACAACATGAAATTAGTTGTACATTTTTGCAACTCAAGAGCCGGGCATTAAAAGTGCTGCAAAAACATAGCCCTGACCACTAAATTGCCAAGATGAAGTGTTGCCAGCCCAGGATGATGTTAATCAAATTATAACCATGTAATTCTTAGCGGATAGCGCCAGCAGGTCAGCTGCCCAATTATTGCAACTAGCTACAAATTAACATTACAACTATTGAAACAAAACGGTAGACATTATTCCAAATTCAAATATATTCTAATATAACACAGAAAGCACAAACTAAAAGCCAAAGTGGATTCTGGTATTTCCAAAGTTGTTTAAAAACAATTCCCAAGATTTTGCGAATGTGTGTGTGTGAAGCTTAAATTGATGAATGCGATGTAATTGAAACTTTAACCCTTTCTGCAATGAGTTGAAAAATTGGCAATTGCAACAGAAATAAAAAATAAAAAAAATAGCCGCAAGAACTACGAAGAAGTACGATAAATAAACAACAACTGCAGCCAGTATTTATACTTTTGCGATTTGAGAAATGGCTTTGACGGTGTGGGCTAGCCGAAAGCCACATTTGAGTTTGTGGTAAGACAAGCGAGCAGCAACAACAACGGCCACCAATGACTTTTCTCATTAGACAGTCGACCGAACGTGGTCAAAAAAAAAGAAATCGAACACAATTTTGCACAGGGCTGGACGCGTTTAAAGGGCAACATGTACAAAGTGTTGAGCAGTTAAAAGAAAAACAACGCAACCGAGCAGAACAGAACTGAACAAACAATTGGCCAATGCAACAAGGGGCGCGGGGGTGGGGGGTGTGTGGCTGGGGGGAGTATTGCAGGGCAAAGAAGAATAAGAATAAGCAGTTGTTGAAAAACATTGAAACAGTTGCATGTTAGCAGAACTTTGTGAACCGCATACTTTAACTTCAATTTGCTGACAGACAAAGTCGGGTTGATGGGTAGTCGGGTAGACGACTGCTTCACTCGTATTTCATTACTCGAACTGGTATTAAGTGGCAAAGTTTTGTATTTAACAACTTTTAGCAGCCGTGCAGCAAAAATGAAGAACACAGACCCGATGATGAAAGTTCGTTGCAAAATGCAGCAGCACAAATACAACTAAACCAAAAAGGAAAAAAAAAAACAAATCAAAACGAAACGAAAAACAGCAACCGAAACAGAAGTTTGTTGCAGCCACTTGACTTAACTGCACTTTGCACGCAGTTCCACAAGTCGTACAAGGGGGCGTGGCATCAGCAAACCCTAAATGAAAGGCGACAGTTAGCGAGGCGAGCTGACAAACGCGATTGTGTTGCACATTAAGTTGAAGAGGTGCGAGAGTTCCGAAGACAACTAATACCACTTGATGGTCCAAAAGTTATCAACCCCCATTCCGGTTTATCTTCGCTGTAAGCTGAAACCCATCAGGAGAAAGTTTTGCCACATTTCCATGCATTTTTGATTGGCCAATTCTGGTGCAATCTGAAAGTTGTTGCGGAGACAAGAGCCAAGAACCCAACCTCCAATTTGCCGGGGTACTTTAATTAGCCGAAAGCACTTGCAAATGCAACGAGCGTTCAAAGTTTTATGCACGATAATGAAATGCATATATTGCAGGCAACTTTGTTGTTGCCAAATGACTATGAAATAGGGGTAGCTGCCAGTGGTGCCACCACCACGCAAATGCCTCATAAATCAACTTTATGCTTCTCATAATGTTTTCAAAGACCGTTAGCTAACTTGATTATATGGAGTGTATGCAGTTAAACATCTATGGAATTTGCCTTTAACTCTGGCAGCTCAATTGTTCCATTCAAATGCGCCATTTTTCCTCAAAGACGTTTATAGTCGTCCGTTAAGCTTCTTTCATTTCAGCATTTCTTTCATTTGCTTCTTGATTTTTTCAGCTGCATCACAACTTTGTATTTTTAATTTTTTTTTTTTTTTCATTCTCATTCATTTGCCAATTTCTTTGAAGTTAAAATTCTTAATTCTGATTTAGTTTGGCATTGAAAATCTCAAACCAAACTAAATTCAAAATAAGTTAAAAACTAAAGTGACTTGACAAATAATCCTTTCATTAGTGCATTTAATTACTAAGACCAGACCTCAATTTGCCATCGATTTGGCCACACCCTAGGTGAAGCTAACAAGACAATTACCATAATAACCCACTTTAAGTTGCAACATGTCAAAATGCTTGAGGCACGAGTCTAGTAGACGTGAAGATACCTAGTATAGATCATTCGGATAGCAGATAATATCATAATCAGCAAAATATTTTATTTATTTATATTTCTTCTTTTAACTAAATTTTTTAACAATCGTAGTTTTAACTTTGAGCTACTAAAAATTTCACAGAGATAGTTTATTTAGTTAGTAATGATCTGGCACAAGAAACATAATAAAGTATACAAACTAAAAATAAAAAAATACTATTATGATGCTATCCTCTGCCAGTTAAATTAGAAACCAAAAAAAAAAAACATTACTAAGCACTTGCTTCACCATTTTACTTATGCAAGGTAATAAAATTGATCAAGGTTCTGGCAATTGCAACCAACTGTCCAACTGGTCACTCCCCCAGCTTTTAGCTGGATGTGTGTGTGTGGTTGCGAAAGGTAAAAGCACGAATACCACAGTTTTTCATACGCTTTGCGTCACTTTAAGGCCAATTTGAGGTGAGGCGGCAACTTCTGATGCCATTTCGCCTGTTTGGACGCTGGCCAAGAGGCGACACGTTGCCGATGGGCAGTGGGCAGTGGACGGGGCGAGGCGAGGCTGTGGCGCGTAAAAGTATGCAACGCAATGCTGCACTTTGGCTAAATTACATTTTTATTTTGTCTGTGGTACGGGACAGTAGCAGCGGCAAAATGCAAATGTCCAGAACAGAAAACGAAATGAAAAATGAAATAACAAAATACTATAAGAAAATAAAAGGTAAAAATTGACAGCTGCAGACGGAAGGTGTATCTTAACGCCCATCAATGCCAAAGTATGTGGCGTCTTTGCAAATGTGTTTTTGATATTTTCATTGGACTCGAGTTTTTGGCGCATTATCCAGCAGACTTAGGATCTTATGTCATGCATGCTGAATATTTCATGAGTGGCATATTTTTTTCTTCTTTCTTTTGTTTTCTCCACTTCCACTTAGTCTGCCTCATTCCCTCTGTGAAGTTCTTTCGTTTACACAGGCTTTCGTTTATTTTAATAACTTGCTATTGTGGCTGTCAACTTCAGGCACACTCACACACACACATACACACACACACACACACACACTCAATGGGCCGCCAAGAATCACAACATCTCAACGATTATTTGAAGTTGTTTTTGCCATCGCTGTTAGCCCTCTCGAAACTGCTCCTCCAAGCTGCTTTATAATTTATGATCCTTGGCATCGACGACTCCTTCGTCAACATCGCATCGCACACATGTCGCCAAGTTTCGTATAATTTTTCAAGCAGCGTGCCAAAAGTGCATGAATATTAACTGCAAATGTTTTTTAAAATCTTTGGAATTGGAATGGCGAGCGCCAATGATATGAGCGCCAAAGCATCCATGCATCCATCTACCACTTCATAGTCCGCTTGCGCTCCACTTTTATTATATGCCTTGCAAAACTTGGAAATGTCAAACGCCACCTCATCTAAGATGGCGATTTCTGCTTGCTTATGCATACGTGTGGCTTAGTTTTTGGCAGCGTTTTACATACTTGATGAAAATGTGCTCAAATTGTCGTTTGCTGTCAATTGGAATAGTGGTGTGGATGGTGGCATAGCGTATGTGCTCCTAAGCCAACTGCACCTCCACCCAGCAAACTAGTATGCCACCCCCAGGGCTTTGGCTAAGCGGACTTAAGTGCTAGCAGCTAACAAAGCGCTGGCAACACGGATAATTTCCTAAAGGTCGGCAAGCAGAAAATAACATTTTGCGCACAAGTTCACATAGACAATGCGACGACCTTTGGCACTGTGTCCTTGCACATTTTTTGGCTTTTGCTTATCACGTGGCCAGGAGAAAGCTGACTGTCTGCCTGGACAGTCGAAAGGTGGGCAGCTGTCAGCTCTCGGCAACGATGCAGTTTAAATGTAGCTAAATCTTTAACAAAACAACAATAAAAATTACCAAAGCAAACCTGAGAAACCATGACTAATAGTTTGAACAGAATGGCAAAATAAAAGCCAGACGAAATGTCAGACAAAAGCTTGAAGGATGACAAATAGCACAAACAAACTCACTTGCTTACGCACACACACATACACACACACAGCTATATTGTTAACAATTAATTAAACATCAATATGCTTAACGATGCTGATAATGACGATGATCGAATGTGTCGACAATAAATACAATTTATACCGTTGCCAGTTCAATGGGACGTATGAGTAATTTGGATAAGTGCTTTATTTTAGCAAATCTTATTTAACGATGGTGTCATTTGAGCCAAAATCAATAAAATTAAGTTATGGACAATGTGTATTGATCGTCAAAAGTGAAAATTTAAATTTGAAAATGGGAAAGATATTTCTGGAAAATCGAAAATTTTAATTTGAATAAATTTTTTCTCGTATATCTAGAAAATATTTATAAATGTTAGGACTATCTTGCTTTGTACCGACAATTTAAATGCTTATTAAACTTTCTAGAGAACTTAAGGAGACTAGAATTTAATAAATTTAATGATTGCTGTGCACAGCCGGATCAACAGTTGGCTTTGCCTTCACTTCAAATACAAGTAAAAACACAAAGTTGCAATGCAAATCGCACATAAGCTTCGCGCTTTGTGGGCCACAACGAACTTGTCATAGTCAACACACACACACACACACACTCACGCACACAAAGGACACACATGCACACACACATAGGTGTGGGTCGAAAATTTGTGCCTGGCTTGAATACAAATGTCAACAGTACGAGCAAAGGACACAGTCCATAAATTTTTTAGCTCGCAACTTTTTGCTTTGTTTTAACTCATTTGCTATGGCGCCAACACACAGTTTATACCCACACTTCTTTATTCTCCCCAACTCTATCTGTGGTACTCTTTGGTTGGCTTGTTGCACGTTGGCTTATGACTAGTGGTTGTTGAGGGGGTGTTGGGGTTCGTCGAATAACCGCAGTTGCTGCCCACGAGCCTGTGGACATGCAACAATGTAGCCAAAGTTTCATCGCCGACGGTTTTGGCAGTATGTGTACCAAATGTGACTAATATGCACATGTTCAACTATGCTAGAAAACGTTTTGACAACAACAACACCCCTTCACCTACCCCCCTGCCATTTTAACTCCTGCAGCGGTTTGCCGCTACAAAGTTGTTTTGACCAACTTCGTATTTGATTTTTGCATTCTGGTTTTGATATCTTTGCAGCAGAGCAACATGGCCAAGGATTTGAGAACACTGGGCTGGGATTATTTCATGTTTGCAGCGTTTATAGCGCTCACCGTCTTGGGACCACTTTGGAAGCGCATTTTTGGCAAGACCAAGCAACGCAGCAAGGCGGATTATGTGTTTGCCACCGGCAGTGTATCCATAATTGCCGTCATGATTTCCATAGCACGTGGCATACTTGGTGTCCGATCAGTTCTGGGTAAGTTAATGCCTCTTTGTGTATGCGTGTGTGTGTGTGTGTGTGCGTGTGTGTATTGGTGTGTGTATAACGTGTGTTTCTGTGTATTCTGCAGGGTATTCAAGCGAACTTTATTATCGCGGCTCAGCCATGTGGGAGATAATTTATGGCATGATGAGTGCCTATCCAATTGTTTGCTTTCTGTTTGTGCCCGTTTATTTTAACCTGGGCATCACCTCTGTTTATCAGTACATCGATCTAAGGTGAGTTTCCCCAAAAAGACAAAAGACACTCTGAAACGACTACATTTAATTAGCACAAAGCGACAACATGAAAATTGTTATTTCAACATTCAATTTAATTTCACAAATGCGTCGAGTACCCAAGCAAAAAAAGAAAAGAAAAGAAAAAAACAGACTGTCGCCCGCACACAATTTTATTCTTCATTAAGAGGACCAAATGAGAATAAACAGACCAGCACGGCATGAAGACGGCAAGGACAACAGGCTGTTGTTCAGGTTCTGGCTTGAGACGCTTCGTTCTTAAATAAATTTGAATTACGTTTTGCAAAAATAAATACAAACGCACAACAACAAAAAGAAAAAAATAAACACGAAATACGCAAGCAAGCAGCAAGTATGTAAAGACGGCCAGACCAAATAATCTATATATTTGTCCGTGCCATGCCAGGACAGCCTCCGCCAACTCCCCAACTCCAACTCCAGTCGCAAGTTGTCGCCTCTTGTCCACTCGCCTTATCGCCCGAGCAGCCTAATTGTTTTTTGAGATTAAAATTAGTAAACTAATTTGTTATCAAATGTTTGCAGTTTCGACAACAAAATTCAATTAATTGTCAAAACTGACAAACGCTCCGCACGCAGCCTCTGGCAATGTCCGATTGATTAGAAATGAGTGGTGTTGAAGGGAGGCAAGCAGCAGCAGCAGCAGCAGCAGCAGCAGCGGCAGCAGCAGCATAATTTGATTCAAATTTAATTGGCATGTGCGCAGACACAGAGGCATCGAATCAGTGAGAAATTGAGAAAATATTTAAATGTCGCACAAGCTGTAAGTGATTGACAGCTAAAAGAATCCGAACAAAATCCGAATGGCTTTAATGCAACTCGCACAAATAATTCAAGATATTCTATTATCAGATTAGTTTTCAATATATCTGTAGTTTTCCTGGGCTTATAGTTGACATGAATTGCATGATGCTGTATAAAGCACTTCAGCTAATTATACTACTAGCTGAATAGTTGTAGTTGGCTATTTTCAATTCAATCCAAACATTAAGGCCATCAATCTTGGTTACTGCCATGACTACGATTAGAACCAGAGCTACCCGTTCCAGTTCCAGTCCCATGTGCACATTTGAGACACATGGCGAATTTCATGTGCTATTTAGTTTGATGACAACCAAATGGCATTCAAGACAAAATCCGCCCCGAAAGGGCGTCAAAGGACGATACAGGATGTTGCCAGGGCAACAGAAACTTGTTACAAATTTGAAGCCTCATTGTCGCTTGTCAGCGCAACTGGCGCCCCGCGACATGTTTATGCATACAACTCCATCAAATCAACAAAGGCAAATCCCAAGACCTACAAGTCGCATAGGCCGATAAGTGAATATGCTAGAAATTGTCAAAGCACTTTGGTCCGTAAGTAAGATACACAACGAACAATAAGGGAAAATACAATGACAAAAATGCGGACTGAGTAAGGTTAAAGACATTGACAACATACTATGACAATGCAAAACAAATAGCAAACACTACAATCAAAAATAATATGCTCGAGCATACCCTTTAAAAAGTCATTTCGTATATTAAGAACTCAAGCTCAATGGTTAATCCAATTCATATTTAAATAACTCGTAGAAGCTCTTAACTTAATTATTATATTAAGAAATGGAAAGTTCGTAGCATTTATTTATGAGAAACACACTTGTTAGGCATACGGATTAGGAGCATTAAGTCAAAGATTAAGCCTTCAAGCGCTTAGGGTATAATAAAGCAAAAGCCAGCCGAATTCATTCCAAACAACAAGAACAAAAAATGAGAAAACAAAGAAGAATAAAAAAAGTACTTCCCCCTAAACAAAAGATACATATATATATATATATATATATAAAAGTCTCTGACGCTGGTTGGCCCACTTGTGTTTGCTGTTGACAAATTGTATGACAATTCGTTTGTGTCATAATGTTTATAAATAGCGCGTGTTGTTACTGTCAGGCCTTTAGCCAGCATCCCGTAGCAGACCGCGTTGACAGACGCCCAGTCACCCAGTCACCCAGTCAGTCAGTCAACAACCGAAAACTTGCAAAAACAAAAGCCAACCGGGGCGAAAACTTTCGCATGTGCGTACAAACATTTCTTCGAGGTTAAAGTTTTCCCTATGAGCTGAATGCAAATTAGCATTAAAAAAGCATATTCATGATTTTTAAATGGCTGTTATTTGGCTATGGCGTTTTCACGGAACGCATGCAAGAAGCACCTCTTTTGGAAGCGATTTCAATACAAAACTAAAAACGGTAGTGATTAAGAAGCTTTTTGTATTAAGTCAAATTGAAGTGTAATCCTTGCATAGATTAAAAGTTGAAGTCGCAAATAAAAGCAAAATTAAACTCAAAAGCTTCCGAGAACTTCGACCTTAATGTAATGATTTTTAATACCTTTGTAAAGTTAATACCATTATTTTCAACTAACAAAGGCCTTAACTTGCACACCCCGGGAGCGTGTATTATTCTTATTCTTATTCTTTCAGCTGCTTTAATTTTTGTATTTAAGTCAAAAGCATAAAAAATGTATTTTCTATGCCTTATAAATCGCAACAATGTTCCTTATGCCACACTCAAATTTCCTGCTGGGAGCAATTTCACTAATACTCACACACACACACACAGACACACACATACAGCCATACAAGACTTCCTTTTTGTACACTTGTCAGAAGGCTGCCGCTAGTGACATCTGCCACTCAGCACATGGCCTTTACCTCTTACCCTCAGCTCAAGCTCGAGTGGTACCGAGTATTTGTTGGCCGAGATTCGTAGCTGACTTTTTGTTAACGCCATTGCGCCCTCGCCGAGTTCAATGGTCAAGTTCTGGACTCGCCCTCGCAGCGCCGTTTGCCCAAAAAAAAAAAGCAAAAGAAAAAAAAACAAAAAAATTGCGGTTGCTCAAATGCGAAATGGAATTCCAGCTGAATGCAAGACAATCATTACACACACATAGACACACACACTCAGACACCCATGCACACACACAAAAGGACTAGTAAATAAATTGATTTGGGGCTTGTTTTGGCCGTGGATCAATAAGACACTTGTTAGCACTTAGTAAGATCCACAGAGCCACAGTTAGAGTCAGAGTCAGAGTCAGAGTCAGAGCCAGAGCCAGAACCAACACCGAAAAGTGCCGAAAAGTGCGCTCGCTTGTAAGTGCATTTGAATTCCGCTTGAATATTTACGATGTACAAGTGCCAGCCAGAGTGCCCCAGCATACATATAACATACCGATTCACACACACACACACACACACACACACAGGTCAAAAGCTGGTGAGCACACTCGTAAAAAAAAAAGAAAGAAAAACACGAAAAGATGCGAACAAATTTAAGGGGCAACATGCACGCATAAATAAAGACATTTTTGGTATGTTGGCAGCGACTAAGTGGCGACATGATTTGCAATTCAAAGACAGCAAACTTGTTGGCTGTAACTTGGTTTTAGCTTTTTACACGCCATTCATTCGTACCTTTCACCCAAGCCAGGGCAGCACGCTCGGGGAGGAGACGATCTGGCTTTTATCGCAAGCAACACAACATGCCTGATTATGTTTATTTATGCGCGGCACTTAATTCAATCAAATGACAACTCGCAGCTGGCCACAGATTTCGTTTTTGATTCTAAAATTAGCTCGACGCAGTGGACCAAAGCAATCGAAGCTACCCAAAGCTGCGATTATGCCCCACTTGCCACATTAAGCTTTGCTGCCTAATTTATGCCTTTGCTCATAACTGAAACTGACTGCAGACCCGGCCAGTCGCATTGATAAATGATGTCCGCGAACCTAAGCAAAACGTCAATGAGCCAAGCGGATCAGGCAGTCATAACGCACACAGACAGAACCAAGGCTACCAACAAATGGCCATATCAACGGCAATGCATTGCACAAATGGCCGCAAGTGAAGACAGAGAGAGAGAAGGGGGCTAGCCGGTGCGCAGCAGGACAATAAGCATTATTGGTTGGTTGGTTGGCTTGTCCTTGTGGCCTCGCCTTGGTAATCGCATGAACGCTTACTGTCCACAGGCTTTGCAGCCGTAATTATTGCATAATTATGCAATTATTGCGTCAGTTACCTGCAAATGATGTTATTAAATTAAGTTCACGCTGCAGTTCAAACACCGCGTCGCCATTAAAACGGAACCCAGTAATGCAATTCAAAGAGAAGGGAGGTGAAACTAGTATTGGCTAAAAGACAAATCAATTAAAATCCATATAACATAAAAGTGGCCCACTGTGCCAAGCCCAGTGTGCTCAATCAACAGATATGCAGGCAGACAGGCAGCGAAAGCCTCGGGTCATCACTCACATAGACAGCTAAGAGAAAGAGGAGCAATTGAATATAAATATCTAGCATATAAAGTGAGTGTAGAGAGGGTGAAGGGGAGAGAGAGCACTGGAATGAGATTGGTAGATGCATAGCACTTATTGTGATGAACACGATGTTAACAGGCTAAATGAAAAACGATTGCCACAAGGAAAACAAAACAACAACAAACACATGCACCAATGTAACACAAGAGGCAAAAACACAAAGAGACAGAGAGCGAGCGAGAGAGCGAGAGAGCGAGCGGCAGTAACAATAAATCGCATAAATCATATTAAATTGACATATCAGGCAAAAATTGACCGCAAGCGGCACTGTGAGGGATATTCGCCCAAAAAAAAAAAAACAAGACGAGAGAACGAGCAATATGTTTGTGGATGTGTGTGTATTGTGTGTGTGTTTGTGTTCGTGCTTGTGTGTGTCTTGTATTTTCTTGTTCACCACAATAACGTTTCTTTATCAATATCCGCTACAGGAGCTCAAACAGCAACAACAAAATGGGCGACAATGATTTTCGCCATGTGCAAATGCCTAAATAAACGTTTGCCATGGTCCCTTTCTCTCACCCCCTCACTCTCCCGCTCTGTCTCACTCACTCATTCTCTCTTGCTTTTTATATAGATATTCGTTTCTTTGTTGGTTTTCAATTGACACGCCCTTGCAATTTGCGGCCTGCGCTCCGCCTTCCATCATTTCGATGCTCATCATTAGGTGCACGCCAAATTAGCCTGCTCGATTGCCATATTTAATGGTGTTTCAGTAAAGCCGTGCGGCATCACTTGCATTATGCTCAGACATTTTTATGACAAGGAGGCACACTCACACCAGCACAGACACACATTCGCTCATTTGCTCGCCCCCAAGCAGATGCACTTGTAGTTAACTAGGTCAGCATTGTCATAATTAAAATATATATAACGCATAACGCATGCGACATGTTGTACACGCTGTCGAGTATGTAAGCCGCTTAAGCCCATGAGAGCAGTGCATTTACAAACGGGCAGAATGTGCAATTAAGCGCCCATAATGCTTCAACAAATGCAAGAGCTCGCCGAGCGAATAGTGGGTACTTTGTAGTGGGGCAACGGGGAGCCGTGTCCGATTGATGTTTGTTTATTGATTGACATATCCTTTCTCCACACACACACACACACACACACTTATAACAATATGACACTTTATTTTCCTTTTGGTTTTAATATCGCTTTTTAATGACTTGCTGATGGTTATCCTGGGGCTCTGCCACGGTACACAACTCGTCCCTCAATCATTCATACTTATGTCTGAGCATATATAAGCCGGAGCTTGATGACAACACTGGCTAATAAATATGTATTCGAAGGTGGCTATTAATCATTTAGTGAAGCATCAATAAAGCCAACACTGGATTATACAGTCAGCTTAGTTATACATGTATATATATATACATATATATATATATATATATAGACACAGACACATGTGTATGTGTGTAATATGCAAGCAAATCAGAGGTGGAGCCTTAATTGAGCCACTTAGGCCCCAATTGCCAGCTATATCTTAAGCACTTGTGGGGAGACTGCTAATCGCTCGCACAAATGCTGGCAAATGCTCACCATTAAGCAGATTGCATTTGCGCCATCATTTTTAAATCCATGTTTTATTAAATGGAAATGTTTCTACAATTGTTAAGGAAAGGTCACATTTAAAATCATAATTCTCCTTACGATTCTAAAAATCAATATGAGACTACACACTTTAATTATGCTAATAAATATTAAAGATGCCTTTTAATCATTTAGAATAGTTCGACTAGAAAAATATTTATATTTAAGCGATATAAAAATGGACAACAGATTATCGAAATTATTATTTGTTCCCGTATCAAAAACATTTGCAATTAAGATAAGTAATTTGTTCGCAGGCAGACGTTAGTTAAATAGTTATATTAAAGTATTTATACAAAATTTTAAATTGAAGGACTTGGACAAAATCAATTCGATAAATTCAAGCTTAACCCATTGGCACGCTAGCAGCCCAGCTGGGCGCTATAAATGCCTTCAATAGGGCCACTCGTGGATATGACACCAACAAGTTGATTACCCGAGCCACGAGCGCATTCTGAGCGATTAAGGAGCTGAAACTGGATACCTCTTTGGGCCACTTGGCGCCTTGTCGTGCATTTTACATCAAATTAACACACACATTTTTATATCCCATGTGGCTGCCTGCCTTCCTGCCCAGACGAGGGAGCCTCATAAAAAGGCCGACGCAACTATAAAAAGAATCAAAACGAGTTACGAACTTGCCAATTTTGTTGGCATTCGCTGTTAGAATCAGGCTCGCTCCATTTTTGTGCCTTTTTGTTTTTTTTTCCTTTGTTTTTTGCCTCTTACTCAGCTGTCGTAAATTGGTGGCACGGCAGTAATTTGAGCTGCAGTTGCCACGCCTTATGAATGCCATCGCCCACTTATTGTAAACGCCCTCATTTTACAGCTGCAGTAAATCATAAAAAAAGAGCGAAGTGCGCGCGCATAAAAAGGGCAAACCCATTAAAACTTTAATAAACGCGGCTAATAAAAGTAAATAAACGAGGAGCCGGGCGGCCAGAGCCAGTGCCTGCTACCTCTCCTCAGCCACTGGCCCTTCCCATATTCGAACCCGTTTCCGTTCCTGTTTTTGTTTTTGCTCATGTTTCTTAATTAATGCCGTAAATCGAGCCGGCAAAACCACTAAGCACCTTGTACTCACCTGTCACCAAACCCTTCGTTACTCAATTTCAGATTCAAGAGTCGCACCGTTCGCTGCCTCGCCTCTGCCACGTACATCGTGCGGCAAATCTGTAACCTGGGCATCACAGTCTATACGCCCAGTGTGGCGCTATCCGCGGTCATTGGTATACCCTACTGGGCCTCCATTGTTGGCCTGTCGGCCATTTGCATATTCTTCACCATTATGGTAAGTAAGTGCATTTAGAGAAAATGAACGTCTCGCTTTGAGGATAAAATCGGGATTGATTTAAGTACTTATTCAAAGTAATCGCGTTCTTGACTTATGTTTCACTTGAATCTGTTGTGTAACTAATTCCAAGAAGGTCTGTCCTTTGAGAATTTCAATCTTACAAGACGAAGAGAGTGTTCGTTATCCGATCAACATATTTTTCTAAGTGTAAAAGTAGTTCCAGCTACGTCCGGCCATTGTTTGATATCCTTCATTTGTTTTTAGGGCGGACTTAAAGCGGCCATTAATGCGGACGTCATCCAAACTGTAACCATTCTGCTGGTAACCATTGCGGTCTGCATTAAGGGTACCATCTCCAGCGGCGGGCCAAAGAACGTTTACCAGCTGAACCGTGACAATGGTAGGCAATCATTTTGGAAGGTTCGGCCAGGAGATTGGCTCCGATTGATCATGGCGGCTTATTAGCGTGTCCTGTCAAATAACATGTGTGTGTGTGTGTGTGCGCGTGTGTGTGTGTGTGTGTGTGTGTGTATGTGCTTGTGGGTGTGCTTTGTGTATGTGTGTGCCAGTTTCATATTTATGCTGACGAATGATGACTATTAAAATGGCATCCATTTTGGGTTGCCGTTGTTGCTGCTGCTGCTGATTTTGATGTTGCTGTTGTTGTTGCCATTGCTGCTGTTGTAGCCGTTGCGTCGGCTCATTATGCACATAAATGATGATGATAAAAGTGGCATATAAAACAGCAGCAGCACCACCATCACCACAGCTACTTGGGATGAGTTCCGTGACGACAGTAATAAATGTCTGACGGCGGCGCATTTTGTCACTTCAGCTTCAGCTTGAGCTTGAGCTTCAGCTTGGAGTCTGCCTGGCTATAATACTGACTGACAATTGCCGAGCACTGGGAATCGAGCCATGTGACGATGCCATTAAACACACAAAAGACCGACATTTATACATATTTGCCACGACGACTGCAACTGCACTCCAAACAACACGCACTTCTTTTCCTATTGTTCACTGTTCACTTTCATTCGCATTCCGCATAGGACGCTTAAATTTTTGGAACTTTACTGGCGATTTTACGGTGCGCGTGGATACCACCTCTGCCTGGCTGGGGCAGCTGTTTATGTCGCTCTCACAGATTGGCTGCCAGCAGAACTTTATGCAGCGCTACGTCAGTCTCAAGTCGTTAAAGGAGGTGCGAAGGTAAGATTTTCGCTATTTTAATAAAGTTTTCATGTTTCATATTTCGATTAGCTGTTTCTGTTAGTCAATCGATATTTCACTCGTTTATTTATTATTTATTTTTGTCCATCCACGCTTTTTAGGGTCATGCTGAGCAACTTGCCAATTGTTTTCGTATTCTTTGCCCTCTCTTGGATGTCTGGCATGGTCATTTACTCCACGTACGTCAACTGTGACCCATACGCTGAGGGCTACATCAGGAAGCCCGATGAGATTTTACCATTCTTCGTGGAGGATCAGCTGGGCTTTGTGCCCGGCTTTGTGGGCATCTTCATGGCCACCCTATTCAATGGTGCACTTTGGTAAGTCACTTACATCAATGCATATGTGAGAGTAAAGCCAATCTTTGGGCATTAATCTAGCATGATGGTCTCCAATCTAAACTCTCTGTCCACCGTTTTCTGGGAGGATTTCCTGTCGCAGTTGCCCCGATTCAAGGGCTTAACCGATACCCAGCAATTGAGAATTATTAAAATTGTGACCGTTGTTTGCGGTCTGATTATTATGGGTGTGGCCTTTGGAGTTGGTCTGCTCTCCGGCGTCATTGAATCGTCGCTGCTTGTTTTCTCGGCCACGTCTGGGCCGCTGCTGGGCTGCTTCATTTTGGCCATGATGGTGCCCGTGGCCAACTGGAAAGGCACATCCGCCGGCATGATCACTGCTTGCGCTTTCGTGCTCTGGATCATTGGCGGTAGCATGACCATTGACAAGCCCTCCACAATGCTGCCCACCACAACAGATGTAAGTGGCTGAAAGAAGCTGAAACAAGTTGTCCAAATAATCGCATTGAATCCATTCTAAGGGTTGCTCCAACACCACCTTCTCGCGATCAATTGCCAAGCCAAGCAGTGGAATCGATGAGCTGCCTTGGCTATTGCAGCATACACCGATCGATGTAGACAATCAAACATTCTTAGATCCGTCGCCCAGGATTGCTAACGAGCGGTAAGAATAACTATTCTTTACCCGATCTTGATAAATATTTTTATCCTTGTTCGGTTCATTTTTAACTTCTGCTCTTCTCATTTTAGGACAACTTTGGATACATTCTATTCGATCAGCTTTATGTACTACAGTTTGATTGGCACAATGCTGACAGTTCTCATCGGGACACTGATCAGTTGCTTCACCCAGCATGCAGACGATGAGTACGACGCCAAGCTTCTGCATCCGATTATCTTCCGGTGCTACGAACGCCTGAATGTGCCCAAACCCTACTACATTAAGCACGAGGAGGAATCGGGTCTGAATCGGCGCAGTAGTAGCAATTCATCGGCCACGACAACATGCAAAGACGAGAAAATCAATCATGCCTTCGATGCCAATGAGACAAATTTGCGCGCCGCAAAGGAGAAGAGGAATCCCATTGCCGTGATATTTACGGATGGCTCCAGCACTACCAATGGGCGGGAGCAGAGCAGCTCGATTTGCGATACCAGTAGGATACAGATGGACACAGTGCCATCGGGAGAGATGGGCACCTATCGACAGCTCAACCCCAAGGCGACATTATTCTGAGCCAATGTACGAAACCCTCTGCATATGCTGCATAAATCAATGGATAATAATAAGTAGTTTATAGAGTTAGTCTGTAGATTGTCGTAAGCTAAGGCATCATGTAAACTAATTAAGTCAGTCCTACACCTTCAGTGTATCAAAGTCGATAAAGATGCTGTGATTTATGTACAAGAATATACATTTACGCCTATTGCAATATTAATTTTTGAGCGTTGTGTAGAGAAAGCTATTTAATGTTTATGTACTTATATATATGTAAGCAAAAGCAATACCAGAATTTTTAATTTTATCATTATCTATATATTCGTGCAATAAATAAGACAAATGTATTTAAATTAAAGTCAAATGCATTTATTTACTATTACCAAAGCCTGCAGAATGATACATATTAGTTTCCAGGTTAATATGGACATAACTCGATATTGAATTATATCAAATCTAAAATATAATCTGAATAAATTTGTTTTTTAATGAAGTCGGACAACAATCACTGGAATAATCTACAAATCGCTTAAAGTTTTATGGCTACGAATTTAAATACCGTTAAATTTTTCAATTTCAAAAACTTCGTCAAAAGCCAACAGCCATTTCCTAAAAGTGCTGCCACACTCTAACTACTACAGTGCTGCCCATCGAGCCGAAGCTCAGCTGTTGGTCGATTGTCCATTTCGTGAACAGCTGATCGACAACAGTGGTGGTTAAAGTTTACTGGCTCGATAAAAGCTTAATTCGTAGAATATTAGAAGATAAAACAAGCTGAAAGGTAATTAAAACAATAACACAAAAGAAAAACTAGCATGAAATGATTCAATTTCAAACAATTGAAAACGCAATGTGCATATTGCATTATATTGTGATATCTAGTTTGAACATGCTGCTGCTCATCACTAACACTAATCAGCACTTTTATAGAGGGGGTTTTATTGTTAGCGGCGCAACGAAATGCAAAGCACTCAAAACGCATTCACAGGAGAAGTTAAACCAACAAACAGTAGCCGATAATAAAAATGGCTACTTTGGCTAAGCCAAAAAAAGAAGTATGTATCACAAAGCAAATAATAATAACGAGAAATATTAATGCAACAACTACGTGCAGAAAACAAAAAAGCAAAGGACGTCGAACGAACACCGACATATCGAACAAGAAGAAGAAGATAACGATGAGCTGTTATCAACAAGTTGTGAGAACGAACAAAGACAATTGGAGAATGCGTCACTACTGGAAGAGTTCGAGCGTGTGGCCGCCAAGGCTGGCAGTAGCACCCACAAAGCCAATACCATCATCAGCCACGACTGCTGCATATCAAATGACATACAAACCGATCAACTTGCAGAAGCAATAACAACGACAACAGCAGAAGTCAAGGAGGAGCCGGTTTTGGAGGAGCCGGTGTTGGAGGAGCCGGTGTTGGAGGAGCCGGTGTTGGAGGAGACAGCGCCCAGTGCTCCATGTGCGCCGGGTAGCAGTGTTTCCATTGTGCAATATCCCAATCTACAGCCAATACGCATAAGCAATGCCCTCGCCGAGGAGCAGAAGACAGAGATTGTCTACAAGCGGCGGACGCGGGTGAGCTCTCCCGGCTTTGCGCTCGCCAGCAGTCACTTAAAACCGTTTAGCAGAGATCAGCTAAAGCAGGTCTATCAATGCACCGACTTGGAACTGGTCAAGCAATTCGAATTGGAGTTTCTCATGAACACACTGCTCGAATCGAGTGAAACGGATCCGCTCTATCTGGCACTCCAGGAGTATTTTAACCTCCAGGCCAAACTCACATCCAATTTGCAGGAAATTCACAGCAATTACCGCATGAGTCGCGAAGTAGAGCAGAAGCTGTGGAAGCGGGAGAACGTGAGTGGCACCTTCAGCGGCACCTGCGGCGACGGTACCGTCGTCAGAGAGACCACAATCTACGAGTGAGTGAACCAACAAGAGCAGCTCTCGATTAAATCAAATCCGTAATCATAATCCTTGCTCCTCTAGATGCATTAAGCTTAATCGCACTATGCTGGAATACGTGAACAAGTATTTAACCGTTCATTATGATCTGGTGTGCCACACCTATACCACCAATCTGGTTGAGGCAAAGATAACCAAAGTCCGAATCGATGCAATCATCAATGATCTACTCGCTTATCCAGGTGTCGATGTGCAGGCATCTATTGTGCTGCACAGCCAGTTGCAGGCACCGGCTCTGGATTGTGTCGCCAAACTTAGGCGCGCCATCTCCATTCTCTTCAGTTTTGCGCGACGACCCAGCCCAAATGCGGTATTACTTTTTCTATTGTGAATGCAAACAGCTTATCTCATCTTAAATCTTCGACTCATATTTATCATTTCGAAGCTTTCTACAGTGTCCACTGTACTTCCAATCCATTTGAATATCCACTAAACGAGTCTTTGCTTTAGGATTTTGATGCCGATCTCAAGCTGTGGCTTCGCAAACTTATTGCAATGCAGCTGCTGCTGGCCACCAAGGAGGATCATTGGTTTATGCTCTTCAACATCTTGCGTTGCCCCAATGGCGTCGGTGCCTGGGCGGCGGAGTTTTTACAGCTGCCGGGCATGGTAGCCCAGGCACAGTCGCAGACAATGCCCAAGGGCTCGCAACCCAATGAGCTGCCGCTGCCACTGAATTCACAAGAAGTCAATCACTGCTTGGCCGTGCTGCAAATTCTACTGTTGCCCATTAAAAAGCGCAGCGAGTACCTCAAGAGTCATGTGCAAGCCCAAAAAGAGCTCGCCGGTCCCACAGGTGGCGGAGAGGGCTGGACGGTGTTGGACTCGGATGGAGAAGATACACTGACGCCAACGGGCGAATATGTTGGCCTCAAGGAGACTGATTTGATAGCACTGCTCAATCAGCTACCCTTCGATAAGCTCTTCACGTAAGTTGTTACACACAGAGGTAGATCGAGAGAAACGTCAAAGATTTGTGTTGCTTTCAATTTTCAGCTCTGCGATGTGCATTGAAAAATTTCTCGAGGACTACATCATTGAACCGGACATGATTACACCTCAGCAGATGCTCACCGTTGTTGTCTTTTTCGCTCAATTGGTGGAGACGCTGGGCGAAGGTATGTTGACCTACAACAACGAGCGCTACAAGCAGCTGGCCAAGCGTCTGGGACGCCTTGTGCGCCACTGCCTACAATATGGCTTCGATTATTACGAGCTCTTCTGGTGAGTTGTGCTCGCACAACGAACGAATGCATTAAGCTAAATTTGAATCACCATTTGCAGCAACAACAATTTGCACAAGTCGCCGGAGCTGTGTGAACGTATCGAATTGGAAATACAGGCATTGCTCATTCGAGCCTGCAGATACATTTATAGCTCTCGTAATTTAGGCACATGGCAGTACTTTTCAACGCTGCCTTATTCCACGCTAAATGTTGATATCATTTGGCATCTGTTCTATTATCTAAACGTTGGCTTTCCCAGTGACTTGAGCACACAGCTCTCCGCTGATCCGGAGGAGGCATTTCATACGGACTTCTGGGGCAAGTTTGATTTGGCCAATGCTGATGTGTCCGCCGAGGATATGTACTATCTGCTGCAGGCCTTTTTCGAAATGGCCAACGGCCGCGATCCCACCAAAGATTGGCAAATAATTCGCATCATTTGTCTGACCATCTTTCAGGTGACTTTATTTTATTTATTTCTGTACAACTTGGAAATATACAAGATTGAAGATATCATTCTGAGAATAACGATATCTTTCTTATAAATGACTTGCTAAAACATTTCCATATTTTCGCAGATCGGATTTCTGCATCAAGCCACGCGAGAGTTTTGCTATAAGGCCGCAAGGGATACGTTGGTAAACATAACGCTGGTCTATGAGGGTCTCTTGGACTGTCTGCTGCTGCAGCTGAAGACGCGCTTCAGTGAGATTGAGCAGGCGGCGTATCTATTTAAGGCGCTGCCACTGGAGAGCTGGCATCCGAGCATGGACAGCTTTGAGCTGCTCTCGAGCTGGTTGCTTCACTTCGATTACCAGTCGACAGAGAATCAACTGGCGCGTCTGATCATTGGCCATCTCAACTGGGGCTTCGATGAGGAGGGTCGTCTCTATCTGCCGCACAATATTCACGTACGCATGGCTTGTCTGGTCACTGAAGCAATCACCAAGCATGCGTCGGAGGTAATCGGTGTCTCGGGCATTTCGGAGAGCGTGCGTCAGGTGTCCTCCCTTATCGATTCCACGCAGACCAATCGAGAACAATTTACCAACTGGTGTTGGCGCATGATCTCAATGCTGCGTCTGCACCTCATGGATCAAAGTGTGGAGTCCGTCAAACGCACTCTTCAGCATCCCACAGAGCCGTTGCTCTTTGTGCCGGACATGGAACGCTTGGACATGATCAGCCAGGGCGTCAGCGAGCAACGTCCCTTAGCACTCTATGCTGCCGTCCTGGTCAGTTTGCATGGTCATTCGATTCCGCTAATATGCCAGCATGGCTTCGAGTTGCTCCACCAGCTGATTGGCGACCATCGCCATGCGGCCGTCATACGGAGTCTGGAACTAATTGTGCCATTGTTCCTTGAAACGCCCGACACGCTGGCCAACTGCGAGAGGTAAGCCTAATAAAATTATCAATATGTGTGTTCAAAAAGTATCGCGAATTTTGAATTTTCGCGGGTTACGTATAATCGAATTTCGATTTTTTTGTAGCGTTATGTTGGTACTCATGTCTCTCACTTATGCCGACAAGCTCGGCCATTTTGAATGTTCACTTAATTGGGACAAAATAGATATTCATGAATAAATAAATAATATCTGAAAAAACACAAAATTCGCGATACTTTTTGAACACACCGATGTGTGTTCAAAAAGTATCGCGAATTTTGAATTTTCGCGGGTTACGTATAATCGAATTTCAATTTTTTTGTAGCGTTATGTTGGTACTCATGTCTCTCACTTATGCCGACAAGCTCGGCCATTTTGAATGTTCACTTAATTGTTGACAGCTGCTTTGCTTGCACGTGTTTTGGATCGTCTTCGATTTTTACCTATTCAAAAAAATGGATCAAAGAACCTGTATCAAATTTTGTGTGAAAAACGAAATTAAGTGCGCGGATGCATTCCGAATGTTGATTGTGGCATACGGAGAAGCTACCTTGGACCGAAGCAACGTTTATCGGTGGTACAAAATGTTCTCAGAAGGCCGAGAAGATGTGAACGACGAAGAGCGTGCCGGACGCCCGAGCACTTCAACAACAGACGAAAAAATTAATGGAGTGGAGAAAATGGTATTGGCCAATCGTCGAATCACCGTTAGAGAAGTTGCTGAGGAGCTAGACATATCGATTGGCTCATGCCATTCGATTTTTATCAATGATTTGGGCATGAGACGGGTTGCCGCGAAATTCGTACCAAAATTGCTCAATTGCGACCAAAAACAGCATCGCATGAACATTGCTCCAGAGGGTCATAACTGGTGACGAATCGTGGGTTTATGGTTACGACGTGGAAACCAAAGCTCAATCATCTCAATGGAAGCTGCCGCACGAACCAAGACCGAAAAAAGCGCGCCAAGTTCGGTCGAATGTGAAAGTTTTGCTGACAGTTTTCTTCGATTGCAGGGCCGTGGTGCATCATGAGTTCTTGCCACAGGGTAGAACGGTCAATAAGGAATATTACCTGCAAGTTATGCGCAATTTGCGCGAAGCAATCCGCCAGAAACAAAAATTGGCTTTTGCACCACGATAACGCCCCTGCTCACACATCGTTGCTTGTGCGCGACTTTTTGGCCAAAAACAACACACTAATGATGCCGCAGCCACCGTATTCCCCAGATCTGGCCCCCTGTGACTTTTTCTTGTTCCCTAAACTGAAGAGGCCCATGAAAGGACGATGTTACGCTACGCTTGACGAGATAAAGACGGGATCGAAGGAGGAGCTGAACAAGATAAAAAAAAATGATTTTTTGAAGTGCTTCCAAGATTGGAAAAGCCGTTGGCACAAGTGTATAATATCTCATGGGGATTACTTTGAAGGGGATAAAATAGATATTCATGAATAAATAAATAATATCTGAAAAAAAACAAAATTCGCGATACTTTTTGAACACACCTCGTATACTATTTGATTATTCCAATATTTCTTACAGCTTCCAAAAACTGCTCATAGCACTGCTCAACGCGGACAGAACATACCTGAAGCTGGCCAAAGATATGGTATACGCCAATTCAATTGGTCCTATTCTTGAATTGCTGGACAATATGTTGCACCATCAAATTGTGTCCTACACCAGGCAAGTCATTACTCACAAAACTTGGAATGCATAACAGTTTTAATATCTGGTGCAGGCATATGGCTAAATAGAGTTTGTTTTGTTTATCTCTATGAATCTGTCAATATATCTATAATTTTGTATAGAATTAATGTGTAGAAAAGATGATCACATTAATATTTGTAATTATTTTATAGCTTTGCCGTACAAATAACAATTATGCTTGTTTTGTCCTTGTTCTTCTTCAGCTACGGCCTGTGCTCGCCGCTAAATCTCATGAATGTGTGGCTCAATTGCTTCACTATGCTACCGGGCTGGGCCCAGAATACGCACGTTCTCTACCTCCTGGACAAGATGCTGCGTATTGCCTACCAGTTTGCTGACTGTCGCGTGCAGGCTGTCGAATTCTTTTATAACTACTACAAGGTACGACGACAATCCTATTAAGTTATTGAATACTAAACAACTTTTATGTCGTAGGACTGCAACGACTGGAAGATGCCGCCAAAGTCGTCCGGATTGAAAGCCCTGTTTGGCGGGCAGGTCAACGTGCGTATTCCGGTGCTATCACCGCAGAATTGCTGGCTGAATCTTGTGCTGCTCGAGATTGAATTTCGACTTCAGGATACACGCTTTTGGACAGAGCTGTTGCGTCAGCTTACAGATCAGTCAGTGGATGTGGCACTTAAGAAAACTTTGTCGCTCAGCAAGACGAACGCTTTTCCCATCCAACAATTGGTTATCTACAAATACGCTCAGCTCCTGGCCGGCATGGACACAACACACGCTCTCTTCCCGATCATCTGTCAGAAATTCTTCGAGCTGTATTTGTGGCGCTTGCCAACGGATGGCGATGGCCCCAATATCAATCAAAATTTTGGAGTCGCCCAAAAGTTCTACGACGGCAACGTGACGCTGATGAAGTCAATAAAGGCTCAGCTGAAATCGGCAGAAGTCTATTATGCGGCTATTGCCAAGAAGCGTGCCAATGACGATGCCGCGGCGCACATGTATCGCAGTTGCAACAAACTGATGCAGAGCTGTGCCCTCTGGCTGGAGGACACACAGATCAACACGTTCTCCAGCGATTCCGGCCATTTGCCGGCACAGTACAATAGCGAAAAGTTACGGGAGTTGTTCAACGGCCACGTCGCCCACTGGACAGAATTTCTCAGTCCCGCTGACCTGCGCAAGGAGCAGCGTCACCAGGCGGATCAATGGTCTGCCAAGATTTATCGAGTGCTGCACACCAATAAGCAATTGCGCACCCCGCTGCAACCCAAGCCACGTCTTCCACCTGTCCAGCGCCTCAAAATGCATCTGTCCACATATGACAAACGCCTGCCACCACCAACCTACAGTCGCCCGGACCAAGTTGAGAAGCGACCCATCGATAACAATACGCTGTCCGAGCTAAAGCGTCGCATTCAAACGCTGAACAGTACCGCCAAGTAAGATTCATTGACTTGCCACATACAATTATCTTTAACTATTCAATATAATTGCAGTAAATTCCATTACAATACATCGGAGTTGAATTCTCTGAACTTGGACTATTTGGAACGAGTGCCAGCATCGTACGCGATGACAGCATATGAAGAGACAATAAGCAAGGAATGCAATCGAAAGTGCGTGAAACCAGCTCAAATCAAGCTAGAGAAGGAAACCATATGTCTCAATCCTCAGATAGCCCGCCTGCAGGAAAAGAATCGAGAGCGTCACAAGAAGATCGTTGACGAAATGTTGGCCCTAAATGTGGATGGCTTTGCACAGGCCATCCAGGAACTGGGCGGCTACATACAACATCTGCTGCAAGAGCAGTCCAATCAAAAAGTAATATCTATCGGCGTCAATTTCTTTTATCATGTTGTTGACAACATGGACGATACGACAAAGAAGTTTCAGCCAACACACGATTTCTACTCTCAGATACTGGGCGAACTGGGCGTGAGTATTATTCAAATATTAATAAAATTCATTAATAATAAATGATTATTCTCAAACAGGTCTTCATGCAAGCCGATCAGTTGGAACAGGGATTGAATATTCTTCGTCTGGCGCTGCGACGCGGTGATCTTGTAGAGGTGCTCGCCGGCGTGTTTGTACCTTGTCGCACCAGTGCCGATCATTTCCTGGACATGTATGAGTTCCTTATCGAGTCACATTTGAAGCGTTGCGATACCAATATTCTATTTGTGCTGCTCTCCAAGTTCGATCTGCCCAGCTGGCTGGAGACGTTTCAGCCTAAGCTCAGCGATATCAATCGATGTTTGTTGCTAGTGCTGCAAGGGCTCGAATCATGGTCGCAGCCACACAGCAGCATCTTACAGGATCAATTCCGTCGCCATTTAGTGCACATCTTCACGTACGACTTTCCACAGCATTACGGTGAAGTTATGCAAATGGTACTCGATCGCATTTCGGATCAAAAGCTAATGCCACTGGTGCTGCTCGATCTGCTTAATGCCTTACTTATGCCCACGGGCAGCGCTCCACTGACCCTAACCACCACTGAGGTGCAACTACACGAGTTGTGCTTTGACTATGCTCGTCGCCAAAAAATGTTTACGATGAAGGCGGCAACGGACACATTGTTGCTGTTTGCCCGTCACTTTCAAAAGGAGCGACTGCATCATGGCCTCCATGGGCTGTATCCAAAGCACAAGGATTACTGCTCGCCGCTGGTCATGTGGTTCAGCTGCTTTGGGCACGTACTGCTGGCAACAGCCATTTTCAGCTACCAGGAGCTGCTTGCCGATCAAAGTGAGTCATTTATAAAGTAAATATAATAAACGTTTCCCTAATGTTTCTCTGCATTTATTTTTCTATATTTTTTAACCAGTCAGTGATATTGTCTTCGGCTCAATCGTGGAGACGTATGCGCCCTGGCTCATCCCATACACTGAGCAGGAGGCAGGTGCTGCTGCACACTGGATACGTCAACT
The DNA here is from genome assembly GCA_035041595.1 of Drosophila basisetae. Taxonomy (NCBI): domain Eukaryota; kingdom Metazoa; phylum Arthropoda; class Insecta; order Diptera; family Drosophilidae; genus Drosophila; species Drosophila basisetae. The sequence goes on from JAWNLB010000070.1 coordinate 7,882,584, forward strand.
TAATCCAAATCAGGGCAAGATTCTGTTGCCTTGGAGTGAGCCGCACGTGGACACCAGCAAGCTCATGATCAGATCCTTTATTGGCAATATTGTGCAGGTGGTTCAGTATCTGCCGGCATCAAATAAAATACTGGAGCACGTGTTCGCCTGGTATGTACATCACTTTGCCCAGCTCAATGTGGCGGGGCATGTGTTGGCGCCCATTCACGAGGGACTGGCCCAGCTGCCATGGGAACGCTTCCTGCCGCCGGCGACACACATTGAGCTACTGTACAAGAGCTTGCAGCGCTTCATACCCGAGTCGCATGCGATGCTCGGTCACATCTTCATCCGAATCGATTGGAGCGCATGGTTCACACAGATGCCACAGCCGGTGGCCGTTCTTTCGAATCTGTTTGCCATCTTTATAAAACTGGCATTCGAACCGAACATTCACATGCACCCCAATACGAGCAAGATACTCGAGGATGCCATCAAGCAGCCGTGGCATCTCGTCGAATACACCGAAATGGAGCAGTTGCTCAAGTGGTTCGTGACGAATGTGGAGCCCGCCATTGTGCTGCAGCTACCCACTGAGACCAATTACGCAGATCGCGCCGTTCTCGAGTAAGCCTCTTAAATGATCCCAGCAAAGGAAAACCATTCAATTAATCATATCATTAATTGCAGTCTGCTTCGCGTGGCCTGTGCAATGCTGCCGGAGAGCAGCACCCAAGGCGTGGTCATACAGGCAACGGCCAAGCGAATGTTGTACACACGCTCCATGGTCTGCATGCAGCGCACCTGTGGCGCAAAGCTAAAAAAGCTCCTGGCCACCAAGGAGGGTGAACGCGCCTTTACCACTGCCTTCCTAAAGCTACTGCACTCCATTGACCAGGCAATCAGCGGCAGCAGTGAGCAGCGCACGCTGGAGGAGCAGCGTCGCGAGGCACTCAATCTAATGCTCGAGCTAGTCGCGCCCACGCAGACGCAAAGCGAGGAGATCTCCAAGTAAGATCAGACAGATGACATACGAGTATATAATTTAACTATTGTATGTGAAATGCACATCTCTGATTGGCAGCAACCATTCTGTTGGATTTGAAGCGAGCAGATCCAGTTTTTCTTATGTTTTCAAATGAAGTTTGTCGGATATTACAGACCGATCAGAATTTGATAGAATCTTTGTCACTTCCAGCTTGGAATATTACATTATAATGTAATTATTATTATGTAATCCTTACTTTCAGCCTGCACATCGAGACTATAGTGCGCTGGCAGCAGCAATGTGCTCCCGCCAATCTTGTGATGTGCGCCGCTCTGCCAGCCATTGGGCATCTGAACACCTACATTTCCTGCATCTACACGCTGCTGGAGTCGAGCATTGAGTGCTATTTTCGAACTTCGTCCTCAAACGCACCTTGGCACACGCCCAGCTGGCGCGGGCTGTTCGAGGCGCTGCAGATGTCGCTGCCGAAACTGGAACTGATGCCAGTCATGAGTGGTGGTTATTTCTTTTCGCTGCACATCTTTGTGCTGTACAAACTGGAAGAGATTGAATCGGCTGGTGAAAAGGTGACCTTTCTGCAGGATCTAACGCAGTTATTGGAAAATCTAAAAACCAATCCTCAAACCGAACCACGCATGGCGCTCGTCTGGGGTCTAATAACCTCCCGCGGCTGTAAGCTTCTTCAGGAATCGGAGCATGTGAAGAAGCCGCTCTGTATGCTGGCGCGCAACCTTCAGTTAGCCTCGACAAAGGCAGAGGGATGGAGCGATGGTTTGCTGGGTGCCATTGGCCTCAAGGCGAAGAGCATCACAAATAGGTAATGTAGCGCAATCTTACAATATATATTATAATTATAAACAATTATTAATTATTAATAATATCTGCAGACGTAAGGTGCTCACCCGGTGTCTGGCATGCATAATCTATTCGCTGTTCCCAGCCAGCCGTGAGATGCGGCTGTCTTGCGAGGAGTACGAGAGCGCCATGCGAGAGTTGGCCATGCTCTTGGCCAACAAAAAATTCACGGACGTCAAGCCGCTGATCGTTCGGGCCGTAAGCATTCTCAAGGCGCAGCCAATGCCCGATTTGCGGGCTGTTCCCCACATGATCTGTCGCCTGATCGATGTGTTCTATGAGGAGAGCTATCTAACGACCATTCCGGAGGTGTGGGACTGCGACTTTAAACTTAAAGCTTAAAGCTTGATATGATTGAGGCAACAGCCAATTGTGGTATTTTTACACGAATTACAAAAATCGATATATACCTTTATATATATACACAAAACACATATTTACACAGCACATTTAAGAGTAAAATAAAGTGATTTTTTGCTGTTTTTTTGGAAATTGCAAGCAATATATTTGAGTTGTTTATAATTTGGTTTCATTTGTATCGAAATGCAAAACTTAAAGACAACAATTTTTAAAATCAGTTTATAGCGTGCACACTTGGAGTTATTGGCTTAAGCGTAATGGCAGTAACAAAGCCGGAATCGAGCGAAATATTTAATATCGCTATAGTTAGAATTCAGACATACGTGTATAAATATTGATCCAACCGAAAGATAACAACGAAACATACATATTAAAAGAAAAAATATACCTAAAAACCTGACAAGTACAAATTGCTACAAAAAGAACATATACGAGTATATAACACTTAACTTACAAAACTAGGAAATTCTGAAAATCTTTTAGTCATCCAATGCAAAATTGGATAACTGCAGATGCTGCAAGTTGTTGCGCGCCTCAAAGTAGCCAGTATCGGTGGGATTGTCTGGTGTGGGCACAAACGGTGGCTCCATATGCCCAATGTTCTCCCAATCGATGCTGGCAAATTGTCGCATCTGCTGCACCTCTTTCGCGGCCGGGCGCTCCGAGGGCTCCATGGTCAGCATCAGCTCCACAGCTTCCATGGCGTCAGCCGACAATGCCTCATCGCCTTCAGGCCATTCAATATCTAAAAAAAATGCATTTATATTCAAGTTTTAAAAGTTGTGGTAACAAATCAAGATACTCACTCTTATTGAGAATGTTGTCAAATACTTTCTGGGGCGTTTCGTCGTTGAAGGGCGGTATGCCAGTCATGAACTCGTAGAAGCACACGCCCAGCGCCCACCAGTCGACGGCCGGGCCATGGCCCAGTTTGAGCAGCAGCTCCGGCGCCAAATAGTCGGGTGTGCCAAGTATGCGTTCGTTGGAGACGCGTGCGCCTCGTCGCACAGATTTGGGCGTGCGGAAGGGCGTATTCACGTTGATGTTTGCATTTTTGGGCGTCTTAGGTGCACTGCCGCCACCGTGATCGATAGGTGACATCGTTGGATCGTCGGCCAGCTTAAGATGATACTGAGCACCGGACAATTTCTCGACAGCTAGAGCATGCTCCGGCTTCCTATTATCCATGGAGGGGAGCAGGGCGAAGCGTGTGGCCTTCAACTTGCCGAGCAGGCCGCCATCGCGACGTGGCTGCTTCTGTGACGAAACTGGCGTCGAGAAGACCACATTGGCCACACTGGCCTCGGAACCCAGCAGATGCTGCATGGGCACCTCGTCATCCGACAGAGAACGCAACTTGAGTACACCGCGTATGGGCGATGAGCGTGCCTTGCGCTTCTTGGGTGTACTGCTGCCAATGTTGAGTATCTCAATCTCTTGGGTTAGACCACTGCTGGTGCTGGCATTGCCAGTGCCATCTCTATCCATGCCGGACAAGTTATCCGATCGATTGACCAGATTGATTTTACGCTTCATGCCGCGCAGACAATCGGGTCGCTTGAAGTGCTTGGACAGATTACGAAATGGCGAATTCATGCGTATGCCACTTAGCTCATTGGCGTTATTTGTCATGTTATAGCTGCAACAATAAACATGAACAACATGAAATCGAGCTGCAGTGGGAACTGTACTTATTAATTATTAACCTGCGCGAATAGTCGGAGCAACTGTATTCCTCCTTGGACTGACTCATATTATCCGTGTTCTTCTCTATGGAGGAGGCGGTGCTCTCGCTATTTAAATTCAATTGGCAGCTGGAGTTGTCATCGCCCTTTCGACTAGACACCCCCGAATCCTCCTGAAGCTTCGAGTTACGATTGCGCTGCTGGACACCAATCAAAACATAGATGAAAGTAAGTAAATATAAAGTAAAGTGAAAACAGAGAAAGAACTATTGAAATGAGCAAAGCATAAAGCAAACTCCAATTTTAAATCACATGTATCATTGGTGAGTTCCAAAGTCAATCACTTAAGAGAATCCCCATTAATCTTTAATTATACACAAAACATAACAAACAGAGAACAGAGACACACAGAGGATCCAACGCACCTCGTCTAGCGAACGCCGGCGCACCATGGAAAACTCAAGCAGGGCTTCGCCCGCATTTTGCGGCAACTTGGCAGCAACTTGATGTTTACCATCGATGGCAATAGCAGTAGCCATGTTGTTTTTGTCCTGCTCTGCCAACTTGCAGCCCTTTTGATTGGATAAAGTATATGCATATTTAAAGGGGGCTGCTTTTCGCCCCGAGCTGAGCTAAGCACTCACCTGGCAATTGGTCCGCGCAGTGGCATCGACACCGACGCTATCTAGGACAAAAACAACGCGTCGCTTTGTGGTCTCCGGAGCGCCACCCTCGGTGGTTGCCTCTGGAGGCGGCGAGCTCTTGCTGATCTCCGCCGATGTGCAGGTGTGATAAGAAGACGAGCTGCTGTCCACAAGCTAAATGCAAATGGTTAATCACTATAATCTATCTAGTTGATCCACATCAATTGGCACTTACATTGGTGTTTGTGGTGCAGGTGTGCGTGATGGAAACGTTAACCTCCTCGGCGGAGAAAAATGGAGAGACTCCAGAGATTTTACTATCGTTCGTCTTCTCCGCATCGTTGAAGGATGTGTCCGCTTCGCTGTCGGATAATTCCAAGATCAGGCTATGCTTGTTCATGGCCTGCATTAGGTGGGAGGTGCCAGTGCCCGTGCCAGTGGTAGTCAACAGGGCGCAGCCAACAACACCGAAATCATGCAATTTCTTCTCGGAGCCAAAGGATAAATGTGAGGTCAGCGACAGCAGTTGACCCGGCGTGCGAGCATTGAGATTGGGCGAACAATTGATGAGATCGGATATCTCCAAATCGCGACGCAATTCAATTTTGCTCAGGCCAAAATCGGTAAGTTTCACATGGCCGCTGGCCGAGATGAGCATGTTATCCGGCTTGATGTCACGATGTACGATGCCGTGCTGATGCAGATACTGCAAGGCCATGACCATCTCGGCCACGTAGAAGCGAGCGGTTGCCTCGTCAAAGTAGCCATACATGGCCAGCAGGGATTTGAGATCACCACCCACCATATACTCCATGACCAAATAAACGGAAGCCAGCGATTGCAGTGAGTAGAAAAGATTCACACAGAATGGGGAACGGGACAAGGCCAAAGCGTTGCGTTCGGTGATCACCTGGGAGACCATGTTCTTGTTGATCATCTCCGACTTGCGCATCACCTTGATGGCGAACAGTTTGTTCGGATCGTTGTGCTTGTAGCCGAGGAACACCTTGCCAAAGGCACCACGACTAATTGGCTTGATGATGACAAAATCCCTAATTGTCGGCAACTGCAGGCAGATAAATACAATTATACATTAATAGATATGTGCATGAATATAAGTGGGTTTGAGTGTGTGTGCCAAATAACGGCATGTGCCTGTTCCGGTTCGAATTGTAATGTAACTGTAAACTTACCTTTGCATTGTGCGATTGATTCTCCGGTTTGGTTGTTAATATATTTATTTTATCCAACAACACCTCGTTCTCAATCATTGAGCTGGTTTTCTTGGGCGTTTTGTAGTCGATTTGCAACTCGGTTTGCGAAGACGCCGAATCAGCGTGTTCCATGTTATCTCCACTCACTCTTTTTGTAATTCTTAATTTTCTTATATTTTTGGTGTTGCTTTTGCTTTTCCAGCTTACTTTCGCGCGCAAACTTCGAGGTGGGACAATTTAGTAGTTTTGCGTCGTGGTCAGCATGCTCACTTCATGTGTGTTAAGAATGCACTTGATAAGCATTGATTTTATAAGCACTTCAATATTATTTAGTAATTTTTCAAAGAAACAATTTAAACAGCGCGTCTTTATATTTTTTTAATTTTAGTGCTGGATAATATTCAATTTCCAGGGTTGCTTCCTTCACGCAAGTTGGCAGCCCAAAAGGTGCACGTTGCTTCTTGAAATTTGTATTTCATTTGAGTTGCACGTTTTTTACTATTGCAGAGATTATTTCATATAATTTGTAGTATATAACATGAAAGTAATAGAGAAATGTTGCCACCTGTCTTATTTTATATTCTAAATATCTGAATCTTTTTCTTAGTTAAATATTAATACACACCCTAGTAAGAAATCTTACTCCCAAGTAGACGACTTCAAAAATCAAACAAGCAATTGTTTAAAATGATCTTTATTTATAAAATAATCGAATTTATTATACATATTGTTTTGCCATTGTTTAACTACATATATAAATATATATATATATTATTGAAAATTGTGTTCACAAGTACAAATGGAGAAGACTCGGAGATACGTAAAACTTATCATTCTTGTACAGCTATGGATACATATTCTGTCTTATGTATATTATAAAGTTGTATGATGTCCAAATTGTTGTTTTTGTTTGTCTGTTTGTTTGTACTGGGGTACTGAGACATTATTTTCGTGGCCAGATTTGTTGGTGCACAGCTGCGCCTTGAGGCAAGCACAGCTACGCAGCAAGAAATCACGACTCACAAAAAATGGGGGCTGTCCATGTGAAAAACGCATGGCTAACAATTCCAATTCCAAATCCAGCGGATCGAGGAAGAGGTGCAGCCAGCGATGGTACATGGCATGATGGCTTTGGTTGTTTTGAGCCCCGTTTAGCTGCTGCTGCTTACTCTTAACATGTAATTTTCGCAAGAACACAAATTACCAAAGAATCAAATCATCACAACGTTAAAAAACAACTAATGACATAAATCTTAACAGCTAATGGATATTTCGGGGGAGGAAGCAAAGGGTGGGGATGGGAGTTGCTGCAGCAAGATTCCGTGTCGGGGAGTCGCTTACATTATGGCGCAACGCGATCTGTTGGCTTCGGCAGGCAGTTCGCCATCTGTGGCAGGCAGATTGGCCACAGCATCCTCGGCTTGCTCCTCGTCACCCACTTTCTTTTTATTCTGTTCGCCATTCTGCTCCTCGTGCGTTATTCCACTATTTTTGGGCGTTTCCAGGCCAGCTTCCTTGGCGACAGTTACATCCTCGCTGTTGTTGCTCGCCGATCTGTTGAGCTGCTCTTCCTCCTCCTGGATCATAATGCCCGACACATTCTGCACCTCGCCAACGCCGCCACCTTCCTCATCATCGCCGGTGGGTGGGGTCTGATCGAGTTGCTTGCGCGAAGACGGTGTGCTGATGGTGGCTTTGGAGAAGCGCGAGCGCAGCATGTTGAACAACTCAAAGCGTGCGCGCTTCGGCGGCGACATCTCCACATCCTGAGCCAAATCATTGGCCGACTGGCTGCCCGATAGCGGCGGCGGAGTGCGCTCCCGCTTGCGCCCACGTCCAAAGAAAGAGAACGAGAACGATGAGCTGTTCGGTATCTCGGAGCCAACGGTGGCATTCATGCTAGTATTCGTACAGCCGGAAGTGTCCAGCTCGCTCGTATTCAAACAGCGATAATTACCCATCCGACCAGGTGTTTGGATTGCGGCCGGGCGTATGCTGCGTCGTCCGCTTATCTGTGAAAAGTTGCGCGCTACGGCCACTGATGGCGAGATCGATTGCTGAGAGGCAAGCTCCACCTCGTTGGCCTGCTTGCTGACGCTGCTGTGGAAACCGAAGAGATTGCGGCCCGGTGTCGATGTGGCCGTCGGCTGTGCACTGCTCGCTACGCTCCTGATGGGCGAGGCATCCACAGTTAGTGGCTCCATTTCGACATCCTCCACAGCTGCTGCTTGCAATGTCTCTGTTTCCCGTTTCTTCTGCACCGACGACTCCTTGCTCGGCTGCGGCTTGCCGGGTTTCTGTTGTGTGGCTGATCTGCGCGACGATTTGCGTTCGGCAGTCGGTGTGGTGCTGGATGCAGCCGGAACCACGGCGGCGGACTCGTTATTCAATTCATTGTTATCGGAAACGGCGGCGGCGGCGGCGGCGCCGACGGCGTCGGCGACTGCTTCAGTCTTGTTGTCGCCAGCTGTTGGCTGTGATATTTCTGTCTCTTTCTTAGCGGGATTGTCTTCATCGTTAGCTGCTGCTGCTGCTTCGAGTGAAGCTTCCTTCTTTTCAGCCGATTGTTTCTCCTTCGGCTTTTGTTGCTCCTTGACGACGACGGCGACAGGAATGGAGGAGGAACTGCCATTTTGTGCAGCCTTTGAATTTCCATGTGTGGTGGATTTGCTAACGCCATTTTGAATTTTTTTATCATCATCTTTAGACGAGGACGAGGAAGATGAGGAGGAGCTAGCCGAGGAAGATGAGGACGAGCTAGCCGACGAGGTTCTGTGCTGGCTGCTGCTCGACTTCTTCACAACTACAAATGGCCCACTATTGGCGATATTTGTCTCACTTTTCTTGTTTTGCGGACTTTTCGAACGTCCATTGCTGCCAGCGGCTGCTGCTTGCTGCAACCGAGCCAGGGATGACCCAGCGCCGGCTCCGCTCAACGACAGCGGCACGCGTCGCCCACCAGCGGCTGCTGGGCCGCTGCCACCTCCCACAGTGTTTGGTTGAGCCATTTTGCTAAACATGGAATTGAATTGTCGTCTTTAAACTTCTGGTACGTTGTTCTGTAAAACAAAACAAAAAAAATTGATTTTATTAATAGCAGTATTAATCTTAAGGAATCCCACTGTGCCTAAGTTCATTTATTCACACTTCAAGTGCAACGAAACCGAAAGAGAAAAACAACGCTGGAAAATCTAAACACGCGTCATGTTTTATTCAGGGACAAGTAATGCGGTTTGTTTACTTCGTCGTTTAGTGCACCCAGCTGAATGCTGTGCCGCATTCCTCGTGAGAACCGGCTTTGCACGGCATTTTTTGCCCCACTTACCACAGACAATTGCAGTTGCTGCTGCTTGGCAATCACTTCAACCACAGATGCTGCTGCTGTTTGTCGTTGCTATTATTATTGTATTCTTTTTATAGTTAGCGTTTTATAGGCTAGCGTTTTAAATTTTTTTTTTTTTTTTTTTGTGCACGTGTTGACAGTTTCGCGAATAAGTTTTATATTGACAGTCAAGATTTTCAGCTCAGACTTTAAGTAGCCGAAAAATATTAGAATTTCAGGTACGAGCTGGGAAGAAGGAATGAGCAGGCAGCAATGCTACCTGCAACAGGCACGCAGCTGTGTTAACCAGACCGCTTTATGATCAACATCTGTGCGCGGAAAAATCGCAATAGTTATCAGGAATTGCGAATAACCACACAAAATACATTATTATATATAGAATAGGGATCGTCACGGATGAGGGATCTGTTTGCAGACAAATGTTGTTTTTTATTTTTTATGTACCCGGATAAGAATAAAGTAAAATTAAAATAAGTTTTGTCAGAGGTCGAAAGAGAAACACGAACAAAACTAAAAGTAGACAACGAAATAATATTCAGAGGTAACAAATTTCAGTTGCAACGGTCATTGGACACACACATACATACATACACACATACATACATACATACATACATACACACATACATACACACATACATACATACACATACATACATACACACACACACATACACACATACATACACACACATACATACACACACATACATACACACACGCACGCACATACACATACACATGCATACACACAAACGCAACGAGCGATGTGTCCCCGACGTAGAGGCGAAAAAATAAACACGAAGCAAGTTCAATACCGGCAAGAGAGAGCGAGAGCGAAAGATAGAGTGGAAGAAGCTGTTTAGAAAATGCACCGAGAGAGAGAGCAGCATGCAAGTGTTGTGAGTTTCTTTTAGAAAGTGCAAAAGGCAAAAATGCAAAAAATAAATCTATTCAGATATACACACGCATACACAGATATCCATACATACAATGATGCAGAGAACTGGTGACAATCAAAACACAAAACACATTCAGTCAAAGCGCACAGAAATACACAGAAGAATGCACATATCCCCCACACACATATGCATGTTTAGTATATATGTACAGTTATGCGCCAAACCCTCATTGTAATTATTTTTTTACGCTTTGTTTTGGTATTGCTGCTTATAAGCTACTAGGAGTTTAATCAACTCAACAACAAACTGTGAGTGTGTATATCAGAGAGTGGATCAATGTTATTTTGACTTTATATGTTTACATGAGATCTATGTCTATATAAATCTTCAGATCGGAAATGAAATTTAATTAATAAATTAATTTTTTATCACTTATGGTTCTCAAGTAAAGGCACACGCAATGAATGTATGTAACACACACACATGCACTCGATGCATGCAAATAGAAAAAAAAAAAGCGGGCAACACTGCGCGCTAAAATATTGAGCACCGTTTTCAGCAGCCCTATCGAAATACTGACTTTTATATATATAGCCATGTAAATCAATACGCACACATGAATATTATAGATATCTAACAATTTAATTAGTATGTTATACACCTCTAGGCTTATTTTTTAAAATGTATTTCTCAACGAAATCGCACGTGACCATTACGCTTTGCCACCACTGTACCACATCAGGCTCAATTGACAGGGTTTCTTTTAAAAATGGCGGAAGCTGCAGCGGTAAAAAAAAGTACATGCAATTGCGTATGTTGTGTGTATCGTTTACGTATATTTTGTAATCGTATTAAGCACACACATATTATGAGTTGCATTTTCTTGGCTATTTGTTACATTTGCAGTATTTTCACTAAGCATTCAAAGCCCGGCAACTGTGCACATTTTGCCTACAACAGCCCCCACCACCAATCCTACCGCAACACAAAACAAATAAGACACAGCGGCACTACTGCTTCGGAAAATTGAACAAATCCACACATTTATATGTATGTATATGCAAATATAACAAACCTTTTGCTGTTTTAAGCACACAAAGATCCTCTTTTTAACAAACGACAGAAGCGTCTGCGGATAAAATTTGCAACCGACGCCACTGAAAAAATTAAAAAACTAACGCGCGATGTCAAATAGAGTGACCAAATTTTAGCAAAAACCATTCCAAATTTCCCTTCATATTACCAAAAATACTGCAATTGCACAATTTAATATTTGAATCGAGATAGATTTTAAATATTTTATAAATTACTCTTAAGTGAAGATAATCAATTAAAATCGCTTATATCTACTTAGAAAATACTCCTTTCTTAGAACGTATTTTCGATAAATTTCCCTTTCTATGATTGCTGTGCAATGGGTTGCTAATAAATACCTACGACAATATAAACCAAATTGTAAGGTAGTATTTATAGAATTTGTCTAATTTGTAAGCACAACAAGAGTAAGAGTAGATAAACATATGTATTTAGCTGCTTTCCGCATGCAGCCACACCGATTTCAAAGCTAATCGATTCACTTGTACAATCGAAATTCCACACGACGAATAAATAAGCTATAAGAATTTACTCATCAAATCAATGAAATCGGTCAGAAATTAATGTAAGTACTCGCTAAATAGATGATTTATTGCTGCCTTATATGCAAATAATTGTCCTCTCTCACTAACATTGGCTACTTTATTGAATTTTCAACAAAACATGACGCATCTGCATCTGGATACGCCTTTCATTTATGCCGGACACACATACAAACTAAACACACAGTGCGTACAAACACACACATAGACACACATACACAAACAAACGCATACAAACAGATAATAAAGATTGAAAATAGATTCAAGTTAGTTGCCACAAGCAGCGCACAAGTGCAGCAACCCACACAACCACAGCAACAAAAACAACATGGCACACATATTGGAAAATCAATTGTTTGCTGCTGCGCAGGTGATTGAGCAGCAATTAGATCAGGAATTCGATCGGCTGGACAACTTAGACTCGGATGATTTGAAAGCGCTGCGCGAGAAGCGGATACAGGAAATGAAAAAGTTGAACAATAAAAAGCAAGAGTGGCTCAGAAACGTGAGTAGCTATTATCCTCATATTTAAATTAATTTCATTTAAATTTGAGCTTACACATTTCAGGGCCACGGCACCTATTCGGAGCTGGCCGACGAGAAGGAGTTCTTCGAGGTGTCGAAGAAATCACCGAATATTGTGTGCCACTTCTATAGAGACAGCACCGAGCGCTGTCGTATCGTCGACATGCATCTGAAAATACTCGCCGCCAAGCACGTTGAGGCCAAATTCTGCAAGGTGAATGCGGAAAAGACGCCGTTTTTGACGCAACGCCTGCGCATCAAGGTGCTGCCCACAATTGCTCTGGTCAAGGATAGTAAAACGAAGGACTTCATTGTTGGCTTTGGCGATCTGGGCAACTGTGATGACTTCTCCACAGAGATGCTCGAATGGCGCATCGCCCATTCGGGCGCCATCGAGTACAAGGGGGATTTGATGCAGCCGCCAGATGTGAAGCGCAAACCGTTCATAAATCGAGCACAGAAGACCATACGCGGTGGCTATGACTCCGACGATTCAGATATCGATTTGGATGACTAACGTGGCGTGGTGTGGGCGCCTACAACACAAAAACCAAGAAATAAACCAACACAAAGTAAACATCAAAAGTAGATTTAGCTGCTTGGAAACTCAACAAAAACAAAAACAAAAAAAAACAATCAAAACCTAGTACATGAATGTAGAAACCCAATTAGGCATACTTTTAGCATTATTTATTTAATTGTATAATTCCAATATCGATCTTTACTTACTGCTAACTAATAATTCTAACTAACTCCTCACTAACACTCACTCCCCCTCCCTCCCCTTTTGTGGGTTGTCTATCTTCCGTTATTTATATATACACCCTGTGTGTCCAGCTAAAAGCCCCCAACATACATATATACATACATACGTACGTAAATAGATACATTCATGCATATGTTATGCGTTCAAATAGGCCGCCTTTGGCACAATATTAACTGGCTCTAAGGTTCAGCGGTTCATCGTATATATGGATAAAAAAGAATACTTACATTATACATGCATATAAAAGACAAAACTGGCATATATTTGTAACAATATTTAACAGATTTTTGCAGAGATGCATTTCCTATTGTAGAAATAACTAAACTCACATGTACAAGTTTTTTACATTTATTTTTGTAATTCTACAAATACATCAAACATGAAATCGTCTTCACATTAAATGGCAAGTACGGAAAAAAACAATATCAACATTTAAATCAAACATATTTTATTGCTTATATTGCAGCGGCGAATTACGTTGCAAATCGTAAATTAATTAGACGAAGAGAACAGTCAGAGACTTTTAATGAGTTAATAACGGGATCTAAAAGAGCCAAACGAATTAGTTTGCATTGCCCCTCTCTTCGTGGTGAACTCTGCTGCAGAGAAAAAGACATAAACAAAGAGTTGAATACGAGTATGCTCAGTTACTGCTAGTCTCACTAAGCACGCAATCGACTTAAACTGACTGCACGCAAGAGCTGATTACTTTAGTGTATCCTCTCTCTCAGCTGCGCCGCTTCGTGTGCCGAGAGCGAGGTGTACCCGAAGACACACGATGGTATTTGTACCTAATGAAAAAAGTATTTAATTTGAACAGGCAGGTAAGTGTACGTTTAAAAGGGATGCTTAGCTTGACAGAAGTTCGTATTGGGAAAACTAGAATACAAGCACTAAGCAGCCAACACAATATATTGTCTGCAATTTTATTGTTCAGGCCTCTCTTCGAAATGCAGCTTTATGACGAACTTCAGGTAAATGTGCGTCAAAAAGGCATCGCTAATCCGTGCCAGAAAGTTTACCTGCTAACGCATATAAAGAGGATCTGACTGTGGAATCGTCGCAATCGTTATGTGATTTTGGCACAGCCAACAAGTTACAAATTATTTGACGATGGTGCTTGAGACAGATGCGCGCCAAGTTGTGAAGATGCTGCAAGATAAATACACCCATGAGGAAATCGCCCATATGCTCGAGTGCGATGTGGAAAGCGTGATGAACTGCGTGACGGATGATGATGCTAAAATACCAAAATTGAAACTGAGACCGCTGCCGCCGGAAGAGGAGGTGGTGAACAATAGGCGGGATGTGGGGCGACCAAAGGTGTTTGAGAATCGCAAGTTGGTGGAGCAGCTGCTCAGTGAGCATCCCCATTACACATCCATCGATGTGCAGCGAGAGCTGCTCAACCAGTTCGGCATCGAGGTCAGTCGTCGCACACTCCAGCGGCGCATCAGTGAGATTCGCGCCAATATGCTCCAGCCGAGGCAGAAATTCTTCAATGCATCCGTGAAGCAGAGGCGCGTGGAATGGGCCCGTGCTCACGAGGAGTGGACCGTTCAGGATTGGCGCAACATCTTCAACATGGACGACAATAAGGGGCGAGACGATGGCTTAACGGCCAAAGAAATATTTTTGGATACCTTGGTGGGTCCGGACTGTTCCGAATGCAGTGATCTCAATCTGATGGAGCAACTGATGGCCATTATTGAACCGAAAATACAAACGACGGCACCCCAAAATGTCTACGAGTTTCGAGCGGTTCTCTACGATATTTGGCACAGTGACCAGGATCTGGTCAACAAGATCGATCAGCTCTACGAGACGATGACTTGGCGAGTGGCGGCCATCTTATCGAGCGGTGGAGCAGCAACCGACTTTTGATAGCCAGTTGGAATAACGTATCATATCTTGCGATAGGCCAACTTCTAAATAAACAAATAAATATGTGATACAAATATAAGTTTTCCATTTTACCATCGATAGTTTGACTGAATTTAAAAAATTGCGTATCGATTTATTCTACTCGATTGTCTTACAATCAGAGCAAGACTGCTACATGTGGTACAAATGTACCTAGTTGTATTTTATCTTTATGTATTTAATTAAAGCGCAATTTATTGCAATGTTAAGAATCGCAGTGCATATAGAAAAAACAACTTAAACTGTGTGTTCAAAAAGTATCGCGAATTTTGAATTTTCGCGGGTTACGTATAATCAAATTTCGATTTTTTTGTAGCGCTATGTTGGCACTCATGTCTCTCACTTATGCCGACAAGCTCGGCCATTTTGAATGTTCACTTAATTGTTGACAGCTGCTTTGCTTGCACGTGTTTTGGATCGTCTTCGATTTTTACCTATTCAAAAAAATGGATCAAAGAACCTGTATCAAATTTTGTGTGAAAAACGAAATTAAGTGCGCGGATGCATTCCGAATGTTGATTGTGGCATACGGAGAAGCTACCTTGGACCGAAGCAACGTTTATCGGTGGTACAAAATGTTCTCAGAAGGCCGAGAAGATGTGAACGACGAAGAGCGTGCCGGACGCCCGAGCACTTCAACAACAGACGAAAAAATTGATGGCCGCGAAATTCGTACCAAAATTGCTCAATTGCGACCAAATACAGCATCGCATGAACATTGCTAATGAGGTGTTGGACTCTGTCCGCGACGACCCAAATTTGCTCCAGAGGGTCATAACTGGTGACGAATCGTGGGTTTATGGTTACGACGTGGAAACCAAAGCTCAATCAGGCCCATAAAAGGACGACGTTACGCTACGCTACGATAAAGACGGGATCGAAGGAGGAGCTGAACAAGATAAAAAAAAATGATTTTTTGAAGTGCTTCGAAGATTGGAAAAACCGTTGGCACAAGTGTATAATATCTCATGGGGATTACTTTGAAGGGGACAAAATAGATATTCATGAATAAATAAATAATATCTGAAAAAACACCAAATTCGCGATACTTTTTGAACACATCTCGTACATAACATTTTTTTTAATTAGAACCAAATTCGTATAACAGCTGCATTTAGATCAAATGCGACCATGAATAATTTTATTGAATATTCCAGCTTAAACTTGCGGACTTAACTTTAAAGTGTCTACAATTGATTATAATTGTTAGAAAGGAAGGTGTCCTAAATTAAATTTCGATGAGACAACATTTATATTGGAACAACTTAAAGTAATTGCGAAATTGGAAATGTTAGTCATATATAAGCAAGGTTAGGCAATATATATTTTTCGCTTGAATTTTAACTTAGTAATTATAAATGTATAAAAAAAGCAACTGCTTCCATATGCAAACTGACTCCTTAAGCCGGCTATAGCCTAGGGCCTAGACTTACACTCTTTGGCGTTTGCTGGGCGACACCAGCACCCCTTCCGGCTGATGCCTACTTGAAATTGCATCGAAAATACTCGCCTCAGAGCGCTGATATTCGCTGCTAATGTCCTCCAGTTTCAGATCGGCATCCAGCACAAGAACCTGCAATAACATCACATTTACTCTATATTTTCCACCGTTATAATATTCAACTAACCTTACACTGCTGCGGTCGTCGATGGTGTATGAGCCAATCCTCGTGCAGTTCGTGCAACTTCTGCAAATATTTCAGTGGCACACAGCTCTCCTCGGATCTTGCACGCTTCCTGAGCCGTTCATAGGCCACCTCGGGAGAGGTGCGTAGATAAATAATTAGGTCAGCCTGTACGTGGATTGACTCATCAATGAACTTGTACCACTCTTCCAGTGTGTTGTACATGCCCTGCTCCAAGGAACCATTACGATACATATTCTCCACAAAGCAATAGCTGAAGGAAAATACAATTAGCATATTAATAGGATTTTTGGCTTACAATTCCTTGAACCCACCGTGCACTGTAAATGGAGCGCTCTAAGATCTTTAACTTTTTGTCTGTGGGTGTTGTGTGGGCCTGGAGCAAGGTTAGTGTAACATATGACTGAAAGGGCATTGCCCATTTCTTTGGATCCTTGTACATTTTATCGAGCAAATTAACACCGTTCAGATTGCGCCACTTTTCAACTGGCTCCGTAATCAAGGTGACTTCGTTTTCATATTTCCGAAAGTGATCCATGAACGTTGTTTTTCCGCTGCCAATGTTTCCCTCAACGAGCACAGTATACGGCTGTGTGTTCTGGGCGAACTTTTGTCCTTTGCTTATGGATTTCTTTGCAGCGGCCATTATTCCAGAAAGGCGTTGATCTGTACGTAAAAAAAATTGTTGCTTAAGATACTTAAACAAATCTATTCAGTATGTGTTATGTGTACTGTGATCTGTGATAAAAAATTTATAGCTCTGCAGATGCAACTGTCCAGAATGTATGAATACATATGCACTAACCATCGACTGGCCGCGAAATTCTAATCGAATATAGAAAAACGCGGGAAACCAGCATAAAAAAGGAGGCATTTTTTTCGATGCTATTTGTTTTGAATGGTTGTTGTTAACATCTGTTCGAGTGACAAGTACATCACATTTAAAAATCGATAATTGTTTCGAAATTATTTACATATTTGCCTGACGATGTACGGTGTGGGATGCATTTCATTAACCTTGAAATCAGCGTTTGTTTTGCAATATTTGCTATATATATGCTATATATCCGCAATTTTTGTTTTATTTAAAATAAGTGTGGACGCAAACGCGATCGCACGGAACACTATATGCATTTTTTAAGCAAGTTGGCCTATCTAGATTTAGTATTAATCGCATAAGTCTATATGCTAATTATAGCAGTTAACTGTTACTTTGTAAGCATATATATCCGTTATATAAATACCTTGTAAGTAGCACTAACCATCGAAATATATTTCACATTTTTTAAATGGGTTGGTTAATGCTACTGTTTGAGAAAACATAGTCAGCCGACTGATGCAGCAAAACTATCGATAGCCATTGTATACTAAGTGACTAAAAATTGTACGAATCACCAAGTTCTGGTCACATTGTTAGTTATATTATAGAAGGAAAAACGTTGTAAATTGGCCTAATTTTTTATTAAAACTTTTCGTTTAGACTCAGCGCGAGTCTATTTTGCTTAGGAGTTGCGAATAAGTTGGAGGTAAGGCAACAAAACCCACTAATACAGAAACATTCAAACTATTCTTGTTGTGCGCAGTTACTATTTTTACTTTGCAAATTACAAAATAACGTGGATTACAGTTATGCACTAAAGACCAGTTTTATTTAATGGAATGGGAAAAAAACCAGTGACCCGAATATAAATGTTAAAGTCGCCATCCCAGTCTTTCCCAGTAACAGTCTCATTGCTGGTTTTCCCATCCCCGACTCCCACACAAGGGGGTTGCACTTGACGACACTAAACGGTTATTGATCTTATATAAATGTTTAATTGCTTTCAAAGCTCGCTTGTTGCTTTGTGTTGTGTTATGTTGTTTACACTTCTCTCCCCGCGCCAAGTCAATGAATTCAAACTTTCAAAGTCAGACCTGCACACGGTGGGAGCAAAGGTCGATTGGCTTCGATAATGGTGTATTTCTGCCATGTGGTCGTGACTCTTCACCTCTCTCGACTCATAATACTATTGCAAATTTCTCATATAACATATTATTATATATATATTGTGCATACATATATATATATACACTATATATATATATATATATATATATATATATATATATATATATATATATATATATATATATATATATATATATGTATATAATTGTCGATAGTAAATGTTCAGTTCACAGGCTCGACTTGACTTAAATTCTGTATAAATATGTACATATTTTTTTAGAACTTTCGTATTGGGATTTTCGAACTGGGATGGAGTCCGCTACAAATCTGCTACAGCGCAACAGCTTGGGCAGCGACAAGGAGGCGGCCAACTCAAGCACCAATGGCAATGATCTGGATTCGGGTGTGCCCTCATCGGGGGATATGGTGAATACGCCAGTGACGCAGAGCGTCAATGGCAATTATGATGACGATGAGGACATTTTCGAACAAGTCACAATGATATTGCGCAAGCGACGCGGCTGGGGAGCACAGGATTCGCTTAGCCACAATGAACTTGATCTCGATCTGCTTGAGGACGACGACGATGAGCTGGTCGAGGAGGACGATGTCGGCTGTCCGCTGCCCTCAACGCCAGAGGACACTCAGCTCATTGAGGCCGAGGTAAGCCAATTTGTCTGCCATCAGCTGTGTGCAAAATCAGCTGCCTTATCGCTGACCCATTGGCCAACGGTTATCGGCATTCACCAGTCCAGGTCAGGCACATGCGTTAGTATAGGCATTTAAATTGTAATCGTTTACTGGCTTTTGAAAGTCACGATCGCTTATCAAATCCCGGCCATGACGATAATGCTCGGCCAGGTGCGCAGTATCGGCAAGTCTGTTTGCGCTGTGTTTGAATGCAGAATTCCAGGCATTTTGGTTTTAACTCTTGTCGTTGTCATTTGTGCATTTGCATTGACCTATCGCCTCCCGAGGGGTCAGGCGCGGATTAAGTGTGCGGATGCGACAGATTTGGACACTTGTTGCCGACGTAAAAAGACAAACGAACAAATAACAGATGTGACGCATATAAACATTTTGCGTCTGTCAGTTTCGCATGTTCTTATCTTATCATTGGACTGTGTCTGCTTCTTGTTCCGCCTCAAAAATAAAAAAAACACTAAAGAAAAGTGTTCAACTTAGTAGGCAATTGCCAAGCGCTTCAGAGCACAAATCTTGGCTTTTCGTGCACTATTTTTAGTTTCTTTTTTGTTATTCGTATACGGAGCACATTGTATTTGTTGCGCAATGGCGGCGCAGTCGCGAGTCGAGCTCAATGCTGTTGCTAACGATGTGCACGAATCTATGGAATCGTATAAGAAATTGCCCGACGCAGACTCAATTCAAATTGGAGCAAGCAAGATCAACGTTAGTTCCTTATACATCTTTTAAGTGAGGTTCAAAGTGTTTGTTCTCGATTATTCAACATAATTACATATTTATTTTAGATGACCGAAGTTTTAAAGGCTGGCGTGCTCTCCGACGAGATCGATTTGGGCGCTCTTGCCCACAATGCCGCTGAGCAGGCTGAAGAATTTGTGCGCAAGGTAAGCTATCGACGCAAGCAATAATCAGCATGCATTTCCTTTCTGGAATATGTTTATGAAGCATTTGTGTACCTAATTTGATATTAACCACAGATCCACTTTATTGAAAATAAATTTACTAATTCTATGACAACTTTTAATTCAGATACATCTATAAATCTATTATGCGAACTTTATTTTCTTGTCGAAATTAATGTGCAATTTGTAATCGTTTGCTTTTCGCAGGTCTGGGAAGCGAGCTGGAAGGTTTGCCACTATAGAAACTTGCCCAAATGGCTGCAGGACAATGATTTTTTGCATCGTGGACATCGTCCGCCTCTGCCTTCGTTCCGCGCATGCTTTAAATCCATATTCCGGGTCCACACGGAGACGGGCAACATCTGGACGCATCTATTGGGCTGCATTGCTTTCATTGGCGTAGCCCTATACTTTGTATCACGCCCAACCGTTGAGATACAATTTCAGGAGAAGCTTGTTTTTGGCGCTTTCTTCATTGGCGCCATCATTTGTTTAGGATTCTCATTCGCGTTTCATACACTGAGTTGCCACTCTGTTGAGGTTGGAAGACTGTTTTCTAAGTAAGTTCATTACAATATTTGCTGTCAATTGATTTAATATGATTGTTTTCCTTTAAATTCCAGGCTGGACTATTGTGGAATTGCACTACTTATAATGGGTTCCTTTGTGCCTTGGCTTTACTATGGCTTCTATTGTCACTATCAGCCAAAGGTGATATATTTATCTGTAGTTTGCGTACTCGGCTGCCTCTCCATCATTGTGTCGTTGTGGGACAAGTTCTCGGAGCCGAACTTGCGACCGCTGCGTGCTGGCGTATTCATGAGCTTTGGCCTATCGGGGGTCATTCCGGCCATTCACTACAGCATCATGGAGGGCTGGTTCAGTCAGATCAGTCGCGCCAGCCTCGGCTGGCTTATACTAATGGGTGAGCAACATATATCGAGCATACAAAGCAAAAATGCTTATTTGTTTTTCAATTTTTTATTGCAGGCTTACTTTATATACTCGGTGCTTTGTTATATGCTTTGCGCGTGCCAGAGCGCTGGTTCCCCGGCAAATTTGATATATGGGTAAGTCTATTGCATCTTGTAAATATCAATTTTGATGTTACTAATATATATGTACGTCATTGCAGTTCCAATCGCATCAGCTATTTCATGTGCTCGTTATTGCCGCTGCCTTTGTGCATTATCATGGTATCTCCGAAATGGCCATGTATCGTGTTACCGTGGGCGAATGTACCGTGCCAATTGAGCCGATAACTTTCTAAAAGCTCTAGCAAATATTAATAATCGCTATCGTTACACACACAATCATACGCACTTATTAATTAAAATCCATACACACAGAAACAGAAATACACACACCCACACCCACAATCACACACAGAACCAACACACTCATCACAATCTTAGCGCAGTTTAACAATGCAGCCATTTTAGGGTTTGTCATGCATTTGAACTTTGTTTTTTTTTTTTGTTTTCAAAAGGAAAATTTTGTTGATGAATCCATGGATCTGTGTACCCGAAATGAAGAATTAAAAAAAATGCATTATATAAAATACTTAGAGAACCACGTTTATTATAATCGAATGAAATCTGTAGTAGTTTAATTAATATAATTATTTATAAAAACTTTTCATTTAAATAATTTTATTTTAGATTCTTATTCGAATAGTTCATATATGGCTGGCAACATTTTTTGTTTGAATCTGAAGTATGAATGGCATAGTAGAAGCCATTAAAAAATGCGTTGCACTCAGGGGAATAATAATTATGAGACTTCTATGGCCAGTCCAGGTAATTATTATATACTTAAATACTTTTCAATTGAGTACAATTTTTTGACTTTTTTTCAAACAGTTATGTTTTAATGATTCAATGAAAATACAAAATACAAATCGTTATCTTAAATTGTTCTTTTTTTCATTTTTTATAACAGTCGAACATGTGCATATACTATAGCACTCATTTCGATTATATGCATATAATTATCGCTAATATATCATTAACTTGACAATGCGATAAAAATAAATTGTACAAGACTTCAGTATCAATGTGTTTTTGTACTGCACGGGATTTCAGATGAGCTTCGAACATGTTTTTTTTTTCAATAGTTTATGGTAACTTAGCATTCTTAAGACGCACAAGGTTATTCAACTGAAAGTATACCAACTGTTTGATTCTATTGGAATCGCAATTGGACAAAACATTGCATACTTTTCCTCATCTAACGATGCTCTTAATTATTCTGCTTTATTGCCGCAACTTTAATGCGCATCTGAAATCGTTACATCGAAATCATCAGAGGACCGCAGTTGCTGACTGGGCTGGTACTATTGCCAGTTTATATGCCAGATGTTTGTTTTGATCTTGGACTCGAGAGCGAGGGCAACGTGCTGCTTACTAATGACTGGCAAAATTTGGCTTAAGAGTTGACTTTGACCCGCAGTATCTACTTGAGCAAGCGATTAAGTTACGATTTTGCTTTTTGCCACCGTCTTCTATTCTACTTCAATTCATTGAGGCCAGTTGCCCAAGATTTCGATAGATCATTAACCATGTGCATATTTATAAATACTAATTTGATTCGTTGGCTCGGCTTGTCACATGATGCAATCATTAAAGTTCTTTTAGTGCTTTAAAACAGAACTTAAATAGTCTCACCCATAACTAACCTCTTTGAATTTCAAGTTCAACCTCAATAAATTTCTTTGTCATTTACATATATTCAATACGTATTAAACTTATTCAAAGCAAAAAAAAAAAACGGAAAAATATCGAATTGATTTTTTAATAAGCAATAAATTAGCCAGTTGAGTCGTTGCCACAAAAGCCTATCTATATACAGATATATATATATATATATATATATATATATATATATAAATATAATATATAAATATATATATATATATATATGCATAAATAGTTGATTTGTAATAAACAGTTATTCAATACATTCGGAATAGATCTTATATTTTCGAGCAGAGGGTATTATTATTTTATCGTTGATTGTGTTACGCGTAGGAAGATCAGTTTTTGTTCAGGATTTGATAACTGCATTTAAATTTCAAAGTACGATTGTCGTTGTGCTACACTCAAAAATGGCATGGACTCCAGTGTGAGAGGGTATGTAAAATTTTGTGTGGCTAAGATAGCATTTTTAATTAGTTTCATATTTTTGCATTTCAATCGAATTTGCGCGTTAATCGCTTTCGTTTTGGCCTTTGTATTTTTGGACTAAAGCTCAGGTCAAATGATGATGTGTACATAAATATTTGCATACTAATTGTGTGTGTTGATCTGGGCCAATCTGCAGCACAGTTTGTTGTCATTGACAAGCCGATATCATCTGATTTTTTACTCCTCATAGATTGGCAATAAATGATTGTTCTGGTCTTAAGCTATTTGTTGCAGAGGCTAAGTAAGCTCGCCATTTTACTGTTTTCAGATTTTTGGCTCGCTGTTGTTGGGTCCGTTGAGACTTTCACTTTCAATTAACATGTACGCAATTTGGGCGAGCTGTAATTTTGATCATTATACGAGTATATAATTTGTTAATTAGCGGGGTGAGTTTATTGCCCTTGCAAAGGGTATCTGCCGTATCTGTCTTTTTCTATTGTGTTTATAAAATAGATGACGGTTGTTTTTTTTAGGTCGCACACTTATTTAGCTTATATCAACTTGGTAGGGTATGTAATCTTCGTCAGTCGTAGGTAGATTTTTTCTTGTATTCAATTTGTGCTTCCTGAGATACTCGGAAGCTGCATAGATTGTCTGTGTGTAGTTCAATGTCAGTATCTTTGCAAAGAGTTCAAGACCCTCAATCGTTTGATTGTTGCTCTCTGCTTTATTAATGGTTTTCTGCTGCCGATCTTATGCGTATAAATCAATAATACAGACAGTCAGACAGTGGCAACGGTAATCAGCGTGTGTTTTTGAAGGCTGTTAACGTATAAGTGTTATGGTCAAGGCCAACTCAGAGACCATTGTGTGTGTGTGTGTTGGCCATAGATTTCTGATCAGCACTTGCTTCTATCGTGTTTCCCCCAATTTGCAGCTTATATGTTTTTTACTTTATATTTACTTTTTGTACCCAAACTCACACTTAATGTTACTCATAAATTGAGTTTTAATGTAGACTCAATTAGTGAGCGTATTGCCTCAAAATAAACAAAGAAGTAAAGTAAATAAAAGATACAGAATTTTTTTGTGCCGCATCCGCTAATGATCGGCGACAATAATGGTGATTCTTGCAAGCATTAACGTTGCTGAGACGCCAACGAATCCCAATAATATTTATGCAAACTATGCCGCTGTATCGTCAAGTTCGAAACCATTAAAGTCGTATGCTATAGAAATCTACCATAAAAATCAAAGGCTGCTCCCCGCAGCTTACAGACTGCTTGTAGATATATCCGGAAAAACTCTAGTTGTAAAAGTCGTTAAAAAAGCGTAAAAATCAGAAATACACTGACTTGGCCAAGTTTGTGTCTTAAGTCATTTGTTGTCATCGAACGACATTGGCTAGAAAATTGATTGTATTGTTATGCAATGCAAATTTTGTAAATATCTTTAGATGTATGACGCTGAAACTAGCTCAAAATGTAATGCCCAAGATTCTTGTATAATTAATATTGCCGTTAAGGTCTAGGTCTCAATGATGTGTAACGCTCAAACTAACTTTAAATTTATCGTGCAAGATTTTTGTATATTTAATATTGTCGTTTAGGGCTAGGCCTCAAAACTGCAATGCAAATTTCTGAAACAGCTTATAATATGTAATGCTCAAACTAACTTCAAATTTATCGTCCGAGACTTTTGTATATTTAATATTGCTGTTTATGTCTGGTTCTCAAGACTAATACTGGTACTACCAAGATAATATGCGATTGCACTTTATTATACGTTTTCAATTTAAAACACACGCATTTGAGAGTTCGAGCACGCGTCGAAATTCGTTCAACTATACGAGTATACCAGATATCAATGTGAATAATATGTGCAAATTGTTACCAAAAGTGTGACCAGCAGCTGTTTGGCAATTGAAATGAACCGCATGTACGCCAACCCAAATGCGATACATTGATTGCTGTGCTTTGCTGGGCTCAAAACACGCGTTTGGAATGCCTAAAAAGCAGCGATTCACCTTCAAAAGTGCGGAAGCTGATACGCAAGCTAAATCTGATTTTGGGGTGCTGGTGACAAAGATCTGTGAATGAATCGTTAATGATATTAAATATTAAGAATTTAGCTTGCAGATTGTTTTTTTGTATTATGAATGTGCGGACATATCAATCAACATCTGAAGAACATTTTGATATAGCATAGATTTTTTTCTTTTGTTAGAAATCCAATTGAATAATTAACAATAGGGACCAAGGCAACGGCTCGGCTTCAGAAGCCATTTAATTTGTTGGCGCACCAAATTGCAGCTTGTGCCGCATTTTGGAGGCTGGCTGGTGGCAAAATGTCAGTCAGCCCGCCAGACAGTCAGTCACTGGGTGAGCTGCCTAAGACTGGGCGCAGTTGTAAACTTATTTTCTCATTTTTTTGTGAGTGTTTTTTTTTGTGCATTATTGTAATGGTTAATAGTTTGAGTACTTACATAGTCGCACTCATATTCGTACTTGCGCCTACATAATGACACCAAGAGCGCAAGCTCTATGATGACTTGGCTAAAGCTACAAGTGGCCACTGAAGTTAGGAATGCCTCTGTTTGTGGTTTCACCCAGTCGCAGCTCCGTTGATGTTGATGTGATTTGGTCTTGTGGTTGTGGCTTTTTGGTGCCATTAAATTACACAATAATTTGCACACTAAGCCACATATGGGCCCCTGGGTTGCCTTCTGGTCGTCTAGACTAGGCTAGTCGATAATTGTGCTCGTCAGGAGTTGGGAGCTGAAAGCTGCCTGCTCTTTTGCATCTGTATTTATATTTATATATAGATACTCGTGTGTCAGAGTTATGCCATAGCCAATCAGACAAACGAAAACAAAATTACAATAAAATTATAGAAAACTCGTTAACTACACGATAATAGAAATTATTGCTTTCCAATAACAATATATGAATTTATGTGTGTGCATACATTTGGCACTAATCACTGATAGTTGATAATTAATAATTAGTAGCTTAGTTTGAATATAATCAAATTATAGAACACACGCCCTCAAAAACATGCAACAGGTCAGCATAAAATAATACACACACACACACACACACACACACACAACCAGACGCCCAGGCACCCAGCCACGATCACCTGTCTAACCACACAGAACTGTCGATTGACACATACACACATTTTTGCTTGTGGCTTTACGAACAACAACAGCAACAACAACAACAACAACAACAGCAACAACAATAACAATCAGCAATCGGCAATCGACGATCGGCTTCGGAGCTCACCTCGTGCAATCGATCGAGCCCGTATCAAAGTCGCTGCTGTGCGCTGTGCATGTGTGTGTGTGTGTGTGTGTGTGTGTGTGATGTGTGTTTCGTGTGCCTGCGTGTGTGTGTGTGTGTGTACTGTGCTGTGTTGAGTCGGCGCATAGAAGACGGCTTGTCGCGTCCGGATGTCGCTTAGTTTGTTGCCGGCGCTTTAACCGCATAGTAAGCGCAATATCGTGAAGTTGGCCACTGGCAAAACTGATATTCATTTATTTGCTGCTTGCTTCTAAAGCGTTCTAAAGCGTCCGCGTGTGCTTGTCACGTGGCTTGTGTAAGGATCACCCTAAAAATTCGTTCGGTTTGATAAAAAAAAAAGAGAAGATTTTTGTGTTTCTTTCAATAAGTGCTACGCGCAGTGTTGTGTCAATATATAACTATATATAATTATCAAACCCATTCAATTCTTGGCGATCGTATAAAAGGCAAGTGTGCTGCAGAATTATTTTGAATCAACAATGTGTTGCATTTAAATTAAAGGAGATGCCTTAAAGTCTCCATAGTCACAGCCATTTCATTTTATTGTTGACTTATTACGAAAGAGTCGCGCGTGTTTGTGGACCCATTCCGTGGACCCCCCGCATATATGTATTGTAACCAGCAACTTCGCATCTTCGAAACCAGCTTACAACACCAGACACTGATACATTTGTGCATATATATACAATGTGTATGTGGCGAAGATATTTGGTCTGAAATCGTGAGCTGTCGCGATGCCAATCACTAAAGTCAATTATCAAAACATATGTAAATTTGAGTTCGACGATTGATCAACTACTACAACAGCGTATAATCAGCGGCTGTTGTCAATCTGATGTATTCGAAAAGCGCATCCAGTTGGCCACGCAACAATAACAGCTTGTTGTTAATGTTGTAAATACATATGCCTATTGTACATACATACAGAGATGCTACTGCAAATTTCCTACAATTACGCGGTATTATATCATCTACAGCAGCAGCAGCAGTAAAATATCTACTCTTTTGACGCAATGTGAAAACTTGATCAAGTTCGTGGAAAATGTGCTAAACAACAAGATACACTGCTTATAGTACATATTTATGTATGTATGTGTACATATTCACATATAGTACTTCTGCATCTGTATGTGTAAGAAATCGAAAAGTTGGTGCCAAGACTGTAACCAATTTCTCATATTCGTAAATCGGCCGAATGCCCTTCAAAAAGACGCTGACGTCGCAATGGTAACGCATGCGCGCAATTTGTTTATTTATGATTTTTATAGCTGTTGTCTTGGCGTAAACAGACCCGACCAAAAGTCCCAGACAGCACAGTCCGACGAGCTAGTCAAATTATCTTTATATCAAAGAGAGTCAAAACGAAAAATAAAACCCAATTTCTGCCAGCCAACATTTTTGCTGCACATCCGTTGGGTTGGGTAACTGCTTCACAGGTGCTGGCTGCTGTGGGCTGCTGGTCGATTACGGGGGCGTCATTTGTTATATTTTGCGGCCTTTTTCGGGTGACATCTCAGCCATGTGAAATATGATTTTAATTTCAAGCCCAATTGGGGTCACATGCGCTGACAGTCACACCTTTGAGCAGAAACCATCTCATCTTATCTTTATTTGGGTTTCGCCATTTTCTTGGCCTGGTGGTTTTCAAATCACTTCGTTTGCCTAACAAGCCACGGTCGCTGCTCAAAATTTGTTAATAATGGCAAGGTGAAAATCTAACGAGAGCAAGCGAGCCAGAATAACAGAACGTCATGACACTGATGATGAAGCGGCAAATATTGGAGGCCAGAAGTTTTCGCGCTTCGCAGCAGCTCATTGTCAACAATATTGTCCAAGTATCTAAATATCAACACACACATCAATCCATACATTGACATTATTTATTTTTTTTAAGCATATTTTAACTGTGTACTACGAATGACTTAAC
The DNA here is from genome assembly GCA_035041595.1 of Drosophila basisetae. NCBI lineage: Eukaryota > Metazoa > Arthropoda > Insecta > Diptera > Drosophilidae > Drosophila > Drosophila basisetae. The sequence goes on from JAWNLB010000070.1 coordinate 7,910,987, forward strand.
CAATCTTTACACCCTTGGTATTGAGCAAATGATTTGTCAAAATTTTACTGCAACAGCAATATAAAACAATAATAGTAATAGTAATCATAGAGTTGATGATGATGATGATGACGATGATGATGTAGTCGCCAACTGATGACTGTTGCCTAAATGAGTTAGTATTAAGTACTAAATATTAAGTTGAAGTCAGTAGTTCATTTTGCCTGAGCACACACCCCTAAGTACTTTTTTGCATTTGCAGTTGTCGCCATTATCCGCTACACGGTTTTGATTTACAAGTGTGTAAATTTCTAGTAAATATTTATAAAGACTCTGGCAACGAACCGTTTACCCATTCTGGGTGCAAAGTTAGTAATGAAAAATATTTACATTTTTATAAAACCCATTTAATATTTTTAACAATCGAAATGCGGCATAACAATTCCCTTACAGTGGGTGGGGGGCAGGAAATGTCACTTGTGGTTGGAGTAGAAGGCACAATATTACGTCAATGACCACAAATATAGGCGATATGCTGATTGAAACCGATTTTCAATTTATTATGATTTTATCAATTTGTCATTTGATTCTTATTGATGATAAGCCTAATAATCATTTAATGATTTTACACTTTTGTTATTTTTTTTAGAATTATTAAAAAAAATTCAACAATTTTTAGCCTTATGTTTTTTTTTTAATGGAAAATGCCTCGGTATTTTTTCAAGAGCATTAAGTTAATAGACAACTAATTGAAGTCAAATTGTGCTGAAGGTGACAAACAAAAATCGGCATTAATAGATTAATTGTAAGAATATAATGACAATAAAAATTAAAACCAGAGAGAAACGTCACAAAAAGCGTTCTCAATCAGAAAAAAATAAAATAATATCAAGTTTACTTTAAATACCCTTTTAGTTAAATATTTGTGACCGTAGCTACTGCAAAAAAGACGCCAAATAAAAAAGTGAAGCGAATGAATTTGTTTTCTTAAATGCTCGAACTATATTCGTTAACTAATTAACGAACTAACAGGAAGGCCTCGTGTAATTCTGAAAACTACCGATACATTTACTTTACTATCAAGATCTAAAGTTGTTATTTACTTAGGAGAAAAATGAATGCATTTAGATTGTTGCAATTGTCAATCGGCTCTCGGAAGCGCGTTTTAAACATTATTTATTAGTGAAAGATAGACGTGTAGACAATTTTGTTCATATTATTATTAGTATTACTAATTATGATACTAGTATAATGCGCGGCAACTAGCACCAATACGCACTAGTTCAAGGTGATGCCAGCGAGCATCGAAGATAAACTAATACCAAAGAGTAAAATCAATAAAAATCGAATTTAAATAAAGTCGCAAACCTGCATACAAGTTGCGTTAAAATTCAAGCTCGTTGCCGCCTGCTAATAGGAGCCAAAAAAAAAATAAATAAATAAAAAAATGAAAAACACGCTGTAAATTTCGTATCTTAATGCTTATATTTGTTTATTAACCAAAAAACAGAGAAATAACAAATCGCAGACGGGGACTGGAGGCTGCGGAGTGCAAGAGTTCATTTTGTTGTCGATTTCGTTTCCTCAAAAGCGTGTGACCTTCGTAGTGATTTTATAATGCGTTGCTGATGCTGTTGTTGCCTCGGGTCCAGCATCAGGTATAGACTCGCCTTTCAATCAGATCAGTTGCTGCCGACACTGACATTGTATCTGCTGATTAAGTTTATACGGCGCACTTGTCAATTTTTTTTTGTTTTGTTTTGGTTTTTTTTTTTTGGGTGGCTGCTTTGTTAATAGTGTTGCTGTCGAGCTCAATGACTTGTCGAGTTTAGATAGCAACTTAACACTACAAATGTGACAACAGAAATACAACCTTCGATAAAGTCTCTTATCAATAGCTCAAACTTTAAGCCACAATCAAAAACTTAAAGGCTAAGCTCAACAATGCGTATACGCCATGTGCGCCACTTCCAAAACCGGTGGAATGTCATGTGTACGAAAATAAATGGGGAGAAAAGAGTCATAATAGTAAACGTGCGCCTCTTTTGTGATGTGGCGTTGCTAAGGCGTGTGTAGAATTTTTAGTTCGCTGTATGAAGCGAGTGGGATTATCGCATAATAAAAAGAACCTGGACAGTGACGTCAACAGCTGGAGCTTGTCGAGTGGATAACATTTCTACTTATTTACATTGTTCGACTATATATACACAATTTCGCAACTGCCTCACTAATTGATAGCCAAATATCTACAATCACAAGAAACTTTTTTTTTTTATATTTAGGCATATTCAGCTCTTGTAGTTTGTTTGCAGTATTATGCAAAATTGTCGCAAATATTTATAGAGCACAGTGTTTTCAGCTCGTTATTGGCTAGAAACTAGAAACTATTTTTGGATCGCGGGCATTGCCATTCAAATAATGATCAGGATGAGCAAATTATAGTAGTCATATGCATAGCAACTGGGAACAACGAAACAAACACAGCTACACAGACACACTTTCAGACTGATTTGCATGTGAACGTCGCTCATGTTTAGGAATTGAATAGCGAAATAAATAAATATGCAAAGTTTACAGCATACGTACACAGGTTGTTTGCTTAGAATGAGCCATGAGATCTGTAGGTATTTACCGAAGAATGTGTTCGGCAAATAGGATATACACATTTATACAAACAGTCAGGTATTTATGTATATGTGGCTATGTGTATAAGAATTGAATGTCATCAGTTTGAATGGAATAATTCAAAAGCGAAATAAAAAAAAAAAATCGTTGTTCTTAATACTAGTTTTGCAGATTTTAGATCTGAGAAAGAAAGGCCTCAGCCAGTCGATCAAGAAATAGCTGAGCCGGAAAAAATAAAACCGGAAAAAAATTTGGTATATTCTATGAGGTTATGCAATCGATATTCATTTTTATAGAAATACTCTTCATACGGTTTCACATATACTCTTCGGAGCCGTTGACTAAGTATAGTCTAAGTGTAGAGTATAAAGTGTGTGTTACTATAAGCAACTTTCTCCAAATCGGATTAATGTTATTATAATTTTGTGACGATGTTTCTGGCGTAACTAAAGTAACTAATGATAATCTATGGGACTATTGGATTTTGCATTTTATTCATTATATCTGTTTTGAGTGCAATCGGTTGTACAGGATCTAGATCTGCATTTAAAAATGCTTCAGTGTCCTGTACCTGGCTGGGCGATGCTAGTGCAAAGGGCGTGAAGCGACTTTGCAGCTCGTCCGCAAAACGCCGATGCAATATCTGCATCCGATCGACACCAAGTGAGTGGCTGCCGCTTGACACAACGCGTTGCCTTCCACAAATTGAATCCATAATTCTTAGGTGTCTATCTTTTTGTCTTTTTATCTGTCTTTTTTAACTTTTGTTTACAAGTATTATTATTGTTTTTTTCGGAAATCGATTTCCATTCGCAGAACGTGCAAAGTTATCGATAAAATAAAATAAAATTACATTTGAAATTTGCATTGCCAGACGGAATGACAATTTATAAAAAAAGTGTTGCATATTTTGTCGTGCTTTGTTCAACGTACTCATTGAAGTAGTTCCCAAATGGTTCTGGCTTCGAGCAGGTAATACGGGTCTATCTTTTTGTCTTTTTATCTGTCTTTTTTAACTTTTGTTTACAAGTATTATTATTGTTTATGTTTACTTTTGTTATTTAGATTTTTTTTTATGTTTGTTGGTATTTTTTCTTTCTATTATTGGGAATGGTAAATAAAGCTTCTCAGTTATGACGTCACTCCTCGGCCTTTCCGGGATCTGCTGATTATAGATTTGTATCTTTTTATCTATTTTTTTTTAACTTTTGTTTACAAGTATTATTATTGTTTATATTTACTTTTGTTATTTACAGCAACACTAGCTAAGTCGATATAGTCGATATACAGTGTCTCACAGTTCAAATGGAACAGCGCCTAGCAAAAAGTTTAATTGCCTGCCATAAACTAATTGCATTTTATTCATTATATCTGTTTTGAGTGCAACGCTATTTGACTGTGTACTGAAATTGACATTGAAAGAAATGAACAATACTTGTTTGATTCTTTGAATTACGAGTCTAATTCGGTAATGAGAAATATTATAACAAGTTTGGATGGAGTTAAATATTGAATAAACTTCGATAACAATCCTGATTGGGAGAATCACAGATATATTATATATTTATATGTAGCCAGATGTGGCAGATGGTTTGATAATACAATTATAACTATTGGTGTTTTTAGTTAACTGATTTAACCAATTTGGACATACATTTATCTCTTGCTAAATATTATGTGATCGTTTAGACTGACAAAAAGGTTTCAGTTGAACAGATTGGATCCGATATAGTCACTTAATCCTATGTATTAAACGTATCCGATGGAAGCCAAAGACTTTCGGCAGTTGTCGCATTGGGTTAAGAGCCATGTTTAGTGCTGCAAAAACAAAACTTACAAAAACACAAAAGTTCTCATTGACATAGAACAATGACTGGACAGAAAACTGGCAACGTTTGGGATTTGGTTTTGGTACGGATAATGACAAGACAAATTTGAATGCAACGCGTCATATAATTAGAACGGCAAGGTTCGAGCAAAAACAAAATTTCTCACCGACATTAAAGAAACTTGACGTGGGGCATGTTTACCAACGATTTACGCCAATTTTGAAGAGCGCGGGACGAGCGACAAACGGCTTAGCGACTTTGTGCAACCGGAGTGCATTAAACTGTAATTTGATCCGCCGCAAAGCTCGCATCCAAATCCAAACTGTTCAAGGCCGCAACAAGCTCAAGTGCATTTTTGTTTGAATATCTGTATAAGTATATGCATTTGTGTGTAAATCAATACAGATAATATTTAAGCTGACTGCTGCATACTTTAATAAATATGAGTAAACAATTCCCCTCCGCCTTTCCTCCGATTTCCTTTTATTAATGTTACATGCAGTTATCCAACTTCCCGGCATTCGTATGCATTTTTAATCAGTGCAGGGCATAAAATGTGAAATGGGTTCAACTTATCGTTGGCATATGTGCAATCTGCAAGCAAGGAGTTAAACATGAGGGTTAACACGTTAACATGAACAGGCAATTAATATGCTTAGGCGCAAAAGCACAGGACTTGCACTTATCTAGCTGGCCAACAATTATGACGGGCCTCGCACGTTGCACACGTAATGTTGCAAGGTAGCCGCTATTAATATTGATGGAAACTGGTTTCTGCCTCAAAGTTGCCTGTCCTTGAACTATCTTGCTTCTGATGCAGTTGTCTGTTCGTCATTTCCAGATTGTACAAAAAAAAAAAAAAAAAACTAGAAGACAATAAACAAAGACGGCGACAACAACACAACAACGTTTATTTGGCATAAGAAATCAAACCTGTTCTGAGCTAAATGATTTCTTTTTGTAGTACTCGTATCTGGTATCCCTGGTCGCCTGTAAGTTTAGCCACTTGTAAAAGCCCATGATTTTACTAAAAATATTTTTAATAAAAATATGAAAACAGAAATTCAGTTTCAGCTGAGGCCAGCACTCAGAAAAGTTTCGAGCTGCCTTTGAAAAAAAATGCATATTTGTCGCTTTTAGCTTGTCAGGGTTAATGGCCCGGAACTCTGCGACTCTGCCTAATTTACATGTGTTTGCATTAACTAGCCAATTAACACGCATGTAAAGTACCACAATTATGATCCATTTACTGCTAATATTTAATCAATACTGTGTCAGATGCCGAAAACGTGGGCGAGGCTTTACCTTGACGATTGCCAATTATGTGACTTGGCGATTAGCGCAGTAGATCAATAGATTAAATAGCAGTCGACGAGACGGTCGAATATGCAAATACTGAGCTATCTGCTATTTGCTAATGTTCAGCTATCCAAAAATGGAATAAACTAATAAATTGTTATTGATATTTATTTGTAGTTGGCAGAATGTCGGTCAGACTGAACGAGACACATACCATTGTTGACAAGATGGTCAACTTTTTTGTGGAGCATGAGGATATGCGCACAAAGGTAAGCCTCGGTATCACACAAAAGCGTTAAGATCGGACTTTTATTAATTCTATGCCACAGAGCTGGTTCCTTTCGAATGCACCCGGACCGCTGTTCATGATACTGGGCGCATATCTGTACTTTTGCCTGTATGCCGGACCGCGTTATATGCGCGATCGTAAACCGTTCGAGCTAAAGAACACACTGCTCATCTACAATGCGGTGCAAGTGCTGCTCAGCTGGGTGCTCTTCTACGAGGGCTACAAGGGCGGCTGGGGCGGTCACTACAACTTCAGATGCCAGCCGGTGACTTATGCAACGGATCCAATCTCCATGAGGGTATGTTAGCCTTACAAATACTTTTACATGTATTTATTTCATTCAGTAAAATGACTGTTCAATTAGCGTTCTAGTCACTGTGGAGACACTTATTTCAAAAATATATTTGCATATTTTATTAAAGTACTTATATATAGCATATACTCGTATGTCATATTTAGTGACAAGCTTAACAAAATGAATGCATTTCAACAGTGAATGTTGAGTTATTAATAAAGTTGCTTGATAAAAGTAAAGTTGTTTTGAAACTCAGAGCTATAATAGCGATTTTCAGTATAATTTATGTCGACCCAGATGTAAATAAGAGTTTCTTCTTTCTAGATGGCAGGCGCTGTTTGGCTGTACTATATTGCCAAGATCACTGAGCTGCTGGATACCGTGTTCTTTGTGCTGCGCAAGAAGGATCGCCAGATTTCATTCCTGCATCTGTACCATCACACTCTGATGCCCGTGTGTGCCTTCGTTGGAGTCAAGTACTTTGCCGGCGGTCATGGCACACTTTTGGGTTTCATCAACTCGTTCATCCATATCATTATGTATGCGTACTATCTGCTGTCGGCAATGGGTCCCAAGGTGCAGAAGTATCTGTGGTGGAAGAAGTACATCACCATACTACAGATTGTAAGTGCATTTCACGAAATATTGTTTGATTGATGGATTAACCCGCTTTTGTTTTGGACAGGTGCAATTCCTTATCATCTTTGTGCACACGCTGCAGATTCAGTTCCAGCCCAATTGCGATTTCCCCAAATCGATTGCGGCGCTGCTGACCTTTAATGCCGGCCTATTCACCTATATGTTCAGCTCCTTCTATGTGCACAACTACAGGAAGGAGGCCAAGCAGGCCGCAAAGGCCAAACTGGCGGCACAGGCCAAGTTGGCGGTAAAGCAGGAGTAGAGTCACCTTGACGATGTTTTATTTTTTGCCCTAAGATCGGTTCGCGAATCGTTAGTTAGTTAGTTATATAGCCTGTACACGTCTACTGTGAAGTTACCCTGTCAAAATGCGAGGGGTACCGCACACCCTTTTAGTTATACTGGGTGTATGTATGTACATTGGATATTTCATTTTGTAGCTGTTAAGTTCTGAAGTATTTTAAGTCAACCATGAGAATGTGGCTCTTTGAACAGACGCCATTGCGCAGTGCAAGATGCCTTGCACCAGCCGTATTGGCAAAGTAAAATAGAACCAAATATTATAGTTATTATAGTTCATCGATATGTGCATGTAGTGTTTATTTTATTGATTGGCGTGCAATAAAACTCTAAGACATACAGCAGATGGCAAAACACCAAATTGTCATTGGCAGCAATTTAGTTTACCCCTTTTTCTTTTGTAACATACCCAAATTGTTTTTAAATTGTACTGAACCAAATTTTGAAAAAAATAAACAATATGAATTGTAAATTAAATCGAATGCCACAAAGTATGCAACAACAATTGCAAAAGCATTAACTTTTATAGAGTCCTCTAGATGGCGCGCAAGTGCAGTTGAGTCAGAAAAAAATACGCAAGTTGTCATCTGACTCATTCGACAATCGATTGCCAGAGAAACTCTTGGCACAAATCTTGTCAGATGATCGCAATTTTGTATTTGTTTATGAATCAGCTTTAATTGGTTATATTGCAAGGGAAAAATCTTATTTGGACTTTCAATACCCGGAAAAGACACAATGGAGATGGGTGTGGCAAAATGGAACCAAAACAAAATATATAAATAATTTTGTTTCATGAAATTGATACATTAATTATTCGTTGATTCATATTATGAATATATTTCTAGATAATATAGTCTACTCGTTGAGCACACTGAAAATGCGATAAGACGATGAAGAAAAGTTGAGTAACAGCAATTGAAGATTAAAGACATAATTGCTATATTAAAAATGTGATTCTCTGTGAATTTATCATGAACTTTATTTCATGATATATAAAAATAACTTAACAATCAAGATTTGCTAGAATACTTTGATAAAACACATATACATTGTATATGTGCCAGACATTTCGATATGTCAAACTTTCTGTCATATCATATAATTTGAGTTTCGCAATTTTAGATCCAGGCCAAAAGTATGCCATGAAATTGATGGATCTAAGTGTGTATATACGGCTGAATGTGTGAATTGTAGATATGTGTGTATTATAGTGTATGTTGAAGTTGCAGGCAAATTGAATTTGAAACTAAAACTCGCCTCGCAGTGTTGGCGAAAATGTGGTGAAGTGCAGACGCGTCCCTTCCGTTCGTTGGCGCGTTTGTCGTTTGCGTACTGCTTTTTTTGTAAGTGTAGCAACGTTGTTGCTGCTTTTATTATTGTTGTTGTTGTGGTGGCTGTTGCTGTTGCTGTTGCTCTGGTTACTCTGTTGCCAGGTAGTATAGTAAATAGGTTCCGCTTGGCTCAACTGTTGGCGTGCGCATTTTTTATTGTATTGTATTTAGGTTAAATTCGCGTTCGCGTGTGTGTTACAAAATATTCGAAAGTGTGCGAAAAGTTAAGTAAATAAAAACAGAAACACACATCAAACTGTAGAATTGCTTTGGTGACGTGACGCTCTATTAAGGGAAACCTGTGCGAAAAAAGAAAGTGATTTTTCACTTGGAAACTCCGAGTTCAATATGTATATATATATATATAAAGCAAGTTTTTTAAAAATAGATTCGATATGCAAATGAACATTTTTGCACATCTTGAGAAATGCTTACTCATTCCCATATACACACACACACACACACTCTACGACAAACACACAGATACGACTCACACATATGGGTTACTCCGTCTGTCGTTGTCATCCCTGAAGATGCAAATGTTGCAGACTTTGTATGGCCGTCTCATCTGGCGTTCCCTGTGATGCCGCTTGGCAACAGCAAACAGCAAACACCAAACGACAAACAGCAAACGGCAAACGGCAACAGACGCTATCAAAACAAAAACAAGAGCAAAACCCAAAATCAAAGTTCAGACACGACGCATGGAGTTTTGAGCTCAGCTGGTTTGGCAAGGGTCGAAGCCGAGCGGGCAGCAATCAGGCAATACACCTGAGTAGAAGTGTGCGAGTGCCGTTAAACGAGATCTGTCAGATACATTTGCACCACTCTATATACATATATATAGACTGTATATGCACACACATTTGTACATACAAACAACTGACAAAAGTATCTGCTCGCCTTGTGAATAAAAACACGAAGCGAAGCCAAAAACTTACACATGCATATATGTATATGTGCAGACATATAAATACATGCATACATATGTATTCGTCGATGTGTGTGTGTGTGTGCGTGCGTCTGTGCATATCAGCATTTAAATGTGTATGCGAGTACCTGAAATATCGCGAGAGCGAACTCTGGCAGCAGCTACCTGTTGATGAGACTGCGACTGAGGCCGCTGCGCATGGCTTTGGCTTTTGGTACTAAAGGGGGCCCAGTGCAAATACTTGTATCGTGTTTTTAGCAGTTAGTTAGCAGTTATGTGCGCTCCTCACCGAACGCTTACGAACTGTTTACCGTCTTGTCGTATTCACCCATGCAGCTGTTGTTGCCCGGCCGCATGCACAAGCGACAAGTGCTAATTTGCTTATCACAATTTGATTTGATTATATTTTATCTAATTGCTGCGCACATGCTAAAGTACACATTGCTCGCACACAAACTGACATTTACTCTCAATACTAAATGCACTCAACAAAAAAAAATATATACAATTTTTCTTGAATTTAAAATTGCGAGTTATTAAACTTATTTGCTGTATTTTCTAAATAAAAATTTAAAAAAAAAAGAAGAAAAATCATTTTTTATTTTGAATAACTAAGATTTATGTTGCTTGTCATATAATAGAAAAATTTGCATGAAAAAAATTGTTTTCGAAATTCTTGAAAATATTTTTTTTCTCAGTGCATGTGACGCACACAGCTGCAAAATCAAGCTACTTATTCATATATATGTACATAAAGTTTACCACAAAATCTCAGCACCAAACCAGAGGTGCGATAAGCATTAGCAGCGGCACAAGCAGAAGCAGCGAACGAAGCAGCAATCGCGACAGCGCTGAGCAAAATCAACTTGAGGAATGTTCAAGAAAACGGCAACTCGGTTTCATGCCCGATCAGTTTGCCAGAGAAACGCGTCGCGTTCGCAACGTTCAGTTTTGAGCACAACGCTCGATTTTCTCACTGGGCGTGTAAAATACAAAAAAAGAAACGCACCCGACACGCGCCCTGCTCAGACGTTTTTTATATGCTCCAATTGGGTTTTATGGCTGCTGGTTTCGATTTGGTTTTGGCTTTTATTTTTGATATCGTTTGGCGTGGCAGCGCGTCACAATCGCTGGTCGCTGGTCGCTGGCCAACAGTCACTTCGAACGTATAAACTGTAACATAAACAAATGAAAAGAGCAACAACAACAATAATTAAACAATTAAATTGCTTCGTTGTCAAGCTGAATAGCCAAAGAGGGACGGAAACAGACAACAAACAAACCATAATAATAATAAGTAATAATTCTTAGGCGTTGATAGAGGTGATATAGTGCCCAAGAGTTGCGCCAAGAGCTGCATTGCGTCTTGACTCCAAAACCAAAGAAGTGCATAAAAAGAGTTAAAGAATAAACAATAAATAAACAAACAGACAAGCAAAATGCTTAAAACAAAATCGAGTGACGACAAGCTGGACACGCTGCTCTCACGATCTGCAGTGCCAATCATCGATCTGGCTCATTGCGGTAAGTTCAACTCCTACATGGCAACTATGCATGCATATATATATACTACTTACGTACATATACATATGTACATGTCATGAGTGTACAACATGTACCAGTGCTATTCACCATTCTGGCTCGGTTGCCAAGCACGCCTTTAGCTAGCGCTTGAATTGTCGATGGTTAATTAGATACAGCCCTGACTCATTCCTGGATAATTAGCAGTTGTTTTCTCGTCTGTATCTCGTAATTGCATTGCAATTGCTTATCTTTGTTTTATTTATTTTTTTTTTTTTTGAGCGCATGTCAATTTTAATTATTTATTAACTTGTGCAACAGATACCTGTCAGTCACTCCGTTTTCTCAGTGACTAAAGTCTACATTTTAAGCAAAAAGAAAATAATTGATATTCAGCTTGTTAAGGAAATGTTAAACTTGCACAAGCCACAATATTAAAAAAAATAAAAATAAAAAAAACAGATGGTAAAACCAATAATTTAAAAATGAAAACAATCTTGACGAACGCATACATCAGATATGTAGGGCAAATACTTTATGAATAGTCATTTTACAATATTTTCAGGCTCGCAAATATTTACTTAAATTTGTTATCTTTAGCCATAACTAACTGTGCCATTTAGACTCATAATTAGCCTTACCAAGTTAATAGCCAACAATATTAGTTTAGTGTGTTTAATCTGGTCTCATCGACTCTAATTGCGGCCAGATATACACATGTTATATACATGAGTGATTTCATGATGATATGGTATATCATCAAATTTATTTATTATAATTTGTGTATGAGCTTTACATTTTAGTAGCGCTGTAATAAGTATGACACTTAAAATCTACTTTCGGTTAACAATTATATGGTTCATAATGATAATGACAAAACAACTGAAGCTTGTCTAGCTATGGATTATAATTGGTTCCGGTTCTATTTCGACATACTGTTAAATACTGTATTATATGAATACTTTTTGGAAGTTGTTTGGTAAATTTCCATAATTATTTTTAAATAACTTCTCTTTGTTAGTTGTATGACCCATTTTAGTCGAAGTGCAAAGTAATTAACTAGAGCTTAGATTAACATTCACCACATCCAGTTAGTTATATTAAAAATGTTAAATCAATTATGACCAGTATTAAATATGAGTATCGATAAGAAGATTCCACCACTAAGCCTACAAATTAGTATTGTTGATATGTACTCTATTTGTTTGATGTATTTAGCACAATATATTTTTGGCGACCAGTGCATATTTCGTATTAGAAAATCAACACTTGGGTGATTGAAAGCTAGAGAATTTACAGTGCCACATACCCAAGTCGGACTGAAACGATGCCCCGTCAATCTTCGCTTCAGCTTTTGACCTTCAGTTGTCGATTTTGTTTACAAACATTTCTGCCATTGACCCTCAAAAAAAGTAAGTATACAAACCAAGCGTTGAGCTAGGTTGAAAGTGTGTGCGTTGTAGTTGCGTCAACGGAACTTAAATTGCTTTCAAGCTGGAGAGGTTTTTGAACCACATATATGAGTACTACTCATATAAGTTTGTCCAATGCCAGTCAGAAAAATCAAAATGCGCCTGAACAGTGCGGAAACTCAAACAAAATGCATCGCAACATTTACATTCAAGTATTATTACAATTTGCATTGGGAACTTGATTTGGATGTTATCGTGTGTTATTTTTATTTTTATTTTTGTTTTGGTTTTGGTTTTGCTCGGCACACATATGGATGATGGGCGGGAATGGTGCAGGCAAGTACTTGTTTGATTGGTAGTGGAGACTACTTTATTTACACAGCGCTCAGACAAACCGAATAACAAACTCGCACAACAAGCACCAAGCACGCGCCTCGTTTCAAGCAACGTCAACGGAACTGTGACGCAATTGGCCAGTGAATTCCCAGCAGCGTCACTTGGCTGATTATGTAGATAAATTAAAACTTGCAGCAGCGTCACAGCAACATCAATAACAATAACAACAATTATAAGCAGCTCGGCTTATCGGCATCCGGCGCGTTTGACTAAAACCGGCTTAGACCTGCACATTTACATAAATATGTTGAATGGTTTTCCAGCTATAGAAATATATTTTCTGTTTTGTTTTGATTTAGACGGTTTTAAAATAATCTGATGCATTGTAATGAAATGAAAATGGTAATTTTTTGGGGGATTTTTTCATGCTAATGGCCAACAATTCGTGACAAATTATTAATTAACTAAGCGTTAATTGTCGGATAAGTCTATCATACACTGTGCGAAAACTCATGGATTATTTGAAGCTTCAAAAAAGTTGTGAAAAGCCACAAGGCTAAACTGTATTAATCTGAGTGTAAATTTAAAATTTTATTTTGCTGCTTTTTTAGTTTGCACAATAAAAATTTATTTCTTCTTAGAATCTGAACCCACTGACGTATTTCAGCATTGATTTTATGTCTTATTTCAAGTATGAAAACATTTAATGTCTTTGCTGTTAGATTTAACGATCGATTTTTGGATACGAGAATACTTTAGAACATCAAAGAAATTGACAGCAAAACGATTGAAATTCCAAGCAATGTTTTTAAAAAACATTTACAAATTTGAATTTTCTGCACTTGAGTTCAAATATAAACATTTCATAACAAATCGATTAGATTTTGAGGCGTTTTGCATTTTAGTCTGACGATTGATTTAACCTATGCAATTAATTTTCGCAATTTAAATATTTTGCGCTGTTTTTGCGCAGGGGCAAACCCCCACTCAACTGAGTCCAATTAATTTGTCTATAAATATAACTATGTTATAAGTATGGCCAGCAGTTTTTATATGCATACAAAATTTCCAACTAAACTAAATTGCTATTAGAGCTGTCCGCGTATATTTGTTTGTATAAATAAATTGTGCTATAAATATTGAATTAAATCATTCATTGAGAATAGAAACGAGGCAGCAACTGATGCAGCCATGCTCGACTAGAAAACACTATTTCAAGAGTCACTTATGAAATCAATGCAAATGTAGGACTCGATGTATGGCAAATAGTGAATAATAAACACTTGTTTCTAGTTCGAGGTCTCAGGTGTTTCCTGACTTTGACTTGGATATTATAAATCTTAATTTTAAATTCTTCTGAAGAAAAGAAATAATAAAAATTATGGCAGCTATACCTTGAGCAATAACTCAATAAATTTGAAAATCTTTATTATACACGTGCCTTACCATTTTTACCGAGTACAGGGTATAAACAGCAATTGTAGCGTCAATATAAATTCCATTTCTAATATACAGAATGCTAAATGTATATATGGCGCCCCACAAAAGCGAGCACCCATAAATATGAAATATATATACAAATGTTCGTAAACACAAACAATTTGGCAGCGGATCGAACACTGATGCCAATCAAACATTTCGGAATAGAAACTCAAAGCCAAAAGCAATATTCAATGTGTGGCATGCGGCAGCAATCGAGGCGATGATCTTCAACGCATGCGACAAGTGGCCTCAACATAATGTTTGCCTGACTGGTGACTCAATTAATTAGCCTCAATATATATAAATTAGCGACAAGTTAGCGAAAAAAACACAAAATACGAGTACATACAAAAAATTGCTGCAAATTGAAAAGTGCTCGCAACACAGTTGGCGCCTAATTGAAGTGCATGCAAACAATAGTCATAATAAACTGTGCTACCTACTCCTCCTTCGATTCAACTCAAATGGGATTTTGTACACAAATGTGTGTATAAACATGTGTGTGCATCTAATAAAATCGTGGCGATTCAATTGATTCCATTCCAAAGATTGCTTGACCTCTCGCAAAGCTGTCTCATCACCATCATCATCATCATCGTCGTCGTCATGTTCAACTTGTTGCTGGCATGACCACAATTTCATAGAATTGCGTTGTATGCATACAAGTATTTAATGTATTTGTCGCCTGGTGACAAAAACTGATAACGTCACAACGTAATTACTATTAACCGTGAATTTTTGTGCTTATCAGCTGAGAAAGCCATGCGTCATTGTGCTGATTTGGGTGTGTTCTGGAAAAGTGGCGGGCAATGTGGGCGAAACAGTTGATATGAAATTGGCAATTATTTATTTATAGATTGCCAACGTGAACGTGTGGAAATATTTGCAATTGTTTGTATTCATTCATTGCCTGTTGCTGAATGGACAATGAGAAAATAAATATATGCATATCAATATATATGTCTACAATTTTAAGATACAAAACACTTCAATAAAAGTCGTATCGCAATGTTGTCGTTGCGCAACAGGTAAGATAAGGTTAGCTATAGATGTATCTGTGGACTTTAAACGGCTTCATACATTTTCTTCTTATTATGCATGCTCTTAAGTGCTCTGGTTTCCTTTTGTGTCCTTATTGATGTAGTCAGATCCTGGCGTTAGCCGCTTGACTTCACTTCCGATGCGACTTTCGCTCACTTAATGGAAGGTGATTTTATTTTTATTTAATTTTCCGCTGGGGAAAACCATCATGTCGGCTTCGTCGTCGTTATCGTTATAGCTTCGAGCACTTGCACTGGCATTGAAATTGACTTAACTATTTTTATTGCATTTACTTCCATTGCATTTTCATCGAGTTTGATTGCTCAAAATGCATTTATATCATTGGCCATTATAGCAGCGAGCACTTTTCGTCTTTTATTTATGACTGCAATTCACTAAGAAATAAGTATAAATTGCTAATGTTCATTATGGGTTTTTGCACTTTAATTGGTCTCAATAAAAACGGTCTCGATACTTTATTAATAATTATTGGCAGCAGCTGGTTGTAAATACCCAACCAGCTATTAATATTGTTAAACATTCCTAGAAGATACGAATCACCGATCACAAATAACTTATCGCATGAGCTAAAGTAGCAGTTCCGTTGGATTTGGGCTCTTCAACTTTGTACTATTCTCACGTCCACACATTTAACTAATGGTAACAATGTATTTGCATGTTTTATATACTTACAGGCATTGAGGAGATCCCTGTCAAATCGGTGGTGAACCGTGTGGGTCATCAGCTGGCAAAGGCGTTATCCGAAAAGGGCATGGCGATGCTGGTTAATCATGGCATATCTGATGAGAAGGTAGCTTTAACTTGATTGAACATTTAGAATACATATTCTGAATTATAATGCTGATTTGCTATAGCTGAAGACCGCTTGGGATCATCTGGATGATTTTGTGGTTCTGGAGGCGGATGTTAAGAAGCATTATATACGCACCGATGGCGATAATCATGGCTATGTGAGTCCCGGTGTTGAGCGGTTCAATGGCAAGGGACCGGAATTGCGACATGCATTCAACATATGCACACTGAATGCCCAGAATCTGCCAGAGGAGCCGTTACCAGGCTTTGCGGATCACATCAGCGCACTGGCCACAGACTTTAAGGCGTTGGGCAGCTTTATACTGCAGGCGCTGGCCGTCTCGCTGGATATTCCGCACACATTCTTCCTCGAGAAGCACTCACACATGCTGTCTGGCGATCACGACAACATGACCACCCTGCGCATGCTCTACTATCCGCCCGTGGTGGACGATGAGCCCGGACACAGTCAGGACGATGTGATCAAGGGGCGTTGCCAGTATAGCTACCAGCGTTGCTTATCGGATCAGCCGGACTTCCGGCCGGAACACAATCCCCGCGATGACATAAACGAGGTGGATGGCATGCAGACCAATAGTAAGGATGGACAGATATCCGAACACAAGCTGGCCAATGGCGAGATTATACGCTGTGGCGCCCATGTCGATTACGGCACGTTTACGCTGCTGGCGCAGGATTCTGAAGGCGGCTTGGAAGTGAAACTGCCGGGCAGCGAGAAGTGGCATCGTGTTGGACACTTGCCGGGTGCCATATTTATCAACTGTGGCGAGATCTTGTCCATTTGGACGAAGGAGCGCTATCCCGCACTGGTAGGCAACAAACTCCAAGTCACAGAAAAGGACGCTCAAGCTAATCATTTGCATTCTCTTCCACTTTGCAGGAGCATCGCGTCGTTATACCTGAGCAGGAGCATATTCGAGCTCGTGGTCGACACTCAATTGCATTCTTCTGCCATCCAGATAATATAACAATGATATCTCCCAACGATCTGCCTCAAACAGATGACGGACAGAAGTCAGCGATTCTCAAGCAGCGCAAGAAGTCCTTTAAGGCAGCGAAAGAGCGGTAAGTTCTAAGACTTTTATTGCTGATTATCTTTCACTTTTACTAACTTGATTTTGTTTTACGATTTCCTCTGTTTCAATCGTTATCGCGCTGTGGCCGGCTCTATGTTTGCCTACATATCTGTATATAGACTATATAATGCGTATCAGTTAATACAGACAAAGTTTAAAGAAACGTACACCAATAACAATAACGGTCAATGACGTTCCGGCCCGTAAGCTGCAACTTGTGCCCCGCCACTTTCTCCCTTCGTCACACCGTCATCCCCCACCCGCCCCACAACTCGTCATCTGTCATCCGTCAACTGCCTGAGGAGAGTTGCGTCGTATTTGAAAAGTCAACAACACGCTTGATGTTTGAAACTTTTTATTTTTATCTTTATTATATACGATTGTAATTGCTTCATTTCTTTAGTTTGTATCATATGTATTCGATATACATACATACTATTTATATACAAATACAACATACAAATATACGTTTGTGTTTTGCATAATACGAGTATTAATACAATTACACCGACAAAAAACGCACATATTAACATTCACTTAGTTCTCTAGTTCTAGACGTTTTTCTAATTTCCGTTTATAAAATTTGAACATATCGCAATTCCAAAATTGACTGAGACTTTTATATCAGAGACCAGGGCTAATTTCAGTAGGTGTTTTTTTTGCTATCAACTTTTGCAATCTGTCAACGATTCAGTAATACTTTCATTATGTGTCATTTATTTATTTCACATTTGGTTTATTTGCTCTTTGTTTGTTTGTTTGTCAACTATGCACACAAAACACATTTAACAATTATTTGCTATTCCACACATAGTTTACTTTTGTATTTAGTAATTTAATTACACTCTCAATAATCTATGTAGTAGTTTAATTTTTGGACATTTACGATTATTTGGCTTTGTTTTAGTTTTTGATGCTGCATGATGCATGTCAAATGGTGATTGATACTAATAACAACACATACACGAATGCTACGTACTCACTTATAAATAGTATAAGTAGTATATACAACAATATACATAACTATTGCTACAGCGTTACATTAACTTACATTTAGAGATTAACATAATCGGTACTATAGAGGAATGAATCGAAATTAATCAGTCATTTAAATGTTTATGTAGTCGCAGGCAAAATTTTAGCACT
This sequence comes from Drosophila basisetae, assembly GCA_035041595.1. Classification (NCBI taxonomy): domain Eukaryota; kingdom Metazoa; phylum Arthropoda; class Insecta; order Diptera; family Drosophilidae; genus Drosophila; species Drosophila basisetae. Next base: position 7,929,355 of record JAWNLB010000070.1, read on the forward strand.
GGCTTTCAGATTATCGTCATGATCATGAATTACAATGCGTATCTGGCGACGTGCAGTGCACACATTTTTGCCAATAACTGTGATCAATTTACTCTATGTCTGTGTGCTTTAGCAAACGGCCATAACTTAATTATTTACCCTTATATTTGCGCAAAATATTCCATTTATTATAACTGAGAGTCACATGCCCGGCACTGTCAGTTAACATGCCAACTAACAATAAGAACCTGCTTGATACAGTTGTTGGCGTTGTTGTTGTTGTTGTTGTGGTTGCTGTTGCTGTGGTTATTAAGTATGGTGCGAATACTTTACTGTCTTTTAAATATTCCACGCAATCGGCAACAGTTTGTACCTGTCTGTACCTATATATATATATATTAACTTGGACCTACCCACCTGAACTATCTGAGTAGATTACCGATTACCGTCGTGTTATGAGTTTCCCGACTTTCTTCATACATTATATATGAGTGATAAATTAAATTGTATAGAATGATGTGTTCAACACGGAAAGCCCTCAATCTGTTGCAAATTCAGAGAGACTCTCATTTGGAGATACGCATACAAAAATTTGCACTTAAACAACTGTGGTAAACGATTAATGCTCTTTCTTATTTATATTCTCATCAAACAAAAATAGGGTATTTACTATAAACAGGCAATGTTTTAATCGCACACCCTCTTGAATTGTATTATTTGCTGATTTTACTCTAAATGGGTGATTGTATAATAATAGAAAACAATATAAATACGTTTTTAGGCTATACGAATGCTATCTATCAATAGTGGCAAGCTCGAAAAATCATTTAATCGCACTTGAAAAGTATAAATTCTTATCAAATATAATACTCTAAATGCCACGCGTTTGCAATTAGTGCAAATAAATATAATATACGTATTCTGACTTCTAATGAGAGTCTTTTTTATGAAATTTAATAATGACAATAGTATAATGTGAAATAAAAGATCAAATGTTTCCCATGAGAATTACTTCAATTTGTGATACTTAATGTGAGTTTCACACTGATTTTGTGACCAATATTTGGTCGGGCTTCGATTTAATTGTTCATTGGTTGAACACGATTCGCATACGCCTCTTGGCTTAATCAAACTGTCAAAGTTAAATAAAATAAATATTGACAGAGTATACACAGATACAAAGACAGGCGGAAGAAGCTAATTTATCTATTGGATTGAGCCCTTAAGCTGAAGCTTCAGATAATGACTGTGATTTGCAAAACACTGCTTGTTCTATGCACATACTTAGTTTAGATAAATATATGTATTATGTACTCGTATACATATAGGTATACCCAATGTGTACTAGCAATGACTTGAAATTTTAAAAGCAAGCAAAGTGAACTTTTGAACGCTTGATAAGGTTGCCCGTGTAAATAATTGCTTTGTTTGGCTGCTACTTAAGCGACAAGCAGTCCAAACTGAAAGTTACACAAAGCACAGAAACAAAAGGAAGTAATTCATATAATATTTCTAATTTTTGTTCATAAACTAAATGCAAAGTCAAAGTGTGTGTTGGATTAGATTGTCTGGGCATTTGAAACCAATATATAAATTATCAATGCAAAACTTGCTAATGAACAAATCGGTCAAACTAGTCGAACAAAAAATGTAAGTTTAAATATCACTTTAGTCTCTAAATGCAAGAATAAACATCATATAAGTGAATTATCAAATAATTATAAAAAACAATAACTTTACGAGATATGTGTGTATAAAAACATTAACTAACAAAACACTGGCGTCAAACTAATTAGAAAACTGAATGTCAATATCGTTTCAATATGTGTTTGTGTATGTGGTATCGACAGTCGTTTGCCGGGTAGAACTTAGAACTTAGCAGGTAAGTATTTATTATTTTCATAGTATTTGAGCGCTAACTATACTACAACAATTAACTAATGCGCTCAAAATCGCGACGTGCTCAAATATAATATGTAACAGCTTTGTTTTGATGAGACTTTAAGTCACACTTTCTACATATTGTTTAGAGACTAAAAGTACAGTGGCTAATAGACCCATCGGATATGTTAGTCATACGAGTAAGTTATGCAGTACTACATGTACCACGTATGTATGTATATCAATTCAATCATTTTAAGCTACATTTGGGCAATTCTACTGCGGTAGGTACTATGAGAAGACGTTCATTGCAAGAGTAGCCCAGTTTCAACTTCAATTTACACATTTCACCCGTATGTATGTAATTATTTATGTTTATGGGACATCAAATAGCGTTATATACGTATATCAAACATTCAATATAATATATCTATGTATACATATTAAATAGGTAAGTATATTTTATATAAACTCTGCACTAAATGCCAATCAAATGTTTGCTTGAAATTGTTGCTGGCAAATTCTAGGAATTTGGAATTCTTCTCTTTTATTTACGAGTATATTTTTGCCCAACAATTTCGCTTTAAATTCAACTTGTAAATATTTTTTGTTGTAATTTATTTTTATTTTTATTTTTATTGTACGTATTCATACTTCCTATTTCAAATGTATTTTTGCACATCAATATCGGATATTCTTTTTTTTCTCTTTATTTTTTAGGATTTTTTCTTTTGAAGGCTTCATTTTTGTCTGTGGGATTGTCGTGGTCGGCTTTTTATACTTTACCATTTAAACTGTTGCTTAGCGTGGTCATAGTTCGAGCTTATATATACATATATATATATATGTTAGTAATACATCATATGAATACATATGCCTAAGGTACATATGTATATTGTTTTGCACACATGTACACACACAGATACACGTAAGCAAATGAAGAGCTGAAAGTGAAAAAAGACTCTGCACGTTTTAGTTGGTGTACAGCGGATGCAGTTGCTGCTGCTCTTGGTTAGTCATTGTGGGCGTGGCCTCCACGTACTGTCGCGCACGCATCACATTCATGTGGATCTCCGATGAGGCCGTGGAGTTCACGTAATTGGGCAGTTCAGCAGACCCATTCCTGGCGCCGTTGTCTCTTCGATGGCCGCCACCCAGGCCGTTACCACGTCCAGCCGCCGCCCGAAAACTGGCGCGACAATTGATGAACGCATAGGGACAGCAGCTCTGCAAAAGACACACACACACACACACACACACACACAAAAGAGAGAGAGAGAGAGAGAGAGAGAAGAAGAAGAAGAAGCAGGCATGTTAAAATGAGTGCAAATTGGAGTTGAAGTCGTACAGAGAATGCTTACTGCTACGTACTCAAAGGTTAGGCATATTTAAACGACGTCGGGGACAGACACAGATCGTTGAGATAAATAGATAAGACACAACAGACAAAGAGACACACAGTCGGAATTCGGGATGCGTCGCCCAGGGCGTGAGAGTTGCTTGGCTTGTGTGGTGTGGGGTAGATGCCACTTGTCTTTGGCAAACTTTTGGTTGTGTGAGTTAAAAAACAGAAGCAAATGGAAAGAAAAAAAATGTAAATGAAAATACAAATAAAAATGGTAGATGGAAATTCCAAATGGAATACAAAATAAAAGTCCGCATTCATTTGGGGACCTGCTACGTGTGTATGTGTAAATGTGAGTGCTGTTAAAGAGTAGTGCGCCAAATGAGAAATTTGTGTAAAAAAAAGCAAAAGATAAAAAAGAGAAAAATGTCGCTCAGACAAACTGTGGGCATCAAAATATGCGCATTTGCAAGTGCTTGTTGTTGTTTGTTGGGCGACCGTTTTGTAACAGGTGCGTTTGCTGGTTTACCATAAGGACAGTATGCTGTCAGCGTGTGTGTGTGTGTGTGTGTGTGGGTGTATATATGTGTTGTCTACATACTAATTCATGTGTATGGGGATATATGCACATAATATGTATAACATACTTATATACGCAAAAGCTTTTCAATTTGAATATTACATTTTGCTTTGTGGCATTCTTTGGCAGGGCTTAGCATTTCTTGGACGTTAGACAACGTATCAGTAAGGCAAAAGCCAGCTGTGCGTGGAAAAGATGAGTAGATGATGACATAAAAGTTAGAGAGTTAGAGAGATAGAGAAACAGCGAGAGAGGGAGAGAGAGGTAGTTCGAGAGCGATAGAGACAGTTAGAAAATCAACTAACGAAATGTTGCGACTTGCCAACAAAGACTAAGAAATGCTTAGAGAGATATATACTTATCTGTTTAGTTGTATATATAGTAGAAATACGAATAGCACAGGCAAGCAGAGCGTGCATAGAATTCAACAGGCAATTAACAATATCGCACAAATGAAAATCGTGACATGGACAAGCAAAATCTGTTGCAGTTGCAGTTGCAGTTGTAGATGCAGTTGCACTGAATAGCTTATTACTGTTGGCTCAATCAGCTATATAAATATATATATATATATATATATATATGTATTTAAGTGTAATGAAATCGTTTTTAAAAGCTATGGCTAAAGTCTATTGGGCACTAGTTGCCAATGCAGCTCCAAGTAAACTCATATAGCTACCGAGATGTGCTCTGCCCGAGAGTGCTGCTGGCTCTGCTGCAGTTGCCGATGTTGATATTGTTGCTGTTGCCGTTGTTGTACTTGTGCTTTCCATTGTTGCATCAGCGGCATTTGTACTAAGTCTAGGCGAGCATCAAACGCCATTTGCGATTGATATATATATATGTAAATTGTTTTATTTTTTTGAATCGATTTCAAAAGCAATATGTACTGTTAAAAGGTCTTCCTTGGCAATTTGCATTATGCAAGAACAGAAAAGGAAAATGTCCCGCCCCAAACATTAAAAAGCCTAATAGCTCCCACATGAAACTCACCTTGAGCGTCTTCTTGAAAGCGGCCCTGAAATCTCGATTGAAATATGCATAAATAATTGGATTCAGTGCCGAGTTAAAGTAACCAATCCAGAACAATATGCCAACAACGATACGAGGCGTTTTGCAGCTATCACATAATGTAAATGTGATGTACCTAATTCAAAATGAATTATATATAAATATATATAGCAATCCAAATTTGTGCATCTCAAATAAAACCACAAAATAATAATAATATTTAATAAACTTATAGAATTGAATTACTGTACGAGTATGTACCAAATCTATTATTTAGCTTAACTTGCTCTTTCTCCTGTCTGTTAACTTAATAATTACTCGCTGAGATTGCCTAAGTATTATGCCTGGTTATCTTCGAGTTAAATATTAATTGCTGTGATCTCATTTCATAAAGGCAAAGAACTTTCAATTTAAAACTTTGCCTCAACATACTAATTACGCAAAGAAAACAAGAGTTTAGAATAACTCAAGGCGCAATGGAGAACCAAAGAGTTTATCAACTTTATTAAGAGACTGGAACGCCATCTAAATAGAGCAACGAAGAAGCCTGACCAAAGCAAGAGCTTGAAGAGGGCTCATAAGAATTCGTATAATATAATAATCGTTGGCAAAGAACTGAAAATAATTTAACAATCTTATAGTTGCACAAAAATGGCTTTCTGTATTACGGAAATATAAAATAGAAAAATTATTATAACCTTAAAAAGGATACCATATCAAAGTATAAATTAATTGGAAACAAAGTTGATGCAGCAAATGTTGCTTCTACGCACCATAGGAAGAAGGGCAGCCAGCAGAGCAGAAAGGCGCTCATTATGATGCCCAATGTGCGGGCTGCCTTCCGCTCGCGCCTCATGGTCGTTATGGTTGACTGCTCCACCTGTATGCTTGGCCGGGGCTTGGGTATTTGGCTAATCTGTAGGTGCTTCTCCAGCAGCAGGGCTGCCACTTTAGATCTGCGTTGAGAGAGTAATTAGCGTTAATTGCGGCAAAACAAATTAATTGGCTTACCTGTAGACCAAACGCTCCTGACGGTCCGCTTCCTGGTAAATGCGATAGTACATGGACAGCATCACAATTCCCGGTATCCAAAAGCTCATCGATGAGCTAACAATCGCGTAGGCTTTGTTCACTTTAAATTCGCATATCTGCAATGCAATTTGATTAAATTATGCATTGGCCGGATGGATATCATAAATCACAATAAATGCACCACTGAGCTCTTTAAATGATCAATAAAACAATAAACTGGCCAATAGAATAAAGAGGCACCATTCGATGCCAGCCATACGTAATAGTGTATGAAATGCACACAAATAACTTGCATCACCATGGAGAATCAGCGAATTGATTTGCATGGGCAAATTGTTGTAATTGGCGGTGCAACGTATCGTATGCGTAATGTGATTGATGCATTAAAGTGAAAGCAATAAAAATACAATCCAATTACAGCATACATTAAGCTGATGAAATAACAATAGAACAACAGAAGGATACTTATGTCTGGGGGCTAGAGGCTCGTGGCCATATAATCAGATTTATGCCAAGAGTCGCTGTCAATTATGAACAGCCAGCCACAACACGAAGCACCAAACACCAGGACAACAAGCAAGTTAAACTAATTATAGCACAACTTGAATGCTAATGTATGCAAAGGGCTTTCAATGAGTCGGCGCTTTGTGTGATGTCGAGAATTATGCACAGGCGGCACTGACACAACGCGGACACAGACACAAGCCACAAACGCAAATATAATTACATTTATTTATACATCAGCATTTGTATTGCGCAGGAGAGGCAACCACAAGAACAACACTGACTGCTGCTGGCAACAGTTGTTAGGCAGCGGTGAGCTGTGAGCTGTGAGCAACAGCAGCCGGCATTAAACCACTTTCATTGCTATCGCTGCCTGAAAACTTAACAAATATGTATGTTGCCTCGTCCAGGACGTGTTCTTGTCGAAAATGGCCAATAAAGCAGTCAAAGTAATAAATATGCCAACTGTCGACTGAGCGTCCAAAAAGGCGTAAAAATGTTGCAGACGCCCATGGCATACACATAAATCAATTTTCTTTGAACCGTTTCCGAGACTGAGGTAGAGTGCAGCTCGTGTTTCCTCGTGTTTACTTTTTTGTGACACGAATACCAATATTTCTAAGTCTACAGTGTCCTGTCAAGAGACAGGTGACTAATCTAAGTCTGATCTTCTCCATGGAGATTGCTTGCATGCTTGAAATCGTTTCTAAAAATACATTTAATTTAATGTGTTTTTTACTGGTCATAATTGAGTTATCTCGCTTCAGTCCATCTTCTTAATGTTTATTTATGTATTTTCCTCACAACTTAAGTTAAGTTAAATTTCTCAATATCAATATAGATTTTGACAGGCATAATAGCTCCCTGATTAGTTCAATAAATTGGTGTAAAGTTGAGTTATATGCGTTCTTAATTGGAAATTACCTAAACGGGCCATTGCCTTTTTGACCTTCAGCTCATTAGTTTTTTGTTATAGGGTTTTTTTTTTTTTCGTTTGAATCAAATAAATATTTGCACAGGCAAAGTTTTGCGTGTGTATTTGCCATTTGTGGTTTCTGTTTCGTGCCACGTCAAGTCTTGTTGTCAGAGGCGACCCGTACACATCTCTAGTCTGAAGCAGAGCGGAATTACCCCCAACTATGGCAAGCGTTGGCAGAATTTATGGCACACCTTGTGGCCCATGTGTGGCAGGAGCCAGAAATATGCATTTCTATCGTACAAATTCTAGCGAAATTCTACTCACACACTTTGCTAGCTGTAAGTGTGTGTTGTTGTATTTTGAGCTCTGATCCGATAGGAAATTGATTTAATAATGCTGAAAAACATTTTTGGTCAACTTACATGCGGATTGGATTTCAGATACTTCCAGTTCTCGTTCGTGGTATACCAGCCCGAGCAGATGGGCAGAAACGATAGCAACGCCGGCGAGAGCCAGACCAACAGCAGCATTATAAAAACGCGCCGATACGTCATTATAAGCGGATAGTCCAGTGGCTGCACTATAGCATAGTATCTGAAAATGCAGTATCGTTGGAATGGTATAGATTGTAACTGTTGTTAGTTGATACTCACCTGTCTACCGATATGCAACATAGATGCATAATGCTGGCCGTGGAGAAGTATACATCAAAACTGTTCCATACATCGCACATGAGTGATCCAAACATCCATCTGCCCGATATCTCGACGGAAGCATTAAAAGTCATGGCACAGAGAGCAACCAGCATATCGGCAACGGCCAGTGAAACCACAAAATAGTTGGTAATGATGCTACAAATGAGAGTTGAATACGGAAAGAAGAAACTTTCAAATACTGCATAAAGTTGCAGTTTGCCAACTAAAAATTAAACTAATTATGTTCACAGCTGCGCGAATGTATGTCATTATGCGCTCTCATACATACATACGATTATATATATATAACTGTCGTGACAGATAATCGACTAAGCTCTCGTCTGCTCTCTGGGTTGGGTCGAAAAATGTGTGCTCATATTACGCAAAAGCCGCATAAGCCAGAAGTTTGTCGTGTGGCTTGACAAGTGGATTTCCGAGTTTAATGAGTTAATTGATAATTTGCTTAACATTGGTGGAATGCTGTCAACTTACTCATATAACACCATACCCACCACAATTAACAATAGCAACAATCACCGCACAACGTTCAAACTAATTATGAGCAGACGGCGTATGCGCAACGCTGTAAAATGATTGCAGCTTTAATTTCCGAAATTTATAGGAAAAGGCAATTACATTTTCATATTCCACTTTACAGTAGGCCACTGATCCAAAGCCTGCCCCCGAAAACGCCCCCAAACCGCCCATAAACTTAATTACAACCCACAGGAACCAGCCGCAGACGACAGAAAACAGCAGGCTAAAAGCAGAAGCCAGACGACAGACGACGGACGACAGAATAGCAACAAGCGGACAGTTGTTGATGGTGAGCTTTAACTACAGCAAAAATGTACAAGGCCCAGAGCACAAAATACCCACGTCAACATCAGAATGTAAGTAGTAGGAAGGCGATGCTTTAAAGCCGATTAAAGGATAAAAGGCTGTGCCAGCAGAAGAGTTGTACAGACAACATCAATGCTGATAGGTGGCAAGTTTAATTAGATTTATGACTTGTCACTTTTACCATTCCACATTGGTGCGTTTCAGAAGAAGTAAAGTAAACTCTTTTGATGGTGTTTTTTTTTTTGTTTTTTCCCTTAACAGCAAACGGCGCGTGCCAGCAAATAACTACAAATTATTATATTCCGATACGTTCTCTAGGGATGCTCTACAATTTGGAGTCAGACTCTCTCAAAGTTTTATCGAAGTTCCTGTTAAATTGAGTTTCGCTGCAATATTATGGTCCAGTAAAACAATATTTTTAAAAGTTATTTAACTACATAATCTTTTCATAGAACTTGTTGGGAAAGTAAAAAATGAATTGGAATTTATAAGAACATTACAAAACGGTTTGTAAATGTACAAGTGAAGCATTTATCAACCACTTCTCTAAGAATAACAGTTTTAGAGATTTTTACGAACTACTTGTTTCTGATTAGTATAATCATATGTTTTGGACAATTTAATCTTTGCAGCCCATATAATTCGTATATCCTTATTACGACAAGCTGAAACACGGCTACCTTTCCTAATTTGCATCCTAATGGGCTGGACGAAAGTTGGTTCAATTAGTTGGCCGGATATTAAGGCAGCAAAAAGTCGCACACGCAAAATTGGCCAACGGACTCAGAATAGTTTAAAGTAAAAGAGTTCTTAACGTTTACAATGTTTACAAAGTTGCTGGGCTAAATGAGGCCCAAATTATTGTACGACTATTTGGCTTTTGTGAGGTTGGATTTGACAGCACACCTGTGATTTGGCACAGGACGCACTCCGGCGCAAAGGCAACACACAGGGAAGAGGTTTAAGTACGAATGCATGTTGAGCATAATTAGGCTTAATTTGGCATAATGATTTAAAACTGAGCAGCGAAGCAAAACATTTTAAGTGGGCAAATACAAGCAGAAAGCAGCAGCCAGATAAAAATGGTATGTACCTAAATATAAACCATAGTACCCTCTGCATTCCATTTTATTCCACACGGCAGAGTTGCTCAAGTTAAATGAGCCTCACAAATGTCAGATGCTTGTCTGCTTCAGTGCTGCACTCTTTGTGGCGCTGTCGCCAAGGTGAAGACTTTCTTCGCCTGCTTAAAGAGCTTTATGCCTTGACATTGGACGCCCTAGGCCTCTCACATGGGCGTGACCGCGTTGTCGGTCGTCTACGTGTATGTGCTTTATGTTGCTTAAATGCCAGCAACAAAATATAGCACATACATTTTCACCTGAAACACGTACGAAATTATGAAGAGCTCCAGCTAACCCCGGGCAAACATGGTGTCACCTACCACAACAGCTGTAATCGAGTGTCAGTGTGGTGTTGGGTGTGTATGCGTGTATGTGTGTGTGTGTGTGTGTGTGGGTGTGGGTGTGGGTTTCTATAAAATTCTTGTGGACTGTCGTAAATAAAATGACAAGTACACTCAGAAAAAGTATTGCACTAGAATTATAGAAAATCGGTTGGACAGCTTTACTAAATTATTTCATAGAAATCGTGTTTATAATTTCAAAATTACAATTCTATGAAAATATTCGGAATTTCAGAAAGGTTTGCCAAAAATGTCTAATAAGAGTCTAAATATATTTATCATTCCTTAATAATTTTGTGTATAGAAAACTATAGTTAGCAAGTGTCTTACTTATTAGTTGTAGCACAGGCTTTTATTCTGAATTTAGAATAATTTTGCTTACATTTCAGAAAAAAATGAGATTTAAGACACGTATTTCGGAAATGTACATTTTACTTGTGGTTTTCAGCATGATTTTTTTCTGAGTGCAAACAGCGGCTGGCTCGCCGCTCTTGAAGAAGGCCACAATATTTTAATGTACGCTTCCTATTAACATATTCGATGTAATTACGCACGTTTCTGACATTTAACAGTGCCACACATAAGTATGTCAATGATGGCGGGGGTCAAGTTATTAGGCAGATACCACTACCCAAGGTAATATTGTAAATGGGCGAGACACGCAAGTTAGCCAAAGTATGATAAATGATCTCAAACTAATGGGCGCAAAGGCGCACAGGATTAACGCGTCCGAGTCCAAAAAACTCCAATTGTTCCACAGACACAAAGGTCCTGGCCGTGTCCTTGCTGGCAACTCTGATGACAAAGGCGCATTGTGGCTAACAATTCAGTAATAAAAAAAAAGCAACAACAATCGCACAAATAGACTAATGGGAGTAATGGGAGAACTGTTGGTCGCTTGGTCGTCTATTGTTGCTGTTGGTGCTGTTGCTGTTGCTGTTGATTCACTCACCGTAATTTCCGGTGTCGCATAACGGACACAATCACCAGCATATTGCCGAGTATGGCGGCCAGTATGATGAAACCAATAATGAAACACTTGACGATGACAAATGTCAAATGCGCACTGCCCGCTGTCTCGTCAGTGGCGGCTGCGGCACTGCTGCCATTGTCCAGCGCCTGTCCGCCGCCCATGTCGTCCAGAGGTATTGAGCTGCTGCCGCCACTGCCAACGTTCTCCTCCACATCGATGAGGCCATCGGCAACGAAATTCAAGTAACTCGCATGTGAAGTTGCAGCGACCGCTGCCGCAGATGCCGACACCGAAGCGGATGCCTCCAGCAGCAGTGGTATATAGACGGGCTGCGACTTCGCACCAGCTCCGTCGCCATCCTCGAGCAGTGTCCTCGCCGCCGTTGTTGCTGTTGCCGTTAGCTTGCGTAGCAGGGTCATTGTGTTGAACAATTATTATTGTTACTGTGTTGTCGGATCGTTGGTGTTGAGGTGGTTGAGGCAGTTAGTCCTTGAGTCCCATGCAATTATTGCCTTGCCACTCACTGCTTACTAGTTGTTGTTGTTGTTGTTGCCCTGTAGTGGTAACATTCTCGTAGATGGAGGCACACGATATACACGACATGCTGATTGTAACTGTCATTTGGCGTTGTTGCTTTTGCTGTCGACTACTTTTATTGCTTGACAAGTCTGCAATTGAAAAGATATCAAAACGATTTATTAGTGCTCATATATCATTTATATTTATATTTTAGCTTATCTTCATTCGATTTGTATCAATTTAGCATTTGTTGGGCCAGTTTAATGAAGCAAGACGTGCCAGCGATTTATCTTCCATCTACCTTCGAGGCAACCTAGCCAACTGAGCTATGAGCAATACACAGTTGTCGCCCACAATTTGTAGAACATGCAAATGTAAATCAGCCCCATAAACACCTTCCGTGTACCTTTGATGGCATTGTCTAAATTGTATAACCTCGGGCACTTGGTTACCATATTCCCACACAACAGCAACAACGGCCACAGCAACAACAACATCAATAAAGCTTTGACTGAGCTTTTGTCTGAGAATTGCGAATAAAATTGCTACCCACGCATGGTTCTCAGGTTTTGCGAAGGCGTGGCCGAGTACCTAAAGTAATCTCAACTCAACTCGATTGGCTTAATTTGCCATAAATAGCGCCAGTACGTCTGCTGGAAGCGTCATTTTCTTTGGCGTCAGTCGAACGAGACAGAAATCTCACTTGCTTCCGCTCACCGACAGCTGTTGCCTGTCAATATTTTATCCTTATCATTAGCGAATGTCAACTTTGAAATAATCTTCGTACTCAAACTTTTGCAATTTGCTTAGCTGCAGCTCTCGAATGACTTGTTATCAAGCTGAGTTGACAAATTCCACCGACGTACTCTGGATTCGAAGCAAAATAATTGTAGTATGACTACAAGTGTTGCGAATAGAGAATTGGCAAAAGTTTTATCGCCCAAAGAAATGAACATGTAATTTTTGCCAAAGCAAATGCATCTTACGATTGGATGTAATTTCATTCGTAGCTTAAATTGTACAACAAATTATAAAAACTAAGTTCAAAAGTCAGAAGCATGTCCTAATAACATTTCAATACGTTTAATTTCGTTTAATATCAACAACCATACTTTAAAGGTTTAAAAATGACTCAATGCCTTTCCAATTTTAGTAGGAATAAGCATTCCCATAGCATTTCTCATTTCTCACTATAAAAATGCATGAGCACATTCAGGGTTTCCTCAGGCATAACTTCGCCAAAACTTTACTAATTTTCACAAGCAAAAACTATTTTCGCTCGTAATTGTAAATAATATTCTTGTAAGTTGCGTAATTTACATTCACATGAAATATTTATCATGCTTTTCGGGGCTAAATGAGTTAATAACAACATGAAATGCTTTATATGCAAATTCGCATTTGTAGAATATCTTAAGACTTCATTAAAAAAAATTCAAATTTGTCTATTTGAATTACTTGACACACACTTTGACGTGATCGATAATCAATATTTTTTGAAAATAATTTCAATGCATTGGGAGGGATAAACTTGAGATGGAAGTCAGGTGGCTCAACGGCAAGTGAGGCAACAAAATGTGAATAGACAAATAACCAATTGCTGTTGGCAAAATGTAGCTGTTTACAGATATGAGCGTGTGGGCTATCTTTGATTCGCTTCCGGTTGAGCAAACATTTGTGTCTTCGACTCAAGAAAGTCCCTTAAGTTTAACAGACAGCTGATGGGCAAAAGTTTAAGGCTCTGTGTGAGTCTATGTGTGTGAGGGCGTAACTCAGCTAACAAAATATAAGGCCGATGGGACTGCGCTATGTGCTTTGTGTGTGCTACCTTTAGTTAAATGAATTTCGTGCCAACACGCATACAGCGACACTTACACACAAAAGCGCGAGCACGCTCTTCATTTTCCATTTCCACAGCTGAAGTGAACTTTAAATCAATAACGAGAGAGAGAGAGAGAGAGAGAGAGTGCGACACAACAAAAAAAGAAAATCATGAAAATCTTGAAATATGTCATGCGATGGTGTGCTGCTGCTTGCCAAGTGCTTTTGTCAACCACATTGACAATGCTTCACAACAATACAGCAACAACAACAGCGAGAATACACATAAAAGCTGCAGCTGCCTCTCAAGTGCCCGGTGGCTTCAGGACGACCGCTGAAGCTGGTGGAGTCAGTGGAATGGAATATGTATGAAGTCGATTGAGATTGGTTGCCCTTCTACCGTACACAGGCACAATACATCACTGCTTAAGGTAAGAATATTTCCAACCACAGCCGCTAGCCATCTAAGACGAGTGGCACATCCCAGTCCCACTCCCCAGCCCCCTCGCAGTGTCAGACCCCAGTCCCTTGGACTATAGTCCAGGTTTATTTGCCCGACTCGCGAGTGCGTTTTACGCTTTCGTTTTGTTATTTTTGTTTTTTTCTTTTTGGCCTTCCTTCGACTTTTATTTGTTGTTAAAGTATCTGGGATTTGGCTGAGCTTGTTTGCTTTTGGGATTCATTCATTCTATGTATACGAGAAAGTCAATGTACAATGGCGCAGATCTGAAACTTTCATTTTCATAAATAAAAAAGGCAATGTGCACTGGAAGCCATAACTAGCAGTTTATGGCATAAGAGAAAATATGAAAGTATTTTTTTCTTCTTGTTTATTTAATCTCTATACAAAACCCCATTAGATATATGTGATATGGTAATTGTTATAAATACAATTTTACATAGCAATGACGCGGACTTTACATATATATATATATATATGTATATATATATGTTGGTTCAGATGTGGAGCTCAAATGTCTGATATCCAAGTTATATGTGAATGTGTCGCTATTTGCTTACTTTTCAGTTGTATATATGTCTTTGGACATAATTGTATTTGATATTTGACATTTTGTTGCTTGTTAAGTTATTTTACCCCAGTGTTCGGGGTTTTTCTTTTTGGGTTTTTCTTTTATGGGGCTGGTGGGTCAGCAGGTCGTTCACACGGCGCTTCATTCATATTGTGACGGGATGTGATTCATTTCATTTGGGACGGGCCATTGTTGAGGTGCAATGGAGAATGATTCGCTGGCTGGCTACCTGCGTCACAAGTGTTGGATATTCTTTTTTTTTTGTGGCTTATAAGTTATTTATTCGTACTTATTCTTGCTTATTTGAATTCGCCAGTGTTTATTTACAGCTGAGCATTGGGCGAAGCCTGGCGGCGGCGGCTAGTATTTGCTTTGGATACCAGACGCTTCACTTACACACTCACATAAGCACGCAAACACGCACACACACACACACACACACACACCAATTTGGACGCTTGTGGTTGTGGGTTTGGTTGAAAGGAGGTCAGTACTGGGTTGATATTGGGCATTAATTACTTTTCTTTGTGCTGAAATCTGTGAATGGGTCTTGAATACTTTTCGCTTCTATAGTCAGCTTTTAATTAATTTTTATTTATGCAGGCAAAAGGAGTTTTAACTGCGCTTTAGCAAAGTAACAAAATGCTAAATAAGTTGTAAGCTTGTAACATTCGAGTTTGGGTCATTTATCACAGATGTATTAAGGACGTGGACCCATAAATATTGCTAAGATCTTCAGTCAGATGCAAATTAATCGACTGCTAAATGTGCCAAAGACAATGGGCGGAAGAAAATCTGCTCTGATTGGTGGATGGAGCTGAAGGGCGAGTGAAGTCAACCGAACATTTTTGCTTACCGAAACACCAATTCGAATCGAAAGCACAAACAAATCGAATGCCAACGAAACGAAACTAATTGGGTGCCTCAAAATATGCAAAAGATACAGCCGCAGCAGCGGTCAGCGGACCAAGCAGGCGTGGCAGAAACCAACGAGCAAAGTAAAAAGAATTTTTGTTTTTATAGCGACCATTTGATAAATCAAATAGAAGTGGAAACAGGAAACTACCCAACTTGAAAAACACAGCTGTCATGTATGTGTGCCACAACGAGTGTGTCTGTGTGTGTGGGTGTTTGTAGTTGTGTGTGTGTGTGTATGCCCTGTGACCTTGTGAGCGTAGCGAACTGTATCCAGCAATCAGGCAGCAGAGCGAAAGCAGCAGTTCAATTATTCATCTACCCACAAATTTGTTCTTCTTTCAGTTGATTATGACGAAGCGGCATGCAACACAACTTGCCTCACGCATGTGCCACACGAACAAGGATATGTATGTATATAGGAGACTGACCAGCTGTAAATAGTCCATCTCCTTGGCCTCAAGCATTTACATTTTAAATTGCAGCAATACGATTATTTGCATGTTCCAGCTAAAGTGGCCTCAAATACGCGCTACAAATTTGTGAATAGCTGTTCTTTTTTTTTTACGTACAATTTGAATTTCGTTTACATAACCCACAGACACACAGCTTGCCACAACATCAGAGCGACAGACAGCGAGCGAGCGAGAGCGAGAGGGACATGCTTGCATTTTAGCGGCTTTTCACTTTCAGATAGCTGTTGACGGCAACAACAACATTTTCTGTGGTTGAGACTTTGCTGGCAAATGTGGATGCGAACTGAAAATGTCATAGAGCATTGTTGCAGCATTTCAAAAAATATTCATAAAAATAGCTAAAAGATGGAAATGTATAATTTTCAATGCAAATATATAAAGCGAGGAGCAAGGAAATCCAGTAAGTTGACCTGTTTTATGAATAGCACTAAAAATACAACATAAAAAGCAAAATAGTTGAGAAGGATGTAAACCACAAATTAGTTGCACTGTTTTTCTTGGTTCTCAGGCTAAAACACGTTTCACACATTGTAATTAATTATTTAAAAGTTTTCTACGTTTATTGGACAACTCAAATGCGGTTAAATTCTGATTGTTGTATATTCTTTTGGCGACCGTTTGCATGTAGCTCGAGGTTGATGTTAGTTTTCTATCTGCCACATCATTGTTACACAAAAACAAAACTGTAAACTTTAAGGTCACTCTTTATGTGACTAAGTTGAAAAGTAACATTTACTGAACTAAGCAAAAAAATGTACAAGTTTTCAAAGCAAAATCAAATCGGCATTTTCTACTCTTTGCGACTGTGACATTTGAACTTAGTACGCATGAAGAAGCCCACGTGTCGAGGCTTAACAAGCATCACGGAACCAATCACAAGAATAAGAGGCTTTTGCATGCCTTCATCCACGTCCTGACCCTAAAATTAACGGAAAAAATTGTGTGCCATTTAATGTTCTAACAAAAAAGTTACTTCGAAGTACTTATCATTTTTATGTATTTGTACATTTGTATTTACCTGAAATAAATAAAAGGCATACCAAGTAATTGTATTTTTGTGCTTTTCTGTGATTTACTTTCATTTGAAAGGTAACCCAATTTAAAAGTTAATTGTAAGCTGGGTCTACGTATATGTTTTTATGTATGTATAAAGGGTATCATGAAGTTATCCACTTGAACGAAATATCTGCAATATATGTTGAGGACATAGTTAAGCAGATAATTATATGTAATAATTAAATTGACATATGGTGTATGGGCAATAATAAAATTCCATTTGGTTATTTTAAACACACGCCATTTTCAACATTTATCCACATTCTTAATTTTTTTGTGTCAGCCCTTCTCACGCATATACACACAAAAATACTATTTATGCAGTTTTTAATTAAGTTTGTCCATTGCACATAGCACGAATTGTGTTCAACATTTTTGCCATCTCGCATAAAATACCTCGAATACATTCGTGTTTGTCCTGTATATAAAATATATCCATAATCAATTCGCGTATTTTCTATGCTAACAAAATAAAAACTTTAATCACGAAATTGGATGCTCTTTAAATTTGTTCGCTGTATGCCGTGTGCTCAACTGCGTAATATTGCGCATTCGTCGCGTTGGCATCCGTTTCCGGCTCAGCCCTTTTCCATTGCATACTTTTAAGGGCTTTCTCTGTCAACGCACAAGCTGTTGAATATTTCAGCGTTTTTACTGTTTATATGCTCAACGTGTGGACAGAATAACATGTTGTTTTCGTTGTTGTTGTCGTAAGTGCTGCTTATATAATTTGTATTATAAATATTTAGCTGACTTTGTTGGCATTCATCATTTATTTACCCGAAATAAAAGTGCAAAAGAAGTCGAAAGAATGAAACTCTTCATCAGTCACATATGTTTACAAACATGTCGTGTCATTACAGTTGCTGCTTGCTTTACCTTGGCAATTGTTTAACTTGTGTATGTTGTTTATTGTTTGTTCGTCTATGTTTACAATGCCATTTTTGTGGCATTTGTGGCCGAAAACAAACTTTGGCTATGACCACAAAATTTCCGATTGCCCAGAGCTACATTTAAATACCTTTTAAAGCGCACGGAAATTACTTGCAAAATATGCCGACAAAGCCAAGACCGTTGGAAACGATGTTGCTGACAATGCCTAAAAATAATGGCCAAAACGTGCTCTTAACGCTTTAATTGATATACAAGGTGTTGCAACCTGGGAGCCACGAAAAATATTTAGCATTCTTCACTGACAATTTATTTGGCAGTATTCGAAAAATGTTTCAAAAAATGAACAAGTAAAAATAATCATAACACACGAGTGGGTAATATATGTCTATTTTATGGGAGAATGTTTAGTGATACGACAAGACTAGGTCGCAAGGGCAACATAAGAGCAGCTGGCCCTGCTGCATGTGTCTGCCGCACTGCGTCTGACTGCCTTTCGCATGATTTGGTGTGTTTGTATTTTAAATGCAGTGGTGCAGCAGTGTGGCAATGTGGCCATGTGGCAATGTGCAGCAGACTAGCTAGACATATTTGTACTTCAAAAGCCTCTGGCTTTGACTGTGAGTGCCAGAGAGAGAGAGAGAGAGAGAGAGAGAGAGAGATATATAGAGAGAGAGAGAAACAGAAAACGAACGAGAGTATTTTGTTTTAAATGCCAACCTAACAATAGAATAGAAGCATCCTCATCAAGGACACAAACAATTGCATGCGACTGGGGCAGTCCCTGTTCTTGTTCTTATTCTAGTTGCTGCCGCTCTTATTATGTGGGCGTGTGCTGGCAAAAAAGTGCTTTCAGCACAGGAAAGTATTTTCCTCAATTGCTGTTACTGTTGTGCTGATTATTTACGCTCGTGTGTGTATGTGTGTATGTGTGTATACACGTACATGCTAGTTAGGTGAAGGGGAAGGCGCTCTTGGCACGAGTGGCTGCTTTTTTTACTGCCCCTGCCACTGCTGCTGCTGCTGCGAACTGACTGCCATGTGCGCAACCTGTGTCACATAGATCGCTTGAAGGTCTAAGAATCTAGCGTCTATCAGTCGCACACACACTCTTTGGCTTATGTGCTTTTCTTTTCTCTTCTTGCCCAAGAGGACGACCTTGAGCGGCAGCGCTGCTTAGACAGTCTGCAGCTGATTGCACTGACTCAAAGTGTGTGTAATACAAACAAGAACTTTACACGCGGACATAGAAACAGAAGCGAAACCTGCGAGAGGCAAACAGAATGCGCTGCTTCATTAGTGTTAATTGATTACATGGCCCGAAGAAGTAAGCAGCGACGACAACAAAGTTACTGCCACGACATTGACAAACGAAGCGCAAAATTGCAGACTGCCGCAAGGTTGCCAATTGGGTGGCTGCTGACAGAGTAAGAGAGAGGGTGAAAGGGAGAGCGGGAGATCGGGAGAAAGGTGTGTGGGTGGAGGTTGGGGGAGGGTTAACTTTGTTGGCAAAACTTTGACTGAGCTGCTGATGCAGTTATGCCAAGCACTAGCATGATTATCATGAAATCACGTGCACGGCACGGCGCCGACTCGATTTCGTTCAAGTCAATCACCCAAGTTGATAGACAATGACTTTGGCCTTTTCTCCGCCGAGATGGGCGGAGCTGGGCTGGCCAACCTTCGGTAGCGATTGGAATCAACTTTGGTTCCGTTGCAGGTTAAAAAAAAAAAGAAAGGAATGTCAATTGCCATTTGCATTACACATAAAATACTTTTATATTATATCTATAAAAATATGAGTGTGTCTGCCTAAAAGACCAAAAACAAAAACGAAAAGCAAGTACGCCATGTGCTCTCCGTGACGCTATTTGACTTTCGCCTGGGAGTCCTTTTGTTCTTACCGCCATGGCTGTTATGGCAGCTGTGGCAGAACGCACCCAAGTACACTCGAGTGTGTGAACTCTGGCACATTTTATGGCATTTTGATGCTTAATATGCTGCAATTTTATACTTATTTTATTTACCTACACACACCCAAATTTACTCGTGTGTGTGCAAGTGTGCTTATGAATGTCTGATTGGCATCTAAGCCCCCTCTTCCCCTTCCTTTCTCTATCTTTCACGCTATTTCTGATACGCCCTCACTTTCGAAAAGATTTCTTTAGCTCTCATTGCCCACATTCCCTCCATTAGCGGCAATTACGCATTTTTCAGAGAATGGAATTTGATTAGGTGAGCTTCGCCCGAATGAATACCTAAATCTCTTATTGAGCCCTGTTAATGTTTAAGCGAAGCCTCTTTAAAGCCAAAAGCCACTCGCTCTTGGGGTATTTCTGTGCACTCAGATAGCAACACATTGAGCACATTATCGACTTATGGTACTTATGTACATTCCAATTTATACAGATGTACATACATATGTTTATGATTATATTGACGACTGTTTCGTTTTTATTGCATGGCCGAATAAGCACACCCCACACAATTTGTCCATAAATAAGAAATTTAATAAGCCAAAAAAGTAGACAGAAAAAAATATATGGAAAATATTAAATATAGAATAAGTAAGTTGAATGACATTTTTATAGGCAAATAAACTGGTATCTACATCAGCAAAACATTATTTAATTAAGAAGAAGTGATTTAAGCTGTTAAATGTTTTGTATGGCTTTGTAAACACATACGAAAGTTTAAAATTAATGAATTCAATTCTAGTCTATATATATATTTAAATTTAGCATCTATTCAATTAAATCCATTTTGTTGCTTATTTCGCTTAAACTCCCTGTTTGCTTGCCATTTAAAACCAACAAATTAAAGTCACGTTTCAAATCAGCTGGCTGAGTACTTAATGCGCTTAGCTGAAGCTACCTGAGTAGTTATTAAACTAACCGAACAACGTCGCATGCATTCTAAAACTTGAGATGCTGTTCTAGTATTAGTTTACAATGCGACAGGTAGGGTTTCATCATAATTCTGTCAACTATTGAGGTTGCATACGCTTTGTTAAATTTTACCGCTTTAACCAAGACTTTAAGGGGATTTGTATCATGCCCAAGCTATATTTTTAGAGAATACCGTTCGATATTGTTTAGCCAACTTAAAGTTGGCCACGTGAATTGCACTTTGAGTAAATTTAATAAATAAATAATACAATTGTGGTGAAATCTATCCGGATACACGTCTGAACATAATCTAATTTCGTATCTATTGTCCAGGCGAAGAAGCAATTTCAAGTTTCGATAAATGGCATTCGGCATTCTGTGTCCTGTAACTACCCTTTTCACGGCCGTGATACAATATTTAGGGCACAAATATGAAATTCCACATTGAATGCTCTTATATGGCGCTCAATTTAACTTTTATTGGTGCCGCATATAGTATAAATATATATATATAATGCGATCCGGTCTCGGATTGTCAGCAAAGGTCATGCCTAACTTAATACACCCCCCACCGCCCCTCTCCACATCCAACGATGCCGTCCCTTCAGAACCGTTTGTGAGGACCTTGTAAGGTCTGGCAAGCATTTTGAACACAGACAGAGCAGCATTTTGTGGAAAATGCTCACAAAAAAAATTACATATTTGTTATTTGGCTGGCAGTCGACGGCAACGCCAACGGCACCGGCAACGAGCTAAAGAAAAATCACGATATTCAAGCTTGAATAGAAACAATACACGTACAAATACATCAACAGCAACCCGCTGGGCTGATGGCTTTTGTCTGATATTCGATTTGCGGTCTCCGTTGCCAGTTACCAAACAATGCAATCCGAGAAATTGAGACGTGAGCCAGCTCTAAAGAAACGTGCAAAATAAACATACACACGCTCGCCCAAAAAATATGAGTGTGTGAGTAATCATCGGCTTGTACAACTAAAGTGATTAAATTCATATTGGGAAAATGTGGAGAAGACATAGAGATGGCCAAAAAGGCGCCACAAGAGGACCAACAATAGACCCGAGCGACCGTTAAGAAACAGCGCACGCAGCGCGTTGTAAAATGTCCGCTGCACACGCGCCACACAATCCGTGTATTAGCTCTCTTGCTATGTGTGTGTGTGTGTGTGTGTGTATATGTGTTAAGGGTTGGCGTGTAAGAGCACCCGCTGCTTTGGCCACGCATCATAACATGTCAATATACTTTAAGTCCCAACGCCATTAAAGTCAAATGCTCCATGGGGAATTTTCAAGGTAATGGCTGCTGAGGTGGCCATGCGAACGAAGAAACAGGAGCCAACCCCTCAACTATTCATTCCCATCTATACCCTATAAAGCTGCATATTTTTTTTAGGATATTTGCTAAAAATTACTTTGCTGTGATAGTAAAAATTCGATAAACGTAAAGAAATTGTTGCAGTAAAAACCCTCAAACGGACATAAATTAAATTTGTGCCAGAATCAAGGTTGATTAAAGAGCTGTCGACGGAGAAGAATGGGGCACAATAGATCTAACTATGTTGCAGTGTACATTAATAATAATAATAAAAATAGTTCTGAAAACCAAATAGCACACAAATAACAATATTAATTATTGTTTAACCAGAATACCAAATGACGTTAAAATTCCATTGTTTTCTATACCTTTCTTTATTCCCGATCTACGTAACATACAACCTTATGTATGAGATGTTGCCAACATTTTTGTGTATTTTCTAATCTGCCAATAGGGTATCTTGGTATTCTACACTATTAAACTGCCAACGGGCCATTACGTATTTTGTTTTGAATTTGGGCGAGAGCACATAATGGCAGCTGTAGCAGCAGCAGCAGCAGCCAGAGGAGAGACAACGTGAACAAAAGTGTGAAAAAGAAGGACGAGCGAATGTTGAAAATCAAATTTGCCAGAGACTCCTCACTTAGCGATGAATCCTGGCTTCAGGAAGCGCAGGCAGCTGCCAGACATGCCATTATTTGATGGTATATTAACGCAGCTGTTTGTATTTACATGCAGGTGAGCGACATTTGTTTATATTTGTATTTGTATACGTATTTGCAATTGTATTTGTATTCAATCAGCGTCAAACGTGGTGCCAAAAAGCAAAAAGGAAACAACAAAACAAAAATAAAAATAAGAAAAAACGGTCCAAGGTTTCAACAACAAAAGTCAAAAGCTGAGCAGCGTTTGTAAAATGTAGAGGCAAATCAAATAAAATAAAATAAAATAAAATAATGACAGTGGCTGCTAGTGATTGCAGCTGTATGTGTGCGTCTGTGTGTGTAGATGTGGGTGTGGGTGTGGATTTGGATGTGTGAATGAATGTGCTGTCAGCCGTCATTTGAGTTGCCATTTGCCAATGTAGCAAGGTACGAGGCACGCTTTCAATTTGATGGTGTTGATGGCTTGCCGAAAATACTTATGACATCGAAATAGCAACAACAACAAAACGTATGTGAACACACATACACAGCCTATATTTGAGTTAACGAACTCAATTTCTGTTGACTGACAACTATAAGTGCTAATGAGTGCTATTTTGACTATTGGTGTAGCGCTCAATATCATTACGATGCCATCAACAGTACCAGCATATAACTATGGAGAGATGTGCTATGCAACTAACCAGCTGTCATATCGCCAGCAATAATGATGAAAATAAATAACTGTCTGTTAGGCTAAGGGTTGGTGCCACATGTCCCAAACCTTGTCGTCGTTGGCCAGGACGCCTCGTCCTTCAATGGGCTAAAACCTACTAGCTACAAACGCTCCATTTGCTCGTTAAGTTCATCGCCGTGGCCGTAATGATGCTATAATTAGATAAGCACAACGGCGGCAGTCAGTCAGTACGTCAGTTGGGCAGTCATGCAGTCAGCCAGTCAGCCAGTCAGTCAGTGAGTGTGTCAAGCAGGCAACAGGGAGATCTCTGGTAACTGTTTAGACAGGCCAGGTTAGCGTCGTTGTGTATCTTGTAGGATAAAGTTTGTATTTTTAGCCATAGCCTCATCAGCCGGCAGCGCATAAGCAACAAAGGCATCCAGCAGATGTGTCTAGCGTTTGACTAACCAAATTCCAACTGACAGCCATTGGTTTGCCCAGGCAAATGGACACCCACGGAGATAGACATTGGCCTAACGAACCGCCCTTTGTTTAGCATTGTATTCGGCAGAGTTTGTTTATCAGTCAGCTATTCTTCAGTCAGTTCACGTGTCTATTTGAGCGACAGTTAGCAGTTAGCAGTCAGCAGTTAGCAGTCAACAGTTCGCATGCATTACGAATGCAAAGAGAAATGTCGCAGCGAGGCAACAGTGCGTATGCGATATGTGAAATGAGCCTTGACTTACACGTGTGTGCACTTTGACTCTGTCATGGGGCTTGACTGTCAGTTGCGTACCGAAAATGAATATGACTTGATTAATAAATAATCGAAATAATAAGATTTAACTATTTATTGTTGGTTGGCAAGTGCGCCAAAAATATACTATTACTATTTTTTTTTTAAATTTGTTTACATATTTGTTAATTTACTACACGTAAAGAGTTATTAGCGAGAAGAACTGCATATCTTTGCCCATATGTGGAATTAAAATCGAATGTTCAGAATTTAATTCAAATCGATATAACCGCCTCCTTTTTGTTTGCCCAACTACAGGAAACGTCTGCGACTCCCTCGATATGTTCTTGATCAGCACTAAATCTGAATTTTCAGAATTATATGCGCAGAACTACCTCAGCACAAAAGCAATATTCATGAAACTTGGTATGCATCTATATTTTTGCTGAAGAAAGTGCATTGGTCGAAGATAGCCAGATCGGACTACTATATAATATAACTGTCACAACAGCAATCAGCCGACAGAAGTATTTAAACCAATATATAAGTCAAACTGCAAACAAAAATTTAGTTGCCAGCACATTAGCTTTGGTCTACACGTGTACTTAATCTTTGGCTTGGCTAAGATTAACTTTCTTTATTGATTTAGCTGTTTTAAATGTAATTCGGATACTGCAAACAAATCCAACAATGCGCGTATTCTTTGTCCCAGAGTAACTTTGCTAACTTTGTCATATTTTGCACTCGACTCGCATATCAATCAAGCCAGATGGGGACCCATGTTGCTGCAGTGCACAGTTATCAAAGCTAATTCCGTTAGGACGCTTCTAATTGACTCTGGCCTTTGCAGTGAGCAGAGCACTCTGTAGGTAAGTCCCCCGGATCGACAGCTTTAAGTATATATTGCTGTTTTGCTGCTAATAGTCTTGTTAGAACGCTTCCCAAGGCGTGTTGTGGCCAATTAAAAACCGAGCAACAGGATAGAGAGTGAAGTAACTCAATACCAAATATAACGTGCATCAAATCAGTTTCTCGTGTCGACGCAGACAACTTGGTCTGCTCGGCTCGTCAGGGGATGACTGGCAATTCCATCAATCAGGCAATCAGGCAATCGCTTAATTAACGACTCGAATGCCAACAATTGGCAGAAACAACTTAAACAAGCCTCGGCAAACTCGCCAACTTTTTCGATTTCGCTTTTTACTTGTTATTTTTTTTTCTTTGTTTTTTTTTTTTGGCAATTGTTTGCGTTAACTGAAAAAGTTATTAGGCCAAACAGCAGTGACTAGGCAATAAGTTCAATATCGTACAACGATTTAAATTCATTTAATTAAATGCTTTTGGAGGAAAAGCGTTTTGTCCAATATTGCATACACAAACTTTTCAACGCTGCACCAAATTGGGACAATCAAAATATTATTGCACATAATTCAACTTAAAGTTTCCATAGTAAACACGTCCGATTTGGGTCGAATATGTCCTCAGGTTGTTTTAGCCAATTTGATATTCGATGCGGGCAAGTGCGCAGACAGGTGGGCGTCCAGGGTTTTGACCACATATTTTCCAAACAGTTGTTGTAATTGTGTGTGTTTGTGTGTTTCGTAATTTGTCGAAAACTATTGGCTTTGTTCCGATTCACAACTTCCTTCTGGCCTTTTGTTAAAATTACAATTATTACAGGTATAATTTGGCAGAGAGCCCGGGAGAAAGAGAGTTGGAGAAAGAGACGGAGAGAGAGAGAGTGCTGCTTGTGTGCACAATAAATCGAACAGAAGTACGTGACACTTGTCAGTTTAATTAAAATAAAATGCGCTAATTAATAATTCTCAGACACGCACTTGCTGGCAGATAAAATCATGTTTCGAGCACACTTCGGTCCACAACCATATCGACATTGAGTGCGCAAAAGTTTCTATTTATAAATGTCACCGCATTCGAGACACTTCTAAAAGTTTGATATTGTGCGAATACATTTCGTAGTTGATGGTAGGGATTTGCATAAACATAGTAGCCTATTTTTATGAGTATTAAATTTTCGAAATTTATGAGTGGAGTGAGTTGAATTGTTAATAAAACAATACTTTTTTTCTATATTTGTTGGAAGGGTGCAGACTTCTCAGTCTTCTTTTGCTTGAAGTAGTTTAAAAGCCACTTTTATTTTAAGCGATAGTTCAATGCATAAACAATATAACAAGAGCAGCTTGTTAGACTCGCGATTCGCATTGATTCTGGTCTTTAAAATTGAATAGACTGTAATGAAGTTGAATAACTTCAAAGGAAATTTGCGTAAACATACCTTAATTATGATATTTCGTTTGAAAATTGAGAAGTGCTTACATTTGAGTTGTTGTTTTTAGATTTATGACCCACATATACTTGCGTACCATGTTGGCACCAAGCAAAATTCCACAAATCTATTTTTGCTGATTGAAATGTACTTTTTTATTTTATTTTTAAACTCACACTCAAGGATATAAGCGCTATGCTATTTTTAGGCAACGACCATAAAATAAATTAACTGGCAGCCATAAGTAGGCAGGCCTAAAACTGTCGACGCAGGCAAGTTGGCCGATAGACAGACATACTTGTGGGCCATTGAAAGCATGGGCAGGCTATTAAAATGTATGCGTGAATATGTCGAAAAACAACAACAGCAGAAACAAAGCAAAGCCACTCGAAGACAAACTGTCGCGGCGGCAACAAGCAAAAGGACACTGGTATTCAACAAAATTGAATATGTTAATGCTGTCGACACTGAAATGAACTGGACAGGTGACACACAGTGACGACTCGATGAAGTTGCCACATCTGCTGGTTTGCCTCCGGAGTCCCTTATTAGCAGCAACATGTCGCCAAACTTGAGGGACAAACTAGACAAATTCTCAGACAGAAATAGATATCAAGAAAAGTATATCGAAAAAAGTCATTGATCCGCAAAAACCCTTTTGCCAACGAACGGGCAAAACTCATTTGTTAAATGCTTACACGTTTGTAAATCGGATTTTAGGCCCAAAGGGGACTTTTGAGAGCAACAAATTGCTTTATAACTCCATCATATTTCATAAGCACAACAATGCCAGCGTTAAATATTAAGACGAAAACAAAAACTTTGTACAATTAAAAGCCTTTAGGCCGCCAGACACGAACATATAAATCCTTACCAAGATTTGCAGCGTGGCTGGTGTCGAGACCCGGACTAATGCCTTCAAGTTGTAAAACACTTAGCGGTGATTTTTTTGTTTTTTGTTGTATATATTTTATTATTATTTTTTTTTTTGGTATTCTTGTTCAGCTTGAGAGGACACACACAGAGAAATACACAAGCTGGAGCGGCAGAGGGCAAACCACAGAAAATTCGCGCCGTGCAAACTTTTGCGTGCCAAAATATTGTTTGGAGATAATTTAAAGCAATTTGGTTGCAAATTTGATACGTTCTGGGTTGAGATGGTGGTAGCAGAGGTCGAGTTAGTTAGTGTAGTTGGTGCCTAGTAGTGGCGCGCACAGGTGGACGTGTCCCGCTACCAAAAATGTTAGCAATTTGGCCAGAAGATGGGCCCGCCAGGCTGCTGCCAAGCGCGCGCACAACCGACAGAAGCAAAGGACAACGCACGACTGCGGCGCACGAACGAAGTCGAGAATGTCGACGACAGACGAGCTCTAGAAAAGCCGAACACCCAACACCAAAAACAGTAACAGCAGCAACAGCAACAGCAGCAGCCGTTGTTGCCTTATGGCCCATTGGCATTAGTTGAAAGTAAGTAAAAATATGAAAAGAAGTAACGAAAATAGCAGCAGCTGATGGCTGCGAAGTCGACAGTGACGACGACGGTGACTGCGGCGACAGCGACAAATAAATCGCTAGTAGATTATTCGTGCTGCCAGCCCTTACTGCCGCTGCTGCTGTTGCTCCTTCTCCTACCGCATCTCGCCCACTGGCCGCCCACTCCTTTTTTTAAGCGCGCCCGTGTGTATGCTACAAAAAAAATTGACAGCCACAGCAAATGGGACATATTTGTTGTTATTGCTGTTGCTGTTGTTGTGTGAAGGCCTCGTTTTGGATAAGTAATTTTCGTTGTTTCTATTTAATTTATGACTCGTGTTTTTCTTGTATTTTTCTTCTCTTTCGCTGTTTGTGTGTGTTTTACTTGCCTTTTATTAATTTGTTTATTTGCGCGACGCGATGCTCATTTGCCCAGCCCATTGACAGTCTGTTTGCTTTTTAAACGTTGTTCTTTATGGTCTTTCAATACAAGCTCACCGCTTTCACAGACACTCACACGTATACACACACACACACAGACAGACACACAGACATACAAATTTCGATAGACAGTTTTATGCAGTGCGGCACGCATCCTAACCTATTCACCCATATACGTGTGTAATTTTATATGCATGTGCGTGTGCGTGACTGTGTGTGCGTGACTGTGTGTGCGTGTGTGTGTGCGTGTGTGTGCGTGTGTGTGTGTGTGTGCTTGTGTGCGGTTTCCTGTTGCTTTGGTCAAATTTCTGTGGGAAACTCTTTGCGCGTGCTGTGTTCGGGTGCACTGCACAAAATGTTGACGCTTTTGTAAATCCATTTTGACTCTTATATATTTTGATAAATTTGTTGTTAAGAATGTGGACTTTGTAAAGGTTTTTATTTATTGGTATTTGTGTCTGTTTATACAGATTTGTATTTGTTTCATATACTTTTAAATGTTGAATCTGAATTCAACATTTTTATAAATGAGCTATCAATTCAAAAAGCCTTAAGCTCCAAAACAAATATAGAAAATGAAATTTATAAATAAGGTTACTTAGAATCAATTTTAGTAGTTCTCAAAACCTGATACATTTTTATGTATTTATTTAAATTTGCATGCAAAATTATTGTATTATCTTATTTATTGATAATTTGTAAGTAACTCAAGGCAAGAATTCTCCATTCGAAACGCCTCCACTGAAGCCAAGTCCAAGTCATTACTACGTCATAACTATGTCCCGAATGAGCTACTAATACTTTCCAGCTTGCTATCCACATCAATACTTTGGCAGGCTAAGTAAACTTTTGGCTGCTGCCAGTGTTGCCGAGCCAAAGTTGTTTGGCTGCATTGGTACTTTTCTCGTTTGTTTTTACTCTCATTTAATGAAGTTCACCAAACTCCATCAATTCGTTCATAGTCATTTTGCCTGGCCATCATTACACCGTGGTCAGCCTCACAAAGCTTTTTGTTTTGTTGCCACTTTTGCGGCACTAAAAATATAATGCTTGCCGCTTGTTGCTCACTTGAGCCAAAAAGCATTCTGGGTTAAAAGCCCATACGAAAAAACGTTGTACAACGAGCACAAGCCGCATAAAGATTATGCAGTACGTAGTATTTTGATTTACGGCTGCGAGCTACTTAATAGACCACAAAAGCTACACAAAACTCCATAAAGAAAACCAACAAAGAGAGGGAGAGGGAGAGGCCAAACCAACCAGCAAATGGCCACAAATGACACGTTTGGTGTTAAATGGAGGTCGCCCGTTTGGGTGTGTATGTATGTGTGTGTGTGTATGTGTGTGTGAATGTCACAGTTACGGCTAAATTGTTTGTACAACATGCATGTACAGCAAACATAAATCCCATCCAGGCAACAGCAACAACCACAACAACCAGATGACGATGATGAAGTTAACTAAACGTGCGACGCCGAGCGAGACAAGCAGCGTCGCCCACACCACTCGCACACCCGGCAGCAGCGTAATTAAAGTCACTACTACTTACATATGTATGTATGCGTATGCATGTGTGTGTGTGTGTGTGCATGTGCGTGACGCCTGCGCCAAAGTCGGCTGTAAGTTAACCGATGCCTTTATCTGTGTTCCTACAGCTTATTAGCGCATTGTAATTGTAACCAATGGTTACAATATGCGCAGAAATATACACATACACACACACACAAATACACATACATACATACGTACGTAGAAATGTGCAAACGTTTACTGTTAATTGAATTTGCCATATCCACAAGCAATCACACACATGTTGCTGCATCACTTATGCATGTGCGTGCGTGTGTTTATATTTAGTCGTGTATTTTTATTACTGCGGATGAGTATTTTAATTTTGTTATGAAATAGTAATAATATAATATTTTGTATTTTATATTTATTTTCAGAATTGAGAGCAGTTTGACCCCAAAGTCAGCAAAGGCTGACTAAGTCAGATGTTATTTATTGTCTTTATTTGCTTAATGTTTTATGTGGCTGCCAACATCATCAGTTGTGGCTATGTACACATATACATATGTATAAGCATACATTCGTACTGCATTTGTTTCCGAGACAATTTGTCTCGACTTGACAGATGCGGATTTTATAGAACAGAATCCTCTCATGTTGCTGGAAAATAACATCAGCACAATGCACTACCGGTAACGTCGTATATTCTCTCTCTTTCGCTCTCTTTTTCTGTTTCCGTTAGAACTAAAGATAAAAGCAAATTGGCTACAAGCATGGCATGTACCGTCGCCTGTCCGCTTGTAACAAAGGAGAAAAGAGAATGGTTAGTGTGTGTCGAACGAAAAGCTTTTTAGTAGCAGCTGCTGTGACAACAGTCGTTGCTCAATGGTTTGTGTCAATGAAAATTAGCGAGTAATCCGAATTCTAAAGCTCTTTCGCATTCATCGCTAAGCATGTATTCTGATTCCTTTTTCCAATCTAACTATTAAAAGTTGCTTCTAGGCTTGTCTTTTTTTTGCATACAAAACTATTTTAATTATATTATTTTAACACTATACAAGTGCTGTCCATTATCAAGAAAGCATGTATGCTATTTCTTATGTTAATTTACAAATATAGAAAAAATATACATATTCAATTCATACACAATTTAATCACATTATGTGGAAATTTGTAGATATATTCTAAATAACTTGTATTGTCTAAGTTGACGTCACAAAATTAGAAATCTTTCTTTATTTCATGCAAAAATCTACAAACTCTACAAATCGTACAATATGAGTTAGAAGCACCTTAACATTAACATATCAGAATACAATAACAGTGCCTTTTGAGTAAAGCAATAATTATTCTTTTTATGTGCCTTGAACATATCGATACATGGCATAAGCTCGTGCACAATTTAAATAAGTCGTTTGGCGCATTGCAAGATTTACAAGATAACAGTATCACTTTTTAATTAATTCATTGTGAATTATTGTATTCGCTGATATTTCGCAAAGCGCACATACACACTCATTTGCATTTTCATTCTCGCAACCGTTAAGTCCACCATATTTTTTTTTATCGCTCCGTCTTCGCCGCGTGTTTTGTATTTTTGCTGTTGCGTATTCTGAATTAAGATCAGTCATGAATCAAGATAATGAAAAAAAGTGCATATTATGCGGCATTGTATGCACACTGGTGTGCCAACGTTGCGGGGAATCTTATTGTAACGAAGTTTGCCAGCGCAAGGATTGGCAACGACACAAATACGTTTGCACCATCATGCCGTAAGTAGGAACGAGAAAGTAGAGTTGCTGATTTGTACGTATGTATGTGTGTATATATGT
Source organism: Drosophila basisetae (assembly GCA_035041595.1). Lineage (NCBI taxonomy): Eukaryota > Metazoa > Arthropoda > Insecta > Diptera > Drosophilidae > Drosophila > Drosophila basisetae. The sequence continues at coordinate 7,961,110 of JAWNLB010000070.1, forward strand.
ATCAATGAAAGTGAGTAGGACAAAATTACATAAGCATACATGTACTCACAACATATACTTTTTAGTTTTCTATGTAATTACGATCACTATTTTAATGACATTCCATTTCAGACCACTTGTCTCCTCCAAGTCTATGAAACCGATGGCAGCTGCTGTTGGGAATCGCGCTACAAGGAAATTGGATGCTGCTGCTCCAAATGCCAATCTGAATCAGATGACGGGAATTGAGTCCATGGTGCAGGATCTATCGTTGGGCAAATTGAGCGTAGAGTGGCGGTGTACTCTAAAGCCGCCGGCGAACGAGTTCTTCGAGTGTCGTGTGACCCACATCGAGGCGGAGGGTCCCATCTGGGTGGTGCAAGTCGCCAATACGGATAACTTGGAGCGCTTGGCCGACATCATTGCACACGAAATGCAGCACAAGCAACCGTGTAACTTTGAGATGCTAAGTGTGGATGATTTAGTTGGAGCTGCGGTGAACAATAAAATGTTTCGGGGCGAGGTGCGTGCTCTGATTAGTGCCTCGGGAGCCGAGGCCGCCGACGTGCGTCTCATTGACTTCGGGTCAATTGTTCGCTGCGATGCGAGTGATATTTATGGGGCTGTGCAGAGCATGGCCGAATTCAAACGATTCGCTTTTCGAGCCAAGCTGCCGACGAATACGGGCGTGCAGCTGAATAAGAATCTGTCTTTGCGACTGCTGGGCAGTCAGACAGACGATGGCATCGAGCATGTGCAGCTGAAACCCAAGATGACAATTCCCATTAATTTGCCGTTGCAAATGCTGGCCGTCAATCCGGAGGTGAGCGTTGTTAGGATCCTTCAACACGATGACAGCCGCGAGGAGCCGCAAGTGGCGCTCTTGCAGATCAAGGTGATGAGCAATCTCAACGATGACTTGAACGCATGTCTCATTGATAAGCCGGTTGAACCGTTCACTGGACGCTTGCCGCAGGAGACTCGCATATTCTTTTTGGCGGCTCGCACCCAACGCGGATTTCGCCGGGCTCTGTTGCTCGACTTTATTGAGCAGCCGTCGCTTTATTTGGTCTACGAAATGGACGAGGGTCGCATCTCAATAACCAACGAGGTGCGTCGCATTCCCAGCGAGCTGCTCGGGCATTCGCTACGCGTGTTTGCCGTCACTCTCGCAGATGCCGGCAATCTCAGGCAGCAACTGACCCAATGTGCATCATCCGATCTCTGCATCAAGTTCCAAACGGAGAGCCTGCAGGGCGTTGAGAAGGACAAGATTAGTGCAGCGCAGGCAACGTTGCTGCTGGCCAACAACAAAGAGCCCCTTTGCGCTGTTCGCGTCAACAGCTTCCTAGGCCATGTGGGCGAACTGAGTTTGAAGTTCTGGCGCGAACCCATTGAGCACGGCAGCTTGGTGTACATTGCGCATGTCGCCAGCTTTGTCGAGGTCTACATCAGCTCTGTGAACACCAAGCAGTATCAGCAGATCTTCCAGAGATTGGATTACAAATGTCTGCCCTTTAAAGACGCCAGCGATATTTCTATCGGCAGCATTGTGCTGGTTGTGAGTCCCAATCAGGGCAACTACCGTGGCGAGGCAAGTGATAAAATATATACGAGGAGTGTTCAAAAAGTATCGCGAATTTTGTGTTTTTTTCAGATATTATTTATTTATTCATGAATATCTATTTTGTCCCCTTCAAAGTAATCCCCATGAGATATAATACACTTGTGCCAACGGTTTTTCCAATCTTCGAAGCACTTCAAAAAATCATTTTTTTTATCTTATTCAGCTCCTCCTTCGATCCCGTCTTTATCTCGTCAAGCGTAGCGTAACGTCGTCCTTTCATGGGCCTCTTCAGTTTAGGGAACAAGAAAAAGTCACAGTGGGCCAGATCTGGGGAATACGGTGGCTGCGGCATCATTAGTGTGTTGTTTTTGGCCAAAAAGTCGCGCACAAGCAACGATGTGTGAGCAGGGGCGTTATCGTGGTGCAAAAGCCAATTTTTGTTCTTCCACAAATCCGGGCGTTTCTGGCGGATTGCTTCGCGCAAATTGCGCATAACTTGCAGGTAATATTCCTTATTGACCGTTCTACCCTGTGGCAAGAACTCATGATGCACCACGCCCCTGCAATCGAAGAAAACTGTCAGCAAAACTTTCACATTCGACCGAACTTGGCGCGCTTTTTTCGGTCTTGGTTCGTGCAGCAGCTTCCATTGAGATGATTGAGCTTTGGTTTCCACGTCGTAACCATAAGCCCACGATTCGTCACCAGTTATGACCCTCTGCAGCAAATTTGGGTCGTCGCGGACAGAGTCCAACATCTCATTAGCAATGTTCATGCGATGCTGTTTTTGGTCGCAATTGAGCAATTTTGGTACGAATTTCGCGGCGACCCGTCTCATGCCCAAATCATTGATAAAAATCGAATGGCATGAGCCAATCGATATGTCTAGCTCCTCAGCAACTTCTCTAACGGTGATTCGACGATTGGCCAATACCATTTTCTCCACTCCATTAATTTTTTCGTCTGTTGTTGAAGTGCTCGGGCGTCCGTCACGCTCTTCGTCGTTCACATCTTCTCGGCCTTCTGAGAACATTTTGTACCACCGATAAACGTTGCTTCGGTCCAAGGTAGCTTCTCCGTATGCCACAATCAACATTCGGAATGCATCCGCGCACTTAATTTCGTTTTTCACACAAAATTTGATACAGGTTCTTTGATCCATTTTTTTGAATAGGTAAAAATCGAAGACGATCCAAAACACGTGCAAGCAAAGCAGCTGTCAACAATTAAGTGAACATTCAAAATGGCCGAGCTTGTCGGCATAAGTGAGAGACATGAGTACCAACATAACGCTACAAAAAAATCGAAATTCGATTATACGTAACCCGCGAAAATTCAAAATTCGCGATACTTTTTGAACACATCTCGTATATTCAAGTTTGATTCTTGTTTCTTTAATTGAATTCTTCTTTCTTATTTAACTGTCTCTCTTTGATTATGGCTTAAGCTAATTGTAAACTAAAAAATGCAAATATTTACGCTTTTTTAGAAATATCTAATCTAATCTTAAGTCTTAACTTAAGTACCATTTACGGCAGTCTATTATAACTCTTTATTGTTCTCCACAGGTCACTGCTGTAAAAAATAATACATTTAGCGTTGTCAACATCGACACTGGCTGCGCACAGGATGTGCCGGAGAAATGGCTGCGTATGCCTTGCCGCTTTGTGGAGAACTTGCCGGTTAGTCTGTGCCGTGCCAGAATCAGTACCATATGCAATCTACCCTTGTGTGCTGTGCCGGAAAATTCGGCAGGTCTGCAGCTGCTGATGAAACTGTGCCAGCGGCAGTCAGAGATGAAGGTGGAGTTCATGGACTCGGAAAGCAGCATTATTGATTTGCTCGACTTTTCGGTTGAGCCCCAATCGCTGATGACCCGCATGCTGCCGTTGATCTTTACGCCCGCTCCCGTGGAGCAACAGTCGACTCAGAACGTGGATGCATCAGCCCGTGTGATAAAAACAGGAGCAATTCAGGCGTTTCGAAAGGTGGAATCCATGCCACATGATGAATTTCCTCCGCTACCACTATCACCGCCCAATACACCGATTCAGAAAGGAGCGATGATCGCTGGTGCGCATATTGAGCGATATTATTTTAGCGATATAGAGCGACATCCGATACCGTTGGGCGAGAAAATGCAAATTATTGTCCTGAATGCGATTGATGTGCACAAAACTGGTTACATTACGGCATGCTTCTTCTCCAACGAGAAGGTCGCCGAGCATTTCCAGGACTTGCTCAATAAGGTGTCCACTATTGGTAATACACAGGACAAGCTGACATCATCGCGATATATGCCGGAGTAAGTTCCCATCTATATGTCATATGTATATATATATCAATCGTTTGACTCTAAACTTATCCTATCTTTCATCAGCGTTGACGAAATGTGCCTGTGTCTCTATGCGGAGGACAACACCTGGTACCGTGGTGTTTGCCAGCGAGTTACGGGTCAGAAAGCTTGTATTATGTACTGTGACTTTGGCAACTCGGAAATAGTGCCGCTCGATCGGATCAAACCGATTCCGGAGAACCTTTTGCAGGGAATTTATGCCACCAAGTGTTTTATCGATGGTGAGATTATTAAACAGATCTTTGTAAAAATTGTAATTGAAAATGCGTTGTTTCTAGGCTTCGATAAAGACAAAAATTTCTTGATTTTGGAGGAATATCTTGCAGTGAAAAATAAAATACTGTGTGATGTGCTCGATGGACCAGAGCTCAATACGCGTCGGATTTACATTCCCAATTTGGCCAAGATTTTGTCACGTTAACCAATTTAATTTTTGAAATACTTGAAAATATTCATTCTGATGACAAAATGGATAGCGTCCCTTTTTTTTTAAATGTTAATCCAAGGCTAATATTATCTCGCATTCCTTTCAAAAATACTTTGAATAAATTACATTTTTATTTAATCTGTTTTTGAATGCTTATTTTTCTTTTGTCGGTTGGAAAATATGGTCACCCTACGTCTTTGCAGCTCGCTGAATAAGAGAGTCGATACACTCACCATTGATATCAAAATGGTTGTTGCATTGGCTAAACTACATTCAGCAAAAACAATTTAGATATCGCAAGGACGAGCCCTGCCGCCTTAAACACTTGAAAATTTCAATGCAGGTCGATTATGGTGTCATCTAAGAGCAAGTAAGAGAAAGAAGTCTCTTTAAATCCATTCAATTTGATCATATCAATGATATAAATTAACCGTATTTGTAAGTGATTTATGTTTATACAACATACATTTTGAGATCATGGATCCTTTTTCTACACAGTCACAGATACAACAGCAATAATACAAAATAGTAACAACATTCAGTTCTCCCTAAAGTTGCTGAGGAGCTCCTTAACAACTGACAAATCTCGCACGGCAATCAAACCGTTCGCATTACGCTTCCATTCGGTCCCGCAATCCTTTGAATCTGTGTCGGGGTCCTTGTATTTTAGCGGGACAGGCAGTTGTTGTTTGATGCTGGCAGCATAATCGAAGATATCGCCGCCCAAAGCACGCAAAATCGCTTGGGGAGCGCAAGTGTCCCACCTGAATGTGGAGCCTCTGCTGAGTAAATAGATTTCCGCATCATTGGAGATGACTTTCAGTGCTTTGTAGCCAGCACCGGCCGCCACGACCAGATCATAATCCAAGTCGACAAGGCGCTGAACAATGTCGCTCTTCTCCGAGCCGGAGACAATTCCAATTTTGTCCTGACCATCGCTGGCATCAAAGCTGCAGTTGTGGGCCTGCAACATAGGCAAACAGACGCCCCAATACAGCGAGGAGCTGTAGTCGTGCTCGCCCAGCTTATAGCCAAAGGGCTGCAGCACAACTCCGATTACGGGCACGCCCGAGTCGCGCTCGTAGACGCCAATTAGCACGGTGACACAGTCCAGGCCCGCTGCGGCGATGTCCGGTTTGTCGCTGAGAATGCTTATGCCAGAGATGTACTCGGCAGTGGCATCTGCAATAACAACATTCAATATTTCTGTAGATAAATACAAAAGGAGCACCCACCAATGGGGTCAATCCAGATGCCTAAATTGCTGTAATCGAGCTGCTCGCATAGCTCCGGAATGCCGGTGAGTTTCGTGTCTATGCTGACCCGCATATGGACCTCGGCAGCCAGCGCCTCAGCTGCCGTTTTCTGACCGTCGAGCACCGATTCCAGGCACTCGGCCGTTTCGGCTTCTGTGACGCCGATGGCTATCGTAATTTGGTGTCCCAATTTGTTGGTGAAATGCGTCGATTCTTCGCCAAGTATTGAGTTGCGCATAGCGGGAAACATTTGGCCCACCTCGTGCTTGACCGTCTCCTGGATGAGCACATCGGCCAGCGTCTTGAAATCATGCTCAAATCTTTGGTTGGCCTCGGATCCCGTCTTCTCTTGGACGAGCAGCGCCAGCAGCTCTTCGTTGGAGCGGCAAACGCGTGCGATGTTTGCTGCTTTTTCGCCACAATTGATGAGAACTCGCAGCAAATTGATGTTCTCAGACATTTTGTTTTTCTTTTATGGCATCGTTTAAATTAATTTAGCATCGCTTTTAAGGCTTCCTTCATAGACCAGGTCGATAACTAAAATCTCACAATAATCGCCTATCACCAAACCGCCACACGCATCAAAAACGTATCGATGTTGTGGCGATAGCTGCTCACGACAGTTGTGGTGGTGCCAACTTGATGCAAAAAAAATGTAAATGCTTAGCGGCACATTTCAATTTGGATTTGTATTTACGTCTGATCTGAAAAATATTTAAATATATTGAGAAAAATTTGATTGAAATTAAATAGGTTAGATATTAGTATTTTATAATTTATAATTAGTTATTTTCAAAATTTCATTTTGCACAAGTATCATTTTATGTAGCATTATAAAATTATGCAAGCACTTTTAAAATTTCACAGCTTCATTGAACCAATATTAATTGGCAATTATAAATTATGCACTCACCGCCCCATTTAGCGTATGCCGACCAATTTATAAATCAGCTTGGATGAACATATTGTACGAATATTGAGGCACAGCTGTTGCATAATTTTCACCTGATCTTATCGACGAGCACTGCTAATGATTTGCATTGGTGATGCTGAATACAACGATCCAAGTCGCTTTCGCACGGCTCTCGCATGGCTCTTGCTCCCGCACTCCCGAGTTCATCTTGTGAAATGAGATCATCAATCAGCTTACGCTCTCCTGTCGCAACTCAGGCAGCTTGCCTGACGCATTTGCATATAAATTGCTGCTAATGTCGCGCTATCAAAGTGACTGCATCAATGTGGCAATGACGACGACGACGACGACGAGGAGGACGCATTCCTGCAATTCTTCCGCCCTGTGCTGCCTTGTCCCGCCCTGCACAGAAATGAGTGCCCTGCGGGGCCAGCGTTCATCCAAGTTATGCGTGTATCGCTTGACTTATGCTAATTTTTCGAGCAGAGGCTCGAGCAGGCCAAGCAATTGATGTTTGGATAACGTTGACTTGATGACTTTGCATAATTTACGCCAATTTGCTGCAGCTACAACAACAACAGCAGCCACAGCAGCAGCAACAGCAGTAGCAGCACCAGCAACAACATTTCTCTTTGAGCTGATTTTTCACTCAAACTCACGCGTTGCTTATAATGAGTTAATATTCACCACCTTTCCAAATCTTGATGTTTTCATTTTATTACCTTCATTTTTGGCAAACGATTTTTTAACCGCTACTCAATATTAACAACATATTAAAACAATTTAAAAGTAGAAATTAGGGTTGCAAGCCAGTTTTGCTTTGGTCGAAGGCCGTGTTGTAAAACCGAATCTTGAGTCGAACAACTTCTTCAGGAGAAAATTTATAAATGTCATAATTTAATTGTATAAAATGAGCAAATATAATAGTTTAATTGGCCTCCTTTCGCACAAAATGTTGACGAACCGAGTTTCGAAGAAATTGAATTGATTGATTTAAAATTGGTCTTATGAACAAAAAGGTGTTTCATCCTGCATCAAATGCAAATGCATCAAATCAAGAATCTAACTCTAGGCTAGCAGGTTAGATGAAAGTTCATATTTGACTAGTTAAAAAAGCATAGATGCAATCATGAAAATTCGCAGACTTCCCCTAAACATAAGCATTTAGACAATAATTCAGTTGCTGATGATATCGCTGCAGTTGTTCGTAACAAGTTTCTGGCCTGAGTCATTTGTTGTACTTGGGATGGCCGGCAGAAGAAACTAAGCCCAGCTTGAAACAAATATACTAATTAAGTCTGAATACACATGTCTTCCTCTTGTTGCTGTATCTATTGTGTTTTGTTTTTTATTTTTGTTTGCTGCTTTGTCTTAGTGTTTTGTGTACCCTTTTCAAGACTAACAGCCTTTTAATTAATCGATTGAGTTAAACAAATTACTAATGAGTCTTTAATTAATCGCCAGAACGAAATGTAAGCCAGTCGTCGGTTCTCTCGATGGGTATAAATATTCATATCTGTTATGACTTGATTTCTGTTATGGCCACAATGTGTTTTTTTTACTTTTGCGACGACTCCTCCCCTGAGGTGTTTTAAACGAGTTTTAACGCTTCTATAAATTTGTTGACTTTTGTCATGTTGTGTGCTTTTGCCATGCTGTTAACTTGATTATAACGATGCCACAACAAAACTAACAATGCTGATAAACATTAAATTATGTGCTACATTCGACTGCCTTGTGCGGCGCAAAAACCCTCCTAGCCTTGTGAGTTAAGGGGCGTTGCCAATTTAAAGTAGCCACGAAAGTTGGCTTATTGATTAGCTGAGTATATTCGAGCAAAAAAAGATTGGGTGACAAAATTCAGTTGCAACAGCTTAAAGTTTAGAGAGAACGAGATGGAGACCGTTGAGTCAATTGAAAATGTCTACCCATTGAGCCTAGAAGTTGTCTTTACCAGTTTTCGATTGGTGCAATTGCCAGCAGGCGGCAGACACCAGACTCTAGATTGCAGACTGCTGCCTGCAGACTGCACCCACTCGCTCCACAAAAGCTGCTTAGCTTCTTGCGTCTTCTATTTCTCCAATTGCATTTTGCAGCAGCAGGAATTGGCTCATAGCTGAAATCTTTCGCTTTGCTGTCGATGCCTTGATTTATGTCCTAAGAGGTATTTGCATTTTATGCAGCATTTATTTCGCCTTGTTAGCGATAACGGTTATCATGAAAATTTGCAAAAAGTGGATTATAAATATTAAAAGCATATTTTTAGGAATTACAACAAAATGTGCAAGGTGTGAATATCATTTTATTTATTTTTTTTTTGGCTTATGGACATCTCTACGTAACTCTCCCAACAAATTAAATACAATTTAATACTATACTATAAATTCTCTGAATTCAAAGATATTTTGTGGTCTTTCATGTTTGGACTTGCAACGTCTTTAGTCTATCCGATTTTACACAATATAACTTATCAACCCATCACATTCTGACACACTTATCGGTTAATTTGGAAAATTGAGTTAGATCAAGTGTGGATCAACTTTTATATATGCTTTTGGCTTAAGAGTATAGTATTATCTTTAAATAGGTTTGGGTAGTAATCAGCTTAATTATACCCTGATCAACCGACTTTCACTTATGAAATACCATTCAAAAATTTGATGAGCTTTGACATTGAGCTACGTTTATATTTAATAACACAATTAGCTAATCGAATGCTTAGATATTAATTAAAGCAATTATCTAATCGAATACTTAAATATACACCACGTAGCGCATATATCTGAAGTGCATACTATAATTGACAGGCAAAGAATTCAAATTGGTCCATTGCATGGTGATCAACTGAATTGGGCTTAGCATTTGATCTAAGATATCCAGCGGAAATTCAATCGTATTGAAATACAAATCTGTTGTCTGCCTGTTGTGTGCATATAAATTGTATGCATTTTGCGCAAAGTTTGCCATTTTGCCACTTTAACATTATTGTTATGATGATAAGCGAGCGAACGTTGCAGTCGAACCATGTCGAACGTGCTGCGATCTGGCTGCCTGCGGAGCGAGAGCAAGTTGAGGTCTCACCTCTGCGCCAGCTGGACGAGTGTGAATGGGATTGTGACTGGGATTGTGACTGCGACTGGGGTCGATTTTCTTTTTTTTTCTGGCAATGCACAGTCATGTTTAATGGCCTGTGGTATGGGATGCAGCATCCCAGAACACATCCTGCCTCCTTTTTGGCCATTGACGTGGCTGTTCGTTCTGTTTGCTGATCTCGGCGCGATCAGCGCTTGTTTGGCTTTCCACCATATTTAAAACCATTTCATTTTCTGGGGGCAAGAGTGTGAATATAATTTAATGTGTGTGTGTACTTGTGTGTGTGTGTGTGTGTGTGTGTGATTTTCAATATCGCTGCTTGTACTTTTGTATCCCTTGCCACGAATTGGCGATATTATTTATTATGCTTGATTGGTTTTCAAGTGATCATAAAGTAAATGATCGTCGTTTTGGGTCGCGGACCTGGCCCCGGCCAGTCTGTGCCAATTGTGGCGCTGTTCGTTGCCATTGAGTTGGATCTCCACTGGCGTTAATATGTAGATTTTTTCTTTTGCGTTGCGTTGGAGGCGTTAGTTTAAGATTTACGCGCCAACCAATGAATTGTGGCAGCTTCAAGGGGTCCTGACCCCATGGAACAGACGCACATAGATAGTGTTTTGGGATAGCTTTATTTGAGGCAGACACCTTGCATTCCATATGAAATGACCACATCCTGGTCAGCACACACACACACACACACACATATATACCCATAATGGACTGTACTGATAGCCTCCAACAATTTGGCATTAACATTTAATTGACATTGATGATTGCGGCATCGGACAAGTCTGAGAACGCTTGCTACCTGTGGGCAGCGTGCTCGGAATGTTAAGGATACAGAAATTATTAAAAATCATATCGGACAAGACTGACAGCTGAGCTGCGTTTGTCAGCCATGCCATGCCACTCTCCTAGTTGGGCTCGAATGAGGCATATACGCCAGTGAAGTAGTTGCCAGACGGCTGACATGAAGAAGACATACAAATAAATTTGTGGCACTTGCAGACAGCCAAGCTGGCAGCCCAAGAACAACCAAAATACGAAGGTGTGTGCTAGGGCCAGCCACTGAAATATGGATGAAGTGGAAGGCAGCATAGACATATCTATGAGCTTTGCGTTTCTAGCGCCAATCTCTCAAATGTTTTTCTAAGTAGATGCTCAAAATCAACGTTTGTCGCTGCTTTCAACTTTGAAGTATGTGTGTGTGTATGTGTGTGTGCAGTGGTGTGTGTAGCAACTGTGCATCTCGGTGTTCGCTTTATTATTTGTTGGAGTGTGTATTTTGTTTTCGCTGCTTTAAATGAATGTTATTAAGAGATGCTTATCTCTGAGTGATTTATTCATTAAAAAGGCATTTATTAACCACAAACAAGGCAATGCCATTGATTGCGGTTGTGTGTGCGTGTGTGTGTGTGTGTGTGCGTGCTAGCTACACTCACCGACACCTCCACATGGTCGACACACATTTTGAATTGACCATTGCCGCTGCGGCTCGTTTGCTTTTGGCCGACTCGTCGCCGCATTTGAGCGGCATTAAAATGCAAAAGCGTGTTTGTTCCTGGAAAACACTGCAAAAATTAAGAAAAACACGTACTCGCGCACCCGGCCCAATTGCCGGCGAGGGTGTGTGTTGTGGTGGGAGGCAGGAGGGGGTTGGCATTGTCCACCGCCAGCTGTGTCGGCTCATGTTGCATGCCTTTTGTTTTATTGACTTGCATATTTCCACAATTTGATGTCTGTGTGCGTTTTTAATCACTTAATTAGATAGCTTTTTTCTGTTTTCAATTGTTTTTACTATAAGCTAATGTAATTTATGCGCAAGGTGTATTTTGAGGCTTGCAGGTCTGCTGAATTGCGTGCCACGCAGGAAATGTTACTTAAGGGCCAAGTTCGTGTTTTAAGTCTTTTGTTTATTGATGGCGGAAAGTGCATTGAAACATTGTCTAGTTGGGATCGTAAGATACGAAGCTACTATTACCGATCCATTAATAATATTTGAAATACACTTTCATAAAAGCGGAAAACCCCCTGAATTTGTTACCAAAAGTGTGTCAGTTTCTTAAGCTTTAGGCACACCCCTATTATAAATACTGCTCTTACAAATATGAATTTTAATTCCAGTTGTCGCTCACTGATTGGAGGCGCAATTGGCACATATTTAAACACGGACAGCCATTAACAATTGGCTAAACATAACGTAAACATTGACAATTGCTATGTTGAACAGGCTGGCAGGCAGGCCAGTAAGGGTAATAAAATGGCAGCAAGTAGCAAGCAGGGCGCAGAGTCGCAGAGGCTCGATACCATCCCATAAATACTTGTTAGTTCCCCCCCCTGAGAAGTTATCATTCGACGGACGAGCAGTCGACTTAGTTGGTCGCCTGTTAATCACCTGCTCGCCTGGATGGCCATGCATCATCAGCACCTTAACTTGAAGCTGGCGTAGCCACGTTAGAGAGTGGTAGCTTCTTCGTTTCGGTGTCATAAGGAAGCGTTTAAATGATTCATAATTTATGCCTAGCTTCTTGCCCGTCTGTCGCTGGCCATGCCCATTCCCACTGTCATTCACATTCCCATTCCCATTCCCATTCCCGTTCCCATCGCGCACATTGGCCATTCAATGCTTTCGTTACTTAATTTTTTCAACTTAACGTACTGGCTGACTGTGGCTTGTGCCTGTGTGTCTGATAGTCACTTCTCCGTCGTCTCCGCCTTGCAGTTGTAATGCGTTTTGGCTGGCTAAATGCGTGGCCGTCGTCGTTTGTCTGGGACGTTGATAGTTGAAAAAATTACTTACAAATTACATGCGTAGCTTATGCCCCCGTGCCGCCTTCGGCTTGTTTGCTTAATGTGCTTTGTGGCGGGTTACGGGCCCAATGTCCACAATCCACTAACCACTATCCAGTATTCATGTGGCCAGGCCGTCTTCGTCTTCGTTGTGTTCGTTGTCGCTGCTGATATTAGTATAACGTCTCGTTGCCAAGTCGTAAATTGCTTTTCCTAATTGAATTCTGAGCACTGTCAAGGCGAGTGACACTCAAGTGGGTGTGGGCCTCGAGCAGCCGTGCAAGAATGGTTTTTTAAATGCTACAACTGTGAATGAATAGTCTTTCGGATAAAGATCTTTTTCTGTCTTTTTTTCTGCACATTACTGCAGTGTTTTTATTTATAATGATTTTACAGATTTATTTGCACTAGGTGAATAACTTATGTCAGCACAGATAAAGAAGAAGGTGCAATTACATATTAATTTACATATTTAATGTAGTGGCAATTACGGCTGTTAAATAATGCAATTTCACAATTACAATAATTATAATTGAGTTAACAAGCTCAACGAGGGGGCGAGTTGGAGTTGGAGTGTTGAACCGACTATTAAAGGTCTTGCAGCTTGGTAGTTCAGTTAGCTGAATTTCGCATGCTTTAAAATGCAACACGAAACATGGCCATAAAGTGTTCATGCGTTTAGCTGAACCAACTCGACAATTTAAAATGCCAATTTGCACATAATACGGCGAACGTGAGCGAAAATCTTAAGCAGAATATTTGTACGGAGCATATCAACAAATTTCTACGCATATGTCTGGTAAATAGACACTAATGCAAATGTCGCCTCATCGGCTTGGTAAGCTTATTAAGAAAACATTAACTCGGCTTGACCTGTTTACCGCTGGCATGCTAATCAGTGTTGTCAATTTAGTTATTTTCGCGACAGTTGTCGCTAAGCTTTTAGCTTTAATAAAATTAAAGAATAAAATAAAGAATAAAATTAAGAAAAATTTGCTTAAGTCACTTCTTTTCATACTCTGAAATCGAAGAATCGAATAGTTTCCAAATTTGAAATCATGTTGTTGGTAAGTCCCTTTTGATAAAAATCGACCCAAAAACCGATATAACTCATTGTTTCAAATGTCTCTCTCGAGTTTATAGATTTAATTACGAAAATTTAATAGCTCTGAAATGGGTATTCAATGCTTTAGGAAACCCGCACGCCCACTCGCACAAGAAGGTAACTTATCATCTGTGGTCAGCTCCTATAATACTGGTATCAGTATACGTTCTAATTCTTAGCTTGATTGTTATCAGCACTGATATTAACACGGATTGTTAGGCTTTGCTCAACTCTGACTCATACATTTGCAGCATTTGTGTAAAAATACATTTTCAATTAAAATTTTACCAATTAAATATACAATTAGCTTATTGAAAAAAGATTGGCATCGATTCACGTCGATTACGTCTTCAAGCAAATTTGCATTTACAGACGTTGCTCAACACTGGTCTAAGCGCGCTTACAAGTGGACAATCTGGCAACGCTTGCGTCTAAACAATTTGCAAACTACGAAGTAAATAAGTAATATTTAAGAAATATACCTTTTAAATGGGTCGCAAAAGTAAAAAGAAGCCGAAACAACCAACTTCCGGAAAAATGGAGCAAAAGACAAAGAAGTCACCGAACCAAATCAAAGTGGGAGACTTTGTGTTCGCCAAGGTGCCCGGCTTTTGTGCGTGGCCTGCGCGTATTCTGCAAGACAAGGGCAAAATGTATCGCGTGTACTTCTACGGCTCCAATAACATTTGCAAGGTGACAAAGTCCCAGATCTTTGAGTACGAAAAGTGCAAGGATCGCTTCGGCAATGTGGAGAAAATAACATACAATATTTTCAAAGATGCGATGAAGCACATTGAATATTCGAGCGGTCATCCTGGCAATGATGCTAGTTACTTTCAGGCAATGGCCGAGTTGGGTATACCGAATCTGGCCAATTTGCCCGATAAGAATTCTCCTGCCACACCCCTCCCACCTTTCGCATCATCTTCGTCGCCAGAATGGGGCATGCATAATAAGAAGAAAGCCGCACCATTTATACATATTACAGGCGACTCGGATTAAGTCAAAGTGACAATTTAAGTTAAACAAAGTTTGTATTTCTAAAAGAATAAAATAATTGAAGTTTTATCTTTCCTTGCGTCGAAAACTTGCCTCCATTTTACACAGGCAATCAAGCGTCACGCGGCAATTAAGGATTTTGGCGGTGTTGGGTTTATCGCGTGGGCGTGTCTCCGATCATAATGGTCGATGCGTGACGCATCCCGTCGCAGGAATCTACGAATATAAGTATGTTTCGCAGTTAATCAAATACACTTTGGGGCACGTTTCGATTGCCGCACAAATGGCATCACATTAAATGCTGCGGCATCAGCAAAAACCAAAATAAAATAAATACCGAAGCCACCCCAGGCTATCTGGCTATGTGAAAGAGATTCTGTTGAGCGGGCATAGTTTAGCTTAATGGGTATCGTAAAGAGTGCTGCCCCTGAAATTGCTTGAAACCGAGCAGACCACGACATACATATCTTTAAATACAAATATATTTTCCCACCCTACTTTTTAAAGATGCTGTGTGCTTTAATTGAACAACAGCTTGCTGCGTTGGTATCTGTCCAAGTTCGATTAACATTAACAAATTATCGGCAGTGGAGCAAATTAATCGCTGCAGTTGGCAACCTCGTAAAATATATTTGGGTTAACAAGGCGGATGCTGTTGTAGTTGTAGTTGTGGCTGCTGCTGTTGCAGTTGACCACAAATCAGATTCGCTAGGCCTGCAATGAGATTTGGCAGCAGCATCAACAAACTTTTTTTGGGGTGCCTTGTGGACCACTCCAACAGCTTGCAGCAGCTGCATGCTGTCGTTGCACTCGGTAGATGAAACATCCTTGACAGCTGTCGGGTTGAACGACGTTGGCCGGTGCCGTTGCGGTTGACCCCTGGACAGATTTTTAAGGAGTCAACTATTCATGCATAATTCGATATTGTTTTTTTTTTTCTTCTGTTTTTGTTTCTTGTTACCAGCCCCGTTTTGGCCCACGTGCAATGCAGTAAAATGTCAAATTAATGTTACGACATGTCCAACAACTTTTGATGGCATTTGACAATGTAGGCTTGGAAATTCCTGCAGGTGACGCAGTGCCCCTGTAATTTGTTTGGCCGCACGTACGCTGGACATGATGGAGCATTGTCAGCTTGTGCCTGCCCAGCATAAACAAAAACAAAGCGCGCCGAGGGACCTGCAACTGTAGCAAACTGGATACCAAGCAGCAGGTGCATGTGTGTGTGTGTGTGTGGAGTAGGAGTATGCTGCTTGGGGTTCGAGACCTGGCCAAAAGCAAGAGGTGTCAATGTGTGGGCATGTCGCACACGTGTGCACGAGCCGCCCTCTGGCCATAAATTCACTTAAATTATTTGTGTCCGCCACAAAACAGACGAAAGACAAGCGGCAGCCTGCAGGCTATTGGCCTTCTCGGCGGAAATTTGGTTAGGAAATCAAAATAACAACAAAGAATTGCTCATTTATCAGTGGCATTCAAATCGTATCTGCCCATTTGGGGTGGCTAATTGGTAAAAACAATCGTTTAACAGCGGTTTCGTTAGCTTTGTGGCCAAAATTTGGAAAAGTTTAGCGCGTTTTTTGTGCAAACAATTCGATAAGCTGTGCAAATAATCGGCTTAAACTATTATCGTGAGATATTGAAAGTCAAAGAATTTTTTGGGAACAATTAGAATTGTCAACACAGCACTGCATTGATTTTACAACTTAGTAAAGTTTAATTTTTCGGTAATTTCTTAATAATATATTTTTCTAGTCTTTTTTTTTTGGTTTTTGGCCTGGCAATGTTGTTGCATGTGGCAGCGAACACAAAAGCATTCTAATTAAAATATCCAAGTGTCGGAAAGTATATTTATGACTATGCCATCAATCAAATTTTTTGGCACAACCAGCAATTAAATTGGCAGGATCGAAAGAGCAGAAGTGGGAATAAAAAAAAACCCGATTGAGTATTGGGTGAGCCGCGTTGGAATCAGTGAACGATTGCCAAATAAAATAAAATCTGCACTGTGCTACATAGTTTCTGAATTGCTGAGTATGTTAGGCTGAGTGAACATTCTTAAAACAGTTCAATGCAATATTCACAAAATAAAATGAACACAATTTCTGGATTTGAATCAGAAAATATTTTACAACTAAACAACAGACTTCTGAATTGACTGAATCAAATGAACAAACTGAAATAACTTAGTTCATTCGTTCTGTTAACACAGTAGTTCAACCGAACTTATTCATAATGATTGTACTCAGCTGTATTTTACTGAGATGCGCGCTAAGCGCTTAAGGTGTAATCGAATGCCGCAGTCTAATTTAAATTCAATCTTCCTTTTTGTAGTGCAATGTTACAATTGTGTAATGGCTAATGCAATACAATAAGAAGCCATAACTTTGATAGGCCAATCAACCACTTATTGATGTGATTTTTTTGTGACGACCATTGTAACGCAATGGGGGTGCACATGTTATTATTAGTTGCTCATAAAGTGGTTAACTCGCAGATGAACCCACCCCTGGCATGTACCCAGGCATCGACACTCCCTCGTTGCTCATTTGTTACAATTTACAACTGTCATGCAATGTGTCGCATACGCAATCGATTCCAAGTCGGGCAACATTGCAGCCACAATGCATAATTAAATCATTAAATTCCGAGTTTGAGTATTGCGCGCTTTGGGTCAGCAGGTGAAAACGACACGATTCGGTGCCATCATTCATAATTGGATGTTTAGCATTTAAAAATAAGCCATGGCCACCAAGTCGCCAGTCAGATAACAATAGCAACGCATTCAATATGCAAAGCGTCTACGATTTTTATTTGCACTCGTGCACAGTGGGTGGCATTCTCAATGGGACACGGCCTGTGTCCCATTTCGATGGTAACTTGACGGAGCTGTAAAAACATTAATTGATTTGTGCCAAAAACCAAACAGCTTTTTAAGTCGCGACCACAACGCAACGGTTTCGCCCTTTTATTGAGAGACAGACAGAGAGAGAGAGAGAGAGAGAGGGATGAGCTGTTGGAGACACCAGACACCAAGCCACTCATGGATCACATGAGCTAATTAAGGAATGCCAGAAATGGCAAATTAACATAAAACTTTGCAACATTAAAAATGTTACCTAGCTTATTATGCTCATATACTGTCATTTGAGGTGCTTGTTTTTTATGGTTACTTTGTGACAAAATTGATTAATGAAGTAATTTATTTGCTTCGATTGCATATGGTGAATTTTTATGATACACTAAAATTATGACGAATTATATTGTTGTTTTTATATGCATAGAAAACCACATTAATTCGTAAATACATATGTATGTGTGTATAGCTGATCTTTTATTTTCGGCACATATTGCACAAATGTTAGTTTTTGTTTTAGGATTGCCAGTGAAAGTGGTTTTAAGGAGTCATTAAATTTTGACCATAAAATTTGTTTTTTTTTGTTGTTTTATTTTTGGTTTTTGTGACTGACAGACTAAAGCGATGTTATTGTTTAACGCTAAGGTGTTGGCGGCATGATTCTCTTTTGGGTTTGAAAGCTTTTTTTTACGAACATTCATAAAATTTACCAGGTCTACGGAGCGAAACTCATAAGCGGGAATGCCGATACCGCATTATTACTTAATTATACAAATTTTAAAAATGACGAGAAGTTCTTGGATTGGAAGACTCACCGTAAGAATTAATATTGTCAGGAAATCCGACCTGGAATGGAAATAGTAATAGGTTAAATCTTAGCATGCATCAGACTTGTAGTTATATTATATTCGATAATGTCCCTAAAAAAGTAGATAGTTTTATGCGTCTCAACAACAATCAACGAACATCTCTTGAGCATAATGAACACACAAATTATATAGCTAGACAAATTTTGGTGTATTACGTGGCGACCATAAAATGCGTTGAATAATATAATAACTATCATAAAATGAGTCGTTAAATGAAGACCAAATTGTTGCCCGAGGCAGTCAAAGTCAAATCAAAAGTTGGCTTAGAAAGTGGACAGTGGATGTTTGTGAATGTTAACAACATTCTTAACAAATTCATTTCGGCACACACGTTAGAAATATATATATACGCATCTGTATACGAGTATGTATTCAAGTTGAGTCCATGCCCCAGCACGCTACAAGATCATTTGGAAAATGTGAAAATAATAACGTGCCTGTCGCGGTTGCTCTTTTAATTAATTGATAGCCCCATATAAATTTGTGAAAGCCATCGCCTTGGTGTCCACAATGATCGCCTTTTATGCGTTTACAACTCTATTTACAATTTTGGGTATTCACTTTGTCTGTATCTTGAGATATCGCTATTGTGTTTGTGCATGGTATGTCTCTTGTTAATGACCGTTTTTAAAATGCCATAAAATTGCTTTATAAGCTCATGATATTAATATGCACACCAATATCGGATATTACTATAATATATTGAGTATCTGGCGCACACAAAAGCGCCACAAATGAGCCATGGGCTGATCCACTCGAGTAATACATTATGTTTGTCTATATGTATGTATGTATGTCTAAGAGAGACGATCTTTGATTTTGGTCAACACCAAATAACGCTAACACTGCTCCCTGCGGCGCACATTAACAAAACTCTAAACAATGGCCAACGCCAAGCTCAGGCCAGATCAGTGAGAAGGAGCCGGTGTGCGGTGAAGGCGCAACAAACATTTCAATTTGTATAATGAAATCGTATTCCGTCTTTCCGCGCTGTTGTTGTTGCTATTGGTGTTGCTGTTGTTGTTATTACTGTTGTTGTTGTTGTTGTTGCTCTTGTTCCTGTTGCTGGAATGTATTAGGTATCAAATTGCTGGCATTTGTCAACGGCGCGCACTGTGCTAGTCTTCCATAAATTAAGGGCTCGTTAGATAGCGTGAGCATGGGTAAAACATATGGGCAACAAGTTGTGCTGATAGAGCCCGCTATCAAAGTCACTTCATTGGCTCATAACTAATTGTTGCTGGTTCACGCAGACAGCAAGGATTGTGGCTGTGGGAACGCGATAAGATGTTATGGATGTGTTGTTTCAGAGACATCCTCGGATCGCATTAAATAAAAACTCTCTTATTTATTGCTTCAAATTGCTGGAGATTATTTTCAGATTTTCAAAAATTGGATTTCTAGAACTTAAATATTTAGTGACTAGTTGCGTTCCTGTGAGCATAAGCAATAGCTTTAACGTTGTATTCCACCTGACATATAATATATTTCTGTCAATGAATTTTTATTTCGATACAAACAACATTTCAGAAATCAAGATTCCTAAACGCTGGAAAAGATGGAAGATCCTTGGGATATGGCAGAGAATATGTTATCAGATGTGCTCGTTTCCAATGTCTACAATCAGTTTTTCAAGCACAATTCGGACATGTTTAAAGACAAGGTACTCGCTCCTAATCTAATCTAAACTCATTGTACTGCCGGTGCTTCAATTGGCGAGATCGTTTATAGATTGTGATGGATGTGGGTTGCCGCAGTGGGCTGCTGAGTCTTCTGGCCGTTGAAGCTGGTGCTGTGAAGGTCTTTGCTGTGGGCAACATGCGTAGTGCCAGATTTGTGACAAAGGCTTTGGGGCATAGCGAGAACGCAGAGGTTTTTGAACCTCTCAAGGGCTGCATCAGCCGAATTCGATTGCCGTGTGGACTTAAGAAGGTGGATATCATAGTTTCAGAGTGGATGGGGTAGGAGTTTATTCATTGATAAACATCCAACCAGTCTGCTTGATTTATTTATCATTTGTCTTTCAGTCACGCCCTCTTCGCTGATTCGCTTTTTCGCCAGATGTTGGAGGCACGTGACAAGTGGCTGGCACGGGGTGGACACATTTTTCCAAATGTTGCGAACCTCTACATACATGGCATAGCCCAGCCAGCCCGACAGACAATGAATAAAAACCTACCGCCCGTCTTATTGACGGACGAATATGTGAACCAGCAATCTGTCATCACGGAAAAGTCTCTACTGAAAACCATAAACCTGACTACGTCCAAATATAATGAATCTTTTACAGTCGATTTCAAGATGATGGCGTCGCGGAAGGGCAAAGTGTCTGGCTGTATGCTGTACTTTGATATTGGCTTCATCAATGCCAGGGGTCAACTGCAAAAGTTGTTTGCTACTGGCCCAGATACACCAAAAACGTATATGAAGCAAACGTTGCTATCCCTAGAAGAAGATGCCCTCGATGTTACCGACCAGGAGCTACTGGTTGGACGTTTTAGCATGAAACTCGGCAGCTTGGCACCGCGCGGAGTTGAGTTCTCACTCGGTTTACGGGTACACAAGTAGGACGCTGCACTTAATAAAGGGGAATGCTGTTGCGGATGCTGCAACTGATGCTTGATGCCTGATGGTTAATGTCTGATGTATTCATGGCAATATTTAGGCGTTCTTTCGGGCAGTTCGCCTTAAGGGCCAACACGTCCCTCTGGGTGAAGGCTTGCGATCTGCTCAGCTCCTCAACGATCGTTGCCAGATCAAAATTTATGGCCGTGCTGCATCAATTAGGGCGGCAGCTCGACCGACGACTGCTACTCAAAAAAAAAAAAAAAAAAAATCATAAGAAAAAAACAATGGGCAACGCGGGTTTTTGGTTTGCTTTTTCCTGACCTGATCGGTGTTTAGCTTTGACGTTGCTACAACGATTTAAAATGATGTCGCGCATAATTCACTGATCGAGTACGAGATCGAAGATCGAGAGTCGAGAATTGAGAATTGAGAGTCAAGGCGATGATCAGCGTTCACGTTTTGCCAGACTTTGCGTCGTTCTGGGGTCCCTGTTCCTGTAGCTCTGGCTCAGACTGTGCCTCTGCCTCTGCGTCTGTTCTGTCTGGTCTGTGCCCTCGTTTACAGTTAAGTTCTTTTGTTCAAAATCTCATAACTGATCGCTGATCGGTGCTGCTCGCACTTGGTTAACGCTCCATACAAGGCGCAGTACAATGGGCCGGGCTGGCTCCTCGTTGTCCTGCTGCCAGCACACAAATTCGTACTTTAAATGATATCGCTCGTCTGCGTCTGTGAATTGATCTGACTGACCGCTCTCGCTCTCGCATGCTTAAGTGACATTTTGCGGGACTGTGTGGGTCTGTGATGGATTAGCATCATTTTGCCGTGAGGATAATGTGTCGTCTGCAATGATTTTGGTTGACATGTTTTTTTGTGTTGTTTTTGTTGTTGATTTTTTTGCGACTGCCGCCAGAGGGGTTTTTTGAGCTCTTCTCGGAAATAATTATGCTGGTTTTGCAACAAAAGTAACAGCATTTTTGAACAAATTGCATAAAAATTTAAATTGGCCGGCAAAAGTTTTTCGATTTGGCGCGGCAAGGTCCAGAAAATTGCTTAATAATGAAATGCCAATGGATTAAGCGCAATTTGTGCGGTATGCGGTATGCGGTATGCAACGCGCTCACTGATCCGCTTCACTCACAAAATTCCCCTCTAAATCTCCCTTTTTTTTGTTGGTATTTTCTTTCTTGGTCAGCGCGCTGCATTTGTTAACTCAGTGGAATGAATTTGCTAAAAATTTTACTTTAATTTACACCTAACCAGGCAACAGTATGACTGTCTCTTTCTGGCGCACAATGGTGCATTCTCCATGCCCTTCGCACATTCGCCTTGCAGCATTTTCATTAAATTCGCTTAATAGCGCAATATAATTTAAACAAGTAGTAACATAAAATAAAACTCACAGCAACGCATTGAAAGGCATAAAAAGAAGCATGCCCTGGCTCTGCAGCTCTGCAGCTTTGCTCTTGAATTGGCCAGTATTGGCCTGGATCTGAGAGCCCAGTCCCCAGTCCACAGCCAAGAGTCCGGTTCGACGTTAAGGCGCATGGGCGAGACGCCCGGCATGGCCTGCAAGTGCAATAAGTTCGCTTAACGAGGGTTTAATTTATGATTTGTTATGTTTCCGGTTCGTGTTCTTGTGGCCGATGCTGAAAATTATTGGCAATAAAGCTAAGGTGTGGATTATAGTTGGTTGGTAGCCTTATGCTGCAGCTAGTTAGCCACTGGGAGCTCAAAGTCGAGGTGGATGTTAAAGTCAAAAGCTTTTCACGAGGTGGCAAGCGATTACCGATAGCCGTTCAAAATGGTAGTACAAAATATATTAAATGATAGAGATACATGCATATAAATAAAGAAATAATAATATGTACATATAAATATGCACAAGAAGATCGGTGTTTGATGAGCAACGCAGATAGATGTAGATATATAGAAACTGAAACATCTTAAGAATTTAGTTGTTATAGTTTTTCAACTTGGATTCTTTCATATATGACACAGTTTTGTCTTTTGCCACTAATAATCCCTAATCCTTTCACGCTCACTGTGCATTTGCAGCAAGCAGCAAGAAGCAGACCGAAGTATCGAGGCAACGAGGCATGAAGAATGGCAACCGCAACGGGAGCGGGGAGCTGGGAGTTACGACGTACGTGGCATTGCGTTGAAAATCGATTTGTTTGGGTTGCGCCTGCGCAAACAACGCGGCCCTTGGATAAGAACGGATAAGAAAATAAGCAAAGACACACACACGAAAGAGGGGCACAACGCGAGGGACATATGCTGGGGCGAAGAAGAAGAAGAAGGCGAAATGGTTGAAGCCAACGCCAACGAGTATCTGTTGGAACATAAATTACGCGACTAACAAGCAGCGCCCCGTGCAGCCAGCCATCCAGCCAGCCAGCCAGCCAGTCAGCCAAGCAACCAATGCTAACTTGGCCAAGAGCTAAAAAAGATACAAACCCTCAGACTGCCAGCCGAGACTGGGCACTTGGGAACGCTGGGCAGCGCTGTCCGCTGCACTAGTCAGAGTGAGTTGCACAAAATTATAAATGAAAGCGGGTGTTGGACACCGTTCACAGGAGAGTTCAGCTCAGCTCAGCTCAGCTAACCGAGCTGCTCAGCATCCCAGCATCACAGCTTCACAGCATCTTAGCATCTCGCAAACGTTGCGACTGCGTCCCAGCAGCATCCACGTCCACGATTAGGTGTAGCAATTTGGACGGGCTGCCTGTGATTGAGACCGAGGCAGTGTTCGAAACGAAGTTAAAAATCAAATTAGCGAATGTGTTGAAAATTAAAAACAAATTCACGGATAAATTGCATCTGCCAGATACGCAATTATTATGAGGGTAGACAGGGCCCAGGCACCAGGGGGAAACAGAGGGAGAGACAAAGAGAGAGAGAAACGTGAAATGCGTCTGACTTATGGACTGTCCAGGCCAGTGGCTCAACCTCTTGGCTCTTGAAGCTGCTGTTCTCGTTCTTTGGCTTGGACTCTGGCTGTGTGCTGTGCGCTGTGCGCTGTTTTGTGCCCTCGAGGTGTTGCAATTTGACGTTTTTTACGCGCGTTTTTGTTCCATGAAAACCACATAAGCTTCACAAGGATGCTGCAACAGCAGAAGTCGCAGCAGTCGCAGCAGCCGCACGCAGAGCAAATACTTGGCCCTAAATGGTTTTTGGCGAAAAACATGTCGAATTAACACGCTCAGTTGCTCTTGCTGTAGATGTGGCAGTCGAGGGCAGCTGCGAGTATGGATTAAGCAGCAACAGCAACAGCAGCATCAACCTTATGGGGCAAACACATGCACCTATCGCGTTGTGTATATATTTATATACATATATATATTTAAATGCTGGCAAATTAGCTGAAATTTCTTTTGGGCCAAGCACAATTTACATTTGTGGTGTGTGTGTGTGTGTGTGTGTGTGTTTGCGAGTGCAAGACATATAATTACTGTTAAGTTTTTGTGGCAAGCAAAAGCCCCTACCGAAACTGAAAAGGGGCCTCAGCTGGCGCCGTCTGCGGCTGGCAAATAAATCGCGCTGCTGTTGAACTTTCAGTGCCTCCGGGGTGGAGTGGAGGTTGGCCAGAACCGGAGCCAGAACCATTACCAGTGCCCGATAGTCGAATGGCACTGCCAAACGCTGACACTGAGTTGGACTCGGAGAGTCGATGCCAGTCACGCCCCTTTGTGGTGTCCTGTGTGTGCATTGCTGGCAACGTTCTCAAGGCAAACTCACAGCACAAGAGTTAAGATCGCGTCTGGTTCTGGGTCCGAGCGCCGTAAAAAGGGCGCAAATTTTATGAGCGCATCGTTTAACAAATGAATTTACAACTGTGCAACGCCCAAATGTCTGGCGTTCAAATTCAAATTCCTTGGCGAAAAAAAAAACAAAAAAACAAAGAAACGAAGACACGGCCCAAAACGAAACTTGGCACTGACCGTGAGTTACGTGGCACACGGAGGCGTATGCGCTATATTCGCGCATGAAATATGTCTGGCATTTGGCCAAATGATTTAAAACAAATAGCCAGGCACTCATTCTCATCCTCATCTCTGCACACATCTACATCTCCGCAACATATATATCTTTGCTTTCGTATTTATCTGAACAGCTTCAGGTCTTTAGACTGCCTCAGCCAGTTTACATTAACGCTTTCATTAGCCCAGTTTGTGCTTCGCTGGCCGCCCTTTTATTGAGCTGCTTTTTAGTAGGGCTCATAAATCGAAGTAATTGCCAATTGCTAACTGGCAACTGGCAATTGCCAGCGCGTTGCCTCACTCGTTAAACACAGTTTAATGAGTTACCCAAAAAATCTGAAGTTACCAACCAACCAACCAACCGTTCATACCTTGTCGACCAGCTTTTCGGTGCGTGCTCGCCAACGGGGCCGGTCAGCGTTTTGGGTAAATGTAATTGCGTTGGGCTGTCAATAAGTCTTCATGGGTTTCAATAAGGGAAAGCTTCATCTCCTTGCACTCATTGTTCGTTTTGAGGCCAAATTTGTAAACGCTCATTACGGACACGATTCGAACTGATTGCCACATGAAACTGGTAATTTGGCAACTCGTGAGCGATATGTAAATACCAGCAAAAGTCCCATTAAAGTCTACATTGTTGTAAAGCTCAAAGGCATTTCAGCGCACTCAAAATTGCATCCATTAAATGGATATCAAATGGTGAAAAAAGCATATTTATCTACATAAATAAAGTTAAGTTAAATTATCTTAATTTTTCATTTTCATTAATTTCTTTTTTTTAGCAATTAAAATTGCCATCGCATTTAATGGCAACTTTGCGAAAGTCTTTGGAGTGAAGAGATATAAAGAGAGAGAGAGAGAGACATAAATGTAATAGTAAAATTTTAGCTGAGCTTTATGATTCCAAAGGATTAGTAATTGAATTAATTTTGAATTTAATAATTATTATTCGATTATTGGATAGTGGTAATTCATGAAATGTCATACCAAAAATATATATTTACTACAAATAATTTACCTTGTAATATGCAATGAGAATATCAAAAATATATTTGAGTGTGAGGCGAAAAAATTGAGCAAAACAAATTAACACGTTAGATGACATTTTTATTGATAATAAACTTATCCCACGTGAGAATCATCAACACAATTACTTAAAAAGAATGATAGCAACACGCAAAGATACCTGAAAAGGTTTTAATTTTATGTGCCACAAATTTCACACTTTTCGGCTGAACCAAATTTAAATAGCTCATGGGGCATATGGTGATCCTGCTGATCGTGTTCCGACTGTTGCTCAGCTGCTGCACGAAAAACTTGTTAAGAGAGTTCTCCGGCTGGCTTCGAGTGGCACTTTTGTGCTCGCATTGTTTGCCTAGTAAATGGCTGGCCATTGTCGTTGGGTATAAATGTCAAAAGGTTGCTTTTGACACCCCGGCAGTGGTCAAGCGACGACAAGCCGACAAAAAGTGAAGTGCAACACAATAAAATTGACCGTTGTGCTCTGAATTCTCAGCTCACTTTGCCAGTTTTGCAAATGCAATAATGCAACCCCTCAGAGGACAAACACAAACGATCATTTATGTGTCATTAAGACAGACAGAGAGAGAGAGAGAGAGAGAGAGAGAGAGAGAGAGAGGGAGAGTGAGTAAGAGATATAGGATAGGCAAGAGCAGCAGCAGCTGTCATTTGGCAAAAACTGGCTTCTGGCCCATTTTGAGGCTCTTAGAGATGGCGCGGGCGCAACTTGAAGCCGTCACTCGTCGGCCTAATGGAGTTGGAGTTGCCGCCCATAGCGCCGGATCGCCCCGATTGCCAGGCGACGATCTTTCGAAGATCGAGTGTTTGTTGTGTGTGTGGGCATGCAATTGAGATGATAAAGTTGTTGCAACGATCGGATATCGCTCTTGGAGCATCGAGTGGGCCAATTTGTATGCAACTCGTTGGACGTGTTTGTCAATTAAAATCAAATTCGATGCCATCTACTGGGTCCGAGCGAACAGCCCGCATATAAGATATCCTATGTACTCTTATGCCTATCATTAACCACTTAGAAGCGAGTGCAATAACATTTAATCAGCCGATAAATATTGTGCAATTTATCAAAACAAGAAAAAAATCAAAATACTAAAATGCAGCGGAGAAAAAATCTCGTTTTTCCAAATTGTCTCTAATAACCGCAATCGATCGTTATTTTTTATTATTAATACAACGACCGCAGACTGAAACGGGAACGGCTGAGGTTCAGGCTGAGACTAAAACTGCTAAAACTGCGACTGCGAATCTGCGTGTCTGTTGTTGTTTCAGCGATCGCGGCTGTGGGTAAGGTCTGGCAACAGAACAGCTTCTCAGGTAGTTCACAAGTAACTGCAAATTGCTGCCGTCGATAAAACTCAAATTGGTGGCAGCAACCGCGGCGCATCCGCGTTCCTGCCCCCTAAAACGACCGCAATCGATCGCTGAATTTGCCTAATGGCGACGGCCACTCAACACAAACACCGATCTCATGCTCGCTGTGGATGCGCTAGTCTGGGCCTCACTCTGCAGTCTGTGTCTGCGACAGACACTGAGACTGAATCTGAATCTGAGTCTGAGCCAATCTTCAATCTTGCCAGTGTTGATTGACAATGAGGCGATCTCCTGATCCTGCTCCTCTGACTGCCTCCCTTTCGTAGTCGCGCTGTTTACGCGCGCATTTAGCATGTTGTAAAAGTCTGATGGCGTCCATTATAATCAATTGGCCGGGCTCGTAAAATTAAATGATCCCGCAGGAGAATTAAGAGCCAATTACGCGCTGAAAAAATATGTTGCCGTTGCCGTTGCCATTGGCTCTGCGTAGTCTCAAATTTGAGACGCGATGAGCAGAGTTGCAAAAAGCAGAGCAAGAAGAAAAAAAAACCTCACTGCCTCAACTTAATTGCGGCATTTAAGTTGTCTTATTGATCATAATAACTCCATAATGGCGGAACATGTGCGTACAATATAATAATCAGACGGGCAGCGAGTGAAAATTGCAAACGGGAAATGGGTTCGCAGCAGACGAAAAGGGGGGCAACTTGTGCTGGAAGCTGGCAGCAAAAGGTAGACACACACAGAGAGGTGGACACAAGAGAGAGGGAGACGATCGCAAGGGCTGCACCCAAAAGTGGATCATTAACTGCATCTTCACCTCGGTCTTTGATCGCGAACTGTCTCTCTCAATCACCAGTGGCACCTATTGTTGTTGTTGTCTTGCGATGGGAGTGTGAAAGCAAACAAGGAGTAAAATGATATCGATCCGGAGCTATCCGCTTCTCGTTGCATGAAAGTTTTGCACAAAACTCAGATTTTAATGGGCAACGTGCTCAAAAACTCAACTCAATCAGCTTAATGGCCAGACAATTTGTAAGCTTGTAAGCCCCGTTCAGAAATGACCAACTGTAATCTGGTGAGGACACGTCAGTGGTTTTTGACTGAATGCCAGGTGCTTTCTTTTGCTGAAACATTATACGGAAATTGCTACATTATTGCTTCCTATATCCAAAGGTAAGCTTAGATAAACCTGCCTTTCTTCTACTTCTATTGATAATACCATAATATTATTCAAGATATTTTCAAATACGAGTATATTATCGATTGTGGTATCCACCTATTCAGATGATGGAAGGTTTAGAGCATTGTAATAGTAACAATTGATTCACTTTTAATAAATCTATTAAAATTTAGATTTAAGTGCTGGGCAAATAGTGAACAAACTACCTAATTAAACATATTCCTATAAACTGTTACCAAGCATTTCGGTTATAATTGTTATTAATCAACATATTCACATTGCAAAAAATGGCAAGAATATATTAAGTGCTTCACAAGATAAACTTCGGACACATGTTCATGTTATCAGTTGGGCATAAATTTAAAGTATATAAATGCAGTCATATATACACACTACACACTAACTCACACACACACGCACACCCCAAAGTGTATCACACGATTACTGTGGCACAATCGTATTACAATTGGATTGTGCGCTTGCCTCCATTTTGGCAACAGACAAGAAAAGCGAAACGAGCAGAAGTGAGAAGTAAACCAAACATAATAAATTAAGTCATTTAACATAATTTCGCTACCAGAGAACAGGAGAAGAAGAAGCAACTCGATGCGACGATTGCAACAGCTGCTAAACGAGGGGACACAAAACGCATGTGCCAAATGCACACTGCAAACTGCGGCGGCAACGGAGGCAATCCAAATGCCATAGGCAGATCGGAATATGGACAGGGGAGGGGAACACACATGGTATCGCCTGACAATGGACAATGGAGCGTGTGGGTGCAATCAACATCTGAAATGGGTACGGGGTTTGGGTAATTTACAGCGCTGCCGTTGCGCAGTCGCAGTTTGCAGTAAACGGCTCAAAAGAGCGGCTCAAGTGTTCGATTTGACTGTGTGTGCGTGTGTCTGAATAGCGCAACTAATTTTCAAAGGAGGCCCAACAAAAGTGCAATAAACGATGTCCACTTAGGCGAACAAAGGCGGCCAACAAAAGGCGCAACAAAGGCGACAACTGTGGGCGTGGCATAGCACCAGTCTATGCCCAATAAAGTTGACTCGTTTTAATTAATGGAAATGCAATGACTCGAAGCAGCTTCGGAACCTCTTCTGCGCTATCCGTGTTTGGGATCTATGTCTCTGTCTCTGTCATGTTCTTTCTTTCTCCTGCTGACTGCTCACAGCTGTTGTCCAAAAGGAGCTGTGACATTCATTGTCTGGCTGCCGCTTGACAAATTTATAACAAATATTCACGCGTGCTTTGGCAGGCGGCCCTTTGTCAACTGCTGTTTGACCATATCTCAATTATTACCATTCAATTGCCACCGAGCAGCGACAATTTATTTTTCGCTTTGATTTCACACGAAATATCGAAAGTAAAAAAACTACAAATCTCGCAGGCTCATCCTTGGTTTTTGGGTTCTTTGTTTCGTTCGCTGGAAGCAACAGAATTGCAACAAAAAAGAAAAACAAAAAAGAAGAAAAAAATCGGCATACAGAAAAACACTCGCATAATGGCATAACAATTAAAACACATTTTCGAATTGAATGCCTCGGCATTGTCCTGCCCATGATCCTGTTGCCAGCCTGTTATTGTTATCCTTATTGTTGAGCCGGTTTCGTTGGCTTGTTTTTCTGCACTGGGTGCGATTTCTATGGAATTAAAGCGTCAAATGCGCCAGTCATAACAAGCCGCAGTCACAAAAGTCAATAGGGTACACCCTACCCCAACCACTACCCCTAACCATACTCCTACCCCCCGGCACCGTAGAGACGTAGTGTCGATGCCAAAGAACAACATTGGTAAAATTGATTTGCACGCCTCGGCAATGGGCTGCTGTGAAATGGCTAAATAAATGCTGTTAAAACTGCCGGACAGGGCGTTAATTTCATTTGGATTTGCATGCCAACCTTCTACACATATATGCACATTCATACAAATATATAGCAACTGGTTTTAGTTGCCACACTTCTCCTCCCCCTTAGCCAGAGCGTTTCAGCAAAGTCTTGCGATAAAATGCATAACAACTTCATTCACAGCAGGCGATGCCATAAAAGTGTTTTAAATCGTGTTAATAATTTTGTGCAGCGTTTGCCTGGCCAAAAACTCTGAATTGCGAAGCATCCTGCTGTGACCGGCATGTCGTCCACACTTGCCCAGCTTCCCCTCGACAGTCCCGCCGACTGTTCTCCCTGCCACCCCCTCCATCTACCCATTCGCAGCTTCAACTCACTGGGCCAACGTTGCATGTTTTGTATGCGTATTGGCCATTTCATTTGCAACATTTTTGCTTTTCTTTTTTTATTTTTTCTTTTATAATTTTGGCCGAAGGCACTGTGATGCGCGTTTATTGCACTTTCATCCCAATCATGGAACTGGCAGCCCTGGGGCCATGGCGTAGTCTATTCACACCTGCAGTCCAACGTATAAATTGCGCCTGCTGAAAAGTATCTGTAGGCTGCTCAAGCTTCATCACGTGATCAATGCAATTAATTATAATTTGTCGTCAATAAGCACAACAAAAAAGTATATATTTATTAAATAAAATTTGAGCAGAGATGCCCACCATTTCAGCAGTTTGCGTGCTCTTAAGGCGATGCATTCAAATACATCATACAAAATTTAAATACACTGGCTTGTCTCAGTTGAAGACACAGCCACTTTGGAGTGTGGAAATGTTGATGATGGTCAATAATGATTGACATGGGAGTTGCCAAAGCAAACTCTTTAAGCTCAAAATTAGTATCATCAAATGGGCTTGAAATGAGTTTGAGAGATTTGCCAAACTTATACTTATTATAATCGATCGGAGCTTAACTGAATTTTGTCACGACATGTGCTCAGTCAGAAGTCAGTTCTGACCAGGGATATATTGTTTGGAACGGTGAAGAGCTGTGCCAATAATACCATGCACTTCTGAATTTTTAAGTATTTCAATTGGCATCATGAAGACAACTGATTTTTTTTTTCTGATGGTTTAATCGTCATAACCACTCTGATGATCTTTTTAAACATCGTTGAACTCTATATCTTTGCAAAACCTATTCTCTCGTCAAAATTCGTGCTACTGCAATAAAGCTGCCATAATCGATGCTGTTGCTGTGTTGCTGTTGCTGTGTTGTGCATATTTTACATAATGAATGTTCAACTTTGGGCACAGGTCTAGGAATAATTTATGTTTCCGTAATGTGATAATAAGCAAGCGCTGATATCCTGCGGAACTTTTACAATTCAGAACCGAATTAAATGTGAGCAAGCCAGCTTGGTCAAAAGCTGTGGGCCAAGTTCAAATGTTAAGACGCTTTTCATGTTGTTCAACTCAATTGCTCAATTATTAGGTGCAGACGAGGCGACAGGTCTGGCGGCGGGCGGCGTGCGACGAGGACTCTAAAATTATACAGCTGCGTTAGGCGAGTGAAATAAAAGTCCATTACAAATGGAATCAACAACTCATTGCTCATCGACATTTATAGAGCTGGACAGAATCGGAGTCAGAGTGGGAGTCAGAGTCAAAATGAGGGGCTGCAACATCGACAGCAGTTCCCAAGCAACATTATTATCAGCTAGATCACAGTACGAGTGGCTCCCCAGAAGACCAACAGTGCCCAGTGGAGTTCAGAAGAGTTCCCAATCCCTGGCTGCTGCTCCGTCTCTATGGATATTTACGTATCTGACGGGGCCAATACTTGGCGATAAGCAGCAATTTTCCTGAAGTGAACCCCATTAAAATATGATAAATTGCGTCTATTTTACGGAGTTGATTTTAACAAGACAATTTAACAAGCGTAATTTAATATTTGACAGAGCACAGCACAGCACAGCACAGCACACCACCGGAGACAGCATGCTATATAGCTATCTCGCTTTAACCGCAACAACAAAATGGAAGCGACCATGAAAATGATGTAAAGTCTTTCTCGTTCTGCTATTGCTGTTGTTGTTGTTGTTGGTGTTGTTGATGTTATTGTTGTTGTTGCCGACGAAAATGTATCTCACCCTGGGGAACACTTAAACGCCAACCGAAAAATTGCCTGGGTTGTACTACAGCTGAATCGAATGGCAGGGGTAGATACAGAGAAAGAGACAGAGGCGCTGACTTCAGCCGTTAATCTCGGTGCTGGTGGTGGTGGTGCTGGTGGTGGTGTTGTTGACTGCGAACCACAAATATGCAGCATACAGGGTGGGTTACAATCTGGAGCAGGGGTTGAGGCAGGTATGGATGGATGCGGTATTGCGGCGCATTGATGTTAAACATTCTAAATTAAGTGGCGCGGTGACGATAAGGTAATTGGGGTGAAATGTGAGCGCCGCATTGAGTGGAATGAGTAAGTTACCAGCTCGTTGACGTGGAGTGCAGGGGTATCAGGGGGTCGTTGGGTACGTATGTGAGTGTGTGTGTGTGTCAAACAAATGCTAATCACATTTCTATGAGCCGATGTCTCAGGGACACCGACAGACATAGTTAATGAAGTGATTTATGCGCTTATTGCATGAGTTCGCATTATAATCTTGATTAACTAAATTAAGCAATTATCACAAAACTCTGACGAACCACAAAACCGTCCAAATCCGTATACATAATTCCACGAATGGTATATTAAAGTCAAACGTTCATCAGCGATTCAAGCGTTGATCAACTAATTTATTATTGCTTTTCGTGTGGCGATCAGAAATTGAATGTTTTTTTTTTAGATAATTGCAGTTTGACTAACTAATTAACCTGATCCACATAAGCCAAATCGCTAGTTTGGCTGGACTGATCCATGGCCAAGACTGATACCAATTAAAAATTTATGTCTTGCCTGTGGGCTTCAAACTAAATGGTCACAAATCAAAACTGATTTTAATTAATAAAGCGTCTTTTGCTTTGGCATCGCGTATGCTGAGAAGGACAACTGCTGTGGAATTGAGCGCATAAATCGCATCTTAGTCGAATGGAAGTTAGCATGAATTTCCACTAATTATCTAATTAAATATAAGCAGATTGCTGCAGTGTCTTTTTTTTCTCACATTTTGTGTGTTTTCAATTAGCTGGGCAATTTATTTATAGCCAACTAGATTCTATGCCAGCTACAAACTTATTTATTTCTTGTATTAAATAGCTAAGCGATTGGATTTTTTTTGAATATTTCTTATTAAAGAAACAATGGCTCTAATTAACCAACTCCAGTCAATTTGCGGATAGCTTAAAACCGCAGACATTTCGTGGCATTAAGACCTCACAACAGGCCGCAAATAACAATTGTTGATAAATAGGTACAGTATTTTTCAAGTGGTTCAAATGTGTGTGAGAGTTGTGCGAGTAGAACACACAACGTTGACAGATAAAAGTTCAGCGAACCGCAAAAAAAAAAGAAAATAATAAATACAGAAGAAAAATCCAACCAATGGGCGCACATTGTTTAATGGCCGCCATATCAAAGCAATTATTTTCAAATTGTCTCGTTAGTTTTTGAAATGCACAGCAATTACAGTTACCCGCAAGATACACGAACTCATCCACTTGGAGTTACGCATCAACACACACCCATATAGGCCAGATCGGGCACACAGACACACACACAAGCACAACACTCTCGCACATTCGCTTGCTCGCACACTCACATCTGGTCACAGGAAATGCGCACTTAAGTAGACTTTGAATAGTTTCTAATTAACGACGACAACGGCGTAACGGGGTTGACGAATCAACTGACTGACTGAATGACTAACTGACGGCATATGGGATTCACACACATATTCATGAGAGGCTTAATCAATCAGACCAAAAAGGGGTTGGAAATAAACTGAAGACAACACAATCAATTCAAGTGTTGTATGTACCCTTCTCCACTAGTTGGGATGCCAGACAAACTAAAAGATAGATAAACATAGCATTCCATTCTAAACACATTAAGATGCAAATTACACAATTCGACGGAGGCATTTAAAAAACCGTTTTCAGTATGGGTGGTTAGAATCGTTAAGGCCACCGCACACGATGGCTGCCGTAAGCCGCATTGCCTAAATGGAAATATTTTAAAATGCCATTATCGAAGCTTAACGATTTGATGCATTCTCCGCTTGAAGCGAAGGCTGTAAGGCTACTGTTCGGGCAAACACTTGAATTGGCATCTGCATTAGAATTGAAGTGGCGGGAAGTGGTCAAAAGAAGAACTAAGATTGCCGAACCAAAATGCTGGGCTCCCATAAATTTAAGGTGTTCGAAATGGGCTTCGGATCAGGCACCTTTGCGGAACTGGCGGAGTTTATAAGCCGAACGTTTGATTTATAGCAAAATTATAACGCATTAAGATCAAAATATATATAGAGTGGCAAAGCCGCTGCCCCGATTCAGATACCCAAGTTGAGCCGAGTTGAAAAGCGAACCAACTAGTTTCTGACATTTTAATAAATCGCTCGCAACACAACGAAGCGGAGCGGCGACAATGTCTTAAGCCGATAATATTATTAACTCTGTGAGTTAAATCGAACGTTTTGTATGTTTTGAAGCCGTTTATCAGCCGCTTAAGTCTCACAGCTTCCGACATTCCAACATGGACATGTGGACATGGTCAGCATCAGTCGACTGTGCGTGTTTTCATTTAAATAATACAGCAAAGACACACAGAGACACATTTCATTCAACTTGTTTTTTTTTTTCATAATTGAAAAGCGACTTGCGATTGGGCGTATAACTATAGTTTGCCCCACCCCCTTGACCAGTTCAGCATTTGGTCTGTTTGGCCTGTGATTTCAGTTAATTACATAAACGCACACAGTTAATAGGTGACTAGGTGCTTCAGTGCGTCTGTAATGATACCTTGAGGCATCGTCCAATTATTAAATGAGCACAAAACCGAGCACTTGCCATACATAAATTAATGGACCACATTCAGTTCCTTATATGCTTCGAATTTCAGCAGGTCTCTGCGACACAATTATCTAAGCTCTCTAGCCCCACTCCAATGGGGGATAGATTTTTTTCTTTTCGGTTGCGTTTCGCATGCGCTGGAAAATGCGGCAACGCCCCAAGTTATCTAAGCAGAGCTGGAAGCTGAACTAGTCAATGTGGATGCTGTTCTGCTCTCCACTCAGCTCTTAGCTAGCGAGACTGCGCAGTGTTTCAAGCTCCCGATACAATAATATCTTATAT
This sequence comes from Drosophila basisetae, assembly GCA_035041595.1. Taxonomy (NCBI): domain Eukaryota; kingdom Metazoa; phylum Arthropoda; class Insecta; order Diptera; family Drosophilidae; genus Drosophila; species Drosophila basisetae. The sequence continues at coordinate 7,996,536 of JAWNLB010000070.1, forward strand.
ACTTTATGAACATGCTACCTATGTATACATGTACATATATATTGCGAATATTTGTTTATTATTAGCGCTGATGGAATGCTTTTAAATAGTTTTCATTATTTCATCGCCATCTTCTCACTCTCATTCCAAGAGTAATGAGCACAATTTTGAATGAAATTCAACCCGGTTGCTGATTACATACGCTTCGCTCTACTTGGTCACACAAAGCAGCCGCCATCGATGTCGACGTATTGTGTTGTTTATGAGCCATAAAATTGTATTTTTAATTTGGCATAAAATTTAAATATCCCTCACGGTTGCGCAAAAGGACACTCAAACTCACACACATGTCGTGCGCACCACTTGAACAATGAGGGCCTGTTTTTTCTTGCTTCTTTCTGTATTTGGGTTGATTGCCATGGCAAAGGACGCATAATTACATAAGGAGCGTGGGCTGCATTCGCTTCAGTTGCACGGGTTTTTCCTGTTGCCGAGCTACTTGTTTTTCCAAGTCATTTTGATGGGAATTCGAGGAGCACTTGAGCGTGGACCACACAGCGAATGAAGTGATAAACTAATTGCTCGGGAGTGGCATTGGAATGGGCATGGCTGCCAGCTCGTAAAGTATTCAAATGCCACCAGCAGTTGAGCCGCATTTTCATTGATTTTAATGACACATTAAGCATACGCCTCGTTGCCACACAAATTTGCCCAGATTCGATCCGTTCGGAGCCGTCGTGCAGTCCGTTTACGATTATTTGTCGCAGTCTCATTTACATACATACAGAGACACACTTTGGGAAACACATTAAATATTTCCAATAAAGAAATAATGCTCAACAATGGCCAACAACAACAAGAATGCTATAATAGCGAGAGAGCCACAAAAAAACATACGTTTTTATTACAGCTTTAAGAATTGGACGAGTTTTTGGGGCTTGGAACGCGTTTTAAAGTTGTCAACTTGGCGGAACCAATTTTGTTAATGATGCGCGATATAAGCTGAAATAAACTGAAATTGTTATAAAACTCAGTTTTATTGGTTGTATTTGTTTTTTTGTTTTATTTATTTTTTTGCTCTCGCTAGTTTTGGGTTTGTGCAACGCTTTGAGAAATTTCCGATTCAATTTCTGTTGGTTAATGGCTTGTTTTTCGAATTGGTCGCACATCTATCTCTCTCTCTCTCTCTCTCTCTCTCTCTCTTTCTGCCTTTCTGTCTCTCTGTCTCTATTGCTGGTTCTTTATGACCTGAAACATGATCTAAAACACTCGATTCCTATTGTTGGGGCTCACAATGCACTCTTAATGACAGCAAATTAATTCTGAAGGCCTTTTGTTTAGTTCCCATATACATAAGTCTAGAAATCTATTGTATAGATTTGCCACATAAATCAATTCAATATTATTTATATACAGCTTTTAGCTAAACGCTTTCGAATTCGGGGCGTGGGCGCTGTCTTCGCGCCTTTTTCATTTCTTTGCATTTGTTTTAGTTTTACATAAATCATCATAATTATAATGCAGTTTCAACGGCTTCACAAAAAAGGTGTCTAGATTTCATTAGGGTGTGGTAAACCAAACGTGAATACCTATTATAAGAATATATATTTTCGAAAATTTGGTATATATTTCGGCGTGATAATTGTGTGTGCAGCTTAACGCTATATTTATACCACTGCCGTCGATTGCATATAGTGTATCATTGCTTCAATACCATGCCAACAACCTACCTAATACAGCATCGCTGTTCCAACCTTATTTCGAATCGCAAATGCATATCGACAGCTAAACAAACATTAGTCACAAAATTGCCTGCCAACAGCGAAATGAACAATATCTATATGCCATAAATATCTCTGGGGCTCTCTGCCCACCCTGTGGCACACAATTTGTTGCAGAATCCCCCTGCGCCCGGAGTCTGGGGTCCATGACGACCCGGCTGTTTACTTTCAAAACCGTTTGCCATGCGTAAATGACAAACGATTTTGCGAAATTATTATTGCCATTGTCATCGTCGCTTGGTTGGCTGAATCCGTCTCCCGACTCCTGTCCCTTGTCCCCCGGACTCTATATCTGACCCCAAAAACCCAAACACTTTCTCAATTTCAGAGCCGGCTGCTGTTGTTGTTGCTGTCGTTGTTGTTGTTGTTTTTCTTGTTGTTGTCGCACTTTACGCTGCTCAATTTAGCAAACAGTCAGCCGTTGACGTTATCCTTCCGCCGGCGCAGCAGCCAAAACCAATAAGCCACCAGCAGCAGCCACCATCATCATCCAGCTACATTTACCGCCATCCATGTCGCTAAATCCCACAGCAATTGCTGCTGGCAATGCGCACTAATCCACCCAGCCATTTACTACTTTACGTTCCTCCAGCCCAGCATATCTCACTTTCTCTCTCTCTCTCTCTCTCTCTTTGCTCTCTGCCTTTCACTGTCCCTGCCTCTGGCGCACAGCACGCACATCCGGCACGCCTTCCCCGCTCAGGCCGAGCTCGTAGTGTATTTATTTTATAACATTGCCAATCAAGATGGCTGCGCAAACATAATCGCAATGGAGACACAGATATTGACACAGCGTGGACGGATGAGGGTACTCATCCCCTGGTAGTTGGTGCTTGTTTGCATTTCAGCAGCTTTGCCCCAACCCAGCCCGAGGATCAATAACACTTTTGGCTCAATTCCGGGTCTGTCAGGACTTGGCCTCAGCCTCTGTGCCGCTGACTGACTCTGTGCCCAACCATTGCTATAGCCTTTTGTTGTTGTTTATTTATTCTGCAAGCAATTTCAGTATTTTGAGCACCCGTCGCTCTCTCTGGCTCTCTCTCTCTGTCTTTCACTTTGTCTCCCTCTCTCTTTCTCTCTCTCTCTCTCTCTCTTGGAGTGTGTGAGTGCTTTATCCGATACTCGTACGTTCATTGTATGCTGTGTACATGTTTTGTGCTTATGTCCTTTTCAATTTGTTCAATGATTCGCAAGCAAATTGATTCCCATTCAATTTCGCGCAGTTTCGCATGCGACAATTTCGATTTTTATTGGATTTCTCTTCTTCACGCCGATTTCGCCCATTTTGTTGTTCGTCCCATTTCGGCACAATTTTTATCTGTGTGTGTGTGTGTGTGTTTCTGTATGTGTACATCCTTTGCGAAAATATAATAAAATTGTAAATTGGTTTTTGTTCATTTATAGCTAGTTGTTGTGTGTCCTTACTGATATTGTTATTGGTCAACGTTTGCGGGTTTTGTCAAATGGTAACTGGTCCATTTAACTGGGTCCTGTGGATGCCTATCGTCCTGCGTAAGCAAAATTGAGATTGGTTTCTGCTGCCATGAAATAAATTAATTGGAAACTCACTTTGCCTGTTATTTATGTAAATTATTTAATTTATACTTTTGGTATTGGTTTATTTTGATGCAATAAAGTTTTTATTTTAATTGAAATGCCACTAACAATTAATTAATTCTGAAAGTGTGCATGAATTATTTAAAGACACATATAATGACAAAAGAAAAAATTAGCCCTATTTTGGCGATTAATTTAGTTTAAAGCCGCAACTTTCTCCTGTTTTTTATACAGATTACGCTTTATATTTACACTTAATTTAAATACTTGCACGTAATAAATGATATTGGATATATTGGATCTGCATTTTCCACTGCCATAACTTTGTATAAATTAATCCGAGGAATACATTTTTTGCAATGGCTTGGTATCTTGATGCATGTTTATTTAAACTTGAATTCATTTAAAAGTTCTGTCCCAAATTGTTCATGTCAAATAAAGAAATACATTTTTGCTCGTGATTTCGCATTTAGATTTAATAGTAAAATACGATATTTATTTGGAATTAAATATTAAGTTTGAAGAAAGTGTAGTTTGATATTTATTATACCCTTTTGTACTGCGGTTTATGTTTTCTGAGCAGAACGTTATCTGCACACAATTTGATAAGAAACCCGACGATATTAAACTTATAAGTCTGCTGCTTGAAGAGTACTGGAGCACATAAGTTAAGGGCAATTACTGAACTCCTCTTGCAATTGTAACTAATCACCAACTAATTTCATTTACCAACTTTGTACATGCTCGTAAACTCTGTGCAACCAGCCACTTAACAGAAACTGTCCAGTTTATCTGTAAATGTGTAAATATATCTGTATCTGTTTTCGGTATCTGCGCAAGGGTAGTGCTGCTGACAGAGAGTGTGGCTATGGTCAGAAGCGTCCGATGGCCAAGAATGTTTGTCACAATACATCAAATGGCAGTGGAATGACACAAAACATGAACGCGTCACTTTCCATCACTCCAAAGTGCCTGGCCGACGAAAGCTGCCACTGTCAAGGCGACTGTGACTCGGACTCTGACTCTGACTCCGACTCCGATTCAGACTACGACTGTGAGTGCGAGTGCGGGAAATGCCAGCCAAATGGTCGGCTAACAAGGCAAGAAACGAACCGATGGAAACAAGCAGCTAACCAACCAACCAACCAACCAAACAACCAGCTAACCAACCGGCCAGACAGTGTGACGCAGCCTCCCATCCACAGAGAGATAGCCTGAACCTCAGATTAACTGCGAGCATGCGCAACTATTTGTGCACATTTTAAATGGGCCGCGCTGCGGTGCACAAAGCAGTGATCGGAGTACAATGCCCCTTAGGGAGCGGGACGGAAAGAAAGAGGGGTATTCTGGTGACACTCTACAGACGTCGCTGGGTCTGGCCGGGCAACAGTTGCTGCCTTAATCCGCCAAGCAATGCGGCAACAACTCCAATGATGATGATCACAATGATGACGATGATGATGATGATGATCATGGTGGCGATTATTTGTGGCTGCTGCGGCTGCTGCGACTGCGGCTGATACACAACATATACACAGTTTTTTGTCGCAGCAATCTCGTTTGACCAAAAACGACTAACGAGCTGGCTGAGCTGGTGTTTCTGGCGAAGAGGCAAAGGCAAAGTGGCAACGGCAACGGCAACGGCAGCAGCTGAGCGACTGCCACAGTTGATATTGGCGAGTGCTTTGGCTCTTTGGGCTCTGAATCGAAATCAGTTGGCATCATTAATCCTTTGCAGCCAGCCATGTGCAAAAGGTTCAACAACTCCGGCTATTGGCAACGCCTTAAATGCGAAGCCGCCGCCTCGTAAGTTGTCATGTTTTTGTCGCTTTATGGACTTCTAATCGTTCAATTCTATCAAAAAGCTTACGCACTAACAAACACCTAAATCCAGTTGAACGTTTCAGGCCGATTTTGAGGCTGTCTCAGTTTCAGTTTCAGTTACAGCTACAGCAACCAGTCACCAGATTAAGATATTTAGATTGGCCCACAACATAGAGACGCAGTGGCAGAGTCGCAGGCAGAGGCAGACGCAGACGCAGACGCAGAGACGGAGACACAACAGAGACCAACTTTATTTAGCACCTTTACAGGCCCACGGGTCCACAGCGCTCGAGGTGACAATAAGCCGCTGTCTGAGGCCCAGAAATTGGGTTCAATTTTTACCTTTTTTGTGCCGGGGGGACCAGCTTGATAGAGCAGTCCAATTCAGCAGTCCTCAGTCCCAGGTGCTTCGGGCCTTGTGGCATTTGATGTGCGAATTTGTTATTTAACTTGGGGAAACACGCAATTGTCTTCGCCTGGCTGCCACTGACGATGCTTTTGGGCGCTTTTGGCCGAGGCGTGAATTGTGCATAAATTGTGCGAACGCTCGACCGATTCGAGAATTAGATACATTTCTATCTCTTGAGTTACGGTGATTGTATTTTTATTTTTTTATTCGGTGCTGAAATTGATTTGGATATCGGTTGGGCTATTTGTTAAATTGTTTTGTAACTACCGTTTTGGGTTTCGAGTGGCTTTTGATTAGGTGGCTAGGCCAATTTTTTTTTCATTGTAACACAATACGTCAGGTGAATGGTGTCTACTACTCATTTGCATTAGCTTGAACTTTCAAATTGAATACACAAGTATGTGGATGTTCGAACTGACCAAATCTATGCAGATAGATGAATTATTGTAATTAATGCCAAATTGGCCATAAAACACAACATTTGCATGTCAAACAGATCAGAGAATTTCATAAGCCACGTTTTGTCATGTTTTGCCGGGCGCATAAATTACAATATTATATATATATATATTATTTTTTTTGATTGTTCGTTGCTTTTGGCGGAAGTTTCCATTGTGCGCTCGACTGAAATAATTAAATATTAAATATGATTAAGTTTTGTTGTTGTTGCTTCTTCTGTTATTGTTTTGCGCTACGACCCACGCAGAGCCATAAACTATGGACTTATGGAGCTGGGCAATGCTAAACGGCATTCAAATATAAATAAATGTCAAATTGTGCACGCTTCGCCATAATCATACAAGTTCTCTGACAGCGGCCCAGCCTTTCTATAAAGTCCCCCCAGTCTCTCTCTCTATATATATATATATATACATATATATATGTATATATGTATATGTATATATATATATACATCTTATATGACAGCGACCAGCTAAAAACTGCTAAATGCAAATTAAAGCTCATTAATCGCGCAGAAATATATTTCGAAACAGCGGGACATTAATGTGCTTCGCACTTGGCCAAGAATCCAAATACACGATTTCGATGCCCAACTCGTTTCGCATAGAAAGTGAGCTGAGACTGAATCAATGATGTCTGGAATTGGGACGGCAGACTATGGATACGTCGGGATACGGGGAACGAGCAGTAAGTAACTTACTGTTGGGGGGTGGAGGTGAGGGAGACAGCATTGCGAGTGCTCGTAAAACATGCTATGATTACTTTATTAAGGCAAATGTTTCATAAACAATCGCCATGTCGTACATAAAACCCGAATCCGATACTCAAGCGTCTGCGCGGGCGTTTCTCTCTGTCTCTGGCTCTGAGACCCAATCCCGACTCAGACTCTCCAAGAGCCAGTGTCTCCCGGGCCCAGATGGTGACGAACGGGGCGTAATCAAGCGTTGAGCGCTTTGCTTAGATAAGTCACTTAAGATAAATCGCTGCGTGTGCGTGTGTAGTCGTTTAGAAATTATGGGTTTCAGATATTGGAACTGAGATACAATACAATATACAATACACCGACTGCCATATACAACACTCAGTGTTTGTTTGCTTGTTCTTGTTGTTGTTTTATCATCTTTTCCTGTTGATCTCGCTATTTAAAAATTCAAATTTTTATCGCTAGTCGCGCAGGGAGTTTAACTAATTTTGTTAAATTGAACATTTCTTAAATTTTGCTCAAATTCAAATTCGAGTTTTAGATTTTTATTGTTTAGATAAACCATTTGCAATTAAGTGGAAGTTTTACATAATTAATTTGAATGTCGATTAATGCCAGTAACAAATCTATGGGAACGTTTTCATATAATTAACACATGAAACAAATACAGATGAAAATAACAATAATCATAATATATAAATTTATTTATCGTCTTATACTTAATTTTCGACACATTTCACATCAGCTGATCACAGGTGCATAAATATTCCTGACTGGGTACATTGGTTAACCGCACACATTAATGAATCATAAACATCATATTTTGATTGACGATCTATTGCTTTGCTTATTCAATTAGCACATTTTATGCGTTTCGGCCAAGTGGTTGCCTAATTACGGTAAGGCCACCACGCAGCGTTCGATTTTATGTCTTTTGACCATAAAATCGCAAACTAACTGACAAATTATAGGCGATACTTAATGCTTGTGGGTGTAGCAAACAAACATCGCCATCCTCAATCGTCAATCGTCACTTCCTTTCTGAACAAGAGACACTCTCGAAAATGATTTTTACTACTGTTGTCTGTTCTTGCTGGTTATTCGTTGTTGGTTTTCGCTTGTTGCCTGAACGTCTGCATTATTTTATTATCGTGTTGCCCCATCTGAACCACCAACAAGCAGCGGTGGATTCGCTACGCTCATTGTCGCCATTGTGGCCAACATGGTCGTGTCTAGCGACAAATTTAATGACTTACTTAACCTCATTGAGAGAGCTGCATAGGCACTAACACAAACACACTTGGGCGACAAAATATCCGCCTGGTTACTGCCACAACGCAAGCACAGCAGCATTGCGCCCTATTCAACCCATCCGCTACACCCGCTGCCATTCACCGAGTTTGCCCGGTAACTTAGCATTTTTTAATGACTTAATTTACGTTCGCAATAGGTTCCACCTTCCATGTTTATTGTTTTGACTAAGTACACACACACACAGACACTGGCACAGGCGAGCTGCAAACGTTGTTGGCTTTTATATGATGGCTTTATAGTTGGTCGTAGAGCGTGCGACGCCCTCGAAACTCAATTCGCGCCTTATCGTCAGCTCGCATCGTCGTCTCCGTCGTCGTTGTTGCCTCAAATCTTGCCCGGTTTCCTCTTCGGCGTGGGCTGCGAATTTGTGGCCAGCTGCTCTATAGGAATGGCCTCCATTTGTTTCAGCTGTCTGCAGCAGGCGGTCCACATTCACAAATTCACATATGAGTGGAAAGCAGAGCGCACGATAGCTTCGTTTATTGTTAATTTAATTGGGCAATTTCATGAAGGTGTTGGTGTGCTTTTGTTTCCTACGGTTCGATAAATGGCACTGGGGCCAAACCAATTGGCAAAATTTGTTATAGATAAGCCAGCAAACCCCATGCCAGAAGGATTCTTAAGAAGATGTCACATATGTGAATTAGAGTTGAGCTCGTGTCCTCTTTTGCATTCGTGACACGAGCAGGCACGACTCACATGTTATATATATAGATATATAAATATATATATGTTTCGAACAGTAGTACGGAAATATAAGATTATTCTTTAAATATATATATATATTTTTTTTGGGAGTAGACTTTTAATAGTCACCAAATTATTCTCCATGCATTTTTTGCTAATCACGGGTTTGATTGAACACCCGCTGATTAATTTAGACTTTAAGCTCTATAAGTGTGTGCAACAATTAAGTTATCAAGTTTGGGTTCCGAAACAAAGTTGGCGTAGGCTGCTTTGAGTGGTGGATTACGCGGCGTATGAGTTGTGTGGCACTCGGCGACAACGTCACGGGTTGAACAAACGGAGCCAAAGTACGACACTTGCTACGCGAGCGGTTGGCTTTGAAGTAAGCACAAATGTCGCTCACATAAGTATTGACAGCTAACAAGGTGCTAAATTAGATGACACTCACATATATGGAGCGGCATCGCGTTGTTTGCAAATTAAGCAGGCGCAACAACAAAAAAACAACAACAACAACGAGAGTAACTCGAAGACTGGACCCGTTGATATTTCAAGTTCAATGTCGTATTTGCACGTACGTGTGTGAGTATGTGTGTATAAGTGACGTCTGGGAAATTTGTTAAACACGCTTATTAAATTCCACGCCCGTTACTAAACAACAGATTGAATTGCTGTTGTGGCTCTTTGGCTGGGATGACCTGGGCATGGACCTCGGCACCGAAAAAGCGTGTCGCAAGTCATGTTATGCGCATGTAAACCAATCTAAATACGAATCTCTCTCAGATCGCTGGGCTCTGTTGAGAGTGTGTTGTGGTGTGTGTGTTGAGTGCGTGTATGTTTTATTGGGCCAGTCAAACAAACAAAATGCATTTAAAAGCTACAAAACTACATTTCAGATAGTCAGACCATGGAACAGGGCTCCAGGCAAACATGAATTGACAACTCATCGAACATTGAACACGTTGTAATGTGATACTTAAATGCTTGATTGGCTCGTAAATATTTTCACTATGTGGCCCAACTCACAATACCCCAACCCAATTCGCCCCATACCCCTGCGAGTGCGATGCTGCACTGCTGTCGATTCTGTTGTTAACAATCATTTCTACAAAGTATCGCTGGGCGCTGCTCTTGTTTTTGTTCTTTCGCTTGCGCTTAACTTTTTTTGCGCACCCTTGCGGCTGTTTGACAAAAGCGCCAAATCTTGCACTAAAAACACACCAAATACGACTTCAAAGCTATCGCTGCGATCGATCGGCATTGGCGCGTTGACAGTACACGACGAGGCCGGGCCGGACAGGGCGGAGCGGGGTGGCGCGGCTTGGCGAGATCTTTGGGCAAGTTCCAGACATACAATTGTAATTGTTGTGTGCAGGCCAAGCCATGCAATCGGGTCCGGGACCTCAGCCAAAGCCAGGAACGGAGCCTGAGCCTGAGCCTGAGCCTGAGCCTGTGTTTGGGCCACACAAACTTCGTCCGCGTCCTCTTCCTCATCATAATGTTAATGTAAATGCATTTTAAATGGACTTGCGTACAACATTTTTTTGTTCTCTCACAAGACCTCAAGTCTCTGCATTATTGTTGTTGTCGCGCTTTTGTGTGGACAGTTCGACAAGCTGTTTGCAACACGATGCGGGCCTAGCGAAAATCATAAAAAAACAACAAGACAAACACACACTCAAACACATATCGATTGTATAGCCATACATATGCTATGGCATACATAGTATATTGCCATATGTGATCAGATGTCTGGCGTAAAATGCGACTTTGTGGCATTGGCAGCGAACAAAACGTTTTTAGTGTCTTACAAATGAAATGTGACAGTTTCGAGTTAAAAATAACAACATCCAAAATTAACATAATTTAATCAACACTAATTCGCGCATTCAGTTTTTTTCTTCTCTCTCTTACATGTTTTTTGTCAGCTTTGAGATTGACTGAACTGTGTAGAAGATGTGGGCGCCCTTAAGGCTGCCTTAACTAGTAAATATCCAATTGGCACCGTCGGGCACTTTCGATAGAGTTAGGAGCTCTGCTGACTGACTACTGCCTGGATGGCATTTCCGTTTGGCTAATTGCCAGTGTCAGTTTTGTATCTGCGTTCGCCAGACTCATTAATATTCCAGATACGTGCACTCTCAGTCTCGGAAACAGGATGCTGCCTATCAATAACAATCAGGGGCTGGAACACTGCAACAGTGGTTGGGGCTGCACTTCATGAATGGAAGTACCAAGTGTCAAATAAACCCTAACAATTTGGAACAAGTTCATTAACGAATTTAGTTTATGTTTGTTTCGTAAAGAGAGTTGATTTTAATCGATCTTTCTTTGTAAAATGGGCAAAGTATGAATGAAGTCAATTACGAGCGCCGAGGAAAAGCATTTCAATGGAATACACACTAAAGCCACAAACAGTGGCGTGGTGTGATACGACGAAAGGGGTTTCACTTTCGAAGTTAGAATAGTTTTGTGTTCCTGAGTAAAAAGGTCATTCAAAAAATCAATATTATCAAGGACTGTAGAGTTATCTGCAGTATCTCAATAGTCTTTGGTGTTTGATATTCATTTGACAAGAGTGTTATGTAGTGCTAAGACACACTGCCTCTGACTACTTTGAGATACTTTTTCGACATCAGTTGTAAAGCTATCTTTGAAAGCAGTTATGCACGATTTATTTTACTGATTAAATTGTAAGAATTCCATCCTTCCTCAATATTGCAAATTATGCTTTGTAGACATCTTCAGGATAGTCTAGTTGCTGTTAGTACCCTCTTTAGAATCTTTTTGAATCGACGACACTGCACTAACTTACAACTATTACAACTTCTAACAATGGTGAACTCGTTTTTGAGTTTTTCTTTATTTTTTTTTTTGTGTTTGCGTGGAACCCCTCTACGTCACGTACGCACGAGATTCTGTTTAAATATAGCCACATGTACGACATATTAAACAGGCGCGAGCTGAGCTGAGCGCCGGCTCCCGGCCAGCTCCGATTTGGTTAGCCAGTTAGTCAGTTAGCCAGCGCACCAAATTGGTTTATGACTTCCTTCTAACCCGGGCAATTGATGGCCAGATAGAGGTAGTGAGTGCAGCGTTCTCCTAATGGTAAGCAACTGATTTAAGGCCTGTCGCCCCCTTGGCACAGCAAGACCAACAACTCTCTAACTGTGTCTCTGTCTCCGTCTCTGTATGTACCTCTGCTGAGAGCCAAGGCCAACATAAATATATCAACCAGTCTGTTGCATTTGGAGAGGGGAGCGACAATGATAAGATCAATTATGTTAAGTCACTTGGCGTTAAAATTATGTTGACGCATGTTACCAAAATGTATAAACAAGTATAAGCGATCTGAGCGTCATCTATTTCTTGGTCCAGGTTCAGGCGGCAATTATGCAAATCTCTTGACAATCATTTAAAGCTTTAAGGCGCATTAGCTATGCGAAATGTAAATTGGAAGAGCAGAGAAGAGGAAGATGTATTGGCGGGTGGGGAGGCGAAGAGCACAAAACAGCGCCAACGCTATGTGATCGCAACGCACCTCTAACCCAATTTATAACGACTTATCGACAGTAATAAAAACAAAATACAGATCGAGCTTAAATTTATACACATGTTGCGATCGATAACGCCAACGCCTCATTTGCATGCGGACGTTAAAGGCGTGGTGTGCCCAACAAAGGGGGTGGGTGTGGGGCGAGCAGTAGAGTATGTATGCATTTTGCTCTCGTGTATCTGAAAGATAGCCAGCGTGCTTATGCGCGACACTCGACATTGTCAAATCGCAGCTTAATTAAGCAATCGATCGTCGATGGATATGCTCTTGCTAATTCGCAACAAGTCAAAAGCTGGGCCAACACACAGTGACAAAGCCAAAAAGTCGAAAAGCAAAAGACAAACCACAACAAACAATGTGGGAAAGTTGCGGTGATGACAATAACTTTCAGCTGGTGCGCGAGCTTTGCATATTCCACACGGGCTGTGAACTTTGGCTTTATCTTAAGGGCAACCGTTAGGGTGCCTAATGAGTGGCATTTATCAGCGCCAACCAATCTCAGACACACAGACACGTATATTGAGAATTGTTTAAAAAGAAATTAAGAAATGTATGCGTTAAGCCCGCATGTGTTTTTGTAGGTGTGTGTGTGTGTTAGTGAGTCAGGCATTGATTTTGGGGCTCCTCATAAATCATGCTGACTCTGTGACACTATCACACTAATAAAATCGCATGCAAAAGCCGCCAGGTCGACAACAGCCGATCAAAATCAACAGCAACAGCAACAAAAACAAAATCCACAATAATAATACCTGAATTGAGAGACATTTACCAAAAAAAAAATAAAAAATATATACACACTGCTGAATGACAGCAACAAATGATGCCCGACGCTTTTGTGGACATTAATGTTTGACATTAATTGAAATTAATATTAATTTCATATTTATTGTAATGCCAGTTAATGGCCAATGTGGATGCTGTGGTGTTGTTGTTGCTGTTGTTGAATGACTGTGGGGGCGACCTTCTCGTTCCATCTCTTTTACTCACTCACTCTATGATATGGCCCATGACTGATGAATTTGCATATTTTGCTAGCCAAGCCAGACGTTGCATGCTGTGAGCAACTGGTCTCAGATGCCACTTGCCACTTGCATATATGGCCAGCGAGCTCAGCATGACAATTCGCATGAATGTTCAAGCCTGTAACTTAATTTGTAATCGCAGCGCATTAGAATTTAAGTAACTCGTAATTAATGTTACAAGTCGCACAAAGTTGGATGATTCCCGTAGGATGGGGGAGGGAAAGCGGCAGGTGCGAGTATGCCACGTTTGCAAGTTTATTTATTGGAATCTAAGTGATTTCAGATGAGATTGCGACCAGCTAGCAGCAAATTCAACGATTGAGCTATCAGCTCACAGTAGGTGGCAGTTACTCAGAGAGAGAGAGAGAGAGAGAGAGAGAGAGAGAGAGAGACAGAGGGAGAGCTGGAGAAAAAGGAATAGAGCTGGAGATGCGGGGTCGGGGTTTGATCGGGGTTCGATCTCCTGTGGTGTATTGCCTGGCGCATCAGGTGAGAAGCGCGCAGCATCCAAATGGGTTTCACTTTTCTTAGACACACACACCCACACACACACACACACACACACACACTATCAGATACTCGCACACAGCTTGGGTATTTTGGTATGTTATTTATATCATTAGTTAACCATGCAGTTTACTTAAAACCCGTTTCATTGCTGATTCTACCTGCTGGATTCCCCATAACTCACGCTCCCCGAATCTCCCTCGATTCGCTTTAATAAGAAATTTATATTATTTGCGTGAATCAAAATTGCTGCTGTTGCTGATATTTGCGCATCATTAAAGCCATCAAATGATGCCAATTAAAAGTAAATAAATAATACATTTTATGAAAGCAATCAAATCTCCATTCTCTGTCCTCTCTCTCGTTCACTCTCTCTCTCTCTCTCTCTGTCTCTCTCTCTCTCACTCCCGCTTCGAACTGCCTGAGCTCTCAAGTTAAATTATGCGCAGCGAAAATTATAAAATTTTGTTAAAACTTAATTAGCCACTGGCGCGAATACACCAAAAAACACAAAATCCCTGTGAATCGTATGGGTTTGGGTTTTCGCGTATTTGTAAATGAGTTTCGTCTGTTTGGTTTGTTGCTGTTCGAAGCGGTTCATTAATAAATTAACAGCACATAAAAGGGGCACACAAAAGAACAAATTTATGAGACATCACACAGAAGAAGAACAGCAAAGATTCAGCCCGAACAGCTGAAGGCGAACTGAAAAAGGTCAGAAGGTAAGGAAATGGTGTTCCAAATGACTTTGACCAGCGATTTAAAATCCATAAAACACAATATGTGCCGGTTTAAAGTGAACTTTGTTAAGCCAAGAAATCTCTGGAATTTTTGCTAAAGACCACTTCTCTTGGGTTCACCTGCTTCTCTAGGAATATTGCATTTTAATTAATATAGCTTAAGCGCGTGTCATATTATCGCAATATATTAACGAGTTGTAAAAAAGGCTATCGCTTGGCATACGAATACGATTAGTTGGGAATTCAATAATATGGGAAACAATTATTGGTATTAAGCAATCAAAGCACTGATTTAATTAACCTCAGAAACGATTCAAAGTTATCTGTAATATGATGTCATGTGATCAATGATAGTCGTACACATCTTTACATATTTGCAACCACTTATAAATGATGATTAAATTAAACGTCTACATAATTGAAAGAGAGTATTTACTCTATAGGGCATACAAAGATTATGGTGTAAGTCAAAAGTGATTGGATCATTTAATGACTTCATTTTTAAACAGCTTGTTAAGTTGGCTAACTGTTGGGTTCTATCACCTGTCCATTGCTTTGGGTCTGGCAGTAATCACATATCAACCAGCCACCCGCTGTGTTATTTAAGTGCCACATTTCACATGAGCAACTTTTAAAATTATTTACACACAGCAACCAACACGAACAGCAATAAGAGCAACAATAACAACAACGGCAGCAACTCCAACGCCTTCTGTCCAGCACCCGCTTGGGCTCATCGGTGGGGATTCTGTTGCCGTGTGCTAGCCTGAAGAGCTGTGCAGATAATTAATTGATTAAAATGTTTTTGCATATTATGGCCCGTATCATATTTCACATAAATGAGCGCATTCAACACGCTAAAGTGCCAAAGATTGTCCGAGGCCGGACTTGCAGAGATTAGACCGATGTGTCCATCAGCGAAAGAGACAGGTACAGAAAAGAGCGGAGAGAGAGAGAGAGAGAGAGAGAGAGATCATCTGTGGCGAGGCACTTGTTGCCACAACTTACCACCTAGGGTAAGCAAATGCACTATTGTGGCGCACACTCATCATGATGTTGCTGCTGGTGATGATGATGATGATGATGATGCTGGTTGAGAGTCTGGTGTGGAGTTTGGTCTAGCCAAGCGCCGCATGAGGCAGAGAAGCGATTGCAGCAGACTCCAAACACTGAACAGGGTGTTTATGGTGATTTAGTCAGTTATGTGGATCGTAAACATTTTTGATAGCTAAATTTAAATAAACGACAGATATTTGTTGCTGGCTGCTTTATGAGCAAGGTTCCAGCTTGAGATGGAGTTGATGTCGCAACGCGAAGGCGCTTAGTCATTTTGTGAGTGTGTGCGTGTGTGTGTGTGTGTGTGCGTGTGTGTGTGTGTTGGCCAAGTCGAGAATTTAAATTAATTTTATTGCATTGAAGTTTTTGTGTAGTTGGCGCGCGCGGCGAGAGAAAATATCAAATTACTGTGGTAATATATTTGAGATTAATGTCAGATCTCTGGGCCAAGAGATTTTGTTTCGTTTTACTTTTATTCAGTTGGTAAATTGGCTATAAAAGCGGGCCAACAACAATGTGGGCAAACGCTCGTTCAATCTTCGATGAATACAGTGATAAACAACTGTGGAAAACGAGGAAAAACGAGCTAAGAAAGCGGCCAACTGCCACTTCTCCATCAAATGAGACCCAAACTCGTAAGAAACGACTCGTCTCTATCCGTATTTCTCTGCTCAGCCGAAACATAAACATAAACATAAACAAAACAAATATTTAGTTTAAATTTGTACGTTGACAAGCGTTTCAAATGTCAGTCGCAGCCATAATTGGCTCTCATTTTTGGCAATCAATTCGTGTTTATTTATTTGGGAAATTGCCCCGATACGAGCTCGTAAGTAGGCTGCTTACCTGCCCAACCGCAGACGTATGGACTATAGAGTTAGAGTTCGAGCCGAGAGAGTCAGCGGGATTTTCGCAGTGTGTTGGCTTAAGCTGAATCCGGTTGCATTTTTTGAATCTCCCTCTCTCTAACAGGATTAGAGCAGACCGACTCTCGCTAAGCCCACAACATGCACTTGTGGCTTAACTTTGGCAATCCTGTTAGGCTGTCGGACTTGTACTTGGACTTGGTCTGTGATTTCTTTCAATGAACGATAGTGCACCTAATCCTCGACTGCAATTGCTGTCTGTTTTCAGCTTGTCATTGTTTGTAGTCGAGTTAGGTGCTGGGCAAGATCGGTTGGCAAGGCCAAAAGGGTTACCGGCACGCCCACGCATTTATTTGCATGCCCAGGCATTGACTTATGCCTTTTGTCACAAGCCCAAGCCACAAGTCAAACTGGCAGCAGCAGCAACGGCGAGTCTTGAATTTTAGGCCTCTTTTCGTTGTGGCCTGCTCAAAATTCATATTTAATAAGCACATAATGGCAATAATCATAATTTTACAGCGAACTTCGGAACAGAGTCTTGTCAGCGGGATGCCCCTAAAGGGTTTCCTTCAGCTCTGACACAATGCGCAGATACAACTGTAGCTATAGAAACAGATATAGCAACAGCTATAGGAAAATATACAGAAACGGGGAGGCGTTGCGCACATTTAATTAATACGTTTGCTTGTTGCTTGTTGCTTGCTGCTTAGTTCCTGGCCCCGGAATTCGAACTGGCCCTGAGCCATACACAGATCGCTCGCTCGCTGGCTGGCCACAGTAGGCGTAACAACAGATGATTAGATTTTCTTAAAATTTTCGACTAAAGGGTATCGCTTTGCGGTATGTCATTTGCCTGACTTATTGTTTTAATTTTGATGGCAGGCAAAGCTTCGTTAAGGCTCAGCTTCGGCAATCCTTCGAGCGGGAGTTTTTGTCTTCGCAAAATTCAACGGAAGTCAAAGGACAAACTAAATGTTGCATTTTAGCTTGTGATGTTTACAAAATGAGTTTTAAGCGGGATTTTCAGGGGGTTTTGCCAGATTGTGCTCTAGATGAAACAAAAGACTTAGGCAACAAACTGCCCACTAAAGAGATTTTTAAGATATAATACGAGAAAGTTGACAATATCAGTTTTTATATACATTTCCAGAACGCAATCTCGATTAATATTTAACTACGAGACATAAATTTTATATTTCTTATCATTTCACTTCATTAGTTCACAAATTTCCTGGTAATTAGATGGATTTTTGTAGCGAATTTTCATTGTTCCCACAAACAACGAATTGGCCTGACTGACTCTCTAACGGTTTCTGGTCATAAAAAAACAAAACAAAACAAAAAAAAAACAAAAACAAGCAACAAAACAATCGAGCTAGCAAACAATACTCACAACCACCACAACAATTGGTGCTCAAGTGCCCTGGGGTAAATCACGCAAAACCATAAGAGGAATAATAAGCCTCAACCTCAAACCATTTGTTTAATTTCCAATTAAAAAGAGCAAACACAGCTATATACAGAGAGAGCACACACTACACACATGCACACACACACACACGCACACCTACACCTACGCACAGCAGGTCAGAGTCAGAGTCCGAGTCGAAGTCGGAGTCAGATCGCCAGGCATTATCATCATTGACATCACGACATGGCTTGTTGTTGGTGTTTCTGCTGCTTGACAACTGTTTTAGGGACAGGTAGAGCCAAAAGGATCTCGCACTGCGTGTGTGCAAACGCCTGACACTTTGGCCCTGTGGCTGACCAGTTGGACGTTGCACAGTTGCGCCTGTTGGCTGGTGGTTGGTGGCTGGTCAAGCGTTGAGCGTTTATCGTTGTGCGTGGGCCCCGTTGAAATGAGTGCGATGATGATGAAGTGAGGTTTGCCGTTTCCCGGAAAATGCCACTTGTCAATAGGCCCAATGCCTGTCCCATTGTAGCTGTTATCTAAATTACGCCAAACAAAACAGCAGTTGCCGTAACGAGCACAGAAAGAACCCAAACTCAAAATAAAAGAAGGGGCAACCGTATTTGACTGGGCCAAGCCCAACTGCTGAATGTTTTTTTTTTTGGCCGCTTCGGTTGTTTTTAGGGGTGGGCCCTGCTAATGTTTTAATTTGATTTTAAAACGATGTTAATCTAATATCCGTGGAAAATGTCAAAATAAAGCGTAAGGCGCAACACCAACAACGACAACTCTACATCTTCTGTGGCTGCGTGATTAATTAAAAGTCTAAATATGGCTTCCACGGTGCTAATTGAAATGCACTTGCCGTGGTGCTCAATTTCAATGAATTTTCCATTTTATTACGAAATACGCTGTCAAAATTGTATTGGAGCGTACTTGTTGTTGTTGTTGCTGGTGCTGGTGCTGCTGCTACTGCTGCCTCTGCCTCAGAGGCTCTTGATAATCTATGAGCATTATGTTGACAATATTTTCCTGTGAATTTCATGTCTGTGGTTTCAATGCTCGTAAGTTATGTGTGTATGTAAGAAAAGTGGTTGCAGTGCACTCACTATAGGAATGTCATAATCAATGCTGGTCGCTGCCACTCACGCATTGGGGCGTGAATACCACAAATTTATATTTAATTGTTTGATTGCCAGCCGTTCACTGCATAATTTCTCAATAATTTTCCCGTCTCTCTCTCTCTCTCTCTCCCTCTCTTATTCTCAACCAACTGTTACTGCTGCTGGAAAATTATTGAAAATTGCTGTGACAAATTTCAGGCGCTGACTGCATTCATTAATTTCGGGGCATTAGCGAGCCAAGCAGTCCCCAACTGAGTGTGAATCGATGAGTGCGACTCGGGATGCGTGTGGGTGCGCATTAGTTATGTAGTAGCCAGCTGTGTGACGAATTGGATATTTTGTAAATAAGACATCTTTAATATAGCTCCAGGAAGTCGCAATATGTGCGAAGGAATGAGCAGTGATAACAAATGACTTGGGCAACAAACTCGCGTAGATATTAAACAGAACTCGTTCTGTATATAATGTCTGATTGCGATCGACATTAAGAACAACAAATGATGGCATTCAAACACGTACATAATAAAACATTTGTGAGTCTTAAAAAAAATTTATTTGATTTTTTTTTGCTTTTTGTGTTAATTGTCTGGTTTTAATTTGTTCAATTTCTAACTCTGTGATTAACTTCCAGCAAATGAGTGCTATTTTAAGTTTGTTTTTTATTCCAATACTCCACATATCGATTTACTTCGACCAAATTCACGTGGCTCACGGAATTAAGATAATATAGACCGGTTTCAGATTACATTGCGGTTGGGAGTACCGGCACCGAGTCGAACTGAGTATTCGATTGTTGCTGCTGGTCCACCCGCTCTATAGTTTGTTAATATTCGCTGAAGTTCATTTGTAAATGAAACGGTTATATTTTTCATGCATTACAACTGGCTTTTAATTATACGAAGAACGCTTCGCCTCTGGGCGAATATAGAATGGAATCTAGAAAAATGCTAATTGCTGGCAGTAATTGTAAAATTAGACACCCCAACCACAAACTTATTTAGTGTTACAGTTGCCAAAGCCATAATTAATATGGACTGCCAGCTACACTATCCACTATGTGCACCAGCAAGTGATGCATGTGAATCACCACATGCAATCCAAGCATTTGGCGAAATATGGCGAGGGGAGAAGGGCATTTATTATAATTGAATAATGGAATGCATAATTTAGCAACGTCAATCGGTAATTGATTTTTTATTCAACTTAACTTAGTTTACGTATGGTTTTTCTCCAACACCAATGAATAATGTATTGTCAACGGTAAACTACACATGAGGCTTGAGCAGATCATGTGGCGAACAGGTATTTGGTTGTTGGCCCTAAATAAACAATCAAACGCCGCGTGGGCGCCCATAAAAAAAAAACAACAAGCAACACTGGCATCAGGCCGGCACATAAAGTTGGCATATTTATGTGACTAATTTGAAATAAAACATAAAACATAAAACTCACCAAATAATATTAAGAGTCGCCAACAAAAGTGAGATGCATATCAACAATTAGAAGCACGTCAGGCGCCCCATGGCCTCAAGATATTTGAGAAATTTGACGCTTTTACGAGCTGCTCTCCACACCGGACAGGCAGCATAATGTCTCTCTTTGATATACCAAATTAAAGCAATGGACCCTGGACACTGGACACTGGACACTGGACACTGGAAGACGGACAGCGGACATTTGAGCGCTGTAATCTGGAGATACGAGTACTTTGCATATGCATGAGTTGGCGCTGGGGCCGCTGGCGCCACGGAGAGCAAACAAGTTGATCAGCAACATAGAAAACAACATAATTGAGGCAATTAGAAAACATCAAAATATTGGGCCTGGCCGCAGAAAATTGTTAAATAAATAAATGCTAACAAATTTTGATCTTAATTAAGCACTTGAGCGCTTAGCTGAATGTTTATGTAAAGTCTGGACGCGCACAATGCACAAATACAAATGCTCTGACTCTTTGAGTTCACAATGTAATTAAAGTCAACTCTCAAGCGCTGAGCAATGACACAGCAATTTTGAATGGAACATGGAGTTGAGTTTGTGTTTGAGTTTGAACGTTGAGGGAGCTGGAACCAACGCCCACCTTATGATCATTCAATTAAAACGCTTAGGAATTATTATTATGACAAACAAATGTCGAGAGTTTTCAAATGATGCCAATCTCTCTCTCGCTAACCGCAGGAAGTTGAAAAAGGCGGCCCAAAATGAAGAAAAAAATTACAAGCAATTGAAAGAATATGATCAATATCTCTGGCCAACTGGCGGAAGTGAATTGAAAAGTTAACAAACGTGGCAGTTATCTCGGCAAAAATGGCCGCTATTTGTTTGACCATCAAGTTCGTTGCCTAAGTCTTTCGTTTAGACAAATGCCCCAACATGGACTTTAAATTAATTACTTAATTTAACACAACACACGGCACAGCGACACCTCCGATACCGATGACATGCAACGCGACGTTGACAGCAGCCTCGCAGACTACAACACAAAGCACTAAGATTGACCAATTGCCAGCAGGCGAAACCTGTTGTCGATCGAACAGCCGAGCCACAATCACAGTCCTTGGCTAAGACTGGCACAGGCACTGGGCTGAAGATGGGGGCATAACAGATTAGTTAGCATATCCCATATCAGGGTAATTATTGTTAAATGAGATAACGATCTTGTACTGCGTTGACATTTATTTATTTTCCTTAATTTCGCCGTATTAATCTTCCTGGAAACACACATTAAAAACAACACACAACGCAGCGAAAAGCATAGCAGAAATTAAAATGAAAAAAAAAAAACAAAAAACGAAATGAGACGAAAGACAGACGGACACACACTCGTTGTGGCACGTATGTGTGTGCCATAATGATCATTAGCGGGCCATGAAAATCAACGGCATCAATTTGGCTTTATTGCCAATGCAATGGAACGGGCATTCAGCCAGTGTATCGAGCCGCCTTTTGACAATTTGCATGATGCGATCAATCGATCAATATGCGAACAACTCGAAAACGAAATTCAGCTAATTAATATAATAAGTAAGCATCAGTAGTAATTTAAGAAAGCTCATCAAATTCAACAAAATTACCTGGCAATTAAACGAACATGTGAACGAACAACGGCAAACACCTTTATAGATGCTGAGATATTAAATGAACACCAAAACAAAACTCAATTAAAATCCAACAAGCAAAAATAAAGCGTTGTCTCGCTACAACAACAACAACAACAACATCACTCACAATTACACCAACTATGGACAGCTGGCAGAGAGAAATATGAGAAGAAAAAAAAATCCAACAACCAAAAAAAGACGCAGCTAATTTAACCAAATTGGATTACTTAATAAGTTTATTGGATAAATAACTTGGTCATAGCAACAACAACAACAACAACAACCACGAATCGTTGTGCCCACAAAAGCATAAAGTGAATGTTTTGTTGTTGTTGTTATTGGGGCGCGCCACAAGCGCACAAACCTTTTGTGGCATTCAAAATAAGCCACGGGGCAAAACAAGTTGTATATAAAAATTGTGAGTTAATTTCTGAGAATTATCAAAGATTCCCCCATGTCCCTCACTCACTCTGCGTGCTCTCCTCTAATGTGTGCTGTTCTACAGAAACATTTGAAATGATATCGTAAAGAAGAAAAAAACAAAAACAGGGTCGAAGATAAGCCTACAAAAACAAAATGCCTGGCAAGAAGGCTCCCAATCAAGTGGGCGTCGTAATTTATTATTAATTATAATCAAGTTTTGATAGACAACAGTCAGAGAATATCAGTGGAGTGCCAGGCAAGACAACTATCTCGGGATCAAATGTGCGTGCTACTAAACAAACACACGCCTTTTACCTCTACGTATTTAACTCGGCCAAGCACTTAATTTGTTGTTTGTTTTTATACATAAATGCGATTTATATCGTTATCTGAGTGTGTGTGTGTGTGTGTGTGTGTGCGTGAGTGTGTGTTAGCCATGTAATTTGCTGTAAGGGCTCGGATTGTAGAGGTTCTGACACTGATTTATGCAAGACTTTTGTCGGATCTGAACAGTGAATTACTCAGCTATTCAGTTATTCAACCAAATCATAGACTAGACGCCCCCAAATCAGTGCCTTTGACAGGCAACTACAATTTAGTGTTGTTAACAGCTAGTAATTAGACTCGATATGACTGTTAATTAGCCATATCAATTGGCCGGCTCTTGCAGCTTGCCCCATGCAATTTATCATTGCATATTCATAAGATCCGCTGCTGCTGTGAAATTCGAAAGATTGTCAAGATCTGTCGTAATAATAACGCTATTCGGTTTATTCGCATAAGTTGTGGAGCAATAAACATAAATTTTGATTTCAAAATCATTAGCACACCCCAAGCCAAAGTGCTGCGAATGTCATTTTACACATAACCAGTTATGGGTATCCCTCACACCTCTCAGTGTGAGCGGCTGCACCACCTGTACCACCCCCAAACCCCACACCAAAGCAATCGTCTTTTCCGATGTCAGTCGAGCTGCGCTCAATTAATTTCTACAATAAAACACGATTTGCATTTTAAATTGTGCAATTAAAATGCTTATGAAGTCAATAAAAAAAAATCCCTGAATGCATTTTATGGACGCCTCCTTCATCCCAACTCCCCCTGACATCACAAACACAAAAACTACAACAATAGGAAAGAATTGTTAATGTCACACGTTAATAAATTAGCAGTGCATAATTTACCGCTCTCGTCGTGAAAATGAATGAGTCTAGAGTCTACAGTCTAAAGATAGCTAAAAAGATCTGCAGCCGGGTGGGTATATTGTAGAGTATATACTATATACTTTTGTTATTGTTGTTAATTCGACAATCGACTTAATGTCTGGCGCCTTTCTAAGTAAAAGCTGATTTGGTTGCGAAAGTTTAAGGAAACTCTATCTGCACTCTGCACAAAATTTCCTAAAGCGGCAATTTCAGTGTTTTGCCCCTCACTTTTGCATTGAATGGCTTAGCACTGTTGTTATTTTGTTTGAAATTATGTAAATACGAGTATGTGTTCGTTTTAGAAACTTAAAAAAAAAACTTCGCCATACAAACCTTCAATGTTTACTCTCTTTTGACACTGACTTTTTGCCGTCGGTTTGCCATCGTCGCAAGATCGAGACTCTAACCTAAAGATGAAAAATTGGATTTGGAACTAAAATATAAAACTTAATATTCAAAGGTTGAATAGCCATTCAATAAATGAATTTATGATGGCACACGTACCTTAAGTAGATTTTATTAATATGTATTTGTTTCAAAGGTGAGAAATTTTACGGCAATTTGAATAATAATATATAATAAATGTGCAATAAATTCCATTTATCACCACCATACATTGTTTTATTTTGTATAAAAAAACAATGTTGAAAAATATGGAAATATATAAAAAAAATATCCATTTGATTTTTGCTTACCCAATTAAAACAACATTTGAAATTTATATTTTTGTTCTTGCATAAGAATATTTTATATTTTATATATGAATATTTTTTTAAGCAGTTTGTTCTTATCAACTAAAACTAATAACTAAAGCAACTAAAAGTTTTCGATATTCTAAGTAAAAAGCTGCTGAAAAAACGAATGCCGGATTTGTGTGTTTAGGACTAAATATAAATACAATCATTAACATAACTAGAGAGGTTTAAATAAATGCTATATTGATGTACAGGAATTACAGAAAAAGTACGAGTTAAAATGTGCAAGAAATTCGCTAATTAAAATTAATGTTTGTGGCGCACGTTTTCCTCTTCTTTTTATAATATTTACACGCTTAAACAATTAAATTTGTACAATTGTTGCTTCTCTCTTTCTCTCTCTCTATCTCTCTCTCTCTCTCTCTCTCTCTCTGTCTTAGCTTTCTTTCAAGATGATTTCTCTATTACTTAGTTTGTTATTTTCCAGTTGCTGCTATTTTTTTTCTCCTAATTTTGAGCTCAACTCAACTCGATTCGAAGGGCGCCCCACGCCTTTGGGTTTGGCACAGTTAGGGGGGCGTGGCTGGTGGGCACCCTTTCGTCTTCGTACTTAATACTTTTGTAGGGAGTGTTTTCTGATTTGTTTTTTTTTTTTATAGTTGGGAGATGCTTTTAGATCAGTTTGCTATATACACTAAGCCTAGCGCTTTTCATTTTTTTTAAGAATATATCACAAATAACTAATTATAAGAGTTCACACACACATACACATACACACACACACGCACACACACAGATACACACGCATACACATACACAATGCTCGGCAATTTTGGCGCTTCTTTTTAGTAAGGAACTCACGGATGGAGATGCGCAGAGATTGCGAGGCAGGCAGGCGAGGAGGCAGTCCAAATTAATGACTCGCATCGAGGTCATGCTCATCATCGCTGGCACACTCATCCATTTCCATATCGATGAGCTCATCATCATCCTCATCACCGCTGCCGCTGTGCATGTGGCGCTCAGAGCCGGAACCGCCCCCCTTTTCGTCTTCCTGCTGCATGCGTTTGTGTTTGGTGCGCCGATTCTGGAACCAGACCTTCACCTGTGTCTCCGACAGATTGAGCGACTGGGCGAGCGCCTTCCGCTCCGCACCGACCACATATTGATTGCTCTCGAAGGCGTGCTCCAGCTTCAGCAGCTGCGACGGCGAGAATGCGGTGCGAATGCGCTTCGGCTTGCGAAACGGTTGCAAAAGAAAGTCTGCAAAAAAGCCAAATACAAGGAGGGAATCTGATTAGTCAACTGTTTGGCAGCTGGCTGTGAGCTACTCTGTACTTACTTCCTGGAAAGCGGTGCGGAAAGATGCGTCCGTGGCGACTGAGCAGCCATGGATAGAGCGGATAACTGTCGCGTGGCATGCCCGGGCTGCCCATAAAGGAGGCAGCCGCATGTGGAGGCAGACCAGCCGCTGCAGCGGCTGCTGCTGCTGGTCCCAGTACATGACCGGCCTGCAAAGCGGCAGCCATTTGGAATTGGGCGGCGGCAATTAGATGCGGATTGTGCTGCGGCGGCAGCTCTGGCGGCGTATTGATGTACGGCGGCAGCGCCTTGATGTCCGGCATGCCTGGTTGTCCTTGGTGCTGCGGCGGACCGCCTGGGCCCATGGGAAAGGGACGTACGAGTCCGGCGGGTGGCATGCCCGGCATCATAAGGGGACTGTGACCATTAGCCGGACCAGCACCAGGATGCATTCCCGGAGGCTTTGGGTAGCTGGGTGTCTGCTGCTGTTGCTGTTGCTGGGGTGGTGTATTGTGCGGACTGCTGACCAGCAAAGTGGGTGATGAGGAGGGCTGCGAAGATTGCGGGGAGACGGATTTGGGTGGCGTATGTGGCGGCTGAATGCGCTGAGCTGGATTCTCTGTGTGCTCCGAGCCGGGTGGGGCGGGGGAACGTTCGCGTTTCATGGAAACAGCAACAGGTTCGCCGCCGAGCGGGGAGAGGCGGGTCTGCAACGGACTGAGGCTGCTGGCGACGGCGGCATTGTGATGCAGACGCTGCAACAGTTCTTGGATATCATGATGTGACTTTGGTGTGCCCTGCTGATGATGCTGTTGCTGTTGCTGCAGCAGCAGATGCTGATGCAGTGCATGTTGCTGGGCTGGCGAGAGATGCGGATGCGGATGTTGATGTGGGTGTGGATGCGGTGCCATGTGCGACGGCATAACATGAGTGGCATGATGTGTTGGTGGCGCCATCAAATGATGCGGTGGTGTCGGCGTCGTTGATAGCAACGTAATCGCAGCTGGCGGTGTCTGTGGTGGGGAACCGGGACCATTGCGTTCCGGCTGAGGGCTGCCCGGCTGCTGATCGGGATTGCCTCCAGAGGCAGTCACCGTCACCGTCGCCGTCGTCGTCGTCGTTGTGGCATCGTTGCCAACAATCGAGTCGATGCTGAAGCCGATCTTCTGCTTGGGCGTGGGCAACATGACGGCTGAGGTGGGTACCGGCGGAATCATTTTAGTCATAAATACGCGCGTTGATTGTGCGGGCGGCGAGGCGGCGATTAGTTCGGCTATCTTGGCGGCCTTTTCTTTTTTGTTTTTGTTTTTTACTTTCCTTTTTTTTTGCTTCTTTTATTGGTCAGTGTTAATCAACTAATCCCTTAATGGTAACTGCTGTTTGTTGTTTACACTTGGCGCAACATTTGAGCGCTGCACAACACTCAACACTTGCACTTGGCTTTTGGTTTGTTTTCCGTTTAACCCTTTGACGACGGGGCACGTAAACAACTTTCTAGCGGGAAGCGGGGAGGGAGAGTCAACAGATTTTTTCTTTTTGAGTTTTTTTTTTGCGATCGACGCGCTCGTAACGTGTTCACTCGACGACGTTCACAGTCTGAATAATCGAGAGAAGCGGCACTGCGGCACCAAGTGTACACAGTGGGAATTATACGCGACGCGTCGCAACACGACTCGCTCTCTCTGTCTCTCGCTCTCCCTCTCTCGCTGACGCTCTTGCGCGTTGCCGCTCTATCTGTCTCTCGCTTACCCAACAAACACGTCAAACCGGTCTTCGTCACGGTTGTTCTTGTAGTTGTCTTTCTGCTTGCTGTTCGCTTCGTTGTGCGATAGGGACCGCATGAGCAGAACGGCAAATACATACGCGTCGACCAATGGCAGTGGTTCTTTTGTTTGCCATTGCACTCTTGCCTTCTTGTGGATTTTATCTGGCCACGCCATGCTGTCTCATTATCTGATCGGGTCAGCAGTACACGAAGAGAGGCGTACACAATTTAATTCGCTACGTTGTTCTACGCTTCTCTGTATTTGTATTTGTGTGATTGTGTTTTTTCTGCATATGGCTTCCGTTGGTTTCTCTGCTGCTGCTGGTGCTGCTGGTGCTGCTGCTGCTGTTATTGCTGGTGGTGGTTGCTGTTGTTATTGTTGTTGCTGCTGCTGCTGCTGCTCTTTTTGTTGGCATTGTGGCTGTCTCTGTGTAATTTGGCTTAAACTGCCATTCATAGTTTTTGTGGTTAGATTTTCATGTTCTTAATTTTGTTTTGAAAACAAGCAAAATGTGTCCAAATGCTTTAAATAGAAAATGTGCCACGCCAATTTAGTCGGCTCGTTAATCATATTAAGCATAGATAGTATAATAGACAGTAGAACATAACATTGCTTCTACATTTATTTATTCGCGTCTTTTACTTTAAATTTTTGTAAAGCTACTTGCATACATTAAATATGTACGAGTATATATAACCCCATTGTCCATTCAGCTTATCAATTCCCTGGCGCTGAGGTTACACTTTGAATGCTGATTTCAGTATTAGCTTTGTACTATCTTGAACCACTTTCCTTGCGGCTAGCTTGGATTGTCATGTAGTTCAAATAGAATCAATCAAATTATAAATTCAGCACCACAAATGTACTTCAAAATTGGTCTGGCATTAATAAATCAAACCAACCGAACATTTTCTACGACAGTTTTATATATAGAGCATTACGCATACAATTTAAATGTTAATTTCGAATAATATTTTTAAGTCAATATTTGTATAATTTTTATTTTTTTTTTTTGGCACAAGACAAACTTTGCATAATTTATGTGCGATTGAAATCCGAATCTAAATTGGATCAGCAACACATATTGTCAGAGCCTAAATTTATTTTGGTGTCGAGACGCAAATAACAATTAGTAATCAGTAAATAATTCACACAAATAATTTTCACACTTTTTAGTGTTTTCTGGTTATAGTCTGACTTAAATTGAGCTGATTGTTTGCCGGGGTTATCAGTTCAGAGGCAAGTCACAAAAATTCATGACTTTCGAAATAAATAAAAATTGAATATGGATTTTTTTTTTTGTGTGCTGTTTTTAGATTAACATCAATTTAATGACTAGCTAATCAAGTCAACTGCCTGGGAACACATTGTAGTCTCCAACCGTTAGGCCTATTAAAGTATAAATCTGCTGCCTAATGGGATTCGTGATCAATAATCAAATTATGGAAAGCTCTTAATTGACAAAACGTGCGAACAAATTAAAGTGACTGCAAAAATCGAATACTTTTACATTTGCTCATTGGCCACAGTTTCAATTAGCCAAATGTATGAGCCATCAAGTGTTTAGATTCACACGCCCCCTGCGGGATACCAGGGGCCAACACTAGCAGAGAATAACAACTGGAACATGACCAGAACAAGGACAAGGAGTGCCCGCCGCTCTCACCGCAGGATCTGCGCAACAAGAGCGCAACAATTGTGTTGTTAATGAGCAAATAAAGATATCTGCATGACTAGCAGCATCAGCAGCAGCAGCATCATCTAAATAGATGTCCGACTAACCAGCTGCCTGCCCCGAGCATTAACTCCCGCTGAGCATCCAATTGTACACAATTATGGCAGTCCTCGGCCCTCAAATACCCTGCAGAGCTGACTCTTCCCGGACTATTCAATTTTATGAAAAGGCTTTGGTCTGATTGGGCTTTTTCTGGGTTTCCTTTTTTGTTCAATTTTATATAATTTAATTTGAAGTTGTAATTTTTATATATTTCTTTCGCTTTAATCGATCTCATCAAAATAGATGCCCACAAATACTAAATTGAACAAATTTCGATAAACTTCAAAATCAAATGCTAAGAAGGCTTAAATAGTGTACAGCCCGCTGACCCCACATTTACAGGGTATCAGTTTACGCACAAAGTTCGCACAGGCGCTCCTGTGACTGCAAATGAAAACCATAAAAAATGCAAGACAAGGGCGAGAAAGATAACAAAAACAAAAACAAAAAAAAGCGTATTTATTAGATGGAAATAAAAACGATGCCAGCCAGCCCTCGAGAGCACAATGCGAACCCGGCCGAAAGGTGTCAAAATCAACAATTTTCGAGCTGCAAACAATTCCACAGAAAACAAGGCGCACAGCGTGATGCAATTTCGACCCTCTCGCTCTTATCTCCCAGTTAGGCTATGTGCCTGTCCTGCTCTGGCCTGATAGTGTGTAGATCTATGCACGTTAACAATTTTTCGACTGAAATGATGATGAAAAAAATCAAATAAAAGCAACAACAGTTTCACTTTTGCTTGGCTGCTGGACTGGAAAACAATGAAAAACGTGGCAAATTTCCCTTTGTTTAATTTAGTGGCAAGAAATTGTTTGAGAAGCAACATGAAAATGGGAGAAACAAAAAATTGACTTTAATGATGATGAGTTGGCGATTAGAAGAACGCTTCAAAATGCTTCGAGTGCCCTCAGGAGTGCCACTAAATTCATTTGAATTGCGTTTGTGTGTAATTCTCTCTGTTTTCTTCTTGTTTTTACTTATTTCTTTTTTGCTGTTGATGTTTTGTCTTTTTACGCTGAAAATGGCACAATTATATAGAAATCTCAATATTATACACTTACCCTACTTGTGTGTGCTGGTGGTATTTTGGAACTGGCATTTAAATGTAATTAATTTACAGTGCCTTGATTGGAATTAAAAAAAAAGAAGCTACACACTTACATAAGTTGGTTCCAGGAATTCGAGTTTAGATCTATCAATTTCACAGTTCTCATAATAAGTAGGTTTTTATTTGTATTTTTCCCCCAAAAGATCCTCTCATAATTTGAACGCTTGTAAATCGACGCGGCTCACAAAATTATGATGGATGATATTGTGGTTGCATTTTCACGCTTGAAAGCCGTGCCAGGGGTGGGGCCAAATAGTAGCAGCCGAGAAAAACTCGAAACTGACAGCGCTTCCAATTCGAATGATGATAGGCATGAGAGGATCAGACGCGGGGGCGCATGTGTGGAAGAAGGGGTAGATCAAACAACTGGACAGCGCTGGGCATGTGTTTGCAGAGTTCCCAGAAAAACCCATTACAAGGTAAATGCCAACGCCGAGGGGTAACTGGCTAA
This sequence comes from Drosophila basisetae, assembly GCA_035041595.1. Taxonomy (NCBI): domain Eukaryota; kingdom Metazoa; phylum Arthropoda; class Insecta; order Diptera; family Drosophilidae; genus Drosophila; species Drosophila basisetae. The sequence continues at coordinate 8,027,368 of JAWNLB010000070.1, forward strand.
GGATCAGTACTTGTGTTTTTCGTATTTCGGGTACGTCGCATAGAACGAGACCAATCAAGAGCTAACCCCAAAAGACGTTCAGTATAATAACTGAAAAGGCCATAAAATCATATTAAAACACAATTTTTGGTCAAAAAGCGAGCGTTAAGGGGCCAGCGACATAAAACATTTATATCTAATCCTTGACAATCATAAAAATCACCGAGACGACATGACAACGATAACAACGACAATGGAAAATGGAAAATGGGAAATGCTATAAGCTGTCAGCAGCGGCAAACATTGCTTTAAATTGTCGGAAAAGTAGTCAGCAACGAGCCGCAGCGGGGAAACTAACGCCAACCAAAAAGATGTCAAGAAAACAGTAGTCCCGAAACAATAGAGAAATGTCATAAAAATGTCTAGCTGGCTCCCACTTTTCACTTTTCACCGTACATCGTTTCCTTTTAGTACGTGTGCAAAACATTCTACACTATATAAGAAGTATCTGGCATTTTTATGACACTTTGCGTAACGGGAAAGGACTATCCTTATACCTATTCCAAACCCAATCCCTAACCATAACCCTAACCCTATTGCTGTCCTTTTGGATGGCAAGAAAAACAAACGAATATAAACAGGACAAATCTTAGTAGCTGAAAATAAAATCAACGTAATTTTTATAGCATTTTCACCGCTATTTTTTAGTAGTCATTCGTACTCGTACGAGTAGTTTTCCCTGCTCTGCTTACTCCCCTTTTTTGACACATTTATTATTTTGGCTGACAGGCACTTTTGTTCGTGTGTCATTACCGTTTGCCGGGATCCGTTTTGAACAGCCCTTATCTTCCATTGGAATTTATGAACCGGCGGCATAATACAAAAAAGTTGGATCTGATCGAGAGATATGATAAGACAACGATTGATATACCTTTTTTTATAATGTACTTGTGATTGTAGATCTGCTGACAAAACATAGTTATAATAATGGCAATAGTTATAAACTAACTCATAACTTGGCCTATATATGCGGAAATCGACTAAGATATTGCATTACTTAGAGTTTGGCATTACTCCTTATTTGAAAATGTACACGGGACAATATATAATATTATATCTTCTTTAAAAATACATTTTCCTGATCAGGTTTGATAGCAGAGTCTATATGAACACTCCGATACCAGAGACTGTAAGAGCCAGGCTCTTCAAATTTGAATATATATCTCGTACACTAGATCAAGTTGAATTTTTGAATGATAAGTTTCCTCATCACGATACAAATCGGTTATCGATAGCAATAAAAGTCGCAATTGTAAAAATCCAGATGTATACCCAGGCAATGAGATCGGTTAACAAACCCAGACCAGAGCATTCTAACTTATTTCATGTGTCATCTATTTATCTAAGTTGAAATATATTTTCTAAGCATATATCTTGTATTTTTAGATCCACTGGAAGATGAAACGATTTAACTCATTCCTTCAATTGAACGGTTGTATTCTCATCTGAACTCCAAGTGTTATTTCGACTTTCTGACAGTCACCGACTGATGTAATTTGTCTACAACTCTCCCAACCAATGAGGAAAACACTTTATAAATAATACGCCCACACTTGTCAGTCGCACCTTACATCCCAACATCCCAACAGTCCGCTCTCTCCCCTCTGGCTTGGACATGAAGCATATCAAAACTAATGATGACACCCAATAAAAAATGCCAGCAAATGTGTAAATTTGTAAAAATGCACGAAATTGTAGATGTAAATTTTGAATCGGCAACAATTTCGTTGAATAGGAATAGATTTAGGTATATATGGATATGGTTGAGCGATTTGACGAGGGGCGCGTCGGGGATGAAGACAAACGATAGAAACTTGTGCATGTAACTTGAAAATGTCGCACATTCATACAAATAAAAAACGAGCACAACAATGATAATGGGATTTAGGAAAGGGAATGGGTATGAGATTGGGACTGGGATAGAAAATAAAAATGGCAAACAGGGTGTAGTGGATGAGGATGAGAACTGGGATAGCGGGGCGCATTGCAGATGACTCAATTTACACACAACGAGCTCCGTAAATTGCGCCTCATTTCGTGCGCAATTTTCCCTTTGACAGTTGTCCAAATGTCAAATGGAAACTGAAATGCAAGAAATGCGCTGCATAAATGTGTAATCTATTTTATGTCGTTCTCTCGCGCATTCTCTCCCTCTCTCTCTCTCTCTCTCTCTCTCTCTCGCTCAATCCCATTGCTGCTCTACAAATTGGCGAGCCTAATAAAAGCGAAATTAGCGCGCCAACAAGCCGCCCCAGGAGCAGAAACAGGAATTGGACTAGCACCAGGACGCCGTAGATGGGCCGCCATTTTGTTGCCATCAGCATCGCACAGCGTCGTTAAACAAATGAATTGCCATAAGCGCTGCCTGATTGCAATGTCACTTTAGATGGGTTTTATAATAAGCTGCGGCTCCTGCTCCTGCTCCTGCTACTGCTCGTGCTCTGGCACAGCTGCCTGCCGCTTGCTGCTTTGCTTGGCAAAGTGGCAAAGTGCCAGCAACCCAAACCCTTCTGTTTTTGCTGCTACTTCTGCTTCTGGGTAACAACAATGACAACAGTTTGCACACTTTATGAGGCGCATCATTATGAGGCTGCCATGGCATCCTGCGTTGCGTCCTGCGACTGCCATTATTATACGCCATTTAAATAATTTTCGCTTTCATGCTGTGCCACTGTCGCCTGGCACTCGCCGCCTGGCACGTTTTCCAACCCCTCAACCCAACTCACATCACATCACCCGAATGAAGGCAATCACCCCAAAAAAAAAAAAAAAGAAACCAAAAAAGATACAACAAAAACCGTCATAGTCTATGCCATTTTTCTCAGGCACATAATCAGCGCACATCATCAGCATTTGATTGCGACAAATAATGCCGCCACTTTGTGTTGCCCGTTGTACTTGTATACGTTCCACAAAATGGCGACATGAGTAAAATGTGCGCTCGTGTTAAATTAAATGGATTTGTGTGTTGATTAAGTGCAGCAGCAGCCGTTCTTTGTTTAGAGAAAGGGGTGGAATCAGCTTATTTTGATGGGAGATTTATGCAGTTCGAGAATTTCACTTGAGTTTGATTTAATGCCAGATGGAGTTTGACAGGTTTGATGGTAGTCGTATTTTAACCTAATCTCCAACAACTGCATATTGGCCAAAATACACGGTTCTACCTATCCGTGCATAAGGTAGCCATCGTTCAGCTATATCTAAGCCGGTCCAACAATGAGATAATGCAACATATATGAGCTTCATAGCCCAAAACAAGCCGACATTAGGTGCAACTGCAACTGCAACTGCAACTGCAATTGCAACTGTACAACTGTAACTGGATCGGGGCCAAAACCAAATACAATGAGCTGGCACTTGAGTTGTGAACATGGAGTCCGTCTTGGAATTGCAACGAGAGGAAGACAATGATCGGTGCGGGAAGGTGCTCAAAGTTAACGGCAAGCAGCTGATGCTGATCACCGATGATCTTTGGTGATCTCAACATTTTGATCTTGTTACAAAAGTCAGCGGCAGGCAAAAAGACAAAACGCGGGTGTTCCTACCGAAAAGACAAAAGCAACCATTCCCTGCATGCTTCCATACATACAACACACATAGCTCCGAAGCGGAAAGAGCCAAAAAGTTAAGCCACAAACATACAAGAGGATCAAAACGGATTTAAATACAAAGTGGGAAATAATGAAGTGCCGCTTCGCATAGGGGAAAGAAACATCGGCAAATATGTGAAAGATTTCCAGGGAGGGTTCCACGGATGGACGATGCGAGATGTGACGAGGCGAGTTTGTGTGCGTGTTGCCTTTTAGCTTATTAAAGTTATAATTAAAATATGTGTATGTCTCGCTGACTAACTGACGGATGGATGGACGGATGGACGGATGAACGGATGGACACTCTATGCCAACTCGTATCAACTTATCAACCCTGATCTCAGCCAGCTCCAGTTGCTCAACTACAACATTTTGCTATGAATTCAATTATAAAATTTCATTTGTGTTTCTTTTGTATTTAGATTTTAATAGATTCACACTTCTCAAGCATATTTACCTAACGAGTAACTACAATAAAATGCATATGTTGCACAGTGGAGTAGTTCCACAAAAGTTGCCTAAGGAGGGAAATAATTGCATTTGGTAGAAAATATTTGGCTGTTCCCTTTTCGATACTCCACTGTGTGTTTACCCTTTTTAAGTGCACAGAAGAGACCTCCCAGCACATAATTTGAAATTCATTAGGATTACGAAACAAACAGAAAATAAATGTAATTCAGCAAGATGCCAAAATGTCAACAAGCAGAAGAAATGAGGCACCCTTCGGTTCCCATAATGTTGCTCAAGACAAAATGAATAATACAACTCATATTGCGACCATTATGAAATTATTGAAAAGAAGGCCACAACAACAAGACAGCGAGCAAGAGAGAGAAAGAGAGAGAGAGAGAGAGAGAGAGAGAGAGAGAGGAAGAGAGGAGAAGAGAGAGAAGAGAGACTCCAAAATACTCAATTGCCTCACATACTTGACTTAATTTAAGCCAATTTAGTGCCCATTGAGCGAGGAGATTACATTGGAAGAGGATGCGAGTGCATTTTCAATCCTTAATTGTTTTCAGAAAAACATCAGTCAGTCCACACACACACACACACACACACACACATATGTAGATGTATAGAAATACGTATGCGGCTTAACATTGTGCCAAGTGGAACACCCGCAAGCCGCTGACTTTGCTTGCACCACTTGAACCATGTAATCGTAATCCTGAAGTGCTCAGTAGCCGCACAGTAGCCAGTAGCCAGGAGTCGGCATTATTAGAAGAGAGAGCCCAAATTTGCGCATGCTATTATGTAATTTGCCCTGTCCATTCCCGAGTCATAGGTTTGGCTTACGAGTCGGCATTTGGTGTGTGATGCCCCCCGAGCGGCTGCTTTGTGCCACTTGCCGTGTCATTCGATTTGTGCTACTTTTCAGGGCGGCCTTTTGATGTGGGCACCGCGCCCTTCAAATTGTCCATCAATGCAAATGAAATGCCTATCATAATGATGTCTTTCTTTTTATTTACGAGTATTTTCTTGTTGTTGACAATAACTAAACAAATTCTATAAATTCTATAATTTATTGAAATATTTTTTATTAAAGCTAATTGGCCCGACAAAGCGCAGACAACCCGACAAGCCAACACTTGCGTTCGACGGCCCGTGCCGCAGTACCAAAACCAAAACTCAATCCCAATCCAAATCGGAGGCATTAAAATGCCTCCACATAGTGGGAGCTGCTGGTTGCGTGTTGATTTGAAGCACAGGGGTCAGCAACAATTCCATTGCATTGATTTCAATTGGTGTCGGTGCACGTTGCTGTATTTGTAATGTGCACAGATTTGTTTTTGAGTTTTTGAGTGCCCGCGGCGGCTTTGTTTTTAATCAGCTGCCACTTGCCACAGACCGCACACATGACTTGGAGTCTAAGTCGAATCGAGTTGAGACGAGACGAGACGAGTTGTTTCGAATTCCTAATTAAAATTGATTTGATTTCTCTGACACTTTTCACTGCTGGCAAATCAAAGCGGCATTGTTCGGCATGCCATGCCACTCTGTCAGTTAGGCAGTCAGTAGGTCAGTCAGTCACCCAGTCGGTCAGTTAGTCAGTCAGTCAGTCAATCATTTGCTCAATCGTTTCAATTTCACATTTGATTGATATTTTTGTTGAAACCAATACAGAGAATGCTGCAGCACGCTAATTAAGCCAGCCGGCGCTAAGCTCATAATTATACAAAAGCCTCAAATATTGTAGACCATACCGAAGCCGCGCAGAGTCGCAGTTTGAGACTGGGACTTGGACTGGGAGCGGGGCTGGGACTGGGACTGGTACCAAGCATTTGGTTGTCATCTTGGCCATATATCTTGTTATAGCCACGGCGCATGCGCGTCTCGTCAATTAGTTTGGCTGTCAAAAAGATGATGAACTCGTTGCTTGATGAGGGTTTGCCCTCATCTCTGCCCTACGATCCTCCACACCACTCCACTTGAGTCCAGTCCACTGATGCTGTCCACCGACTTATCACAGTTTCAAGCGAATTACGACTCTTTTTTTTTTTTGTTGTCTGCCTTTCTTCTGCTTTTGTTTTTGTCTGTTTTTTAATAGTTTTGGCAGTTTGGCGCGTAGTTTTGGAAATGCCTGAAATATGAGTAACCGCCGTGAATTCGAAGAGTTTCAAGTTTGTTACGTGCAGAATGTCTGTGCAGATAGCATCGATATAGGCGTGTTTATAGGCCATAGTCCGAGTTGAGATCGGTGTGTGTGTGTGTGTGTGTGTGGTCGTCTCTGGCGTCATGTCGTTGACATTTGCGACAAATGCCCTGACGCATGTCAAGTGTCTGTCTATGGCACTTAAACCGCAAACTGCCATCTGTGAGTGTGTCTCTGTGTGTGGCCCAACCACATATTTTTCGGGGGTGGTCCATCCTAATTGCACAAGCTTGTTACATTAAGATCTTTTTTGTTTTGTTTTTGATTTATTTTATTTTTTTTTGAGTCAGCCACTTGGAAATTGGAGCCACAATGACTCAATGGCGATGATCAGTATGTTGATAAACTTAAGCACGTCGCGTTTTTTAATCAGCTAATTAAGGTCAGCATATAATTTTAATTGTTTATTTTTTGTTTTCCATCATTTGTATAGTCGGCACTATACAAAGGCTTCCGATTATCTCCATTTTGGGATTGAAGATGCTGTGGTCGAGCGAATCGAAATTACAAACTGATAAGAGACAAGTTAAGTATTTTGCATAATTGGCGGCTACTTTGCTTTTTAGTTTTGTTCTCGAATTGTGTTGAATTGCATGCATCTCAACAACATCAGTTGAAAGTGCGCATTAGCCAAGCCAGTCCCAAAGGTCAGCGGTGAGTAGAAGGGTCGAACAACACTATTTCCAAGATCTGAGCTCATTTTTTGGGGAGCGCCTCTTTGCATTTGTGATTTGTGATTTGTGATTTGTTTAACAAAAGTTCAATTTGATTTGTGTTTAATTATGAATTTCTTCACTGCTCCACTGTGGGAAAATGGAAAAGCAGCAACGACTGCTGCCTGTGATTAATTTGAATTATTTTTGGAACGCGAACGGTGAAATGCGAGCGCCTCGTGATCGTGCCACAAAAATATACTATTGCTGCCCCACTGCTCCACACACAGACCCATAAAGTATTTGTAATTTTTACCCTAAGTCAGGTCGCATTTATTTATTTGTTTGTTTTCGTTAATTTTGTATGAAACATCGCCGGTTATGCGACGTAATTAATTACAATTCTTATTGCCACGACTTGAGGCTTGGCTCACGAGTACAGAGTAGCTTAGTTTGTGTTTTGTTTTGGGTACATGAATGTAATGTGATTTATATGGGAACAATGTGAAGATCTTTCAAACATTTTTTTTTTGTGCGTCTGTTGAAAGTGCCATAAAATGTTTGAGCTATTCGAAATGTTCGATGAAATGTGAAAGGCAATTCCTCAATTTGATTTTATGAGCTGAGAGCATTTTTGATATAGAACATTTGATTTTTGTTGCATGGAAGGAAACATCGTTGAAGTAAATGAATTAATGGATAATATAATGATTGGTTTGTCTTGTAGATAAGTTCCTTGATGGGAATTATTATTATTATATTAACTTTATTTTATTTGCAACAATTAACAATTATTTAAATGCTCAGACATGCATTGCGCAGGAAACAAAAGTTCAAATTTGCTAAATGCACTTTAATTACCGCTAACAACAATAACAGAGCAAAGTAAACTTTTTCTTAATTGCCGACGAAAACAGCGCTTGGACAACATTTAGCTTGAACTCTCGGTCAAGCCAATGGGATGTTTTCATTCTCATTCTCATCAGCGCAGCAAGTTGCGGACAACATTTGCAGCCAATGCCAAGCAACTAAAGTGCAAAACACATGCAATGCTGGCTAATTAAGCTGGACCGAGCCGGGCCACTGCATTTGAATAAACAACAGCAACCAGCTCGACCTGTATGCATATATGTATATATTTATATAAGTCTTGGACGCGGCCGCGCCTCTTCACGGTAGCTCCCTAACGGAAGCCATACTTCAGCGCTGGCAGCCCCAAATCTGACAAGTCGCATCTAAGAGATGCGCAACGAGAAACAACAAGCAAACCAACAAATGGCAGTAGCCAATGTTTTAGCTACAACTAAGGACGGGGAAGTGGTCTGTCGACGAGGCAGCAGCAGCACCAGCAGCAGCAACAGCAGAAGAAGACTAAGCGACAGCATTGCTGATACGCCCCGTGGGCCGTTTGCATATTGAAAGCAATAAAAATTAATTTTCGCATGCTAACAGCGCAATCAAAGCAAAGTTGACAAGCGTTTACAAAGGCGGCTCATCTGGGACGCGTTTATCACCGAAATATTTCATCTCCCGGATAAGCATCAGTTGAGACTTTGGCCCAAAAATGCACTGCCCTGAAAAGGTGTGAGGCAGTCTTTAAAGCCGTTTGTCATCGCATTTCCGCTGAAGAAGCGTGTTCTCTTCTGCTCCTCTCGCTCTCTGTCTGCCTCTCTCCTTTTAGCTGGACAACTGTCATATCTGTGGGCATGCGAGACATGTTGCTAATTAGTCGCATGAATGAAATTGAAGCCCATGCTCGGCTCACACCTTCTCGACTGGATTGGGATTCGGATGCGGGCTTAGATATGATTGTCGCAGCAGCGGCTGCTTTTGTCTTTGGTCGTGCGAAATTTTAATGGTTCGCTTTTCGCTTTTGGCTTTTGGCTTTGCAGCTCTTTAGAGATGCTATCAGTTTGTTTATGTTTATGTTTATGATTGCCCTTTTGCCTCCAAAGGGGTTTTTTTCGCTTTAAATTTAATTATGTCCACAGTGGCCTTTATGCTGCTTCGGATACATATTTTTATTTATTTTTTTCGTGTGGCGCAAGTGGGCAGCTGAGTAAGTGAATCAGTGGAAAGTTGCTCTCGAAAATGGGCCAAGGTGTGATGATGTTGGCCAAGACAAGCGAACAATGAGTCAAACTAATATTTTCGCTAAGCACTAAACAAATTCAAATTTGCATCAATCTGAGTCAGCAAAGACTGAGCAACGCAGTCATGATTTTGCTGATGCTTCCGTGTGTGGCAACGAAATGCATGTAAATTGTTATAGCACCCAATTAAAAATCTATTTAATGCCGCTTACGCACAATTCTCGACATTTGCATTCTGTTTGCCATACTCACTTGGCACTCGGCCATTTTACGCTTGCGGCTGTAAGCGAAATGTGCTTTTAATTGCCGGCCATAAATCAAAATTCTATAGCCAAACAGCTAGCGGCAGTTGCAATCCAATAATCATTTATAAATGCATGTGCCAACTGATGCTCCAAACAAATGCAACAAATCGAACTCAATTTAAGATCAAAGTTCGCATAAGCGCGGAATGCATGAATCAGTGGCCAGTTCGGTAGCCGTTGCAGCTCGTAAAAATGCAATTGCCAATGATGTTGTTGGCGGCCATTTTGTAAATTTTTGCGAATTATTAATTGCCGCTGTTTGCATTTGAGCATTTTATTTATTTATTTATGGCCAGACTCTGCCTGGAACGGACTCGCTGAGCGTCGCCATTCAAATGACACGCATTCAATTACCACCATTCAATGACTCACATGCTCAATGGCCAGGCCGGACAACGCCCAGGGCGGGTTGTTGCTGCTGGTGGTGTTGATGTTGGTGGTGCTGTGGAATGCAATCAGCTTCAATCACACTGGCCCGCTGTTATATTTATCGCCTTAAACGAGCATAAATTGTGGCTTAAAAGTTTCCTAGAATTGTAAGTCAATGAAACTGAAATGTGCGCGGGTGGAGAGGCAAAAGATCGGTGCACTCGATGTTATAAAAGCCGTTGCACTGAGAAAAATTATCGAGTGACAGTGTCTTAATCTTCTTATGTCATTTTGTCGGATTCAAATTCACATGACTAAAGTTTAATTATGTGCAAAGTTTTTACCTCAATATAAGCCCGGCGAGGCTGTTGGCTATTATCATAATATTAAGGAAGCAAAATTATTTATGCATAAAGTTAAAGCTTTTTTATTTCTTTATTACATGGTTATCACATTCCCAACTGGGGTATACCAAATTATGCAAATCTTTGGGACGTAGAGAGACATATTTCAAGTTCAATAAGGTATTCAGAGATATGCACAATTTGGTTTACCTCTTTCTACCACTATATCTGATTTGTTGTTTTTAATATTATTCTGTCATTCCATACTTTCCTCCATAAATGCCAAGATTGTCAGAATATAACTTAAAAGCTATAGGTACATTTTTCATGGTGCAGTCAGATTTGTATTCGGGTGCTTGACTCACAATTTATCGCACAATTTGTTATACTAAAAAATCACAGCTTTTGGCAATCATTAATTCTGCATAAATTGTATAAAAATATTTAATAGTATATACTCGTAAATATTGAGGTTAATCTGGGCTTTTTGGCAAAAAACAAATCTAAATAAATGGTAAACAAAAAATGTTGAATAATACATAATTATAGAAAATAGTAATCAGTCTTTCTCTCTCTGTCTGTCTCTTTTGCAAATGCAATCTAATCAATAATCTTGTATGTCAATCGAATTGCTCTCAGTGCATAATACGAGTATACCAAAAATATCAATTATCAATATCAGTGGCGTTTAATTAAAATTGTACAAGTGCCAGCGTCAAGTCAATCGTCGTCATTCACCCAGCTCAGCTCACCTCACCTCAGCTCAGCTCAGCTCAGACCCGAGCCCTACCCTCCCCGCCTGCCACAGTCAGTGTCTTCGAAACACGTTAACAGCCCAAACGTGACAACAGCAGCGATGAGGACGGCCCACAGTTGGACACAGTCGAACAATTGAGCAGTCGAACAGTTGAACAGTTGTTGCATTTGGATCCTCAGGCGGCCGTGTGATACTTAAATGCCTCGCCGTGTTGGCGTTGTCTCAATTGTCAATTCATAAACGACTTTGGAGTTTTCTTCGATATTTGATTTATGCCCATGAATCTACAGCAAATGTCACAGCGTTGCTTGCCTCTGGCTTGCGCAGAGTGGCGACAGCAGGGCATTGTGGCAGCAATGGCCGCTCAAATTGAATGTTAATATATGCAGTTAATAAGTTTTTTTTTTTTTGGTTGTATTTTTGATATTATATGGTAGCCAACGGGCTGTCAAAACTCACACAAGCAACTGTCAGCGCGGGTAATTGCCCAGCGGCCCACGCGATGCGTCTGGCCTGGCATATTAATGGGCTCGCAACGCAGCCCCAAAAGGGGTGTGGGGTGTGCGGTGTGGGGTATGGGGTGGTGTTGTATAGTGTTGAGTGGGCTTAAAGAAAAACGGGGGGAGGGGTTTACAATCGGAGACAAAGTGACGCGCCGGCCATGTTTAGTGTGTGTGGCTGACAAGCTAATTTGTTGGATAATTGTGCGATTTTTGACAGACACAATGAGCGGAGCAGAGCGTTGCCAGATCGTCAGAGCGACATTCACATTAAGTGCAACAAGCACATGTGGCAGTACCAGCTACAACAAAGTCAACAAACCGAAGCCGTTGGCCAATTTACTCCCAAGTGAAATTACAGCCAGCCAACTGTCTGTCTGTCCGTCTGACTGTCTAAGCCGTCTGAGCAGTCAGACAGATTGACATTAAACAAGTTGTAATTCGATACTTAATTGACGCCTGGCTCGTAAATTTGCAATTGCTTGGGCACCAGTCCACCGTCCCTGGTCCAAGGTACCAAGGCACACAACAGTTCCACAAAACGGCGATCGGGCCCAATTCCAATTAAAGAGGGCCCAAGGGGCCGTCGCAATCGCCTGTCGAATTGAGGTACATATGTAATGTAAAAAGTGAGAATATTGCCCACACACACACTGCACGCGGTTTTTTTGTTTTGTTTTTTTTTTTTTTTTGGGTGAAGGGTGAAGGGGAAAGCAAACACATGATAATAAAGGGGGGAAGGTTCGGTGTGGTGTGTTGTCCCCTGTCCAAGTCACAAGGCACAAGTCTGTGGAGCCACTTGACCTTTGTGACTGTATTTGTGTTGCTCGCTGCGGTAGATGGCCCAGTTTTTATTTGCTTTTGGCCCATTTGTTTTTTAAAACGCGGCCCATGACAGTTTCATTGTAAGCAACTAAGCAACTCAGCCCACTCCACTCCACTCCTCTATACTCCACTCCACTCGACCACCCCAGCCCACTCGAAGACGTATTGCACTTTTGCAATAAATTGTGGGCCCAAAACTGTAACTGTAACGGTCAACTATCTAGCTGTGGCTCTCAAGTGCAAATCATCTTGCCAAACTAAAAGGAGAATCATTGTCGGACCGTGGGGTTTATGGCCCGCCACAATATTAACACCGGCAACACGAGTTGGCTAAGCACTCCCTCGGGCTTTCCGGTTGCCCCGGGGCATTTTGGCTTTCTATTGAGAAAGTGTAACTTTTACTCGTCGCTGCGACTATTTTAAAGCAATAAAAAATGTTTTATGTCTCTGGCGCACATATTTTTGTTTTCGTTTGTCGCCTGATGCGGCGCTAAGGCGAAAATTGCTTTACACCTCTGCAGCCAGGTGGGTTGAGTGGTTCTCCTCACATATATTTATGTGTAAACAGTATACAATATTGTATCTACATTGTAACAGTCAGTTGTTCTGTGGGTCGGTGGGGGCGACATCCCCGTTATTGCGGCAATTTATTTTATTGCAAATTTTATGGGCATTGAAATTTGATTGGGCTTTCGGCGCCTTGCCCCGATTGCGAATCGTTTGGTGCTACCAATCGACCAAAATATCGAATTACAAATGAATTTGACTTCGATTTTTATGAGTGTGTCAAGCGCTTGGCATGTGGACAACTACTGTATAATTCAAAGGAATGTAAACGATTTGTGGCTGCAACTTGATCTGAATTTCATTTCAAAACTATTTCAATAGTAGTCACATACCACAAACTTAAATAAATATTTATGGCAATTGAGCTAAATGCTGTTTATAGCCACCTTGTATAATATTTCAGTTCAACTCAGTTTTATTCACGTAAGACACAAATACATTCGTAATAATATCTCATTTATACTACAAGAAATCCATTCCTCGTTAAGCCAAATCTGAATAACCTCGCATTCACATACAACTTCTACTTTTGATACCCTGAATCCATTGCAAATGGCTAAAAGGGTATAATGAAGATGTGCAAAAGTATGTAACAGGCAATCAGAAGTATCGGTGACTCCATAAAGTATTATTAACTAGCATCAGGAGCCGACTCTATATAACCATATCCAACTGTCTGTCCGATCTCAGAGACCTTAAATGATTAAGTTAAATTATCATATACCTCAGGCAGATCAAGCTTATTTAATTTTATCGTTACAAATTGATTTCGGATAACGAAAAAACAAAATTAAAATTTATATACAATAACATCGCACAAGCAATACAGATTTTGTTATTCAAAATATATTTCTTATAAAGTATATATATATTCAGTAAATTTACAAGATATTTAAAAACTTGACTCAGGGTGTCTCCAAGTCGAGCTGCCTCAACCACAGCCGTATAGCTTTGCTCATTAGAAATGTTTTTATTTACGAGCTTGCGGTACTTAGCCACAAACCCTTAGCCAAATTTCAAATACGTCTTTGCCAATTACTTGAAACAGTCACAATTTGTGCGGCAGATAGTTAAGAAGCGATGCCTGACAGAAGTCACGGAATCCAAGCCAAGCTGAGCACAATTGGAAATAATTAAAATATTTGTTGTGAGCAGCGTGTGGAATTCATAATGTTGTTTACATTCAGCCAGCAGTTTTGGGCAATCGCAGCACGGGACAAACAATTACTGTACGAGCACAGCGAATATGGCGTCGATCATAATAAGGCAGGCACGGAGCTGCAGCTCTTTTTTTGGCCAGAACGAAAGTGACAGCGGTACTTCCGTTGAATTGGGCTTAGGCATAGGCCAAATGGATAAGTGGACATGGAGGGAGTCACTCAAATGGTGAGGTGTCGCTGTCAAACTCGAACATGACAAACGGCAGCGACAAATCGATAGGAAGTTTACACAATTGTCGAGCCCAACAATGTAATTGCGGCTTTAGCTCCAGTAGAAGTACTCCCAGTGCTGCCAGTCGTCCGGGTAACGCTAATGGCCGGAAAGTCGCCAACAATAAACGGCGGCACACGTGGGCGCTGATAAGACTCCAGGTAACTCTGGCTCTCTACCTCTGTCTCAGTCTGGGGGCGGATGTGAGCGATTTGGTACCAGCTTTTGACGCTTTCCGATTGCAGATGCCAAATTGCAGCGGCAACGGGCCACAATTTAATGTCTTAATTAACTGGCAACAGACTGCAAGTTGAGTTTGACTTCAATTGGGTTGGGTTTGAGCATCACTCGCACCACGCTTATCTATAAATTGTAATCAGTTATTAAGTCGGCGGCTAACTCAGCACACGCGTTGCAGCTTCACGTTTAGGTTAGACTTAGAATCAGGCAGGGGATTGAAATTGGAACTGGAGACTGCAGACTGGAGACTGGGCTTGGGATTGGGATTGGGGTTGGGAGCAGCGATTGGGCTTTGGCAGCATTAATGTTATCATGTGTTGATTTACATGCGCATTGTTGTTGTAATTTGATTCGCTTGTCGCGCCGTTGTTGATGTAATGGGTGTGCTACAGAGCTAAGAGTTTACAGCTTAAGCCCGGGGATTGGCGATGGCGATTGCGATGGCGATTGAAAGCCAAAGATATGCAGCAATTTAAATAAATGCATGAGCCTGATGACGAGATGAGGCAGCAGCGATAAGCTGGCACCAAAAAAAATTAAAAAAAGCTGACTAACGCATCTAACCAAAAGCAAATGCATTCGACGAAAGAAGTTAACTGGGTTTCAAATATCACAGCAAGCAGCTTAACAACAACTGAAAACTACAAGAATTTAAAGACAATATTCAGATTTTTATTATTTTAATAGGCTAAATACTCGGAATATGAAATACAATTATGAAAACTAAGAAGTTATATCCATTAACAAAATTGAAACTTATTTTTATTAATAAGTTGCTAACAACCTAACACACTTTTAATTAGATTTGCTTTCTAGCAACCGTCTAACCTAAGCTATGCTAAACTACAAAGTAGTTAATACAAGCCTTTAATTTTACGAGTAGTTTTAAATATTAAATTAAGTAAATGAAAGTTATGAGACGGTCAAATTTTGTATTGCCAGAAACTACAATTGGATTTCTCAAACACTTGAATTGTGATTCAGTTGATTTGGCTTAAGACAAATAAAAACCCTTAACCCTCCAACCGTTGCACTAACCCAACCAAAAATAAAGGAAAACCAGAAAGCTGTGGAAATTTCAGCGATTATTCAAGCTCAAACAAATCAGATTGCATAATTCGAAGCTGGCGTTAAGCCAAACGCCAAAATGCAAATAATAAGAAAAACAAAACAAAAACAAAAACGCTATTCACAAAACGTTTTGTTGCAATTTGGCATTGTTTTTGCTGTAGCTGGCGATGCACACAAAAAAAAATTTACATTCTCTACGACTTGAAAATTGCAACATTTAACAATAAATCGGAGTCGGCAACAACAGCAACAACAAGAAGAAGACGAAAGGGACGGCTGCAAAATAAACGTTTAAAATTACACCAACAGCAACAGCAAAAGCAATAAAAGGAACGTAACAAAGGCAGCAGAGGGTCAAAGCAACAAAAAGCTAAAGCAGCAACAACAAAAACATTGAAAGCCAACCGTAAAATTAAAGCGCAAAATGCAAATAAACGAAACCTAATAAAACCAATTTGCAAAATTAACTAAATCGTTTGCTCGCCCTCTCAGACCAGGGAGTGCAGTGTGCGGTGTGTTGCGGTTGAGGAGCTGTATCTGGTAACTAAACAAGCAAAGCTGTGCTAATTTTTTGTAAATAAAACTACCGATCTACCGATCAAGCGATCAAGTGATCAGGCGCTCAGGCAATTTGCCAGCCACACCAGCAAAAAAAAAAAAACAAAAAGGCGCGCTTGGAAAACTTGGAAAATCAACTGTGAAAATCAGCTACAATCTACAAACTGCAAACCGCAAACTGTGCCAAATTGCTGGCTCAAATCGTGAGGCGCAAGGCGCAAAACAACAGTTGCAATTCAAACGGAATGCAAATTCAGCCAGTCCCAGTGGTAATTACCCGGCTACAGCTTCAGACCCAAAAAATAGCATTAGAATCTCTTTCAAGAGCGCTTGCTGCCTGCTTATTAAATTTGTGTAAGCTGCACAGACCCACAACTACACACACTCTTTTGTGTGTGTGTGTGTGTGTAGTTCTGCCTTCAAGTCACGCGTTGCGCCGTTCTTTGCCTGCCCCCTCTTGGTCATCAGAGCTGGGCTGCGCTGATTATTTGCTTAAATTGCTGCTAATAACATGACGTGGTGGCATTCAAAGAGAGATCGCCCCCCAGTGCTCCAGGTCGTTCCATTTGCATGCAGCAGTGAATCAGGCAACGATCTCCAGACTCTAGACGTCTGTCTATCATTTGTTAATTTGTTCATGTTTAGAGTTTGCTGGTGCGCTGGTCACTGGCCGAGGGGGCGAGGGGGCGAGAGGGTTGCGACTGCCACCGTTTGCCAGAATGCGAATGTGTCTCTGGCCCGTTTTCGTATGGGTTTCTCAGACCAAATTGCTGGAAAATTAGTTGGCTTGTCTATTACACATACAGACTGCAACTGCAATTGCAGAGATGCTTCTGATGCTGCTGCCGGAGATGTTGCATGTTGCGGCTGCAATTGGCAGATGTAAATGGCAAATGGTTCGGTTAGTTGCTCATAACTGCAGGGTATATGGCATATATAGAAAACGGATCCACTTGCCGCACATGGCAATTATGGCAACAATTACACATCCAATCATCCAATTGCTGCTGCTGCACCTGATCTATAATTTGCATGTGGCCAGTGAGTTACTTTCCACAGCTCGCGGCATCGTTGTATACGAAATTCGAACGCAATGCTACTTAAACCACACATGTATATGTACAGGTATATGTGTGCCTCTGCAACAAGCTCAAAGTTAATGAAAGAATAATAAGGCAAGGTGACACTGACACGGCGTGTGGTCAAAATATCAAAGTCAACACTCTGCCACAGGCGGAGCAGCAAAACAACATGCAAAACGACACAGAAGTCAATGAGCGACAACGCAAATAAATAATTGAATGGAATTTCACAATGTGTGCAACAACAGCTCTCAAAACAGTTTTCGTTGGGAATGCCAGCTCATATTGCTATAATCAAATGAATAAATAGAAAACCACAAAGGCAAAAGTGTGTCACCTACTTAAAGCAAATCCTTACAAAAATATATAAAATTGCAAACGAAAATATTCATTTTAAGACTCAACATTGTAATAAGAGGAATAGAATTTTTGTAAATGTATTTCAAGTATTCTATTTTGTACAATCAATTTTATATTCTTAGGAAAGTCCTTAAAAAAAATTGCGTGTATTTCTGAATCATTATAGTAAATAAATATTGATTTTTTTAAAGATTTTTCTCGTTCATGTAATTATTTGGAATATATTTTATATTATGTAAATAATACACGGCTAAGATTTAAACACATATGGTAACATTTAAAACCCCATTCTTATTAATAGATAAAACAATTAGATTTAATATCCGAAAGTATCAAAAAAAAGATCGCAATTTTCATATCAGAATAGACAGAATTTTATGTCTTCTGAGAGTCAAGCGAGCAATCATTCCTTAACTCCATCAGGTATACTACATTCCTATGGGGATTACTGTGGCTCAGTGTCAGGGACTTCGACAAGTTCATCGATATCAAGAGTCAGAAGAAAATTGTTTGAATCGACTGTCAACTTTTGGACAGCCGCTGGTTGGCGTCACCAGTTAAGCACAACTAATGAGGGACAAGCCCAGAAAAGCGTCAGGCAACACCCACAGAGAACCGCAAGAGTGCGGGCAGCCAGAACCAGTCGAACACAAAACAAATTAAAGAAAACATTTTGTAAATGTCGAAGCTGAGAATTAATTAATTGGCCGCCAAAATAACAACACAACACAACAGAACAGAACACAGCACGTGTGTATCTGTATCTGAGAAGCTGTTAGTGTGCCAAGAAGCAGGCGCCCAAATAAATCAAAAGAAAACTTTAGTGTTTTCCTTTAAGCAACTCGGATTTTGTGTTGGCGCCATGCAGCTTAACAATAGCTGGCAAGATACACAGATAGAGATACAGATACAATGGCGGCCTGACTGGCCGACTGGACTGACACTTTCATCAGCCTGGGAAGCTTTAACCGTTACACAAATTTGTCTGTTTAGACTAATCTTCAAATCGCTCTTCACTGATCAGCATGGCGCTATCCGAGATTATGATGAGCTCACGATTCTCTGCTCTCTGTTTCTCGGTGTGTGTGTACAGGGCTGCAAATGCTGCAAATGCTGCATTCGTGCGCAACTCGAGTGCAACTAATTGCCGCACGTTCGCACCCAATTAGCGCCAAAGAGTTGAGCCACAAGGCTACAAGCGACTAAGTGCAGGCGTCAACACTTGCAGCTGCATATAGGTATCCATATCCATAAGTTACTTGGCCATATCCATCCCACGAAATATGATTATTTTTCTGTGAGTTTTTCTTCTCTGAAAATTAATTGATCTACACGCGTCAAAATATTGGGCAAAGCGTACAAAATAAACCTCGAACGGTGGCCTTAACCATTAAGTGGGGGGTGTTGACAAATGTCTTTTGTGTCACAGGCGCAGAGACAACTGCAGCCGAATTTGCTGCCAATCTCAGACAAGAGCTTGTCGCCCTTCACTTTCCTAAAGGAGCGCACAGTGGCACTAAACATTAAACAAAACAACAATAAAAAAAAAATTGCATTTTAGCCTGCTAAACAAACAGAAACTTCAATTTTGAAATTTAATTATAGATGTATATAAATTTTTAAATTTAAATTTTTTGTATCTAATTATTTGTGAAATACACCAAGGAAGACACTGTGCAACGGCAGTGACAACAACAAACAGCAGCTGCTTGTAATTTTCACGCTGCCTAAAAAAAAAAAAAACGGAAAAAATGAAAAGAAAAGGAGAAAACATTTTTCACTCCGCGTTGTATTGCGAGGGCGTTGCCAAAGAGGAGGGCGCGGTAACGGGTGCAGCGGCAGGGGCTGCCATTTGTATCTATCAACGCTGTCAGAGTGCAATTCCAACCGTTTGGCTCCGCATTTGTGATAGACACAATTATGAGTCCAAGTCTAGTTGGAGTTCGAATCTATAGTCAAATGCATTTGCCCGCAATGATGAGTGAATATGAATGAATATATTAATGAGCAGCGATTTGTCGAAGCGTTGAAAACTCAACGGGCTCCCCTTGCCTTCCATCCCTCCCACTCGCTGGCTCAGTCCTTGTCCATTTATGTAATAGTAAATTTAAGTGGGTGAATAATGTGTAAAATGTGTTTGGCTTTTGATTAGTTGGGTCTGCTATCGTTTAATTAATTACAAGTTGCTCTCAATCTATTTATTTACGATAGGAATATTTATATATACATTCATATATATACATATACGAGTATATAATCGAACCATGGAAATACTTATTCACTTATCACTTATATTACGAGTCTAACAAACTTTCTACTTCTATAAATAAACATTCCAGCTTTTTGTTTGCAGTTTACTGAGATATTTACATTTATTTACAGTGAGCGCCCCACATTATTTTTTGAGCGACATAATATTTTGGATCGAGCAAACAGAATCCAGATCAGTACAAAGTTAGTCCAGCTGCAGGCAGATCTGAAGACGACATCAAAACAGTCTCTCACCGCCAGATGATCGGTTGATCAGCGTGTGTTTAGTGCGGCAAATCCGAAATTTAGCTTGGAATTTGTGCGCCTGCCAGCCACATATATGAAAATCCAAGATCAGCGCTGGACTAGCGTGGCCATGCAGCGGATCACACAGGATCTGCGGATCTGAGAATCTGCGGCTCAACAAAAACCACCGGATAGCGCATTTAATCCAATTAACAATACTGCGACTCGCGTCCTTGCCTAAATTGTGGGCGGTTGAATGGCTTAGCGTGGCAGTGGCAAGGTTGCAAGGCAGGTAGCTGTCGCAACGCTCATTGGGATCGCTTCCCGGAATGTTTTGGTCCCGGCTCGAACGTCAAAAGAGTTGGCCGACTGGCAGGCAGGCAGTTGCTCGCTGATCTTGGATAAGTTGATTAATTAAAATTTCGCTCAGCTTTCAAACGAGGCCCATTATTTAATGAGTTTTTTTTTTGACAAGCCCCTGGGTGTGGCAACTGGCTGCGACCTGACAGCGAGTGGGCTTCGTCCGCATTCACTTTTGGGGCACTCAAATTCAGATTCGGATTCGAGGCGCGACAACTGCCGCAAATTAGCGCAATTCGCTCGCAGCGTGGGATGCACGCC
This sequence comes from Drosophila basisetae, assembly GCA_035041595.1. Lineage (NCBI taxonomy): Eukaryota > Metazoa > Arthropoda > Insecta > Diptera > Drosophilidae > Drosophila > Drosophila basisetae. The sequence continues at coordinate 8,047,922 of JAWNLB010000070.1, forward strand.
AAATATTTTATTAGCTCATTATGCAAAACGAATTGGCATTAAAAATCCGAAAAAATATACATTTAAAAAAAAAACAGTCTACAGCAGACGAACAAAGAAAAAGCAATGGTGAAAACAGTAAAAAAAAGGTGTGAAGGTGTCTTCAGCGTTAAAGGTACAAGTTAAAGAGCCATAAGCGAGAGGGCATCTTTTTTGGTTGTCACAGGGGAGATAAGCGGAGAAAAAGAGAGAGAAAACACTAAGTGAAAATCTTAATACTGCACTTAAATTTTAATGCACAAATCTTAAAGTAAAAGTTCAGTTCCAAAAAAATACCATTTAGAGACGGTTGAACAGCATTGCACAACTGCCTTTCTGCCCTAAATCCATTAAATAAATATAAAAAGGCTATAATGAAAGCTATGGACGAAGGTTGTAAAAGGTAGAAACAAGTATCTCCAGGACCCACAAAGTAAATATATTCTTGATGAGCATTAAAAGCCGAGTCGAATTAATCATTACCGACTGCCGTCTATATGAAAACTCGGATCCGAAGATAGATACTCATATATATTTCGCATATCGATATTAATTGATTTCTGATATCTGGAAAATGTAATCAAGATCGGATATGACACACCGACTTTGTTATACTGCAATAATTCAGCGTTGTCTTTCTCTTACCCGTTGTACTTTTCATATAATTGCTGAGGTATGCTCGCTAATACTTCAGGTAGTTGCTTGTGTCGATTGTGCGACTGGCCGGAAAACCGCATTGAAATTACGCCAGGACTTGCCCAAGTTCCATAATTGCGGTAATGCCGATAATCTGTTCTCGTAGCAGCCACAGCGGCTGCAACCTACTGTGCAACTCTCCTCGCCGGTAGCTGAGGATGCACACACACACACACAGATTACGGGCATTTAATCCCATGGACCGCCCACTCATAAAGTTGAGTCAGCTTCTAATTGTTTGCGGCCCCGAAAGGATTGGCAATGGGCACCGGATCGAGCATCGATAATTGGATTAAATACGCGACAACGGCAGCGACTGCGATCTTTGGTGATCCCAGCGTTAGTCCAGCGCTGATCTCGAATTTCCATTGGCTTTGAGGCGCACAAATTCCAAGTTAAGTTTCGGATTTGCTGCGCTAAGCCTGAAGCTAAAGCTAAGGCTGATGCTGATGCTGAAACTGAAACTGGGCACGCAATGGCCACTGCCACTGCAACTGCAGCAGATCTTAAACAAAGCGCTCAATTGGCTGCAATGCAAATCCAAAATATTTATTTGCATTTAATTAAATCGCAAGCTTAGCGACGGCAAATCGGAAGTTCAAATCGAGGCACAGGTCACGCGGCCCACAAATCCGCGCAATTAAAATTCAATTAAAATTTTGTCTTTTACACTAAAAAATAAACAATGAACCAAAACTAAAAATAAAAAAAAAAACAAAAAGCGAGAAACGAGTAACGAGAAACGAGGCAACCCTTTTTGTGGCAGCGCATCTCCAAGGCGGCCCGGATAAAATTTTAATTAAATCAGTGCCACGTCGTCCTCGCACCAAAATGCTCAATTATTAAAACAAATAATGCCAATTAGTTGTGTCAACATTGAGAGTCGCCACAAAGCTGACAAACCCAGGCAGGACAGGGAGTGTCTCTATAGATACTCCCAATTATGATGCGCTAAAGAGCCAGTCAAGAGTCGAGCGGGCGGACAGACAACGACGGCGGCAGCAGCAGCAACAACAACAACAGCAGCAATAAAAGGCAGCTGCTTTAATTGACACTCGGATGCCGCCGCCATCATCGCCATTTAATGCCGGTCCCCCCACCCCCCAAACCATTTGCTGCTGGCCCCTGCTGCCCAGACAGATAGACAGCGCAGAAGAGCACAGAAATCAGAGATGAGACAATTGCTGTCTCCTAATTTGTGCGTCTAATGAAAACGCTAACGAGACACACACACACACACACACACACACACACATACACACACACACACACACACACACACACATACACACATACACACGCGTACTGCACACATTAGCTCAAAACTCTTAGGCGGCGCAATCAATTCGCTTCTGATTCTCAATTTATGGTGGGGGAGGGGGATGCTGCATAAGCAACATCCATTGCTGTAGCTGTTGTAACTGTAACTAGACAGTGACAGCGACAGCCAACCAGATATGACCACTCACTCACACACACACACACACACACAAACACACATACACACCAACGCACTCACATACAATACAGACCCATTCTCTCTCACTCTCTGGCAAAGCCGTGCAAAGTACTCGTGATAATGAGCTCCATCTCGTTGGCAATTATTAAATGAATTGGATTTGTACTATGTTGCAGGCTGGCAGCAGCAGCAGCAGCAGCAGCAACAAAATCAGCAACAATAATAACAGCCGCCCCTTGAAATGCCACATTCTCTTTTCCTCTCTCTCTCTCTCTCGCTGTCTCCCTCACTCGCTCACTGTCTGCTGCTCGCTCGTTTGCTCAGGAAGCCAGCCAATGGGAGAGGTTTGCCCGTTTCTTGTTATCTGCGCTGTGAGTGTGGAACGTGGAAATTTTGGTTTGTGGAACGCATTCACTGCGCGCTGCAGTTTTACATGGCTGAACTTTGTATATGCACATTGTATTTACATAAACTAATAACACACACGCACACACACACACACAGCTTGCTTTGGCTTTCATGATGTATCCCATGTCTATATAAAGTTGTTAATTTAAAACAAAGTGGCTTTAATTAGTTGCAAAATGGACGTGTGATTTTCTGCTGTTTCTCAACGTTTTTGTGCTCGAAGCACTTGGGGCGCGTCAGCCAGCCGAAAACATTTACCGGAATATCTGGCAAATAATAAACAAAGTTTAATGATTGCTTTTGGGTGCATTGCTTTGGTCATATTTCAATAAGCAAACACGCCTCTTTCCCATTGGCAATTGGCAATGCATGCGATATCTGCATGACCCAACCAACAACAACAATAACACCAATGGAGCGGAACGGAAACTGCGATAACCTTTGCTGAGAGCGCCAAACAGCAATGGCGTTCTGACGATGAAGCAGATGGAGAGGCAGAAGCGTTGCGGGCACATAGTCATTGTCTGACTAATTAAATGATTTATCCCAAAACGTGAGGCAGCCAAACACTTTGCAGAAGACAACAACAACAAGAAAAACAAAGGAAGAATTCAGCTGGCTGGGTCAGCAACAAAAACCAATTACAATTACCGCACCCAGAGGTGCCACAACACTCACACACACACACATAGGGACACGCTGCACAAATGCAGCGCTAGCAGAAGAAACAGAAGAAGAAGAAGAAGAAGATGATGAGAAGGAGCGGATCAAGAAGCTAACTCAGAACAAGATTTGGAGAGCGAGAGCAGCGACGACAGGCAGAAAACTTTATCTGGATGCATACAAATCCAACACAAAACGCACGTCAATTTATTTGCCAGCCTCGACGGCTGTCCACAGTCTGCACACACACACAGAAAGAGATAGAGGGAGAGAGAGAGAGAGAGAGAGAGAAGCAGAAGCAGAAGCAGCCTGAACCACCGACTTGAGCTGGACGACTGCTCCCTATATCCACACACCCACATATATATGTTGTATGCACATTTATTTACCTATGTATGCCAATGCCAATGATGACGATGTCGATGTCGATGTTGGCGCTGCATGTTTTATGCCTCCTCTGCAGCTTTAACGAGGTGTTTATTTTCACAACTCTCACAGCCAAGGAGGCTGCTAAGCTGTGTGTTTGACAGTGTGTGTGTGTGTTAATATGTATGTGTGCAAATGCAGTTGCTCTTTATTGAAGGTGCAGACAACGAGGTCCCGCCCATTTTTATGTGGCCGGCTCTTTGGGCCGCCAACAGCATGATGAAGATTCGATGACCGATGACGATGCATTTCGTGCATCACTTTGTCCACCAAGGAAGAGCAGGGGGAGGAGGAGGCACAAAAAGGGATGCGCAGAGCGAAAGGGGAGCCACTTTAACTACGGGGCGTCTATGAAAATAAGCAATGATGTTGACGCCGCCGCAGAAATGTAAAAACAGTGGAACGAGTAATTTACAAAAATGCAGCCATTTTTCGATATATACACAAAAAATAAAATAAATAAATATATAAATGAAATTTTAAAAAATAATAGAAACCTAGAATTAAAGTTGTATTGTCGAGAAATACTCCATGGAAATTCAGTTCCCTCTTTGTTTAAAACGTATGGAAATATAATAATATCTACATCCATATCTAAGACAAGGTCTACAAATATGCCATCTTCCACTTGCCGAAGATAGACGTTCTTACTTTTGTCTTGAAATCAATAATTGTACTGTATAGATTCATACATAAACTGATATTATATTCTTATTACATATTTAGAAATTTGCTGTATAACCAAAGCATTTGACATCAGAATATTCAAAGCAAATGAATAATTGATATATTTCTTAGTTTTTTATTATATTTGTTAAATAAATTTAAAATCATTTATAAACATCATTCCCAATCGAAGAATACATTTTATTCTAAAGCCTACTTCCAGTCAATTTTAAATTTTCTATAGGCCAACAACTACTGAGTGACCACTGTAGCTGACTGCCTGCCCACTTTCCAATAGCGCCTCACACCACTACCACCACCAGCACCAGCACCAGCACACAGTGGTGCTCTTTGCCAGCAGCAAGTTAGGCACTAAAACCACAAACGCTTTAATGATGCTGTTTTGTTTAGCGCAAATTGTTTGTTTCGCTGTCATAAACTGGTGCGAAAAATGGCCAAACGCTGCCCCGCGGAGCGAGAGAGCAAAGCCCGCTAAAAATAAGTAGAGAGCGAGCGAGAGAGAGAGAGAGAGAGAGAGGTCCACCAAACGTGGACCAGACGGACGAGTAGTCGCACACACACACACACACACACACAGAAACGAGTGGTTGGGGAGCAGGTTTTGTAAAGAGGCACATTTATCTGCGCTGCTTTGGCGCATGCGCCACTCGCCATGGGGGCAAGCGAGACGGCAACTGGCACACAACAGCTACGAAGCTCCGTTGGAATGCCAGGCAGCCGAAAAAGAGAATAAAAAAAAAATGAAGCGACTGGCAGTTTGCTTTTGTGATTTTTGTGCCCAGACACAATCGCGCGCGCGTTTAGCGGCAGCCGCCACGCGACCGCAAAATCACGTTGCTCAAAAAACTCGATACTCTCGAACCGACGCCCCTCCGCCGCCCCAACAGCAACAGCAGCAGCAGCGGCAACTGGCAGCAGAGCTGGCTATTAGACGCCTTTAGACGCTCGCATAATGCTAATGGCGTTGACAGTGCTCATCATCAACGCGACGACCGCAATCGACGGACGTGTCCGTCAATTGTTAAGCGAAGTGCGACGGCAACGCTTCAGCAGCAACAGCAGCAGCAGCGCCAGCGAATACGCGCTCCAGTTTATCAATGCCCACAACGGATGCCAATCGGTGATGCATTCAACTTGACTCTTACTACAATTATTTATTTGCTTCCGTGAGTGCTTCTGTGTTCTTCCTGTGTTTGTGCCTGTGACTGTGACTGTGTGTGTGATAATCAATCCCACTGACTGCACCCATCATCGACTATTGCCCCTGTTGTACGGTATTTTCAATTAGCCGACTCTTGACTTGTTTGCCAAATGGTCACGTGCGGTCGTCAAACGTTCAACATGCTGCCGATGGCGCCGATGAATCCCTTTGTGGTGTCCGTCAGCTCCACAACAGCGTCCAGCGCCCCAGCAACGTCAGCGGCAACCAATTCTTCCGGCAGCAGTAAGCCAAAGCTGGCCTTCAGCATTGACTCGATTGTCGGCGCCGAGTCCAGCCAGCCTGCAAAGCCAACGCCGCCGCCTCCGCCTCCTCCGACGCAACGTGTTAGCGTCATTGCATCGCCAGCGCGTGGCGAGAGTCCGGTACAGCTGGCTGCGCCCACGTCACCCAATAACGAGCGGCGAACGCCGCGTGGATTCATCTATTGCAGGCGACGCGTCTCCCTGGATGATCGTTCACGCAGTCCACCGCCGTCGGCTAGCCGTTCCCCATCGCCAACGCCATCAGGCGCAGGTCCAGTGGCGCCTTGTGCACCCATTGCGCTGCCCGGACTTATACGGCCGCTACCACTGCCGGCACCGCAGAATCTAGCTTTACTTGGCGCTTCAGCACGCAGCGCAGACAGCACCTCACCCACTGGCGCGGGGCCGGGCAATCCGTCGCCAATGCGACCCACTGCAGCGGCGCCTCCGCCATTCCTCGCCGCACAGTTTCAAATGGCCGCCGCTTTGGCGCACCATCATCATCAGCAGCAGCAACAGCAACAACAACAGCAGCAGCAGCAACAGCATCCTCAGCATCCGCCCGTGCCAACGGGGCCACATCATGGTCCGCCGCCGTTGCCGCATCTTGTGCCCGGACATCCACTGGCCATTTTTCCAGGCGGCCCCCATCCGGGACATCCTCCGCCCCATGGGCATCATCCATTTGTGACTGCACCCCATCTAATTCGTGATAGCTATACGCTGTATCCCTGGCTACTCAGTCGTCACGGACGCATATTTCCACGTTTTCCAGGCAGTGAGTATTCCCTATCAATCATTCTTGCTCACCCGAAAGCGATCCCCTCAAAATTCTCAATTTGGCCATTTAACGAAAAATAAGTAAGTAAATTTGTTATTGTTATTTGAAAAGAGGATATTCTCAATATCAAGTTAATTACTTAATTTATATAGAACTCCATTTGACTGAGAGTTAAATACTTATCGAAAGGTAAACAAAAACACTCATAGTATATAAGACAAGAACTCATCTTACGACTGATCATTCCTATGGGAACTATGTGATATGGTAGGTTGATCGCCATGAATTTTGCTCCCAATAAGTGGAACATAATAATTCGCATATTGGGTAAGTTTGTTTGGGACAACTTGTTAAAGAAAACAGTTTTTTTTTATATAAAAACTTATTTTTCGATCAGTCGCTATGTGAGCTATATGTGAACCGATCCAGTCGGGTTCACCATATGTGCTACCTGTAGCAAAAAGATGAATATATGCAAAGTTTCAACAAAACGGTTTAATACTGAGGGAATAACTTTCACAGAAATTGAGAAACAATTGAGAAAAATTTAAAAACTGCTCACCTTCATAAGGTTCTCTCATAGCTCGAAATCCTCACTGAACATGTTCGAGTAAGTATTAAATTTTAATTTTACTCGACTTGCTGAATTGTGTTAATTAATTTACAAAATAAAAAGTTTAGATAAGTAATTTTGACTTGTTTTTTTTATTATTAAAGTTTCTTAATATATGCTAATATATGCAGTATGAAATTATACACACTTGAGAGACAAGGATTTACATGCATTAGGTTCAGAACTAATAGAGAATAAATAATCCTCTAGCACTCTTTTCATAACAGCTTAGAACCAAGCAATTACACACTTAAAACCAGAAACTGTTCTCATTGTTGTTATTGTTGTTGTTCTTGTTGTGGCTGCACCTTATAATTAAAGTTAAATAAGCAAATTGCAAACATTTATTATAAGTAAATTAGACGTCCATCAGCCTTATCATCATCATCAACATCATCATCAGCAGCAGCAGCAGCAGCAGCAACAGCAGCCATAGCAAAAGGCAATAACCATTTCGAATTGCCGAAGCTAGGGAGGAGTTGAGGGAGCACTTCGGGTGAAGTGGGAGGGAGAGGTGAGGAGCGCTGTGTGGCAAACAGAGCAAACCAAACCGAGCCCTTTTTCATAAGTAATACTCAAACAAATTACATTTTAATTAAATTGTTTAAATAACATTACACACATCGTTAGGTCAAGCAGCGTACCTAAATGACCAGTGTGCGTGTGTGTGTGTGTATGCGTGTGTGCGTGCGTGTGTGTGTGTGCGTGTGTGTGCGTATGTGTGATGGGTGTGTGCTAGTGTATGTGTGTGTGTGTGTGTGTGTGTATGAGTAGACTCAAAATTACCAATTAATGGCGCTTGACAGCGACGGCGCCACTCGCTGAGCAGAGCCCCTACGGTGTATGTATAACGCACACACACACACACACACATGTACTGTGGCAAGAAAAAAGTGCAACGAGTGAAATGTTAATGCGTTTTTAATTGAGGTTTTGGAGCATCCAAGCAAACAAAAACACACACACAAAAGTGAAATGCCGCCCAACGCCAGACCAATTCCAATTCCCATTTACCATTTACCAGTTACCATTTCTCGACACTCTTCTGTCCCTCATCCACTCATCCACTCGTTCGGTCGTCTACATGCAGAGTGATCCCAAACCGTCTGCGCCTTCCAACATTGTCATTTATTATTATTTAACCTTTTTTATGCAGACTTCTCTTTTTTTCGCTCTGCTCTCATAATTACAATTTTAATTTTCATGCCACGCCATTTTTTACATGTACTTAAGATGATGTTAAGAATTTTTGTATTGTTTCCCCCGTTTTTCTGTTTGCTTTTTTTGTTTTTTTTTTTGGTAAATTATTTTCGGCACACTCACACACGCCTTTCACCTGCTTTCCAACGAACTTTGTTACGCCTTAATTATGTTGTATGAGATGTTCCATTACAAAAAGGCAGGCGTTGTTGTTTTTTTTTTTTTTTTTTTTTTAGTGTGTTTTGGTATTGTTAGTTAAGTGCTGTAATTTTCGCTTGATTTATGAACGTGAAAATGGAAATGTCAATGTTTCGCATAACGATTTCATTAATTGTAAGTGCTACTCAACGACTGTAATACTGTGGCAGGGCTAAGGTAAGGTGTGGGCAGCTAAAGATTATGATGATAATGTTGATGATGACAGCTTAATTAGAGCTGTTACAACAGGTTCGAATTGAAAGCAAGCTGCAAGTTGCATTCCAGTTAAAGGATTGAATGATGAGGGCGAAAACTAGAGCTAATAAATACGTATGTTGAAATGAAAATACAATTTATACTGGATTAAAAGAGCCTGTAAATGTGCTAACAATTAAATATTTACCAAAAACTTGTACAACTTTTCGTATAACAAAAGTAACAATATCAAGTGCAAATAAGAAACCGTCGGCACCCTTCGAAATCAAAACTATTCTCAAGTGTGTAATCAACTATCCATTGATGACAATTTCGATTTATTGCAACTACTGTAACGAAAAAAAAAAAAACAAAAAAACATGTCCTTAACTGACAGCATATTCGATTTGATTGCCTTTGCGATTTCAATTTCTGATTTAGTCTTTGGTGTCAATGTCCTGCGGGGTAATTGCAATTCCTATTGCGAATGCCAATAAATTAATGAAAAAATCATGAGAGCATAAAACTTAAACCGAAACCAAATACAAAAAAAAAAACAACAAACAAAAAGGCATAAAAAATAGCTACAATTGTACATAAGTGATAAATAATAAGGCGGGCAAAAAAAAAAAAGAACAACAACACACAAGCCACGATCGATCAGAGATCGAAGGGAGCTGCAAAATGTGGCAACTGAGGCAGCAGCAGCACTTCAATCATATGAAACAGACCAAGCATATATGTGTGTGTATATAAATGACAGCTGACAAGGGTGTGAGCAGCAGCAGCAGCAGCAGCAGCAGCAGCAACAACAACAACACTAACATGAAGCAGAAACAGAAGAAGAGGAAGAAGAAGCAGCAAGCGCAAAGCGGACACATCAATTAATTGTCAATTGCGCGTATTTTCGCACGGCGGTTTCTTTGTGAGCCATAAAAAAAACAGAGAGCAAAAAAAATCAACCCGCGCAGTTCATTGAGAGAAACGCTCGATGACGTTGGAGACAGTCTATGAAAAAATAATTAAGTGGCTATTGTGCGGCGCACAACTATCAATTATAAGTTGCCTTTGCTGCTGCAGTTGCATCTTGTTGTTGCCGGCGTTGTTAGCTGTCAAATGTAACAAATGTCAGCAGAGCAGGCGGTAGCATACAAAAAAAAAAAAAAAGTGGATCACGGCAAACAGTTTGTGGCAAGTTCGTTGTTTGTCAAGTTCGAGGCACACACGAGGCATCGAGTCGCCTGCATCTGTCAGATACAAGATACACAGCCTGCATTTATGAAGTGTCAAATTGACAAGTTCTCGTTCTCATTCGTTTTTGTTACATAGTGTTTTTTTTAGCTAACAAGATAGCAAAAACCCAACGCGGCACAACAACAGAACTCAGTAGCTGCCACTGCTATTGCTGCCGTTGCAAGCTAGAGGCCTGAGAAAAGGGGCAGCTAATGCTCTGTCTTTTCTCCTGTTTATTTTTGTTTGTATTGTGCGAGGCTTAGCTGCTGTTTCTGTTTGTCTGAGCTAAATATCCTGTACGCTGTGTTATCCTTGCTGCCAATTCGCAGTGTCAATATTGATTTTGTAATGTGACAATGTGCGAATAGGGTTTCCTGCAGGTGACTCGAAAGGATTACCATTCAGCTCACATTTCTTACTTAATCATTATAATTATGGAATGGCCTGGCTTTGCCTGCTGTGTTATTGCAAATCTCAGCTGAATCTTGAACAGTAGCTTGCGCTGCTCCACGCTCCACGCTCCACGCTCCACGCTTATATCCATATCCATAACCATATCAATATTCAAATTGTGGCTCAATTGAAAATTTGCTAACTGCACGCAGCTCAGTTCAGGGCAGAGCCACTGGCTTATTCCACAAATCGTGATAAACGTCAAAATATCACGTTGTGCAATGGGCCCCCAAGCTTGAACAATGGGCCACGCTGGCATCTACGGAGGAGGCATTGACGAGGCAAAGGAGGAGAAGACGTCGTTGGCGGCTTTTGTCGACATTTAGGCGCGCTAAAGTGTTCAACTTGGCGTTCCAGCGAGGACAGAACCAGGCCCACATCCAGGCACAGGCACAGGCACAGGCTCCAGCTCTGGCTCAGGCTGCAGCTCTGGCGGCTTCTGCGCAATTGTTTCGCTTATCAGCGATGCCGAGACGATGCCAGACACAGCGCCGACGCCGACAGCAGAAGCGGCACGATCCATTGGCCTTTGTTTTTTCCCCTGTGAGTGTGTGCGTGTGTGTGCGTGTGTGTGTGTAGGCCCCATGTCTGGAAATTTGTTTATTGTTTTGTAATGAGTTTGCCAGGTCTGAATGTGCGGCATCTTTCAGACTCGCTCGCCGCATTCGCGGAAATCATAAGCAGCAAATTGAGGACCATGTCGCCTAATTGGCAATGCCAGCACTACCAACACCACCACACCACCATCACAAAGAGCACCACCATCACATCAATAGCAACACGAATGAAGGCAAAGCCCTTGTACGCTTGGCGGGTTGCTCGCCAAAGTAATTAACAAATTATAGCGCCAATTTGGTGCCGGTCATGCTGCATGCTCCGGCCGCTTCGGCGGCCATGTTTAGTATATTTTCAACACCTGATGAAAATACAGAAAACGAGCTATGTCATGCTTGGAAAAGCGCCCAAATTTCGTGTTAACCTTATTGTGATAGCCATTTAAACAGCGAAAGATTATAAACGTAATGGCTTATATAAATGCAAATAAAATAAGTGATTAAGTAGTATAATTGGCAGTTATTTTTGTGATGTTACATTTCTGGCACATTGCTTTGACAACAGCTCTAATTGAAACATTGAAATGTTCGTTACTTTCACTCAATTAGAAATCACCTGTACTTTACCATATATTCTTACTCTGAACCCCAGAAATATGGGAAATGGATGTAATGAGGTTGTGCAAAAGTATATAACAGGCAGAACGAAACATATCTTATGCCAAAAAAAGTATATGTTTCCTTGATCAGCATCAAACTAACTTATTTTTATAGTATTATTGTCCCATAATGATATTATTGCCAGTAATTACTCCATTGTGTTAATTACTGAATTATTTATAAAAGGGGGCAAATGCAAACATGTATTGTCGCCTAGATTATTAGATGCCTTCCAACTTTCATTAAAAAGAGACCTACAATTTGAAAATCAACAAATTTAGTTTCTAATCGATTATTAAATTTAATGTTATAGAATATATGAGGAGGAAATTATTTAAAATGGAAAGCTTAAGGTGAATGTTGCGAATCTGTATACAATATTAAACAGAATAGAGGAAATTGGATCCTAACACATTTTGATAATGTTCTAGATTATGTTTTCTGTAAATCTTGCCCGTCGTTTTAAGTTTAAGAACATAATGAAATTTCAACTCGATTAAAAACAACAAAGCTATTAAAAGTAAAATCGGCATTTTGTATGTAGTATTCTAGATTAAAGTGAAGACTTTCATAAAGATATAATTCTCTATATATGTTGGGCATGAAGAGAGAGGTGCTCAGTTTTTGAGGTTTCTATACACCTTATACAAATCATAATGAGGGTAAAAAAAAAGAACATAATAATCTTAGTAATAGATGTGATGTACTCTAACTGATCTATTTATCTTCCACCCTTGCAGATTTCCTGCTGCAACCGTTCCGCAAGCCGAAGCGCGTGCGGACCGCCTTCTCGCCGACGCAATTGCTTAAGCTGGAGCACGCCTTTGAGGGCAATCATTATGTGGTGGGCGCGGAGCGCAAGCAGCTGGCGCAAGGACTTAGCTTGACGGAGACACAGGTAAGCAGCGAACAGCCCCCAATGCCGATCACGATCCCATTCCCATTTGTAACCCACAAGGGGCGGGTTAACCCTTTCGTTGGCCACGCTTAATGCGCATCAAATTCAATAAATGCCTTGCCCAATCGGACAAACTCCAACCCTCCCAACCACCCCGGGGTGCGGGAACAACCCCTTTGGCCGAGCGCTAAGTGATTGCATGTCAGGTGGTCGTTAGCCAGCCAAGTGGCGCGAGTTACCAAGTTATTAGCGCTAAGAGGGGGCAAGCGAGGGGTGGGTCCTTTGCTGGCATAGCTGGGCGGCAGGCGCAGGCAGGCAAATAGAATTAAAAGACTCGTTAAATATATTTACGACCTCCTGTATTTTGGCCAAAGGGTTGGGCTCCCCAATCATTGCAATGCATTTAACCAAACTGAACTGAGAACTGAAGTTGTTGTGTATTTCTCGCCCGGGCAGGTCAAAGTCTGGTTCCAGAACCGGCGCACCAAGCACAAGCGCATGCAACAAGAGGGCGGCGACAGCAGCGATACGAAGAGCAATAAGGGCAGCTCCTCCGGCGGCGGGGGTGGTGCAGGCAGTGGCGATGGTGACGACGATGCCAAGCACGAGGGCTCCCAGCACAGCTCCACGGATGTGGAGGACGACGAGGATATCGAGGAGGATGACGAGGATGAAGTGATCGACATGGATGATTACGGTAGCGATCTGGATGTCGAGGAACATCAGCGTCTGCGCGAGCAGTTCCAACAGCAACTGGTCCAGCATCAGCAACAGTTGCTTCAGCAGCAAGGCGAGGCGGCTGCGTTGACACCGCAACAGCAGCAACAGTTGCTGCAGCACCATCAGCAACACCTGCAGCAGCAGCAACAACAGCAGCAGCAACATTTTATGCAGCAGCAACAAATGTATCTGCTGGAAAAGGAGCGGGAGCGACAGAGGGACCGGGAGCGAGAGCGGGAACGAGAACGAGAAAAGCAGTAATAGCCATCGATTGAATTGACCCAAAAGTGTCAGCGACTTTGTGTTCCTTTCTTTTGTAAATTACTTAATTTAGAGTGTATAAATTAATTTAAATACTTACATTAAATAATATAATACTTACTTTGCGTGGCTATAAATGTGCGTGAAGCAGACAAGAAAAAATGTGTCTGCCAACCAAATAATACCCTGTTCGATGCAGGAAGAGGACCTAATGAGTAATTATAGTTTTCATACTGATCGTTTTTGAAGCTCTCTTGCCATCAGTAAATCAACAGTTCAAATTTATTGGTTTCAATAAGTGAGCTACTCTAGTCGAGACAGCTTTTTAATACTTTGTAGGCTCGCTCATAGCATCAATATCAAAACACGTTTTCGTTAACAAAATCTGTGTTTCTTATCCGATCATAATAAGATATGTACAATTGACGTATGGTGTACTTTATATATAAATTTAATGGACATATCTTTACAATTGTCGCTTTAAATGCTATCGGAAATCGATTTGTATTAATATATGCGAAACTATGGCATTTATCGATCAAATTAAATAAACTTGACCAACGTATACAAGACCACAACTTATATTCCAAATGAGGAGTTATTAAATCGGTTTGCATAAAAAGATGGACTGACGAACATGGCTAAATCTTCTCGGCTGTTAATTCTGATCAGTAAAATATATAATTATATTGACTGTGTGTGGTATGGATTACTTACTTCTGCTTACTGTCGCCCAAATTCTTAACGAAAATAGTTATGACTTTATATTTATTCAACCATTTGACTGATTGGCTTAGAGTATTGCACTGCAGCTGATTGAAACCATAAACAGCCCTGCCAGCAAATTGTTTATAACCGACGATATACCGACCATAACAAATATCGATCAGCTGCCAAAGAGTCAATCAGTCAATTAACATTCCATGACTGCACTGCAACATTGCTAACAAGGGCCCTTATTGAGTTGTTCATATTGCCGTCGTTGTTGTTGTTGTTGTTGTTGTTGTTGTTATTAACGATAGCCCTTTTGTCGAAACATTTTGTGGTAGACTCCGGCAAAGCTAAGCACGTTGTGTGCTAAACGTTGACAGTAAAAATGCAATCAACAATTACGAATTACGAGTTACGGTCTCATAAGGCAGCCAAAAAATAAACGTCAGTCAGTGATTGGATGCCGAGCAGACTGGGCCAGAAACGAGCCGAACCATGCGAAATTGATATTAAAATGCAAACGATTGACTATAAAAATTATTTACTACTATATATAAATAAGGACTGTGTGCCACCCGCGGCCATCGTTTCACTGGCGCAATATGCATATAGAGCAAGCAGCTAATGGCCCAGCAATTTGGCGTCATTTAAACTGAAACGTGAAATAAACCAAAAAATTAAACTGACAAAACCGGCAGGCAGACAGATGGAGACAGCTCAAGTGGGTGAGTGAGCGAGAGAGAGAGAGAGAGAGGGAGAGGGAGAGGGATGGAGAGATCGACTCGTGCCCGGCAGCTAACCCAAAGAACAATATAAATAAATTTCGTTTTTGATATGCCAAATTGTGTGTGTAAGTGAGGGCTTCCACTGAAACAAAAAAGCCAGACAAAATAAAAGAGTTCAAGGTAATTGCCGTTGTCAAAGCAGCGCAACGGAAAGTGGGCGTGCCCCGTGCAAAACTTGGCCAACAATTTATGGGCCACTTGAGTACAAGCAAAGGGTGTTGAGGTTGCACGCGAGCAAGCAGCTGGAACTGGGTGGCAAGCCGAACCCACAACAACTCGAGCACTGAGCACTGCGCACTGTCTTGGGGTTCGAGTGCCTGAAAATTCTCGTATTTTGCATAAACGATGTGAGAATTACTTAATTGCTGTTAGAGTGGGCTGACTGGGGTGTGAGTGTGTGTGTGTGAGTGTGTATGGGAGAGGCGTTTCACAATGGCGAAATTTATGAGCATTTAGTTAAAAACACCCAACAGAAGCCAACAGACCTAGAGACAATGAAGTTGTCTACTGGCCCGTAGAGCAGTTGAGTGCAGGTGCTCTGACTGAGGCAGGGGTAACTATTACAACAATATACATACATAAGTATATATATATATATATATATATAAGTATATATATATATATATATGTGTATGTAAATATGATATTCACGTCAGCGTCAGTTACTTTGTTGGAGGTAGCCTCTGTCTACATAAAAACATACCGAATAATCAAAATTGGTTGGCAAAATTAGGTGAAAGCACAATATTATTTTTCAGAAAGAAGAAAAACTTTGTTATAGTTTGCTCTCACATACAAATTTACCGCCTAAACAGAAGCCGCTTCACCTTCTCCTTCTAATAAAAAAAAATCGCATATTATGTTTTTTTTCATCATCAGCGAGATCGAATCCCGACGGGATTCGAAAAGTATTCCAATAAATATAAAACAAAGCCTTGACCAGGAGCCAGCAAAAAATCATATATTCTAATAAAAATCAATTCTTTTACATATATTTTATGTTTTAAGTCTATCAGTCTACTTATTAATAAGCAAGAAAGAACGCTTTTCGTAGAACTTGTAGATTGGGGATAATTGCTTCTTGACATCTTTGACTCGATGATTGTGTTCAATTTTGGAATAATCTTCCCTTGAGCACTCTAATATATGTAGTTCTGGATTTTAACTGAATATTTTAAATTTTGTAGTAGTTTAAATCAGTATCAGAAGCGAGAGTCTCTTAAGTCTCTTAAAACCCATCTTTAAGCATTGAGCTAAGGCAAACAATTGTAAAAAAAAACTATCAATAACATTATTATTGTATTCTAAATGCAAATGGGTTAATATTCGATCGACATTATCAGAAACTTAATTATTAATTCATATAACTAACTAGCAACCCTGATGAGTTATAAAGCAGAGTATCTAATATTGTTGTAAGTATCAACCAATATGGCCAAACTAAAATAAATTACACAATACTCGCAATACTAACCCATAGTTGTAAGCATATATGCATAAATGTTTGCAAGCCCAAAAAGAGTTCGTCAAAGTGTTTCGTTTGATTTTGGCATGTCTACAAGCGACAGAGACGGCGACGACGACTTTGAAAACAAATTTGCGCAAATCAGAGGGGAAATGGCTTTCAGCCAAGTCAACAACCGAACCGAAGTAAGCCGAACCGAACCGTCAACCGTCAACTGGCTGGAGTGCCAGCTCAGGGCTCTTGGAGCATATTAAGGGCGTCATTAGTGCAGCAGGCAGCGTCAATTTGACAACAGCAGGTGAGCATGGGGCATGGGAACGCAGGAATGGTGAAAGCAGTATCGGGTGGGGATGGGGGAGGGATGGGAGCCGTGCTGACATATACTGCAGTGCAGCGGACGTGCCGGCGACAGCGTAGGCGTCGTCTCAGTTGTTTAGCTTTAAGTTTTGCTATTTAGCGGCCATTTGTATGGCGATAACAAAACAGAGGCAGCCAAAATACAAACGGAATTGCAGTTTAAACTGCATTTGGCGCATTTTATGAGCCCAGCCAGCCCGCAACGTGGGCGGTCGATTGGCGCTAGTCGTCGTTTAATAAACATGCACAAATACAGATACATGCAGAGGCAGTGGCAGTGGCAGTGGCAGTGGCAGCGGCACACAAGTAGTGCGAATACACAGGTAAGCAGCTTCATAGCATTATTCGAATTCGACCCTGCTTTGGCCATAAATCAGCAACAGACTCAGTCGAAGATAGAGAGTGAGAGAGAGAGAGAGAGAGAGAAACTTGGCACCTACGAGCCAACGGGCTAGTTGCACTTTTGTGGCGCCTCTTGCCGCCACATAAATCCATTTGAAATGAGGTAGAGCGCCGCCAAGACGCCAGCTCTTAACTGCTTTAAAGCCGAGCCGATCTGAGCCGAGCCTGGCTAGTCTTAGCCCAAAATGCCCAGCAAAGTCGTTGACCGTTTTGTCTAGTCTAGGACTAGGCGTCAATTGGCAAATTGGATTCCATGACAGCCAAGAGGAAAAGTTAATTTGCAGCAGCAATAAATAACACAGTGATCAAACTCACAACTATATAAAGTGTTCGCAAGGAGAAAGCTCAACTTTGGCAATTGGAATGCGATCACAGCAGCCAATTTTGTAGCGTCAATCCTCAAAACTGATAGCAAAACTGATGCCTTTAAGTTGCTTTTAATTACCAATGCGGGCAGCAGTTTCGTGAGTGGTTTCCATTTCTGCTCGGTAGTATTAAACTATCACAAAAGGCGTCCTTCATCAATTTAATTTTAATACTCTGATACTGAAGAAAAAGATTCAAGATTGAGTTCTCCAAAATTAAAATTATTAAGAACACATTTTTTAAAATTACTACATACATATTTTTCGCATTTAATATCGCATCGATCGCTGTTTGCACCATCACTATCGAAGTGTACATAAATAATATGTTTTCAATAAATGTCGATAAGAATTGAGATTCTTATGTTTTCCACGGATTCAGTTGTATCTGTCCTCCAAGGTTCAAATCCACTGGGAGGCTAGCATAAATATCTCACTAAAGTCACTAAACTTGCTCAGTAAATTGCCGGTAAAATTAGGTGCCCTCACCCAAAAATCACGAAATCGTATATATTGCTTAGAGCTAGAGTCACAAAATGTAAAAGGTACTTATAATTATTCGATTTAACAGCCACTGCCACCCCCTCAAGAAACTCTAACCACTAATTATCAGCTACTATTAGACTGGTAACAGAGCATGCCGCACTCGGTAACGCCTGACTTCAAAATAGGCACTAGTTTCATTGAACTTGTGTAACTGCAGACCTCACAGCATTCCATAAAATGTTCATACGAGTAAATGGCAATTAGGTGAATTTATGTATCTGACACGTTATTATGTGAAATTCATGGCGATTAAACAAAGTTTAGAATTAATTAATAGGTGCTCAAGTATATTGCGACGGATACAATACATTTAATGCCAGTAATTATTATTTTTTATTGTTTTCGTATCCGTGCTAATAATAATAATAAATAATTAGTGTGATTTGCATAGCCTGACTGCAACAAATTATAATTATATGTGGTTTCCATGCATTTTGAACGGATCATTTGCGAATCGTGTGGATTTTTTCTTAATGGTGCGTGCAATTCTCGAATCTCTCATCGCTTGAAAATGCACATGTTGGGCGCAAATTTTTAAAAGCAAATTATGGCTTTCGGTTTTATTTGAAAATCCATTTTCTGAAAATTAATGAGACGCTCATTTGGCGCTCATTCAGTCACGCCCACAAAGCGCACGCAACGCGGAGAGCGGAGTTATGGTCGAGAGTGGCCAGGAAAAGAGCTTTTGTAGAAACTGCCTTAGTTATATTTACAATTAATGACACAAGACAAATGGCAAACGATTTATATTAAAAGGCGCCTTCCACAAATTGGGCGCCAGCCTCTCTAAATGAGTTTCGGTTTTAGTATTTCGCTTCACCTTTGTTTTTTTTTTTTTTGTTTTTGTCGGTCAGAGGTGGTCTCCCACAGACCAATAGATCAAGATCCAACGAGCGACCCGACTGCAGATCTCGATTGGGAATGGGTGTGCAACCGAAGACACTGACAGATTTATTTTATGTGATGCCTTCAAATTGCTGTAGTTCAAGGAGTGCCTTTCGCAGCCAGCTTCTAACTTATCAATTATAGTTCGAGCCAGATTGAAATGGTTCTACCTGTGCCGCTGGATAATGATGATGACGATGACGATGGTGGGGATGGTGATAAGTCAGTGTAAGCGACCAAGTTGGATAACTGGATCAAACGAAAGATAAATATACATATAACACAAACTAATGAATGGAAACAAACAATTAATAACATTGCTTTACACTCAGATATCGACAATTGAATAATCATTGGTGTACCCTTAAAATTTGGGTCATCTAGCTCGAAAGATATAGATTGTTGAATGAGGTCACCAGCCACCTACGTCCCAAGTTTGGTGAATCTAAGTTAAGAATTGTTGCAGATATGAGGTGTAATGTATGTATTTGTCGATGTTATCGATTTCCCAGTCTCCCAGAGTGCCAGAGGGCAACTCCAATTTGAATATGTACTCCAGGAGTCAAACACAAATATACACTTCGAGTATAATTTCATAATACACATAATAATTTAATTTGATTATCTCCATATTATTACAAGCTACAACTACAAACATTTTGAAGACACTCAAAGCAAAAACTGTGCGCAAAGCAAAAGTTCGACAAGGCAAAACCAAAAACAACCTGTTTGAACAATTAGCCAATTAACCTTTGACCCGGTTGTACCGACAGGGAGCCCAGTCGGCCATATTAAAATCAATATACTTGGATGTGATGTGGGCGCTGACACGCCCCCTAAAGCATGCGGCAAGCGCAATTTAAAAGCCATTTCGCATTGTCGCCGTCAGCGGCTGATGTTGCCGAACAACAAGGGAGGCGGTTTCGCAAACAGGCTTTTTGTTTTGTGGGCGTGGCAGCGCGAAAATCACAAAACTTTGACTAACATAGTCAATAAATCTAGGCAAAAGTTCTAAAGCGACGCGACGTCGCGTTGGGCAACTACTTTAAAATAATTAGTGGGTGCAGCCACAGAAACTAACTTTTTTGCGGCTGACAATCGGCCAAATTATGGGGCCGCATTCCCCCAAAGCCAATGCACCGAAGGTTGTGCACAAAAACGTACACAGACAGAAAAGCTGAATGCCATTGTACTAAGCCACACTTAATAAATAAGAGGGCATTTTGTGAAAGCAAAGACAATGAATGCGGCAGCTAGATCGAAGATCGATATACTTGTTACATTCTTCCAGTTTTAATTGTAGCATGGAGCTTGTAACTCGTTAGCTCGTTTATTTTGAATAGTTTGAAATCATATTTAGATTGTTATCAAATACACTGTTATTTGAAGTAGAATTTTTAGTTTGTATTGTGTCCGTCACAACAAAATCATCTTTCTTTCTAGAACAACGACTGCTCTCTTCTTCTTCAAGTTGGTGATCACACAATTGATATCGATGCCAATCGGAAACTTGCCAAATAGAGATAAATATATATTTAAATAGAGTTCAAAATACTTGTTTTCTGAGGGTATAGACACCAACAAAAATTTGTTAGTTCGATTTTTTTGCCGTGTGTACGGATAACGGTAATGTTGCACCTGGCAGTTGCAATCAGAAGTAAATGCCAAATCACAATAGCAGCTGCCACAATGGATCGCTCATTAGCACTTTTCAGGTTTTGTGTTTTGGATTTCTCTGTTTTTTAATAGCCAACTGAGGCGAAGTAGTAAATTGGTAAGGCTGAGGTGTGAATTTGTGTGTACTACTCGTAGTTGATGGCATGTTATTCCATCAGAAATGTGCTCTGCCCTGCAAATGTTGGTTAAATAAAGGTAAGTTAATTAACTGCTGGCTGTATTCATTTATGCACCATGATTAATTACACCGAAAAACGAAAGAACGGGCAGAAGCCGACGTCTGGCGAGCTGGCCTGTCGGCCTGGTCAGCCTGGTTGGCTACCGGGAGGCAAGACGCGTCAGTTCGTTCCTTTTTGGTGGTGCAGCTTGGCACGCATTCTGAGTGGGCACAGCTGCGCCAACCAGTTTAAACAGCAATGGTCATTTGCAACAGCAACAGCAGCAGTAAAAGCAACAGCGGCAGTGGCAGCAGCGCCAGCCATTAAAATGACATAGAGCCACAGACAAAACACGCACGGAGCGGATTCTGGGGATTCGGTTACTGGTGGTGGTGCCACCTAGTCGGAGCGACATACGGCAATTCGGCGGAGCTCGCATTAGCCCGCTGCCGGCTCACAATTATTAAGCCAAACACATTACCAGAAGCGACCCCAAGAAGTATCTGAAAATGCGTGCAATTAAATTCAAATTAGCACAAAAGCACACACAAAACGCAATTAGCAGGCAAATGAAATAATTCCGCTTTCTATATGCACACGAGCAGCAAACAACAACAACAATAACACACAAGCGAACACATTTGCATTAATGGGTTTTCGATAATAATTATTAAATATATTCCTTTGAATAAGCTAAACCAATTCTAAAAGTGTATAATGAAGTATGTACGAGTATGTATGTAACAGGCAAAAGGAAGCATATCAATTCTTAATCAGCATCAACAGCTGAGTAGATTTGTCTATTCATCAGTCCATCGGTGGCGTCAGAGATTATAAGAGCTAGAGAGGTAAGTCAGCTAACTTGGAGTGTAAGTTCTATCCAAAAAAAAAAAAAATAGCATTCAAAGAGAGATCTAAACTTACTGCAGCCAAAATTTTACTTAACTGATTAATTAACAGTTTAAATCTTTAAAAAAATTCAGATTTTTTGATTATGATTTGACCTCTTGAGTTATTCTGCATTTAATGTTGAAAACAAAATTTCTGCTCAAAACTCACAGGAAATGATTTGATCATTCAAAGAAAATATGTTAAACAATGCTTGAAAACATTTGAATATATGTATATATGTAAACATTGGACTACTTATGTATACTGTGCTCTATAATTAGTACACTCAAGTCGTTATTGCTGCTGGCAGCGTCGGATTGATCGCAGGGTGATCAGCATAGCCACAAAATTGAGACAACAGGCATGTTTTACTTATCTGGCCAGCAGCAGCAGCCACAGAATTCGCAAAAGCAATAACATCGCATTGCAGAGCCGTCCCTTTTAACAGCTTGCAAATTTATGTCTCAGCTTAAGAAAACACTAAATGAGTGCCATGCATTTTTTTTATCGCACGCAGCAGCCGCAAGAGCAACAATAACAACAGCAAAAGCGACCAACTGGCCAACAACTAATTAGACATGTTAAAGAACTTGTTCAAGTTGTTGTTGTTGCTGTTGCTGTTGCTGTTGCTGTTGTCTTTGTTGTTGGTTGTTTGCTGTTTGCTGTGCAGGGCATTAAAATGGTAACACCCGACCGAAAAGCCAGCAAGCAACCAGCAAACACATTTAAAAATGCTCAAGTTAATTAATTGCGCAACGAATGCATACCAAACAGACAGACATACAGACAGGCAGACAAACGGACAGACACACAGGGCATAGAACACGTCGGTAACGACCAATGACTTGATTTTTGCAGCACGATAGGTGTCCATGGCATAGTCTCTGCAGCTCTCTCTCTCTCTCTCTCTCTCTCTCTCTCTCTGGCGGGACAAGGCATGTTGCCTGTTGCCTGTTGCCTGTTGCCTGTTGTCTGTTGTCTGTTGTTGGCTGCATGCGTTTCGCTTTCATTTAACAAATATCCAAACACTTTTGCCGCTGATGCGATGACACTGATTAGCATTAACCCAACAGGCCGGCCGGGGTTCGAGACCTGAACGTGATCCCAGACGTTTTTAATTTCATCGCGAGCTGTTGTGGCGACAAAAGGTCTGCCAAGGAGCCCACTCGGAGCGCACAGCCTGCCCACGAAATTGTTGCGCACTCTTTTCCAGTTGAATTTGGCACACATTCTCAAAAGCACAAAAGTGCTCTAGTCGAGAGTGCCCGACTAGGTGATACTCTCTCTTCACAATAATCGCCTCTGTCTTATTTCACTTTGCACTTTATTTCGCACACAACGACAAAAAAATAAAAAATAAATAAATAACAAGAACAACAAGTTTGTGACCCTTTTAATCTTTGAATTTGCCACAGCAGCAGCAACAACACATTCAATTGCTTGCATTCTCACAACTACAAAAATAGAAACCGACTTCATGTTATTTGTATGTCCGTCGTGAAATGCTGTTATTATAGAATATCACAGAGAGCCAATAAGAGAGCTTATTCTCTCTCTGTCTCTCTCTCTCTCTCTCTCTCTCTCTCTCTCTGCACAGCAAAGGCAACTGCAAACTTGCGAATTGCAGTTGAACACTGCCATTCTATATTATTGCAAATGGTTAATATAATTTGATTTCAATTGAATGAACGAGCATCAAATGCGAAGTTTACTGGCATATGGAAAATACGAAAGACGAATCAAACAAATACAGGAATTGAGAATGCCAGCTTCCATTACTGATATTTAGTTAAGTCCAAAGACAAATTGCGTTCTGTTGGAAGCCAGATATCCCTCTTACGTTCTCGTTGTCCTATTCGCGATATTTATGTACATTTTTCGTTTAAATGATTGTGCATCGGAAATGATTAAGAGAGATGATCAAATACAAAATCTGCATCCGCAACAGCAACAAGCAATTTTGTTTTTCTTTTTTCTTTTTGCATTGCGCTGTTTATTATATATGCATTTAAGTTGAAGTTTTTATTGCAAATTTTTTTAAACATCTTTGACTTTGGGTAATTTTTCTTTAGTTTACTTAGTCGCTTTTAAATGGTATAGGGCATAAAAAACATACGAGTATATAAAAAAACCGTTTACTTCGAACAATTGGCGAAAGTAGCCAATTGAAATTTTGAATTAGCAGCCGCATAACAAGTTGGCAACGCTCCTACCCCGACAACGCCTCGGGACTACGGGCAACTTCATTAGGGCTGCCACACCCACAGCGAGAACAGCAACAACGACAACAACAACAATCAATGAGAGATGATTAATTGATCAGTCGAATGCTGGAAAAACATTCGACGGCACAATCAAATTAAGGCAGCATATAAATGTGAGCCAACTATTAAAACTTAAATTTGATGTAGACACCATCGCCAGACGATTCCCAATTTCACAGCCTCCTCAGCGGCACCAGACTAATGAGCCACATGCACTTGGCTGCCAAAACGAATGTTGTTGCTATTGTTGCTGTTAGGTGATGTTGCTGTTGTTGTAGTTGTTGTTGTTATTGCTGCTGTTGCTGCCTGTGAGCTGTACAACTAACTAATCAAGCTGTTCGGGCTGCCAACTTTGATGCATTTCTCAAATTGATGCCCCAGATTGATGGGCATGCGGCTCTGGACACTCGACTCTGACTATGCGTCTCTTCTGACATATGCAAAACATTTTGTTCAACGCCAGCGGACAAAGCCAGAACAACAAGCTATGCAAAACAAATGAGCTGAAAATGCAGACAAATGACTAACAAGAAAGTGAAGAAGTTGCCAGCTAAAATGGCTACAAGTCCGTCTAGACGAACCAATCAATGAGCTGCAGTTGTAAGATATAAAATTGCGAGATATAATTTAATATACCCATCATCAGTATCGTGGTTAATTACCATAAAGCTCACCAATGCCAAAGGAAAGCCTGATCAATATCTGTAATTTCCAGCGCACAAATTCCCAAATCCCAAAAGGATCTCGATGCTTTGAAAATTATGTATTGTGTGAAGACAAATTTAAAAATAATTTACTCTTTAAGGTAGTTGAATGAGTAAATATTTCTAAAAGTAGTGTACACGAAGTAGTAGTATAAGTTTATGTGATGAATTTTAATTAAGAAATTCTGGCTTCCACTTTTATACATATTCCCAAAAGCTAAACTTATTTTTATGCTTATTACAATCTACCTAAATAGTTGTTGTCCACTTTGCATTTTCAAAATATGACTAATTATTAATGTGGACAACAAACAACACAAAAACTGAAAAATCTATCATAGCTTAAGCTGAAACTTATATGCCCTATAGTCGAATAACTTGTGTAGCGCAACGGCAAGTGAAATAAAGATATATAAACATATTTCAATTTCGTTGTTATTCCAACATGTATTGAACTGCGCTAAATTAACCGCAGGCATTCATTTTGGGTTTCGTGTCCGAAACGGAGTTGGAGTTAAGATTCTATGGCCGAGTCATTTTGATGAGTATTGATGAGTTTTAATAAATTGCTGATGAGTTTTTGTGCGCGCTTGCTGCTTTCCCAAGCAAGCCACGTAGATACAGATACATACAAATACAAATAGAGATACAGATACAGATACATCTGCTCGATTCTCCATCTAGTTGCTTGTTTTGGGTATCTGTAACGACTGTGGGCCCATAACAAGCCTCAACGCCTTACAACATTTTGAGTGATGCGTTTTTGAAAGTGGCGTCGAATTTCTCAACCGTGAAGCGCCATGCAGAGCAGCGGTAATTGAGACGCTGATGCTGATGCTGATGCTGATGTTGATGCCGAAGCTGTTATCCCCAGCAGCAAATGCAACATTTCGGAGCTTGGAGAGTGGAGTGCGTGGTGCATGGTGCGTGGTGCAGCCGTGTAGTCGTTTAATTGCCGCCATTATTAAACTCATTTATCGTGTTTTAATTTTAACGTTGAGCTTCATTGCAGAGCAAGCAGCAAACAGCAAGCAGGATCAGCAGCTTGCAACGTGCAGCATCAGGTGTCTGACGCTGCAGCGGGGCATCACCTTCGGCTCCACACTCACACTCTACACGGTCTTCTTGGTGCATGCAGCATCTGCTACGGTATAATTAGCGGGGCAGACGGTTACGGCGGCGACTGCAGCTGCCATGATTTGGCGCTGATGCAACAATTTACAGGAAAATTATGTTGTTTGCTTAATTAATAAAAGTAGTTTTTAATAGAAAGCCATTAGGAGCAGGCAGTGAGGCGGACGAAAGACAGGGTCCAACAGGGCAGCCGCGTGATTGATGCAAATGTGCAACAATCTTGGCCAGGATAATCACGATAAAAAAAAACACATTAAATATGGCAATGACTCTTGTCCATACCAGCTACTTTATTGTGTGTTCTTCTGTCGTGACAAAAGTTGTTGCAGTTGCACATCTCTCGCCTTGGCCAATGCAATATGAAGCAACTTTGTGTTGGCCAAACTAACTAAAAAGTCGTAATTAGTGGTCTGACTTGCCGACTTTTGAGTTCATTCGAGTTTCGGGGTAAACCTGAATTGCCTTCATCTGGTTTTCACTGTAAGCGGATGAAGTCCGCCAAAAGTGTCGCATAAAATAATATAATTAACATAATCATAATCAACAAAGTATAAACGTTAAATTGAGGCTAATTACTTTATAACCGACACTCAACTGCGAAACATCATCCATGACGACGTCAACATCGAAAGCAACAATAAAAACATGCTCACTTGTGGCAAACTCGTTTCAATTATGTGGAATCACGCGGTCTAGGTACAAGCTCAACCTCAACCCCGGCCCGGCCCGGCCCGTCCACGGCCCACAGCTCTGACTCCGGCTCCGTCGACGACTGGACGCCAACCGGATGGGCCAGAAGTGTGCAACAGTTCCAAATACGAATGTGATTTGATTTCATTTTCGTTTAATTGGAGCTATGACCACGTTTTTTATGTCTGAGCGCATGAAATGCAACTGTCTGAATGCACTCAAAACTAGTAGAACACAAACACTGAAAGAAATCGGGGTGCCTCAGCTGCAATTGTATTAGCTGAACCAAACAAGGATGCGTAACTAAATTTTATTATTATTATTCTATGACTGTAATAAAATTGTCAGTTGTCCGTTGTCAGTTGTTAATATCATATAAAGTTTCTAATTGCACGTTATTAAGATTGTTATTAATTGGATTACATATTTTATCATATATAAACAAGTAAGAAATGCTAAATTAGGCACATCGGCAATTACATACCCATGCATATCGAAGTAAACCTGTTTTTAATGTTTTTAACGGCATTATAAATTCATAGCAATCATTTATATAATAATATAATATAATATAAACAGAAATCTCAATTGTGACGTGTTCTATAAATAAAAATATTATAAAAGAAATATAAATATAATACAAAAGACCCACTGGTTGTTCTTATGGCAGATATATGATATGGGAGTCGGATGTCAATGCAAGTTTAGTCAATTTAGTTTTGTTATCTAAACACGATGTTCAAATAAAGGCTCAGCGTTCGTTCCTATGGCAGCTAGATTTAGATCTCCGATCCGATCCGGCCGGCCGGCTCCGATACCTGCTAATTCAACATCCTACAATATTAACAAATGTGTTAATCTCAAAGGCTTCAGAGTCCAAATATAATAATACCATCTTCAAACATTCCACATTTCATAAATTTCTTACATAAAAATGCTTTCCAAACAAAATCTCATCTTGCAACCGATCATTCCTCTGCAAGCTATATAATTTGAAGCTCGGATCCCGCCAGGCCTGCAGCAGAAATACGCATATTTTCTATAGATTCTTTGACCTGTTAATATAAAAGTCAAGTCAACAATTATTCAAAAAATACATCACATACTCTTTGAGTCATTAACTACCTTCTTTTCTGTAGTGAAAAGTGGTTAGTGAATTCAAGAGCCAGTAGCTGCAAAAGCTTTAGAAAATTGCAACTATTACACACATAAGCACAGTATGGCGGCTAAGTGGCAAAGATAAAGCGTAGCTATTTTAACTGTTTTAAATTTTTATGACAAGCTCATGAATTCGTGTGCAATTGTAAATGCGCCATATAATTTACGGATAATTATTATAATTACTGGTTATTTCTCAGTTAACTTACGAGTACTCGAACTTAATATGTTTGTTTGTTGTTTAAACTGCGCGTGGTTGGTCAGTGCTTTTTCGTTGTTGCTGTTGCTGGTCGAATGCCCACAGGCGTCTAGCAAGTTTTATTTGCTATGCCAGTTGTTGTCCGTGCTGTAGTTTTTGTTGTTATTTACATTGCATATGTATGACTGGCAAGCAATTAGTTGCGATTTCTTATAAAATAAACACTTTTAAGATTTAATTCGATTTTGTATTTAGGCCTGAAATTGTCAACCTGTCCATTACCTATTCAAAATCGAAGTAAAAGCTAAATGATATAAAAAACTTATTAAAAAAAAAAAACGAAAACAAATCTACGCAAATATAACGAATAAATTAATGATAAAGAATAAGCTAATATATAACTAAAATATAAAATATAAATACAACTCGGAGAAAAATTGTCAAGAATATCAAAAGACTTAGACAACGAACTTGTGTATGTTTGCAAATAGAATCCATAAAACAAACGTGGAATTTGAAACATGAAACTTTGAATTTAAGGTGTATAACAAAACCAGTGCTTAATTATAATAATTTCAATCGCGAAACAGTTTGCGGTACATGAGTCATTTAGTTTAGTCCACTCATTTTTGCTCATCTCATAACTTCAGGGCCAATTATGCGTTATGGTCGCGAGCTCGAAAAAAGTAACAAAAGCTGAATTATGTTTGTAGTGGTCATAAATAAATTTGGCAGTCGAAAACCCAAAAAAAAAAACCAAAGCAAACCACTCGCAATCTATGGACGTTCCAGGGCCGGGCGCGATAAAAATCGCTGGCAATTTGTTAAATTTAACGATTTTCAGCTCAAGCAGAGCAACAACAACGATAACGGCGAAAACTGTGCCGAATGTTGAGCAGCCCGAAAAATGACCAGCCTCCTCCTGCTTTGACTGTTTTATGACCAAATAAATAATTAAAATGATGCGTGGTGTTAAGTGCCGCCACGTCTCACCAGAGCAAATGCTGAAGAGACAGCCACACGCAGTGCGTTCATTTCCTTTGAAAATTTGTCATAAATTTATAGCTTTCGCGCCGTACGGGTTCACTGTACTAACCCCACAACGACAACTACTATCTCGCCTGGCCTGGGGACAGGGCACGTACGCGCTCTGACACTGCCTTGATCCGGGGCTTAATTGCTTGTCATGTGGCACACATTTCCAACGCAAATTGGCGGCGAGATATGCGAGATCTGGATTCGTTATACAAAGACCACACAACGTTTCCATTCGAGTGCCGCCAAAAAAATATTTGCCAAATTTCAAAGTAAACAGGCCGTGTTCTAGTCCCATCTTGTCTGGTACGCCCTTCAACCTTGAACCGGTTCTTAGATGGTGCAATTAAAGAGAATCGCTTCGGGTTTTAATGAACTAACTGCGGAACATTAAACTAATATGCTTTATGGCTGCTCGAGTTCTGTGCGTCGAATGTCACTTGTTGCAGCTTCTTGTCTTTGGGATCTTTGAATCTCCGAAAGCAACTTGCTTTTTATGATTATGTGCTCGTTAAAGCGCTGCCCCGAAATCGGCGTTATCACTTTGCATCGCCAGGTCACATAAAAAAAGAGCATTATCTCAACTCATCTACGGCTCACTTTATCCTTGCATCCGAGTAGCAAGTGGCACATTTAGGAAGTCTCTTAAAAGGTTTCCAAGTATTTTCTGTCAAAATTGTTCACTTCTGTTTTATATGGGAATCGACATTAAAGATGAATTTTTCTGCCAAAAGGTGCTGGACGAGTTTGTGGAAATGTGCGGTTGATAAAGAACACGCGAATGAGATTATAACTTACTTAGTAAAGAAAGAAATTTCGGTTTTGTACAAGATAAGTCAGAGAGAACCGCAGAATCCGTTACATTCTTAACTTAACTTGATAATCGACAAATCTGTTTCTGACTTAAAATTTGTCTTTTTGATCATCAAATTGTGTAACGAATTAGTTGACTTTATTATGATTTCATATTATACTGCTGGAATCTTTTCAATTTCAGACTAATAATCAAAATAAAGTTAACAAACCAATAATGGTGTGGAAAAAAGAGCCACTCTATGAAAGACCTCTTTGCAAAGATTTAAAACACTTACACTTTAAAATAACTCTCCCGAATATAATTCCCCATTCTGGTTTTGATTTTTGAATAATTACCAACCAACTAGCTTTGAAGATTTCCCGAAGTCTTTAAGAATATATGATGCTATTAAATCTCGATACTCAATAAACATTTAACTGTGCTGGTGTCCCTTTTGAAGTTCCCAAAATAAAATGGCTTGACTTTTTATGTGCATGCTCTATTTAATATTGATATTTAAATGGATCGACCTTACAATTTTGACAAAATGAATGACAATTGATTATTAATATCATCCAAAACTGGGTTGAGTCCACTTGCAATTTGTTCGCCCAACAGTCCAGAATCTATTAAGTTAAGTACACTGACCAACAGTTTTATTGTACCACTTTCAAGGCAAACAACGGTCCCAAGAGTCTCATCGAGGATCGGATCAGCGACGAGCTGTCCGTGAACAGATTGAATAGTCACGTGCATTAGGAGCTGTAAGCAAGTAACCGAATTTTGTAGCACCAGAACAGGGAGAGAGAGCGGCAATTGACAACACTTACCACAAGTACAAAGCCATACTTCAAAATTGCCAACATTTTTAGAGTTGAATTAGTTGCCACGATTGAACTGGCTATTTGGCAACTGATCTGCACTATTTAAAGGCTGAGACACAACTTATAATCCAATTTTCGCAAGGGTCACGATTTTACACTTGTCACGCCTAGATAAGAAAATGAAATGCAATTGGCTTGCAGCATTTTAGTGTGCCATAACAAAGCACATATAAATAAGTTCATAACATTCTAGGTAATCTAGTAGAGGCAATATTTATACGATTCTGCTAACAGCCAAATGCCAAAGCTCTATTAGCTCTATTAGCAGGCATCTTATAAAGATCTTGCGGAGCCCACCAAAGCTTATAAAGTTTACTACCTTCGACTTCAATATGATATAAATATACTCATATAAAGTCATCTCATTTCTTTGTTATTGTTTTTGTTGCAGATTCTGCAGCTTTTTGTACAATGAAAAATCTTTTTTGCATGCAACATAAATAATATTTTATTGGCAATTTAGTTGGAAAATTAATGTGCATACAGTTGGCAACTTTGGTAATTTATGCAAATAAAACGATCGTAAATTTGGCATTAAAACGCTTATTAAATGATCGTTTATTAGCCAAGGAGACAAGCACAAGCACACTCACATACACTCATACACACGCAAAGGATTAGCTTGCAGCGCCCCTGCAACAAGGTTGCGATTTGTAGCAGCCGCATAAATTAAGTGATTAACCGAATTGTTTTTAAATGCTGGCAGCTACTTACAAGATTGATATTATTTACGATGCTGACCAGAGAGTGTCATTGATATATATACATATATATGTATGTTACATATGTAGCACTTGATCAGTGGCTCTTTTGGCTGTGCAAAAAGTGTCTATAACTTCTGGGAAATGTGGCAAGAGCGATGGCTGGCTGGCTGGCTAACTGGCTGACTGGCTGGCTGGTTGGTTGGCTTGCTCGCATATTGTATAATATATTAGCTGGCGCATTGTGTGTTAATTTGACAATGACATCGGACTGAAATTCCTTGGGAACGGCAGCAACAATAACAACAAGAACAACACTTTACCGCCATGGCGACAAACGAGCCTTGTTGCTGTCAAAAGTCAGAAATATAACCATATAAAATCAGTCGGCATGACCATTGAGCTGCTCGCTCCTGTCCCAGCATCTCCCTCACTGTTGTGCCCATCAACATCCCCATCATCATTCCCATCATCAGCCTTAATAATCATCGTCATCATCATCATCATGGTGAGCGCAACAGGATTAGCAAAATTAATGCGGCAACAGCTTTTAAAGATCTCTTCCCCATCTCTCTCCCTCTCTCTCTCTCTCTCTCTCTCTCTTTCTTTCTGAATGAAGGTGCTGTCCCAGCTGTCAGTGTTCCGAGTCCTCAACTTATCAGCTCGATATAATCAAACAATTTTGCTTCTTTATAACGCGTTTAGTATTTTCAACACGTTCATTTCTAGTAGAATTTCATAAGAATTCTAATAGAGTCCAGAAGAATCCATCAAAAGAAAGATCATCAGAAATCATCAAAGCATCCGATTAAATATCAAATTAATACAATAATTAACTTGGGATAAGTTTTCCAAAAATAACTACCAAGCCCAGATAGTAAGGAAACTTCATATAAGGTGTCAAGCTTTTGATATCAAACTTTTTATCAAACACAACACTCTCGAAAACTAACGGCGCTTCTCAATCATAATCAGTATATTTTAGAAAACAAATAACGAGCTTAATACTATGAGCATTGTTAA
Organism: Drosophila basisetae; assembly: GCA_035041595.1. Lineage (NCBI taxonomy): Eukaryota > Metazoa > Arthropoda > Insecta > Diptera > Drosophilidae > Drosophila > Drosophila basisetae. Next base: position 8,080,339 of record JAWNLB010000070.1, read on the forward strand.
ATCTTGATCCAAACCTTTGTGACCAGCTCTGCTTATAAGTCATAACAACAATAGAAAGTTATTAGTAATATCTATACTACCATTTAAGCTTCGCTTGTAAATGCCTACATCATTCAACTCAAGCTGTGGTATTTTCATTCATCAAATTTTTCAAATTTCTCTTGGGGCCTAAAGCTCTTCTTGATCATATCCTAAAAGTACAAATTTATGCGTGAAACGGCAAATTTTAACAGATCGCAACTTTCTTCTAGCACCTTATATGTAGTCAAAAGTCAAACCTAGTAAAAGTATCTCATTTATAATCAAAGCGAATCCATTGTATTTGTCAGCATATTCATTCAGAAAAGAAGTCTTAAGTTTAGCCACCCGTACTGAAGTTTGTTTGGATGATGATGATTATGTTGATAATGATGATGATGATGTTGATGTTGATGATGATGACTTAATAATTGAAATTTATCAAAATAAATTAAGTAAATCGACTTTAAATTTAAATGCCACATTAATTACAACGTCTTAGAGAGAGAGAGAGAGAGAGAGAGAGAAGAGACATGTATTTAAAAAGTGCCTGACAAATGATCCAACAATTTATAACAAACCAACTGAGCACCCAGCAAACAGCAGAGAAAGAAACGGAAAGATTTTTGTTGTCTGCCCACAACATACTCGTACACACAAATTTATCACACACAAAATAGACAATGCTCTTCGAAGAGGTCCAGCTCCGGATTTGTAAGACAGGGCGAACCTTTTCAATGTCACAACTGAGGCCAATAAATTTCAACAATTTACAACGGCCAATTCATAAATTTATTAATGAATTAAGTTATAAGATAATTTACAGTTGATGCTGATCGAAACGCAATCTGCTGAACAAAATGATCATCACTGCTGATCGCTGCAATATATCAACAGTGGCGAGACGTGGCCCAAGACCCGCGACCTAATCGAATTGTAGCCAAAGCAGAAGCAGCAGCAAAAGCAAAAGCCAACAAAAAAAATAAAAATAAAAAACTGCAGAAACTACAGTGAATTCTCGGAATTGAACCGGGCAAATGGGCAAAGGCTGCAAAAAAAAAAGGAAAAATTTAAATGAAGCTGTGGCCGAACTGAGCCGGGCAGAGACTGGCAGACTGGGAGAGACTCTTCAGCTGGGATATCCGGTATGGCAAACTGGCTGCAGTTTGTCTGCTGGCTTATTGTTGCGCATTTCCAAAAGAAACGAAAGGCGGGAGCGAGAGCGAGGGCGAAGGCGAGAGCGAAAGAGCTGCACATGATTAGCTGGTTAGCTGCGGTTCCATAATCGTTATCAGCGGCACCATCATCGACAACGGACAACATCCCACAGAGAGTCGAGTTTTTTTTTTGTTGCATTTTGTTGCATATATATTTTTGTTGCTTATAAATTGGAATTTAAAATTAATTAAGTTGTCGTTTTGCGCTTTTATCCAATTTATAACTAATATGACACCGATTATACGAAATATGTTCGCTAATTAACGAACAAACACCGCAACCAACAGCAAAAACTGCCTACCAGGCACCCCTCCCCCCCTGAAATTTCCCATACTACCAGACATCTAACTGGCCAAAAGCCAAGGCAGACAGACAGGCAACAGTCGACGACGACGTCGTCTTCTGCCCCATTCTCGACTTCTTGCTCCCAACTTTGGATCGTGTCCGCGTGCTCGTAATCTGCTCGCTGAAGACGCGTTGTAAATTGTCTGACAAAGCTTATTTTATTAATTTAAGCCATAAGCGTTGGCCTCGTGTTGCTGCAGCTTTGCCTTGTTTGTTTGAAGTCCCCCTTTATTTTTGCATACAGAGCCAAGCCAAGTCGAGTCACACCAGGCATCGGCAAGCAGCGCCAATTTATTGCGCATCGTAAAAAGCCGTTTGCGTTTTAATAAGCCATGCCAAACACGCGGCAGTTGTTCCGTTTACTCGTTCTGCCTGGCTCTTTTGGCTCAGCGGCTGTTGGCTGAAGGCGTCGATTTTGACGACGTTTTGGTCATTTGACTTTAACACACAGCCAAGGCAAAATTAAACTCTCTCACTGCATTCCTGGGCATAGCGAATTACAGTTTCGCTGTGGAATCGAGTATGAGTGGATGCATTTGAGTGTCGACCAATTGGCTGATTGATTGACATTGGTTTATGGAACCGTGGGGACGCACAAGCGCATTTAATGAACAATATAATGGCTAAGAAAAATCAGTTTGGTCATCAAAATTGCAAGTAAGAATGATGGCTACACAATTGAGTTATTACACCTGCTAGCTATCCATCACAGTATATGTGCGTTTTGTGTGTTAAATCGAGCCACAACTTCATTACACAATTTAATAGCACACTTACTTGCTGAGTATTTCTGTTATTACATTTTATTGCAATTATAAATTTAAATGTGGGAATGAAAACACAGCAAGCATAACTTTCGCTGGGTAATAAAAAAATCATATAAATGGGATATTATAGAGTTTTTTCATGTGGTCAAAGAGATAAATTGTTGAGTTGAGAAAGGAAAAATGCTAAAGTATGTGATATACTTCTTCTTTTCTCAACCAATTTGGAAAACAAATATATTTTTTAGTAGAGCAGATTTTAAATACGTTATTTCGACGATTCAACCCAAAACCCTTGAATAAGGTGGGATTGAACGCGATGCGAGATTGGGCCACATTTCGAACCTTGGGCGCAATGCTTAGCGATAACATAATAAAAATAAATGTGTCAAAATTAAGTAAGCAACCACAAATTCACACACCAACACCATCACAATTCAACAACAACTACACACCTGCGATAAGCTGTGGCACAATGGGTAATCCACAAACAAATGCAGCAGCCAGCAGCAGGCAGCAGCAGGCAGAACACGAACAGAACCCTCTATGCATTGGCAGTAGTGTGTACATATGTATGCGTGTATGTTGTTGGCCCATAAAAAAAGGCGTTGAAATCAGTAAAAATAGCCATGGTTAAGAGTATACAGATGCCTGGAGCAGAGGAGAAGGCGGAGACGGCGTAGCTGAGCAAACAAGACATTGCGCATCAAGATGGGGCCATTGGCCATTTCAGGGGGAGGCAGAAGAGTGTGGCAAGGCACAGGCGCGTAGGGTTTTGTAAGGACGAGTTGGACGCGCAAAAATCGTTTACAAATAAATCAGAAAGCGATAAATAAGGATTTTGTCTCGTAATAACTCAGCGGGAGCCATTTAACATGCAATCATAACGAATCGATGCTGAACGCTTTAGCGAATGCCAAGATCACGGCAGCAAGGACCAGGGAGCAGGCCAGAGGGGTATGGGCATATGCCAGGGGCACGGGCGGGGACAAGGGCTTGTGCGGAACCACTAAACACGCTTTCACACCAGGCAGCCAAGTTGGCAAGTGTGTGTCGAATTGTTGTTGACTTGTTGCAGTTGTCGCTGCTTCTGCTTGCTGTTGTCGTTGATGTAGTTCTCGCGCCTTGGGCATGAAAATAAAGTTGCAAACAGGAACGTATACATATTTTTCTTGTGCTTGACCACATCGCCTGAGCCTTTTTAACACAGTGCATTTTTATGAGCGATGTTTTTTTCATTTTTGTTTTTTATATGCATGCCCCTATCACAAAACATACCCAAAACATGCACTTGACTGCACTTCATAATTCGCACAAGCGACACTCCATTTCGCATACCCTTAAATCGATTCCCGCATCCCTTTTTTCAGTGTTCAGTGTTCAGTGTTCAGTGTTCAGTGTTTAGTGTTCCCTGTTCCCTATTCCCGATACTTTAGAATCAGCTGTGCATGTTGAGGCGCGGTAAACAACAACAAGTTCGCTTAATTATGTTGTAAAACAATCTGCCTTCATTTGCGCTTGCAAGCACAACTGTAACAACTACAAATCCTTCGCTTCGAGGGAAGTAATTAAAATTACAAAAGACAGCGTTGACGGTATGCTCAAAAAAATGGCTGCCAGACACGCAGTCGGGTCGAGCCTACACGATTTTCCACGACTAATTGCCAGAAGTGTGTCACAGGAAAAGCGGCCCACTAACAACCACTAACGGACAAGTCACAACCTGAGCCTTTTGCACACCTGACAGGTGAACTGCCTTGGGTGAGTTGGCTTATGGGGTCAGGCACGCATACGTGTACGTTACGGACTTATCTCGATAAAATTGCAAAATGCAGTTAACCTGCCTAACAAGAAATTAAATTCTATTACGCGCGCCTAACTCAATTACTTAGCCCGGCCAATGGGGGTTGGGTTCTTACAGTGGGTGCATCTGAAAAAAATTAGCCATCTTTGCCATGTTGAAGAAGTAGAGTAGATTATTCAAAGAAATTGTGCTTAAGTATGATTGCAATCAATATATATATATATATATATAACATGATCAAAACTATTTTATTTTTATTTTTTATTTATTTCAAATGAAATTTAAATATAATTTAATTTGCGCGTATTTCATTTTCATTTTAGGCTTATTTAGGCAACAGAATATTCCACTAGATTCTGTTTGAACCACTGTGCACGTAGCTAATGAAGAGGTGGTAATTTATGTGGCTATATTCACCTGTTCCTAGACACACTTTAATAAGCCAGTGACTGAGCCATGAATGGGAAAGAGCTGGCCAAATAGAGACGTAGACATTGCTAACCTGCCAAGTCTTTTACGTGGGTCTAACTGCCTCTAGCTGGACGTTGTCTGCTAACCAAGTGCAGGATTAATTAATTGCATGCTGTTGTTGCTGTTGCTGCTGCTTCTGTTGCTGCCGCTGCTGTGGCTGCTGCTGCTGTGGCTGCTGTGGCTGCTGCGGATGATGTCTGTGGCACGCATGACGTATACGTGACATTTGAGTAATGTTCAGCCGCTTAATGTGCGACATTTTGTTTGTTTTTGCCAACTGCTAACAACTTTTGACAGCCAACAGGCAGGCAGGCAGCTTACTAAATGCTTGAATGTCAACTGATTCCACTTATTTTGCACAAGAGACTCTGCTTTGCATATGTTTATTGCGCATCCAAGTTATAATGATGAGCAGCAGCAGCAGCCGCCGCAGCAGCATCGTTCCATTCAGCCAGACGACAGCGTTGTCAAATGACTTGCGTAAATTTATCGTAAATGGCATCAACGGTAGCGACACAATCCAGCTCCTTGCCACATTCGACATGCGTCTGCCGAATTGTTGGCCAAGTCAGTCCGTCAGTCAGTCAGTCAGCCAGTCAGCCAGTTCGGCTTGCCTGCACGGCTAATCCTCGTTAATCCTTTTGACTGCACTGCTGCATTGCTGCACACACATAAATTTAACTCACTGTTGCTGTTATTTTTGTTAAGTTGCCACACTCCGCCACCCCCGCCAACAAGACTGATATGCTAATGCAACGCAACGCAGTGCAAAGCCACTCTGCCACACAAATTTGCATCGAAGCTCTGCAAATGTGAATATCGACTTCAGCGCATTGTTGCGTGTTGTAATTCTTGTTGTAGTTGTTGTAGTTGCTGTTATTGCTTTTGTTGTTCCGTTTTTGTGTCGCTTGACACATTTAATTGGAAGTCAATTGCTCGACTGGTTGGCATCTTACACAAATCCCATTTGCGTCTCTTGGAGTAAGTCAATATTGATCATAAATGCGGATTTCTTGGGAAGTCTGATAATATAATTTACAAATATATAAAAAATTATTAATATTAAATTAATTTTACTTATGCATATATTTACTGCCCATACAAGTATTAAATTGTTAGTAAAAATACATTTTTTCCACTAATCGATATCAGTTTAGATTACAGTAGGACTTGTGAGCAGATTTATTTATGTACGAGTATCTGTATATATTTTAATATGAATTTCAATTAAATACTCTACCCACTTTGCCACTAAAATCATAGCTAATTTTCTCAGCAGTTTTCAGCTAGTTTTCCCTGCAGCTTTCAGCAAATTGCCAGCCAAGGAATCCCAATGATCAACAAGTCTAAGATCGGGCTGGACAAGGCGGCGGCAAACGGCGCTCCAGTTGAACACACTTGGGTGACATTCAATGGGTCTGAGGCTTGTAGTTTGTGTCTCATTGTCATGCCCCGCTTATTGATTGGAATACAATGGATCCTTAAAGTGTGCTTACAAGCGCCGTAACTCAAACAAATTGCAGCCGCCTGACTGAGGATGAACACGCGGACGAGAACAAGAAGGTCGACGGGCAACGGGTAACGACACTGATCAACAGGCGCGGCGACGTGGATACACCGAACAGCCGATGCAACCCATTTGGATGGGGCTGGGCCAATGCGTTTTACATGATGGCTACACGACAAGACAGGAGCGGCAAGAGCCAGGACAGCCAGGACAGCCAGCCAGACTGCCAGCTTAACAAGAACAAGATAAGCCCGCGCCCCAATATTGTTGTTGCTGTTGTTGTTGTTGCCGGAGTTTTTTCTGCTGACTTTGGTTTGGTTTTAAGTTATTCCAAGCTCGCCACGAACACACAGCGAACCAGAGGCGCTACTGACGCGCTTATGTTAAATTTACCAAACAAACGATTTGTATGCAATTTTGCGATCGTCGTATGAAACAAGGGAGTGAAGAGCAGGGGAGCTGGTTAGGGAAGCATGCTGCTGAAATCCAAATCCCAGCGAGACATCATGACGTCGTGGATTTGGAGAGGACTGCTTAAGCTGCTGCTGCTGCTGCTGCTATTGTCTTTGCTACAGCGTTGTTGATGTTGCTGATGTTGTTATTGTAGTTGTTGTCTGCCGCACTGTCTGCATCTGCATCTGCGGCTGCGTCGCTGCTGCCGTCGCGATGTCTAGTTTATTGGCGTGATTTTTTATTTGCATTCGAAATGTTTGTTTGCTGCCACAGTCAGCGAGTTGTTGTTGTTGTTGTTGCTGTTGCTGTTGCTGTTGCACGTGATGTATGCGATGTGGCCGCCCGGCCCTGTGTACGGGTTGCCTTTGCTGCCCGCCACACAATTGCCATAAGTTTTGTGGCCCCGCTCCGCAATTATTTGCGGAATTCCTTTTGGAATATATATTGACTCTGACTCTGACTCCCAGTGCAGACTGTTGACTGTTGCAACTGGAAGCTTTTCGTGTCTCTTGTGTCCAAATGTCCGCTGGCAGCGCCTCGGACTAGCTCTGACAGCCATACAAGGAAGCTTAACCCAATGCCAGCTCGTCGTTATTGTCGTGGGTTGGGTTGGGCATTTCTGGTTTCGCTTCCAAACTCTTGACATTTGCCTCATTCTTCTGTTAATTTGTCAAGAAATTTCGGTTTTAGCGCATTTTTTAAATGCATGCAATTTGTGAAGTATTTTTTTATTTTATTCATTTTTTTTTTGCAAAGCGACGGAAGTTGCGAAATGTGAATGAAATGATTCATAGAATGTATTTGATATTCTCAGTTAAATCGAGTTTGAGTGCACATGAATATTTTACAAAGCATTTATTTGGTAGTCTGTAAAATGCATTTATCTGGTAGTCTACTTTTACATACTTTCCAAAAACTTGCCTTGACTGTCATTCAAAAATGATTTTCCTGCATGCTGATATTATTACCTTGAATTTCCATCTAATCATAATTTAATTATTTGCGAGTTTCAATTTATTGTCTACATAGAAACTGCTACAGCTAGTTTCTAAACTTTAACGTATGTAAATAATCCAATCTAGGTCATTCATTTAAATTGGAATGACTAAAGAAATGTATAATTTATTGCAAAGATAGCTTGCAAAATATATAAATGAGAAAAGCTTTAATTTAAGGCCACAAGAAAGATCGGATTAATTAACGCATTAGTCACAAAAAAAATCAGAGTTCGACGAGGGCGAGATGATTCCTTCTGCCTTTTACATGCTTTTGCCCAACTTCAATATACTGATTTTCCGATTTTTTAGTGAGATTAGATTATAAATTATAAAATGCAAATTTTAAATGAGCAGCTAAGAAATCGTATGAGTCGTGAACTAACCATATCAAATGATTAAATGAGATTCAAATTTCAAGTGCAGTGAAAAATGACCAACAGTTATTGGCCCCGAGCTAAATGCTCAATTCTCACCAATACAAAATCATTCAATCCACCCACTCGCACTAACACCCATTCCAAATGCAATTATTCATTTCGGCAAGCCAAACAGATGAGAACTGCGCCACAATCAACTACTTTGTATGCAATTCAGAGGCGCAACAAAAAAAAAGATTTTTTCATATACGAGTATATATAAAAAGAGGCGCCTCGTGTACTCCACTACCTGTCCGCCTGCAAGTCATTGGTGCTCCAAACTGCCCCAAGTGTCAAATTAGACAAAGAGCAGGCACAGACTCAATACAAATGTACAGCTTGCAACTTGGAACGGGCAACGAGCAAATGAAATGTTCGCTGCCGGGCAGAGAAAAACCTGGCGTCTAATTTTCCACGAATTGAATTCAGGTGGACGGGGTTGGCTTTTTGCATTTGCATTTCTGTATGTGGGTGGTCAGCAAATTACCAGAACGTGAGCACAATTTTTAAATTAACGGCAAGTGGTTAGAACAGCAGCAGCGAGAAACGGACGGGCAGACGAATGGATGGATAGACGGACGGAACGGAGAGTCGGGCAAAACAGACAAAGCGCATTCCAGCCACAAAACTGTTGCAATTAATTGCATAAAAGTTCTAAACTGTCAGCATTTCCCGACTTCCCTCGATTCTCACCCACTTTTTCCACCATAGGACAATGGCGTCTTGTGCAAACTATGCAACGGCAACGGCAACAACAACAATAGCAACAACAACCACAACAAGCGTGGCCATAATCGGAGCCACATCGTCGTCATGGTCGTGCCTTTCAGTTTGAAACGTGATCGATAGACTGACTACTAGCGGAGCCAACAACAGCAACAACAACAACAACAGCAACAGCATCAACAACAATACCAACAGCAACTGCAAATTGGTCTCTTTTAGCCACAGACGCTGACGTTACCAAATGTTTTGGCCTTAGTCAAATTATGTTCTTTGCCTCGTTTGATAATGAAACAGCAAATTGAAGTTGTTGCTGTTATTGTTGTTGTTGGCTATTGTTGTTGCTGTTGCTGTTGCTTTTGGCTCTCAAACTGTTTGCTCACACCGTCTCTTGGGCATCCGAGAGCACAACGTTAATGATTACGTGTTATCGTGTTTGTAATTTTGCATACAGCTCTAATGACGACTCTGCAGAGCTGCAGTGCATCCATCCAAGGCACCCATCCATCTGACCGTCCATCTGACCATCCATCCAGCGATCGATTCAATGCTTGGGGTTATATGGTTTAGATCATGGCAGTGGACACTAACTACGCTCATCATGAAGCGTTAACAAGCTCATTTTTCTAAACCTGACGTGCTGGGTGAACAAAAGCGAATGTAGGAATCGGCCAACCCCAATCAGCGCTACCATTGGCCAATTTTAGCTGCACTTAGACCATTCATAAATCGTTAATAATAGCAATTATGGTGATAAGCACCGAACACCATTCTTTGGAATTCTAGCAATATTTGGTGTCATAAACTGCATACTGCATTTTAATACATAATTTTCATTCGAGAGCAATCACAATTTGGCACCTAGTTAACTAACAATGGGAGAAAGATAGAATCAGAAAAATAAAAGCAAGTCAGATGAGAGAGAACTCGATTAGGAACACATCTGTCAAATGCACAGTAGGCTTGCTAATCCTTAATCAAATCTGAATTTGTTATCCGATCTTAAAGCAAATTTTCAAGTTGATCAATAATATTTCCGGGTATACTCGTATTATAGATCAATTGCAAGGCTATATCTTTACAACTGTGTATCGATACATCCAAATGTGTCTCTAGCTTATGCAGTCTCTGAGATCGCCTTGTTCATCATGATGGACACACCAGACCGACTAGGCGGTTCTTCCTTATCAAGGGTAAAGCTTTGCTTTATTTTGCCTGCTATTATCTATCTCTCAATTATATCTCAATTAATGAAGTAAACAGCTGCTAACAGAAAAATGTCTTTTGCTCTTCGATTATTTTATCTTGATACTTATCAATGTTGTGAAAAGTGTTTATTATCACTTTCGAGCAAAAACATCTGAACTATAATCTGATATTATTTTTTACTACATTGGAAATCTGATATACATATGGGCATATACTCGTACATATAATGCAGCGATAATGATACAATTTTCTCAACACACAAATAACGCCAGTCGTCCACACCATAATATGGGTATCAGCAAGAGCACAGTCATAATTTTGAACAAAACGATCACACTGACAATATCAACAGGGATCATTGAATCTGTTATTCCAACAGCCAATCAACACCTACAACATAATGCTACGCATTGCTATATAAACTATGAGGATTGTAAACTATTTCGCCACATTGTCGATGTGAACACGAACATGGTTATCCACATTGATTGAACTAAATTTTCATTAACTGCCGCATGCCCGTAGACAAAACGTTTTCCTGCTAAAAACCCACTCCAAAACCAAACTCGAACTCAAAGTCGAACTGGAGAGCATATCGTATTAAATTGAATTTTTATGTTCTCACAAGAGCATGGAAAATGCTGCACTGGGAACGGATCAACCATAAAACCATGGTCCGGGACTGGCTGCTGTTGCAGTGTGTGGGTTAATAAATGGGGTTTCCCCTCCACCCCTGCGCCCAATGCACCGCGACGAGAAGTGCTGGCTAAATTATGGTTATTTAAATAAACAGCACACGATTTGATTTGGCCCAAGCAAAAGTGTTGGCCTGGCCGCGAAATGCAAGCGCCTTGAAAATTGTACAAGGAATCAAGCAAAAGCAAACGCTTGACAAGACAAGATGAGACGAGATGAGAGTAGACTGGGACTCGGCACTTGGGTAAAATTATGTTGTAGCTGTGCTGATCGTGCGCAGGGCACTGGCGATAGATTCGTCGCCGTATTGGGGGTTGTACCATCAGCCCATGATTGAGTAACGCCCTGGACCTGGCACTGGGGCGTCTAATTATGAGTGCAGTGCTTGCCAACAAAAACAGCGACTGGGAGCAGAAACAGGAATCGCAGGCATCATTAGCTGATGAGCAGCATGGCCTCTGATGAGAGCTGGATAAGCAAACACATAAAATACAATGTGCGTTTGCCAATCAGACAGGCATCATGACCTTTGCCCCAAACCCCCCACCGCCCAAATCCCCCCTTGGCAACGCCGAATCCTTAGACGATGCGTTTCTGGCGTTGCGGCGTTTTGTTGATTTTGAAGCTATAATTTAAGCGAGTAATTGCACGCTGGCGGCCAGAATTTGCAACTAAACTGCAAATTAGCAGCCAATTCTCCAGCCGATTAATAACCATAATTATTGGCTCAAACGCTGACGAGCGAACGTCGCAACGAAGCCAGACGATGCTGCTGCTGCTGCTGCTGCTGTTTCTCCTGAGGATCTGGATCTTGATGAGCTGAAGACTCAACTGGGCTCTGTGCAAATTGCGCAAGCTCTGCCTGAGCTCAATTGCCAATTCGTGATACAGATACACAGCTAGAGGAGTGACAGGGATGGGGAGGGGGGTGCGTGGAGCAACGCGTATGAAGAACGGCCAGCAATTTAAATTGTGAGCGCGTCTGGCTTAATTACGTAAAACTTGGCCATACAGTGAAAACAGACTTGGGCGCACAGCAAACATAAAGCTAATTATTCATCCAACAAAAGTCTAAAAGCTTAGCAATATTTAGGAAAATATTTTATAAGAGTGATTCAATATGCGAGGCTTCACTGTACATGGACATGGCCGCCGGCGCAGTCGTCATTGTATTGCTTCCAAGCCTGCCCTGCTTGATGGGCATGTGTCTAATGAAGGGGCCTAATTAATGTGAGTTTGTTGTCCGTAGCAGCATGTTTCTTTGCGCAGGCGCAATCGAAATGGAGCTGAAATTGCCAAACGTGTTGAAAAGCAATGGGGCCCCAAAAGGATTTTCGTCTTTTTCGACTGGCCAAATTGCAGGGCACGTTGCAAAAGTGGCCAGCTTGTGTTTTGGGCCCAGGACAAATTAATAAACGTCGATTGCCAATTAAACTGTCGACCGTAATGCAAGCGATAAATTTACAACTGCAATTCGCAGCCTAGAACGAAATAAAGACATCGGCGAGACTATCGCCACCAATTATCAATAACAGATTATTAACTGTGCACCAAGGTCAGAGAGACGAAGACAAATAATGCCATCAGTCACTGAAAGGGGGTAGATAAAACCAGCATCGCATAATAATCAATTGTTGGAGATAACTTCTACTTCGATAACTACAGCAGCATTTTTCATTCTGAGAACAAAAATACGTTACTTCTCAAGTAACATTTTTGTAAATTTCAATAATAATATTTATTACCTTTAAATAAATGTATATGAATTTCAATTAAGAAAATATTGAGAAAATCAATTTAATGTAGTTATTTAGTTTATGATATACCTCTGACAACGCTCTTTTTTAAGAATTTCAAGATTTTCTTTTGCTTTAATTTGGTATACAGTTATGTCGAATTCCTCTTTTTTAAGACAAGCTGCAAAATCAAGCTATGACTCATGGAATACGCAAAAATCCCCATCAATCAGCCAAAATTACATAACGATGTTTAACAAACTTAACAGGAGCTTAACATTGCGTTAACAGACAGCGCGCTTGTGCTATAACAGTGTTGGGTTTTGTCTTTGCTATATTTTTTTTAGTTTATCCCAAAATTTACGCACTTATTAAATGGAAATCCAAATATTGTACTTAGTAAATGCTCAAGAGTAAAATAAATACGGAAGCCAGAGAATTCAAAAAGATCACAAAAATAATGTTTGTAAAATTTCTTTTATATGTATATTAAAAACATTTATGTACGATTATTTGTATATAAATATAAATTCAATTAAATAACAGCTGTCTATACATGATTTGATTGTTACGTTTGCCAATGCTACAACAGCTAAAGATTTAAGATAGGCGATAACAAAATATTTGACGCTTTTGTTACTTTAGAAATGACACAGTACAATAAAATTACAGAAATGTGAAAAAGGCACAAGCTTTTTTTTAGTTTTCGAGGATTAATAACATTGAATGTTAGAAGTGGACAACTACAAACAGAGAACTAAGCGGATCGTTTGTGCTGAATGGCAAAAGGCACTTTGACTTTGTGGGTTTGGAAAGTTGCGGACAGTTTGTCTGCCTGCCTGTCTCCAATCATACACTACACATTCTTCTTCATGGTCATCTCGTGGGCGTTTCGCAGACGACGACGCAGCTCGTTAGGGAACCTTTCATAGCATTTCTTGCACACAGGCTTCTCGTCGTACTCGTAGAACTTTGATTTCTGCGTCATTTTCGTATCGCACACCGAGCAGGCGAAATGATGCACGCACCACGCCTTGTTCAAAGCGGTAAACACTGTAGAAGGCAAAGCAAATAACAAAGTTATAATCATGAACAATTTGGGAAGAAGAGTCTAACGCACCATCGCCACCAATGACCTGGTTGCACACAAAGCACAAATTGCCAAATAGCTGATGATAATGCGTCTCGCAGTAGGCCAGACCGCGTTTCTCGTAGTGACGATGGCCCAGGAAAGGTTTCTCGCACTTGGCGCACACGAAATGCTCAACGTGCCAATGCTTGCCGAGGGCTGTGACCACACGCTCCTCAATCGGTCGACGGCAGGCGCCGCAAATGGGAATGCCCATCTTGTCATGACAGCGTAGACAATACAATTCGTTCTGTGTAAATTGTTATATGTTATTATTATTAACAATAGTGTTCAAAAGCGAATCGCATCTTTTACCCACCATATCGTTTGCAGCCAAACCTGGACGACTCTTCACTTCGCGTGCTGTGGCATCCAACTCTGTGCCACAGGCGGAGCAATTAAAGTGATAGCCATGATACACTTCGCCACGGAAACGCAACGGTTCATCGTCAATCAAACCGCTGCAAAGATTGTTGATGAGTGTGGAGATCTCAATACATATTATATTCCACGACTACTTACTGACACTTTTGGCACACATATCGACCAGTTATCTCTGCCTTCACCTTGGCATTGCACTCATGGCAAAGCGCACGATTTTGATTGCGTATGAAACCACTGTCGGCCAATTCTTTGGCGCACAGCTGACAACGGAAGCACTGCGGATGCCAGCTGGCAGACATTGCTTTGATGACGCGTCCAATTACGAACTCGCCACACTTGTTGCAGCATGGTGCAAAGAGCACATGAAAATCCCGTTCACAGTACTTGCGACCCTCGAACTCGTAAAAAATGCCATCCTGGAACGGACGGAAGCATTGCGCACATCTGGAAGGCCCAAGAAAGTAAATCCAATTAGAGATAAATTGTTTAAATGTAAAATAATACAGTGATAAAACATAAATAATACCACTAAGCATACAATACAAGTTAAAAACTGATTGCATTCGAAATCTATGAACCTTGCCCACAAAGCATACGACATATCTCATAGTGTATGCTTGCTGATAATACTTTATCTAACAAAATATTAAGCTGAATCGTTGACAAATTTCCATTTATCTTAAAGCACAAATTAAAGCAACAGGCAAACGGAAGTATCTCCGGGAGCAATAAGGTATATATTCTTGATCAGCATTAATAGCCTAGTCGAGCTGTCCCTTTCTACACGAGGAATATAAATACTCCCTAATTCTCTCTGAAAAATGTTAAACAGAAGACGACAAAATGAGTGTTAAATTCACGCCAATGAAACTAAGATTCTATGCTCTACATTCGCCAGCGAATTGACCACTGCGATGACAAATCACTGGAATGTACAAACTACTCTCTCCCTCTCGCTTGGAGTCCATCGACTTACACAAAACACTGTGTGTGCCACAGTTCGCCGTTGGAGTTGACGATCTTTTCGGTGGGCTCGAAACCGTCGGCGCATCTCGTGCAATGCATTGCACTCAGCGACATATTGTTGGCCTGGACTCTGTAAATTCACAAAATATATAATTATGTAATATATATAATTATGTAATAATGCAAAAAATGAGATTAGTTAGCAGTTACACTTCAGCTTTGGAGTACATCATGATGGCGATGAAGGCTTAAGCGCACAACTGCAGCGCAGCGTATGGCAAAAGCAACTGGAAATGGAGACAGAGACGCTGAGTAAGCTGAGGGCACAAACATTTATTTATTTATTTTTTTTTTTTTGCGTTCTTTGCTTATCAAGCGAGCCAGGCAATGTTGACTGACGGCTGAATCATATTTCTGAAGAGTGCTCAAAAAGCTTCGTCGCATTCCTTGTGGATTGAGAGTTTTTGGGCGGTGTGTGGACAACAGTTGAAGTGCATTCGTTAAGCAGTGCAGATGTGTGCAGCAGGCTGACTTAAGAATAAATCATTACAATTTAAATGAACCGCCAAAGCAACAGACTCACACTCACACACTTGAAACAGTAGGTAAACAACACACCAACACACACACACACACATACACAGGCATAGGAAATAGCGCGTTGGCTGCGGCGTCTAAAAATAAATTTGAATGTTGCCCATGACGTCATCGGTGTAGTAAACATCTGGCGCATTAACACCAAGAAATATTCAACTTATGCGGGCAGAAAATGTCCAGCGTTTGTTTTAATGAAGAGCAGTGTGCACAAAAAAACATTAATGATTTGCATAATTGCAGTTTAAAGTATGGTTTACGATGTGTATTCGGTCAGTTTGCACCTTGACCAATTGATTGACTAAGTGAATGAATGAAGCAAGCAGCGATTATTAATAATTGGGTCACATTTAGCACTGATGATGATGATGTAATTTCGGTAATATTCGATATATTCTAAGCATTCTGCTTACTGAACAACGGGCGGCATTTTTCTTGGTAATAATTGGCTTTCACTTGTTGCACTTTACAGCTCGCGTCAATAAAATTGTTTGTCGCTCAACGTTTTTAGCTGACTGAAAAAACTGCAAACAAAATATGAGAAAAATTGTGTCTCTTCGGTTGAGATCAGTAATGCTGGCCATTCAGCCATTTTTGGGCTAAATCCGGTTTGTTAACACTGCAGTTTCTCTCATTTCACGCTAAAATTGCCACCACTGACTGAAATTATGTTTGAGAGCAACAAGAACATCATCAGCAAGAACAACACAGGTCTTGCCAAATTGGGCGTACACGCGAATCTTGCATTTATTTAGTTTACATTTGGCACGTGAACATGTGAATTTTCACTGCTATATGCAGTTGTGCGTTCTATTTACCTATTAAAACACTTTTACAAATCCTGTACAAAATATTCGCTGTTTTAATCAAGATTCCCACTCAAGAAGCAATAGTTGATAGAATTCGGAATGAGTTCGATCGAACGATTCGCTCAACTGAACGAATCTAGTTCATCGTGCTAGCTGTTATCGCTCTTGTCTCTTGTTGCACCTGCAAACTTAACATTCTGCTGTAATGCTATTAACAGAGCGAGTTTATTCCACTGTCCAAGTTCAATTCTCATACTTTTAAATTATTTGTGTAATGTAACTAATTTTTACTGTTTGTTTTACAGGCAATCAAGCTTAACTACTAAATATGTTGATCAATGGCTCGATTTAATCATGCGATTAAAAGATACTGCGCTAGAATACAATTTTTAAATTCGTGTTTATATTTAGCGAAACATTCGCATGCAAGCAGGGATTATACAGATTAGTAGCAATACTTATAATTTTCTTTATACAGCAGTCGCTCCTTATCTTGGTGAAACATTTTCAAATACAAGGGAAATCATTGCATTACAATTAAGTTTTATATTACAATCATAGCTGGTATGCGCTAGAATTAAGTATTCGCTATTATCGAAAATGAATCTGAATCTGTAAAAAAAAACGGGGAAAAAGGTGAGTAGATTTATAAGCAAGATTCGAGCTTGGTTGAGATTAGGCATCGGCTTGAACACTGTCAACTGTACGTCCGTACTTAATTTTACAAATGAGTGAGTTATGTGTACGTGAATGTAATTACGGTCTGCATGGCAGGTAAATAATACACTTGAGTATATATAATATATATGTATTATGCATGTATCTGTGTATGTATCGCAACTTGCAACTGCATCTGTATATGTATCTGTATATAGTCTAACTGTATGTGCCTACTCCACTAGCATTTGTGGATCCGGAGATGATTTTGTAGAGTGCTCTTTTGCCGGAACTGTTTGGGGCAGTAGGAACAGTTGTAGGGCTTCTCTCCGGTGTGGATCTTCATGTGGTTGTTGAGCGTGGCCACCTGACGGAAGCTGGCATCACAGATCTTGCACTTGTAGGGCTTCTCGCCGGTGTGCGTCTTAATGTGGTTGACCAGGGTGCTTTGCTGCGAGAAGAAGCGCCGACAGACGCTGCAACCAAACGGTCGATCCGGATTATCGCTTCTCAGCATATTGATGTTGCCCACATTCAAACGAGGACTCTGCTCCGTCTGGCTGGGTTCCGTTTTGGGGCTGACTATCGCCGCTTGCGCTGCGGTTGCCGATGATGCCGCTTGAGCCGCTGCATTGCTGGCAACCAGGGAGCTGACTGTTGCATTGCCTTCGAGGAAATGCAGCAGCGGATGATGGTCCAGCTGGAGAAAGTTGGGAGTGCTGCCATGCAGATTGTTAGGCAACAGACCGTTGGTCAGCTGCTGTGCCCCAGATGCAAGATGTGCCTGCATCATGGAGTGGTCCACTCGCACGGGCGGCTGGTTGGCGAGATGTGTGTGCGTCTTCATGTGATTGATGAGTGTGCCCTGCTGCCTGAATTGCATGTGGCAGTAGGAGCACGTGTACGGCTTGTCGCCGGTGAGAATTTTTCGGTGATTGGCCAGCGTTGTCGGCTGGCTGAAATGCTTGTCACATAAATATATATAAATATATTTATTCAATGCCCGAGTCACACAAGTCGAAGTTAGCTCAGCACCAGCAGCAGCAGCGAAATTGTACTTTATCGACGAGCCACCGCATTGTGTGGATATTGTGTATTGCAACTTACATTGGTTTCTATCGATTAATCGGCCTCTCAGGTTATCGGTATAGTCTGTCGCTCTCCTGTAAATCAGGATATTGTAACCAACTGGAGTTCTGCTTATGCATGTATTAAATTGCAGAGCTTATAATTGTCACATTGAGAAACAGAAATAGGTTTTTAAGACGCCGCCATGACAAAACCAGTAATTGCGGTAAATGTTCATAGGACTTAGCATGGGGAAAGGAATGTGGATGTTGTGGACTGCGTTTTCTATAAAGTTAAGTTGGCAGCCCGATAGAGCTGATAGAAATAGCTATCGATTAACTCAAATGCACACAATGTTGGCGCATTGAATTAAATTTGATTTAAAACATATCCTTCAAATTTAAATTACTGATACAATTCACAATTTTATAAATCCATTTTCTGAAGAATCATTCATTAAAATTGAGAAAACCCCATTAAATCACATCTGATACTTATGTTCTTTATCAATGTAAATCAATACTATATCTTGATTTCTAATATATGTATTTGCTGACATGTTTGTGCATTTTACTTCCGCCTCGCATTGTGTGTGGCAGCTGGCAATTTCAGTTTAGCAACAGCTTCCGCATTGCAATTTTAATTGCACGTCAACTGTCTTTAGTTGCGATTGCAAATACACATTGTATATACATTAACCATATACCTTATCCAATGGGGGCGGGGACAGGCGTTATTCGATCAATGGCTTTGTTTGCCCATAATGAAAACAAACAAAGCGCCGGCGAGGTCGCCAAAAAAAAAATGCGAGCCGATAACAAAAACGTCTACATCAACTTACAACGGTGAATGGTGCGGCGCGGCAAATGGCACGTAGCAACAATTGGTACGCTATAATTAAATTACACAAAATTTGTTTTTATGTGCTTGTTTACTAGAATATTCTTAGCACACACATACGTATATGTACATTTTTGTGCGTATGTTTCTGTGTAAACATCTAGACGCCTCGAAAATGTATTCGCTTTCCAACTTTCCACCATCAAAACTAAATCGATTTTCAAAGCATTTAAAATTGTGTAAAACAGCTCAAATTAAATCTGTTGAAATTCAAATTACTTGCAAGTATTTGAAATGCATAAGAAAATACTGTCTGCTGCGAGCGGATACGGTGGGTGTCTAAATATAACTTCAATTATGCTATTTATTATTGCAGCTGGTCGCTCGGAAAACCGGCAAACCAGACAAACAACAAATTCGGCCCCAGCTCACACACACACACATGAATGTGTAGTAGTGTGTGCATTTTGTAACTCGACAAACCAGTTGCTCGCAAACTGTTCTGCAGCCATTGATTGTTTTACTATGGTTTTTTTTTTGTACACAAAAAATGCAAGCAATGTGGGTTGGTTTGGAGCACAAATACAAATAAAAATACGAATACGAATACAGAAATAATCGACGCAATTCTTCTCTACTTTTATGGTGCTTATCTACTTCTTTACCCTGACTGCCCATTTTAGGCATTTACTTATCATACAATACTTACATACAAACAAAAGTAATTGCTATATATAAAAATTAGTTAGTGCTTTTTATTTTAGTTTTGGTGATATTTTTTTAATGTGCATTTCGAATGCCAGAAATTACTTAATGGCACGTGATTATCGTCAAAATGCAATAACTGTGGAGCAGTGGCGTGGTAAAAAGGGGTCAGTTGAATTGTAATTATTGCATATTACAAAGCGACATAATTTGTAAAAAAAAAAAAAAAAATAGCTAGCTGAAAATTCAAATTTACTAATATCTATGGAAAACTAACATTTTGTACGAAAGAAATTTTGACTTTAATCTGGACGCATTTTATGAGCAAATTAACATTGTTAAAATTTTCAGATTACGTACAAAAATGTGTGTATTTTATTACCATTTTTTTGTTATGACAAATCTAATCTTTAAAGCGTATTTATAGCGAATAGCAAAAGGAAGCATTCAAACTTCATTTTAAACTAGCTGTGGTCTCTTAAAACGCCTGTCAAGGAAATCATATGCAAACCATGCCATAGATTATCTTCGCAGAATACTCGCAGCTGGCCTGGCCCTGGTTGAATTAATATTAATTGAATTTGACTGGCGTGGGCGTAAAAGTGAGAGTCAACCCACCACCACCAGTAGACAGAGAAATGCATATCAAAAACTTGCAAAAGCCGCCGGATGCGTGCTGAAACTGATGTGACAACGTCGCCAAAGTTTATGTGTGTGTACAACTTTTACGGGAGCAGGGGCGTTCAATGGTTGTTTTGACTAGCCAGTTACCATTTCCACAAGCATACAAACCTACGTATGTATATACATACATTGAGTAAGGCTTTATAAACAGTCAAAGTCTACGTTTGAGCTAAATCCAAACATTTTTTGCTTGGCAACAGTTTTAAACAAAGGCCAAAAAGCAAAACCAATAGATATATATATACGATATATATATATATATATATAGCAGGTGACAGGTGTGAGTGTGTGTGCGTGTGAGTGTTGACTACCAACGACCTGTTGGGCCAGACGGTCACACCTAAAGTTCGCCAACACCAAACAGCAGCAGCTGGGCATACTTTCGTGACCACCAGCACACTTCAATTCATATGCACAGATAAATATGCATATGTACTTACTTACATGAGTGAGCATGTGTGTCTGTTTGCAAGTGTTAAGGCAGTGTCATTAGCACGCGAAAAAAAAGTAGCAAATTACCAAAACAACAGATAAGATGTACATATATACGAATGTAGCAAAACAAAAATGGCAAGCCCATACACATACATACACACACATACACTCAGTTTGTGCACTCAAACAACTGTGCACACAAATGCATGTATGTATGTGTTCGTATTTATTTATTTAAAAATAAAACTATTTAACCTTAGCGAAGTGCGTTGCCATAGTGACGTGCGTTTGACGTAGAGACAAAAATAAAAGCTTTTTTGCCATGCAACCGGGAGCTTAAAAATAAGAACAAAAGTGAGACTGAGCATGAGTTAATGATTAAGTAGAAAAGGGGGACGTGAATTATCAACTCGGCAGCTGACCAATTTTAACCAACGTTTTTGGATCGTTGAACAACAGGAATTATGTAATTTCAAATCTGAGAGGATAGGTCAATATAATACTCAGCTTTATATGTATATATAAATCTTGTTTACTAAGCACTCAAAGAGTACACTGACAAGCAATGTGAGTATTTTGAAGACACATTTCCAATAACTTAATTATTCGCAATCGTTTAGTAATTATTCCAAGTACTCAAGTCATTAAATCTGCTTGGCACACGAATTTGGCTCCTAAATTAAGTGCTAAAACATTTAAACAGCTTGTAATTAGTACTTTGTAGTTGATTCCAGAATTCATGCTCGATTGTACAAGGTTTTTGAATAGTGTTTTTCGCCGAGCGCCTGTTATTTTCATATATACATATATTGATATCATATATATATATATATATATATATATATCTTGATATTATAGCCGGGAAAGCTGTCAAATTCATACTATATGCACAATTCATTCTCAATGCCAAACAAGTTTCAAGGTCAATCGTCGGACAGATTTCATAAACACTCCTGTTACTATTTAAATAATTATATACATGTGCATATGTAATCGTAATCGTGATCGTAATAGGGCAATGTTTCAAAGCTTTAGCAAAAAAGTCTCGTGATCATTAACACCAATAAAAATATAAGCAATTTATGTTTTGATTAACAATTTAATATAATTTTACATTATTCCTTTATGCATTTGGCTTAATAGTATTTACCGATTATGATGATTAAGTATATACTATTTGTTTAAATTTGATTAAGATGCAAAACTTTGCAGTTTGTGGAACCAATAAATAACAAAGCGCGACAAATACAATTTTATAGAATAGAAGATATATGTAGAATATTTTACAATTTTGCAGCTGCTTTCTTTGTTCTCTCTCCCTCGCTATTTACACACATATATTTTAGACGAACGATATTTTGTTAAACTAATTAAGTCTTTCGTTTGACACAGACATACATATATTTATATATTTTGTTAATTATACTTATAGTTGGTTTTATCTATCTGTCAACAAATTACAAAACAGTTTCGTATAATTTTGAAACAAAGGCAACTGTTGCTTCTTAATCATTAACTTAATACTAACTCTTACAATTAGTTCAATATTCCATTTCGATTTTTACTATAACGGCTGCAAAATGAGCTTATAAAAAAAGTGTAAGCACGTGTTTTATGTACATATGTGTGTATGTGTGCTTGTACAGTGATCACTCGTATGTGTGGATTTTCATTGGATTGAAATTTACCTATTGACATTATAAAATTGCATATATACTCATTATCAATTGCAAATAAGAACCCCAATTTTCAGACGAAATCAATAAGTTTTAATTAGCGAGTGACCCTCGACATACATTTTTGTATTCGTATGCGAATTGGTACGAAAGCAAACCGAAGGCACATTAACGACGAGGGGAATAAACAACCAATCTTCACTGTTGCACTGAAAACGTGAAACGTGATACTTGATAACTAAATACCTAAATATTTCTGAAAGCAATGCAAACCTGCAGACAGATAAGACTATTAATAATAATAGTCATAGTAATATCATAGTAACTTAAATCCAGTTTAGTTCAGAAAGTTGGGCTTTTTTTGTGTTTTCAGTTGCTCATCTGGAGGCCACCGCTGCTCCGACTGCCCGTCGACGAGGAGCCACTGAGACCGAATTGTGAGACGAGCTTATCGTAATCCTCGAGCGATGTCTCAAACTGTTCCAGCTGTCGCGACAAATCATCCATGCTGCCACCACCGCCACCAGCCGATGCAGCTGCTGCACTGTTCGCCAAGGCAGCGGCAGCTGCTGTTGCCGACGCTGAGGCTGCTGCTGCCGAGGCAGCTGCTCCACAACTAGCCACATTAGGCACCTGCAGCTCGCTGAGGCCGCGCAGCGGTGGCGCATTGTAGCATTCCCGATAGAATTTGGCCAGATCGTTGACATGCGATGTGGGCGAAGCGAATGGAAAATGCAGCTCCTTCAGCAGACTGTCATCATCTGGCGGAGCTGGCTGCGGTTGCTGCAGCTGTGCCTGCAACATAGGCGCCGAATTGTGACTGCTGGCGGGGATAAGTAGACTCTTGATGGGTGATGTGGCAACACCTGGCTTCTCAAAGCTCTTAAATGCCGTCGAGTTGTTGTTGTTGCAATTGTTAATGTTGATGTTAATGTTATTATTGCTGCCATTAAAATTAGTCGAATTGTTGTTGTTGTTGTTGACGGGCGATTCACATTTCCGATTCAGCGACTCAATGGAACCACTGCCATTGCTCTCGTGCCGCTGACGCCGCAACAGCCACTCGAATGGGGGCGTCTCTGGCAGCACAAAATCATGTTCCGTAAACCGACGCAATTTGCCGAGATCCGTAAAGGCGCCCGGACGCAATGGCTTCTCAATATCAATGTAGCGTTTATCGGACGCCTGCCCATTGGAGACAACTCCTCCAGCAGCAAACTTAACTGTAGATTGCTGCTGCTGAAACGTTGGTGAATTGGCATCACTGGCTGGTCGAAAGTGATCCGATTTGAGCATTATGGTATTATGTTGTTCCGCCGCCGCCTGATGAGCAGCAGCCGTTGCAGCAGTTTGTTTGCCAGCCGTTGGTGAAATGGTCAACTTGGTGCGATAAGCAACGGACATGATCAGGGAGCCAACAATTGTGTTCAGCTGTCCGATCTTGATATGTTTGTGGCCCTCGCCCAGTGTGTGCACCTGCGGTCGATCCACATAGATACGATAGAAGATGACATACGAATCGGGACACTGGCGACGCGACAACTTATAAGCGGGTGTCGTTCGTGTGAGGGAGATGAGGGACTTGAGCATGATGCCCATGCGATTGTAGATGGCATGCGAGGCTTTCAACGTTTGACTCTCGTTATCCTTGCAATCTTCTCCAGCTACACCTCCGCCTCCCCCTCCTCCTCCGCCGCCAGCAGCTGCTGCTGCTGTTTTATTGTTATCAACTGGAAGCAGATCCAATGACCACACTTCGAGTATCATTTGATCGCCTTCGCTGGTCTTCAACGAAATCTCGACGCACAGAGGCAGACGCTGCAAAATGCTGTCGCCTGGCTTAAGGGCCAGCGCCCGCTTCGTCTCATCGAGCACATCGGGATGATCCTGGACGACAATGTTGAACCAATCGTTGCCCGCGAGTGGATTGCATTGTGTCTGCACCTTTTCACCCAGACGCGACTGCACCACAACTTGGGTGGATTTCAGTGCCAGGAATTTAATAAATTTCTCCAAGTCTTTTTCTGCCGCATTTAAACGTTGCGCAGACATATTTGTTCTTTTTTGTTTTTAGTTGGGTATTCTTTTTAATTTTGTTGTGATGTGCAGCGTACAAAGTTCGTATTTCTTTTTCTTTTTGTCTTTCTATTTTACACTGCTTCCGCGTATTGTCTGCTTATATTCCCATTCGTAGTATTCTGTGGAATTTTTCCTTTTTTTTTGTTTTCGTTTTATGCACTTTATTAGCTTGCACCGAGATTACCGATTAACGCGCACGCTTGGGCATTTTATCAATCACTGCATCTTGGCATTTGCCTGAATTATTTTGTGTTTTTTTTTTTGGTTTTCTTTCAATTTTAATTTGTCTGAATCATTTAATTAAAAAGCATAACAACGATCACTCCCACTTTTTTCATTACCGTCCGCCATTGAACTGAACCAAATACGAAGTAAATATGCTGGTGTTGCCATACGCCTTGTTGCGTATGCATATTTAACAGGGTTGTCAAGTGTTCGCAAAGAGAGCGAAATTGAAGATGTAAAGTTTTTGTTTATGTTTGTTATTTTGTCAATTAAAGGCTTAGTATATTTAAAATTGTATGTTGAGTACGTAGTAAATTTTGTTGTTTCGTTCAATATACAGTATACAACATACCAACATTTGTTTTCACACCCTTTCTAGATTTATATTAATACAATATTAATGAAGAACAAAAATTGCTTGGACGTGAATGGCAGCACAATAAGATGTGCATGTACATTTGAACAGCATACTAGGCTCAATTGTTGTTTACTAATTGAAAAAAGTATGGCAACTCTGAAGTAGCGAATGATACACGTCACGTACACACGGTGGGTGGGTTTGGCGCCTGTATTTGAAATGTCAACTAAGGATTTTGCCAGAACAATCTAAATATACATAAACAAGTTGAAGCATAATTTTAAATTTACAATAACATTGGTCTTAAATTACTTGAATCTCTGCTGCCCTTTTGCAGTTGCGCTGACTGTTTTGTTGTCTATATTGAAATACTTGCGATCCGACTCGGAAAGCACGTGCTTTGGTAGATATTTCAGCACCGACGGCGGCACGGAGCCCAGCATCTCGAGACGTTCCTCGCGAATGCGCTGCTCCAGCTCAGCCTCTGATTTGGCTTTCGTTTCGAAGAATTTCATATTTTCGGCCGCTGCATCGGCACGTTTGCGATGGTTCTCCTCAATCATAGAGAGTAGTAGGGCGCC
This sequence comes from Drosophila basisetae, assembly GCA_035041595.1. Classification (NCBI taxonomy): domain Eukaryota; kingdom Metazoa; phylum Arthropoda; class Insecta; order Diptera; family Drosophilidae; genus Drosophila; species Drosophila basisetae. The sequence goes on from JAWNLB010000070.1 coordinate 8,105,887, forward strand.
ATGCTCTTTCCGTCGCAGACGCTCCTGCAGTTCCCGCTCCTTAATCTCTTGCATTGCGGTGCAGTCGACGTTTTGGTGCACTGCCTTTGTCAGCTTGAGGCGCGCTTGCTCCATATCCCGCTCAGCGACCTCAGCGCGATACCGTTCCAATTCCTCACGGGCACGACGACGCTCCAATTGCTCCTGCTCGAGCTGCTGCCGATAGCGTTCATCGTCCTTGGCTTTGTACTCTGCCTGCAGCAGATCCAGCAACAAATTGTCACGTTGCCGTTTCCGATCCTGAAGAAGACACGCTTTAAAATGTCTGTGCTGATATTGGACAAACGTCAATTGCTATTGGACTCACCTCAATTTCAAAGATCTGCTGACCAATGCGCAAACTAATCTGCTCCTGCTTACGCTGAGCTGCAAGCCTGGCCTGATCAATTCTGTCCTGTTGCTCCAGCATCTCCGATTGATTCTGTAACACCTTTGCAATGTCCTCGTTGGACTGCGCCCTTTGCAATTCCTTGTATTCCCGCTGCTGATCAATGAGCTTGATCATATCGTTGCGTTTCTTCTGCTTCTGCCGCTCGAGCTCCAGTTGCTGCAATCTGTCCTCCTCCTCGATTTGTCGCTGCATAGCCGTAAGTTCCTCGCGTTCCGTCAGCGATTGCACATATTGTTGCTGCCGACGATTGCGCGTCTCCTCAATTTGCGTTGAGAGCGTCGCAAGCAGCTCCTTTTGCTGCTCCTTCTTGCGCAACTCCTGCTCAACTTGGCTGGCCAATTGCTGTTGCCTCTCGGCCTCTGCACGTTGAAATTCCAGCATTTGGGCATTTTTGGCCAACTGTCGGTGATTATTCATTTCCACAATGCTATCGTCGAGGTCCTTTGTTATAGCTGCCAATCGCAATTGCTCCGCAATTTTCCGGAGCTCGTCGCAATCGTTGCGTAACTGTTGACGCCGTTTTCGATCGATGAAATCTTTGTGTTTCAGTTTCTTCAGTTCGTCAGACATTGCTTCCTCGACGAAGACGGCGCGCTGCCTCAGACTATTATCCTTGGACATCTCGGTGCAGCGAAGATCCATTTCGTTTGTGGTAGCACAATAGTATTTGGCTCTTTGGTACATAAATTTCTCGTCGACCACCACATTTAATTTGGGCCTGCCTGTGATATGAATTGCGGGGGTTGCATCCCTCGGCTCCATATATCTCCTTATTACCGTTGTCATGGTAGCAAAATCACGTAGAAACAATAAACAATGTAAAACAATGTAAGATACAATAATGTAAAATATAAAAATAAAATCTTTAGATACAAAAGGAACAAATTACTATTTGAACATACTTCGAGATTCGATTTTCTGACGCTGCGCGAGCGTAGTTTAATATATATATCGATATTTCTTTTGTTATCGATAAACTATAAAAAGCATCATCAAAATTGGACTGATGTGCAGTATGGTAAAGCTTTAAGGATTTGGCTTATTGAGCTTTAAGTTTTGTCAGAAAAAAACAAAAAAACCCACAAATTTTTGGCAGTAAAAATATTTAATGATCTTTAATATATATATTTTTTCAGAATCAACATGAATGTAGAAAATTTATAGCCGTTTTACTTTGAATATGCAATCGGAAAGTATTTCTTGTCTTTCTCAACAATCTGCTCCAGCAAATCATCAATTTCAGTGGTCGGATAACGCTCCACCCACGATTGAATGTAACCCTCGTGGGTCGCATCGTATGTCTTCAAATCGACGGTGCTCCCATTGATGAGCGTGTTCGCCTGGACCAGAATAATGCGTGGCTTCTTGTGGGCCAAGCATATATCACGCCACTTGGCCCAAGGATGCGATCCGGTCTCATTCACCTCCGAGTAGTGTTCGTACATTTTTGAAGCGGCTGCAATGTCCGCTGTCGATTTGTAAACCTGCAGTTTGGTTAGGAACTCGCCCAGCGCTTTTTTGCCAACTGTTTGGATTTTACTACGGTCGACGGTTAACAAGAGATTCTTGCCGTTCTCGGTCTCCTCAATGGTGACGAATCCCTCGCCCGCCTCCAGCAATACTTTCATGATAACGAAGCGGGCACGCGAATGTGCTTGCAGCCACAGTTTGGATTTGGGATTGTACATTTCGAGGGCAACGCCCATACCGTTCCAAATGAGACTCAGCCAGTTGATGTAGATGATATCATCCTGCTCGGCGGCATCCTTGAAACCAAATATATCGAGTATATCCTGCTGCAGAGATAGATAAAGACCGACCGCCTCCGCGCGACACTCCTCGTACGATGAGCCAATGGCTCCGAATTTTGTGTCGTACGTTTCTCCGGGCAGATACCACTTGGTGATTGGGTCACCAGTGATGAGGTTCTTCACAGTTTGCACATCAAAGTTGTGCGTTTTGTTCTCATCGATGCGGAACAGTTTACCACTGCCATGGCCCAGCAGTTCGTGTAAACCGACTTGCACCTCGAATGCCTTCACTTTGTACTCTTTCATTAGTACCTGATCGGCGTCTGATAGAAAAGGTATGGGATCCTTGCGATTGATGTTGGCCAGCACATTACCCAGCGAAACGTTCTTAAAGCCCTCATCCTGACGGATCTCGTCATCTGTCACAGAAATTATTCATTGTAAATAGGTGTGTAGAGGTGTGTTCAAAAAGTATCGCGAATTTTGGATTTTCGCGGGTTACGTATAATCGAATTTCGATTTTTTTGTAGCGTTATGTTGGTACTCATGTCTCTCACTTATGCCGACAAGCTCGGCCATTTTGAATGTTCACTTAATTGTTGACAGCTGCTTTGCTTGCACGTGTTTTGGATCGTCTTCGATTTTTACCTATTCAAAAAAATGGATCAAAGAACCTGTATCAAATTTTGTGTGAAAAACGAAATTAAGTGCGCGGATGCACTCCGAATATTGATTGTGGCTGGTGACGAATCGTGTGTTTATGGTTACGACGTGGAAACCAAAGCTCAATCATCTCAATGGAAGCTGCCGCACGAACCAAGACCGAAAAAAGCGCGCCAAGTTCGGTCGAATGTGAAAGTTTTGCTGACAGTTTTCTTCGATTGCAGGGGCGTGGTGCATCATGAGTTCTTGCCACAGGGTAGAACGGTCAATAAGGAATATTACCTGCAAGTTATGCGCAATTTGCGCGAAGCAATCCGCCAGAAACGCCCGGATTTGTGGAAGAACAAAAATTGGCTTTTGCACCACGATAACGCCCCTGCTCACACATCGTTGCTTGTGCGCGACTTTTTGGCCAAAAACAACACACTAATGATGCCGCAGCCACCGTATTCCCCAGATCTGCCCCCCTGTGACTTTTTCTTGTTCCCTAAACTGAAGAGGCCCATGAAAGGACGACGTTTTTTTGAATAGGTAAAAATCGAAGACGATCTAAAACACGTGCAAGCAAAGCAGCTGTCAACAATTAAGTGAACATTCAAAATGGCCGAGCTTGTCGGCATAAGTGAGAGACATGAGAACCAACATAACGCTACAAAAAAATCGAAATTCGATTATACGTAACCCGCGAAAATTCAAAATTCGCGATACTTTTTGAACACACCTCGTAGATATGGCACTGGTAAGGAAAGTAAATACTAACAGTTGGGTATATTAATGCCAGCGGGAACACCGCTTCCAGCGAAAGTAAGAACATCCAGCGATGTGAAGTCTGGCTTGAGATACGAGTCCTTCTCATAGGGCTCTGTCCAGGGCAAGTACTCCAGCAGTTTCTCGGCACGATTGACCAGCTCAGAAAATTTGGCCGAACTCTCCTTGTTAACCATGGCCACAAATCCCTCGAATTCAGCGCGACCGCCAGCCGGATCGCGATACGTTTCAATGAAGCCAATGTAAGTCTCAATAACTGGTCCCTTGTCCTTGATCCACCATCTAGAGCCATCTTTATGCTCGTCCAATGAGCCTTGCTCAAATGAATTAACATAATGCTCAATCATGTTCTCCTCATTAGTATTTGCTGCATATTTCTTCGCCTGGATTAGATTATCGTTTACACGTTTCAACAGCGGCTGATAGTCGCCGCGGGTAACACGAAAACTGTTGCCCTGATATTCTTCCAAAGCAAGCGTGATGCCCTCCTTGCTGCTCTCCTCAACAGATCCGAGCTTAATGTCGTAGATTGTCTTCCCGCCCTCCGTCACCTTAAAGGTGCGACACATATACGGCTCGATGCGCTTCGATGTCAGCCATGCATTGACCACTTCCGAATCCTCTTTTGTGCAGTTATCCGACCAGTAGGTGGTAATACCATTCGGTGCAAAGCCGAGCACCTCATTACGTGCTTCCAGTGCATAAATCAGATCCTTTACTTTCTCATAGATCTTCGAGACACGCGTTTCAGCCGCAAAGGCACTCGAAGATCGCACAATTGTCCCGAATTTGTCCTCTCCCAAATTTGGTAAGATTTTGCTGTCACCCATGCCCTTGTAGTTGCCTGCGTTGGCGAAAACGCCACACGCATACACAAGGAACGCCTATAAAAGTACAACAAGTAAAATATTATTAACAAGATATCTTTATTAATCTAATTGTGATAGTCATATCTTGCCAGCTGATAAGTATCAAGAAGATATAAGCACTTCAGCCACCCAATCTTACCGTAAAATCATCTTCAGTTGCTCCTGCGCTCAATGCTTTGGTTTTCAGATCGGCAATGCTTTCGGCAACGAAAATCCGATGCAACAGCGAAAAGATGAGTGGCGCCTCGGGACTGGATTGTATGAGTGCAACTAGGCCACCATCCCAGGATGCCTTGCTAAAATAATGAGCGTAAAGCTTCTCCTTATCGGTCAAGTTCTCAAAGGCGCTCTTGCAATCCAAATCGGCAATCGGCTGCGTGTTTGGCAATACGAAATGAGAAGTTTTGCTAGCCATTGCGCTCGGTTGGGGCAAATTAATGGACGAGCTGCAAATAAAGAGAGAAATCAGATAAATGCTGATAATACAATCAAACTAATACCTGTAATTTACGGCTGAAAATGCTGCAATTTTGCTTAGCTGAGTGGAATTTAGAAGGCGCACTGGCTGCTTGTGCAACTGCAACTGATGCGCTGCTACTGTGTAATTGCTGGCCTTTCTCATATGTAAACTGAACTGACAAATGCGGCCCAGCTGACGGCAACTACGAATTTTCTGAACTAGCAACATGATTGATAATTTTAACTAAAATATTTTACAATAAATTTATATTTCACTAAGAAATATGATGAATGCCCAAACGAAACGATTTACCGCCGCATAACTGTAAAATGTAAAATGCTTTAATTTTGGTAATTGTCTAAAAAATGCAAACGTCGAAACGTGATTTAATGAAACTGTTACAAGAACAAAAACGCACACACACGCACATATATATATATACGCATATGTTTGCATGTAAGAAGAAGCACGTATATATTTGGATAGCTCTAGGTTCTCTCCTAGCGGCCGTGATTGTTGTTGATTTCTTGGACATAGCAAAACAATAAACAAACTGGCAACAAAAACTTGTAGCACACACATTAATTTAAGCTGTTACATACCTTACGAATAACAATTAGAAATGCAATGCAAGAAAACTCAAAACGCCGACAAAGTGCAAGTTGTCATTAGAGATGGACGATATTTTCTTCAGTCCGATATATCGGTACAATGAACTGTACTCTGATTGGCACGAAATTAGGTGTGGTCACACTGTTTGACATTTGAAAAATATTTTGCTGAAACTTTGGTTGTAAACAATTAATCAAAATTCGGTATATCCCATATTGAGCTGTGGTATAGATGTAGATAGGTTGATAGATAAGTATTCATACGAACAGAATTATTTACCATTTATAACTGTTATCGAATTGCCGCGCAATCGCACACCCCCATCCACTCCCACACAGCTGTTAGAATCATACGTGTTTTGCTTCTTATCACCTTCAAGTTGACCCCCGTTGTGCGAAAAGTATTTTTCCACAGGTATTAAGCAAAAATGGAGCTGACTGGCTGGGTGAAACCGTATGAATGGGGAAAAGTGGGCATTAGCTCGGCGGTTGCCCAAATGGCAATGGCCAACGATCCGGACTTTGCCCTGAACGAGAATGAAACGTATGCCGAGATGTGGATGGGTACACATTTCTGTGGCGTCTCCATTGTCAAGGAGACGGGTGAGACTCTGGACCGTGTGCTGAAGAAGGATCTGCCGTATCTGTTCAAGGTGCTGAGCATCAATAAAGCACTCAGCATACAGGTGCATCCAAACAAATGCGAAGCGGAACGTCTACACAAGGAGCGCCCAGAAATCTACAAAGATGATAATCACAAGCCGGAGCTGGCCATTGCTCTGACACCATTCGTAGCGTTGGTTGGATTCCAGCCAGTCGAAGATATAATCGATTATATTGATGAGTTCCAGCCACTCTCAAAACTAATCGGCAAGGAGGCGGTGGATGCACTGCACCAATCGCGAAACGCAGAGGGTCTGAAGGAATGCTATGCGATCTTAATGAAATCCGATGAATCGGCCATTTCCAAATGCATCCAAGAGATTGCCAAAAAAAACAAAGAAGGCAAGGTGTCGATTAACTTAATATTGCTACTCAATTTAGTAAATTATTATTATTGTAGAGCTGAAGCGCAATGAACTGTTGGATGTATTTAACACGATCAGTGCGGACTTTCCCGGCGATGTGGGAGTGTTGTCTCTGTTCTTTATGAATCTGGTGCGACTAAGGCCCGGCCAGGCCATCTACTTGGGCGCCAACGAGATACACGCCTATCTTTCTGGTGACTGTGTGGAGTGCATGGCCTGTTCCGACAATGTGATCCGTGCAGGGCTTACACCAAAATACAAAGATGTGAGCCAGCTTATCTCGTCGGTGATATTCGAGGGCAAATCGGCGCAGTGCAAGGTGTTCATGCCGTATCGCATCGATGATACCGTACAGGTGTTTGTGCCACCTGTTGATGACTTCGCCGTGATACATGTTTCCATCAAGTACATCGTCGACACATATAAACTGCAGATCCAGCCCTTTGGCTCCATACTGCTGACGTTGACGGGTGTGCGCAACCTGAAGCTAAATACCAAAGAGGGTCGCAAGCAGATAACTTTGACACGCGGCAGCATTGTCTACATTCCAGTCGAGGCAGCGCCAGAGATTGAATTTGAACATGCCGAAGATTGTAACGAGGATTTCTCCGCTTACATTGCAACCTATAATTATTTTAGAAAGGCTTAGAAAGAAGAATGGGGAAATGTGTTTAGTGTATTTATAAATAAAAATAAAACGAGCATCATTTTTCATGGTTGCGAATGGGTTATATTTTAAATTGTTGCAATCTATGTAAAGCTAAAATATAAACTAAACTTGCAATAATAATCATTTTAAGCATTCAACGCGTCTGTTTATATATGTATATATATAACTAATTAATATACATCATTATGCAATATACAATAAACATTCAAGTGAATTGTATTTTTTGTGTACAAACATTTCATTTTTCTTCGGATTTTTGCAAACAACACGACACGCTGCATTTACTATATCTAAGGGAAAACTGGGCTTTCTAATTTTGTTGAGTTATAATTAATAATATTATGTGTATGCTATAAATATAAATTTTGGGGGGTAGCACACATAGTATATATATATATGTAAGTAACTTGTAAAGTATTAACAAATTCGCGTACACAAAGAATGCACATCAATTGGCTAAGAATATGACACTACCCTAAATAATTAATTGCTCTCAGCCATCGATCGTTCGCACCATTTGCCTCCGACTTTCTTCCTTCTTTTAAATGCCACACTTCGGGGTTGTACAAGTTGTAAATATTTGTATCATAAAGACTACATACAAAGTTTGCTTAGTTTTGTAATTTCATAAAGGTCGTAAATTGCCTCAAAAAGTTTGTACCAAAAAACATGAGTACAATTTTTTTTTTTTTACATACATACGAAAAATCTCATAAAATTTGTGTTTTGTTTCTTTTGATGCTTTTGTGTAAAGTTTGTTAGAAAGTTACTCAGTTAGTTGTTGTATAGACGATATAGGTATACTCGTACATGTAATATTGATGGGTTAGTTGCAATAGTTGTTTTTTCTTTTTTTCCGCGTTAGTTTTTTTTTTTTTTGTAAACGTGTAATAAATAAAGTTTTGATATCGCGCAGCAACAGCAACAAAAACAAATATATCAACTAATATTGGCGCTACTGGTTTATAGTACATTTTTGTGCCCACAACATTTTGTTCCCTGTTGTTGTTGTTGGTGGTGAAAGTTAATGTGAGATAGTAAATTGGTTCGAGTGGGTGAAGAGGTGGAGAGTGGGGAGTAGGAGGAGGAGAAGCTTTATGATTAAGGTTACCATCGTTATCATTTTGAGTATTTTGATAATAACTATGCCGTTTAACTCTTGAGCAGATGGTTTGCTCGCTTATTAACACCATCCATGCGAGTGTTGTTGGCATCGCCTTTGGCATTAATGCGATCCACTTGCTTATTTTGGTTCTCCAACTCGGAGCCCATGTCCAGCGCCATGTTGCGCAAATTGCCCAGCATTGAGTTGACCTGTCCTAAGTTCTCGTCCATCTCATCCTCGCGCGCATCGTTAGTGATGCGTGCCACATAGCCGGATTGTGGTGGTGCTCCCATGCCGCCACGTTCGCGCTCATCGACGACCCGTTGCGGTTGGCTGGCCACCACTTTGCCATCGTCGTTGGCCTTCCAGGCATTGTCGCCGTCATCCTTGATGTTCACCTTCTTCCAGGGCAGCACACAGACGCCGCAGCATTTCTCCATGCCGCTGAGATTCTTTTCAGCTTCACGCATATCCGCATTGATGCGATCCATGCCCTCCTCGATGCGATCCAGCTGCTCGCCCTGATCGTCCAATGCAACCAGTGTCCGTATGCCAGCCTCCTTGGACTCATCCATCAAGCTGAGCATGCGACGCGTGCTCTCCAGCGACTCATCGGCAACTTGAGCAGATTTCAACTGCAGCTCCTGCAGCTCCGTACGCGGCTCGTTTTCCATACCGGCCATTGCGTGACTCTAATGAGATGAGATGAGATGAGCTGTTTACGTCTAACTGATGACGTTTAATTGATGAGTTAGCAAGTGGTTGTGAACTTTTTGAGTAAGCCTGGGAAAATTTGTGCCAGTGACTCACACACGATGCTGATGCCACCTTTCTAGGTTGATTAATATATCTAGCGTTATTTAAGCTCTTTTTTTTTTTTTTTTTTTTTTACAGGAACTTGAATTTAAATCAGTAAATCGAAAGTTTCTTAAATTTGTACAATATTTTGGCAAATCTTTTTATGCAAGTACGAATTGTGTATATACAAGAACTATCGAATTTGCATATATGTATATACACGAGACACATAAACGATAAGCCAGGGCTGTCAAAGATATCAGTGCTAGTAAACGAATTTCGTAGTATGCCTTTACAACTGAAGATTATTCGACACGATTACGAATATATTCGAATATCTTAAAAAGAGCAAAGCAGCTCGCTTATATGAAGTTAAATTATCGAAATTCGCTTTGACAGTACGAAGCCGATATTTATTTACAACGCCGTTTACAAGTGCAGATCGTGTTCAGTGTTCAAAAATTCATTTGAAATATTAACGATTAGTTGTTGGTACAGCCAGGCGTCTTCGACGATCTTCAGCGCGAATTCGGTAGTAATAGTGAAAATTAAATTTCAGTTCAAATTTGAACAATAAGGTGTTGCATTGTGTGCACGAACAAAAGAACAAAAGTGTAATTATGGATAATTCACGTCGCTCAATTGCGCCCAGCGAGGACAGCATCAGTATGTATTTGTCCTTCGACACCGATGCCGATGAGACGCTCGCTAGCAAATGGCAATCAGTGATGGCTACCCAAACCACTCAGTATTTGGAGATGCAGAGCATCGAGTTGGACATGCAACACAATGACACCCTCGAGCAGAAGAAGAAAACGAAAAAAAACATGCTTGAGTCACTGATCAAAAATGATATGGGCAAGGATCATGTATCCCCTTTGCGTCCCTTTGACAAGAGCATTCTAAGCAAACACAACGCTTTGTGCTCGACGCCCACGAAGAATGTACGCCCGGCATTAGTTGTTAATGATGGCGATAACAAGGAGAACTCGCAGCCGGATGAGCTGAACTCGACACTGTCATCGAGCATAGACGCCACTGCATCCACAGTGAAGACCAACACAATGTTCAATGAAGCAAATGCGACACTTGATGAAATTTCAGTTAAGGAGCACAACAAGACTAACAATGTATACCCCTTGAGCGCCGATGTTGTGCTGGAAAATATCACTGAAGGTTTGTAATTAAATAAAATGTTTTGGTTTTATTTTTATTCGATTGGGATTCTTCAGTTTCGAATGAGGAGCCATCGATGATGATGCCATCACCCGTCGTTGACACTGGAGATGCTGAAATGGCGATTCTAGATAAGATGAAAGCAGATGCTGTAGTTGCCGATATCGTCGAGGAGAAACCGATGACTATGCCAACACTATCAGAGGGCAAGGTGGAAGCAGCAGACACTGGCGTTGCTGAAATGGTAAACGAGGTCTCCGAGCTTATTGCCAAGGCTATGAAATTCAGCGAGAACCCCAATAGACAAGCGAAGCCCTCGCAGAAAGTGCCTTCAATGGCCTTGCCCCGACCACGTCGCTCATTTCTGCCCACAGTTACTGGGACAACTTTTAAGCAACGCATGTCCATCGTGGTTAAGACCACCTTGAACAGCCCCGCACGGAAGCTGGCAACAATCAATCCTCTTGCTCGTCGCAGCTGTCTGCCCGCCCCAAGATTAAGCATTGGCGGTAGCACTGGCTACCGCAAGTCGACAATGATACGCTCCTCCATAAACGCCGGTAGTTCATCCACAAGCACATCACGCTCTGTGAAATCTTCTGCGGCAGCTCCTGATTCCACTGCTAAATCCCAGTTGGTTACTCAGGCTCCAGCGGCGCAGTTCAAATGCAAATTGTGCAGCGCCAGCTTTCGACTGAAGAAATTGCTGGATACGCACATTGAGTCGCACTGGAAATGCCGGCCAGCAAGGAACAAAGAGTCGGAGTCGTGCTGCAAGTACTGTGACAAGAAATTTGTGCTGGAGCGTGCGCTTCACATACATCTAATGCAGAATTGTACCAAGATTCCGCCGAGCGAGAAGCGTAAGCTTCAATTTACAGAGCTGAATCACGTGGAGAAGGCAAAGCTGCCGAAGCTGATGACATCTGGCAGCGACAGCACCAAGCCGCGTGTGAGCATAATGCCAGCGATTGAAAAAGAACCGACCATGTCGATGGGTAAGTTTCAATCGAGAGAGACCTCTGCAGCCTCGTTTGTAGCTTGCAATGAAGTCGCCACCACAATCACAATGACGAAAAGCGAACCAATGCCGCCGCCATCAATGAAAAAGTTGACCAAGAAACTGGCCCACTCGGGCGTCTATCGTACGCCGACCAAAACGGTGCCGTGTCACATCTGCAAGCAGTCGTTTAAGAGCGTCCTTGACTACACTACACACAGTCTGACAGTACACTCGAAAAACCAGAAGCAGGCCACCGCCAACTTACAACTAAGTGCTCCAGATCAGGCTTAAATCAAATACCCTTTACCTTAAGTTGTGTTTACTTTAATACTTATATACAGTTTATATCAAATATACGATTTAACTGCAATGTAGTTTTTCATTTGGATTTCTTTTCTGGCGGCGGTTTCATATCTATGCTTTCTGTAGCGATATCCAATGGTCCATTGGCATGATTATCGGTTGAATTGGTCGCACTACCTCCATCCGCACCCACTGCATTTGGTAGCTGTCCAGCCGGCTGCAAATTCTGTAGCATTGGCGGTATTGGTGGTGGAAATTTACGCAACAGCTCCGCCAGCAGCATGTCTACGCGTTGCTTCTGAAACAGCGTGCCACTGCTGTCATCCTTGGTGGTACTGGAATCCTTCTTGTCCGCCTTGGACTTGTCTGACACTGCAACAGAGCATTAGAAAGATGAAAGTGATATCTTTGTTTAAGGATCCTTTACATACAAATTTTGTTGGATGAAAAATCCCAAGTGTATCCTTTGTTGGGATGATAGCGCGCATAGCTGCTGGCTTCCTCGAATGCAGACTGCAAATTAACAACGGTGTTGAGCTGAAAGAAAGTGTTTCACATGAGAATATTGCTGAATAATATACTAATATTGCACGATATTTGGTAAAGTGTTTGCAATATAATAGTACATGCAATGTGAGAAGATATCATAAAAAATCAAAAAAAAAAAGGCTTGACAAATAACTACATTGTTATCCAACATTATTCTTAAGAGCTATAGTTATCATGTAGTCGACCGACTCAGTCAACGCCGATATATGTACATTATTGAGGAAAAAGATGGGTGAATGCCAAATTTTATCATAGAAAAAATCGACTTAGCTACTGATGCTGATCTCAGGGTCTCATTGAGATTGATTATGTCTTCTGCAGTTCGCCATCTTATCACTCATTAACACTTACAACGCGTGCATTTATCACATTCGCCAGATCGGGTGCTTTGTATATCGTGCCTCCAATGATGTAGTAATCGGCAATTGGGGTTGCCTCTGCAGGATTGTGGCGATGCTGCTTGCGTATCACATAGAGAATCGGTTCGGCGACATGCAGTAAAATGTACTCCAATCCCAACATGTTGCTGCAAGAAAACAGATAAATTCACAAGGCATAATTTTCGATAGCAGCAGATGCTTACTGCAAATGCTCAACTCCCAGACGTTGCATGCGGATGGTCTCGTTGTTGCACATGTGGTCATAGAACGGATTGCTTTTGCGGCAAAAGTAGTCCATAACGGTCTGGGGACTCAGTGTGGCTATCATCTGGGTATCGTGCCAGGAGAGACGTAAATGATTCTCTGGCGGTTGTGCCATTTGTCGATTCGCCATTGCAGCTGCGGCAGCTGTTGCACGTGAATCTGCTTGCTGTGCGATGCGCTGATTTATTTGCGTCTGCCGACGGCAGGAAAGTATTGGTAATCACCAATGGGTCAGTGTCAATGCCTGGCACGCTATTGAATTGCTTTGGCGTCTTTCCTCTTTGCCGATTTGTTTACAAATTATTTATAGACTGCACGGTGCCAATTTTAAAATGTTTCACATTGTCGACATGTCTTTATTTGATTTATTTGTTGTGTAATAAATATTTCAGTGTCGCGAAGAGGAAAATTCAACAGCTGCTGCTTTTACAATTAACTGTAAGTTTACCGTTAAACTGTTAATTATATTATTTGCAAATTTGTCATTTACATCAAACTACCCGTGAGCAGTGCAAGTAATCCACGTTTTTGTTGTTTTTTATATTCTGTTTACAATTTCCGATATATTTATAAATGCCCGATAAGTCATGGAGGCCGGCCGATACATTTTGGCTCAAAGTTGGCAGAACGGGCAATTTATAAGCAAGGTGGCAACACACACCTGCATCGCTCCACACATGAAAATATTAAGCAAAATGTTTAAAAATAAAACAAAACGTAACGGCTGTTGTTCAAACTAAACATATATATTTAAAATAAAAGCATATAAGCAGGAGACTAACACATTTACATATCAAGCCAATTCTTTTGTACAAAATCAACGAAGCGTGCGTCGCTATTGCCGTCAACGTCGTCACTGCCGCCACAAACACAAATACAAACACACGGACAATTATCATCAACATCGATTGTATATTAAACATTTTGCTCGGCCAGCGGAACTTGGCCCATTTCTTGGATCGCCAGAATTGGAAACTATATCAGTTCGCTTTGTATATTTCGCCGTGGCGCTCGTGACGAAAATCAACGCACAGAGCAACGAGTGCTCGCAATGGTAAACATCCGACAAAATCAATAATTATTACGCATTCTTGAACAATTCAATTGAATTGAGTTAAAGTTTTGGCGTCTGCGGTTTTCCACAGGCGCATTACAATTATTTAGCACTGCATCTGTAGATACATATAGATACATATGTATATAGATGTCGGTTATAAACTGTGTGTGTCGCACAAGTAAATCATTACTAAGTAATCCTCATAAATGTGTGCGATTGTTTCTGCAGCTGGGATTGGCCAGTCAAGGTCGGACAAGTGTCGTTAGCATTTAGAAAAAATTGTTCTTTTTTATGCCTCACCTTGATTTTCGCGGACAAAATTATTCGCACACAATCATTTATACAAAACTAAACATATTTGTGTAGATTTTCATTTACATCTATACATACGTTCAGATGTTTGGATATATATGAGTTAACGCCTACACAGTCTCGTTCACAAAAACTAAATAAATAAATAAAAATGTATGCGAGTAATGTATTAGTTTTGTATTTAGATGAAAATTCTTTCTCTATTAACCTTAAACCAAGGCTGATCATTTACTGTTGCCCAGGAAATTAGGCTCAAATCCATTGGTTAAAGAATGAAAATATATTTTAAGTTAGGCATCAAAAACGTTTGAATATTCAAATTTAAATCGGCAGTTTCAATAATATGTTAAACGCATTTTTTTGCCTGCACCGTTTATAAGCATCAATTTATTTGAAAGATAGAATAACACGAGAATCCGAATAGTTTCAATTTTCGAGTAATCCCTGAAGATAAATATTTTTTTATTTTGAATAAAACTTTCAGTTTTATAATTTAACACAACAGGAACACAAAAACGCATCCTTGCTTCAAATATTTATAGAAAAATATTGCGCTCTTAGATTGCTGTCCAATATGTAAAATGTTTTAATGAATATTCCCTTCATGATCAATGTGTAAATAATATATGTATGTGTACATATTATATGTTTTTCGATTCGTCCTGTGTAAATAAATCACAAATATTTTAAGAAGTTGTTGCGTAGAAACGAATAGAACTAAATTTGCTCTCTTTTAGATATTGAGATACTTTCGTAGCCTGATGCTGGCACAACGACGACAGTCAGCGCAGTTAGTTTGTCAGTTAAAGCGATATGCGCTATATTAAACTGGAGCCATACTATGAGGTAGTAGCTGGACTGGTGGCACACAAGCACAATTGTTGAACAGATCCGGCGCCATTTGAATTGGTTTGCACTAATGTGTGTTGTTTGTTTACAGGGGCTTCCACCGTTCAATGTGTCTGGCAGTCCCTTTGATGTGGTGCCCATACACAATTTTCCGGAGCTAATGAAGGATACATGCGCGCTCATCAATTCGGAATGGCCGCGTTCTGAAACTGCGCGCATGCGCTCCCTGGAGGCATCATGCGACACGCTCCCCTGCAGCTTGGTCCTAACCACGGAAAGCATGTGTCGTGTGATAGCCCACCTGAAGCTCAGCCCAATCACGTCCAAGAAGAAAGCATGCTTCGTGGAGTCTGTTGTTGTGGACAAGTCGTATCGCGGTCAGGGCTTTGGCAAGCTAATTATGAAGTTTGCCGAGGACTATTGTCGTGTCGTACTGCAATTGAACACCATTTATCTGTCCACCATCGATCAGGATGGTTTCTACGAGCGCATTGGGTATGAATATTGTGCGCCCATTTCCATTTACGGACCGCGTCACTGCGAGTTGCCTAGCTTACAAATTCTTAAAAAGAAATACATGAAGAAGGTCTTATAGATGTCAGCACCCGTAGTAGTAGTGTTGGCTTAACCAAGCTGCCAAAGCCTCCAGCTCTAAGAACGGAGCTTGCCAGTTAAACTAGTCAAATTGGGTAAACGCTCTTTGGCTTTATACATATAAATATATATATATATATATATATATATATATATATAAAATACTGTCCAGCAGTAGAGCTGTAACAGTCTGTAATATCTCCTAGAGCGTTTGCTTCTAATTCCATTACGATTACATAAAACAAAACAAAAAAAACAAACAAAACATTCATATTACGCTCGTGTTGATTTTTAAATATTACTTTCCGCATGTATTTTTTGTTACATTGCCGTAAAAAAAAAGCTTGAGATGTACCAGGCACGTTAAATAATATTTATATTGCTCATAATATATACAAGTTAATTTAATTATGTATAACTATTTATATATTATTTATTTACCCATATCCTTATGATTTGTTGTGAGGGTTTGCTCAAATGCTTGCTAGACAATATCTAACTCAATTATCTTCCAAATAAAACATAGCTTAGATATACATATCGAAATGGAAACGTAGTGGCATTAAGCAATCAACGAAAGGCAATAAAATATATTCAAGATGTAGATATTTTAAACGCTTTGTTGTCATTATTTAACGTACGGAAAACCAAACGGAAACCTTCGTCTGCAATCTGTCTAAACAAAATCTATGACAAGTTCAAGTTCACGGTGTTCTGCTTCAAGCCAAAAATTGATGTGTGCCCCGGTAATGTTATTTTTATTACAGCTGCATCAGATATAGTCGGTGCGGGAACTTCGGGTCCGCCTGCCTGCATGCCCAGCGACACGACATAAACGGAAAGCTTCGGAAAGTTTTTGTTCAAAAATAAACCAGAGTCTCTGCAGGCATCGGCTACGCATTTGTTTATCATCGGCTTGTGTGTGCGTCTGCATTTTAAATAAATATTTATAGTGAACTGTCAATACAATGAGAATCTCTTATGTCATTTTAATCAACAAGAAAATTAAGATACTTGTCTAAATAATGTATTGAAAGCTGAGGACTTGATCATAGCAAATAACAATATGATTGGTTTGCGTGGATATAGAAAGTGGACTGTACCATTCTCTACTTTTTAAGCATTTACATTTTAACTACATATATATGACAAACTATCAACTATCATCCCTTCAATCAAGAAGAAAGACATCTTAATTGAAAGCTGTCAAATAATAATAATAAGCCATATAGAAAGTTCACTGTACCCCAAAGTTCATGTGCACATGCAATAATTTTCTGTATTTCGTTCTTTGTCAACGAGATGTTTGGCATTGGACCTCAAAGCGGAAGCTCTTCATTTTTGGTTTCTCATAGATTGTCTGTGCATTTTCTACAGGTGCACATTTTCGAAATACCTGCATGACGTCCAAAGCGACAGCTGCTAATAGCTTTGAATTTTAGGTGTCTGACCGCCGTATATCCGACGTTTGCCAATTGATACCATGACACGTAATTGCAATTAAAATTTGTTTATTCTGTGTTTAAAAATGGAAAGTTTATAGTGCGCATAAAATAACACACACGCTCTTTTGTATGTACATAAAATTGAGTAGATATTCTTTAAAAGGCTTTGTTAGAATTATTATTATTTGTACGTTTGAATCTGTTTTATTACTATTTGTATGCAAAGTAGACGATGGGACACTGAATTAATTTATAATGGGCTTAAGCACTCTTTGCAATACCGCACACTTTGCCATAATGCTCGGGCTGATCCAAGCTGTCCACAATGAATTTGCCCAAGTCATCCTTGGAGACGAGGCGTCCAGGTGCTTCATCGTGCACCACTTTGTAACCGCTGGCCGGCTCATCGGCAATGTGCGGTGGCAGTATTGCTATGTAGTCCAATCCAGAGGCCTTTGTCAGATCCAGCATGCGCTTGTGTTCCTCGTTTAGCTTGTGGAATACAGCGGGTACCTCGCTAAGAGGACGCAATAGAAACGATGACAGGACAACGGAGAATTTCGTGAGCTTTGCCTCTTTCATGGCGTTAATGACGTTCTCGGTGCCACGGGACAATTCAGTGGTGGGCTCTAGTTTGTTGCGTGTGCCCAAGATGATGCAAACGCCATCAACTCCTTCGTCGCCCTCAATAAGACGTTTCACGTCGTCCAATTTAGTTGCATCGCCCTGCACCAATTGAACTTTGCCTTTGAAACGTTCCGGAACTGTGGCTTCAGTGCGGTAAAGTAAACGCACTTTGAGACCTGCAAGTAATAATGTGTTAGCACAATTTGAAAGAAAGAAAAGAGTTTGTTGCTGTATTTTACCCTTCTCCAATGCATAGTCAACCACACATTGACCGGTCATGCCGGTTCCACCAATAACCGCAATCCGTTGCATAATCTTATTTGACCACTAAATAGACTTTCTTTGAATACAAAACAGTAATGTCCACTTAGCAGCTAGCTCCAGACTGGTCGAGAACTAATCACAAAATATCAAACGATTGCTATCGTTTCACGGCCGACTGTGCTCACCTGAGACATCCAGCTGATTATGGCACTTGACAAGCGAACAACGCACACAGACACCAAAGAAAAGCAGAATCGAAGTAGAAGTGTTCATAAATGCCGTTGGCTTTCAAAACCATATAAATAATTACCATCGAGATAAGTTATCATTATGTCTCTACACTAACAAATTTATTTACACATTTAATTCCCAAATGTAAATTGTCATTAACAGTTTAAAAGTAATTGAGTAGCGATAGCATTTTTTTATGCATGTCTACATATTTTTGCTATTTTTTGAATGTTTTGTCATATGGGAAATATCTTTAAAAATATGCACAGTAATTGCAGCTCATTGTAGATAACACATGACTGCATAGATAAATAAAATAAAAATAAATAATTTCATTGATAAAAATTGATTTTAAATTTTGATTGCAGTCACTGCAAGTGTTATGGAAAAAAGCAATTTAATACTAGCAAAGCCACCAAGTCAAGCGTTGCCAAATCAACAAACAATTTCAAAAGTTGCGCGCGCATTTTGTTTACACGTGTGATTCTTCCGTCGGTGCGTTCGCATCTGAATGCGGATTATCTGCCGGATTTTTCACACGCCTGAGTGTAATGCCCAATTTTAGCTCGCTCATGAAATCCATTGGCACTGGCTTCCTTTCAGCTCGCGGCTTAATGCCACTTATTGTAGCTGCCTTCTTATCGACTTTCTGCAAGTAGATCAAGTTTAATAACGAGCAAGTTACTCCAATTAATATATTACCTTTAATTTGACGCCATTGCGAATGCTTTCCAGGAAAGCATCGCGACTATCGCCTGTGTCTGCGGCCACCTTTGGGAGCTCAGCCTTTTTGATTACCAACGGCGGAGTAGGTCCACCCATTGGTGGCGGTGGTGGTGGCGGTGCTCCTCCTCCTCCCATAACTGGCGGAGGTGGCGGCGGCGGCTGTGGAACAGCTGATGCCTGTACAGGTGCCACTCGTGGCTGGTTGGCTGTTGCCCTTACAGGAGCAGGGGCAACTTGTAAAGGTGCCACTCGTGACGGCATGGGTGATGCCTTAACAGGAGCAGGTGCAACTTGTAGTGGTGCCGCCCGTGGCATCATAGGTGATGCCCTTAAAGGAGTTTGCTGAGTTGGATGTTTAACCGGTGCATGTTGCACCGTGGTGCGATTTTCGCTGGGCACAATCATTGGCTTTGGCGGTGCTGGTGGCGCAACTCGCATTGTGCCCGCCTTGCGTTGCGTTTGTGGCGCAATCGTGGCATATGTTTCATTCGGTGGCTTTGTGCTGCGCGTGGCACGCACTTCAATGGCCGCTGGATACGCAGAGTGTGTATTGGCTGCCGTCACTGCTGACGGCGGTGGCGGAATCTTTTGTCTGTTTGGCTGCACCTGAACTGGTATAACGATGCCAATCTCCTGCCTAGGTTGCTGCTGCTGCTGACTGTTGGGCATGTCCATGTCGGAGATGTCCACAAAGCGCGATGTAAGCGATGCATAGTTGGAGTAAGAGGTGCTTTGAGGTGACTGCTTGGCCACAGCTGCTGCTGGTGGTGGTGGTGGTGAGGGTGGTGGTGTAATCTGGTTGTTTGTGGATATGGTGGCATAAACCAGTTTAGGCTCCGCCTTTTGCATATCCTGCTTGTTGGGCTGTCAAAGCAAAAAGCAATTAAAATAAAGGTTTTCGAATTATTTTTTTGCATCATACCATCCACGTGAAATTGGAGTGGACAATCTTTTGGATGAGCTCCTGGCGTCGAATGCCGGCCACATCCTCCTCGGTAATGCCATGCTCCATCATGTACTTCTTCAGCACATTATCATTGGCTCCGGCATTCAAATCGAAGGCATTTCGCGTGCGATCCCGTGTCACATCACCGGACACATGTTGAAAGCCGACTGGTCCGCTAATCTCGTACTTGGACCCCTTGTTGCTGACGACAACGCTGGTGGCAAAACTGGGACCCGGCACGGCTCCACCACCAGCACTACCAAAGGTACTCAGGCTATTCGACGACGAGGATTGACTCATATTCAGGCTGGCGGCGTCGGCAAAAAAGCGTCTTTCGCTACCCGGCGAGGCTTTAATTGTGCGCGGAGGAAGAACGGCGGGTGGGGGCTGGGCGAAGACGTCGCTGCTCACCTGCAAGCAGGGTGGCTAAAAAAGACCAGTAAATAAAAAAAAGAAAGAACATTTCAGCAGCGATTACAAATTGCAACTGATTTATATAAGTATGGTGACTGATGAGTGACTGATGTGTTGTCTTGTTCAAGAATCGGCAATTACCACCCAGTAACCGGGGCTCTTATGGCTTCTAATTATGTCATAAACATAGGTGCGTCGCTGCATCGCCGGCATGTGCTCCACATCGTCGGATAAGTTTGCCCTGCGCAAATACAATTGGAGCATCTCATCTGTGCCCAAGCCCCGCACATCGAACGTCTTACGGAAATCGATGGGCTTGCCCTTCAGATGCCGAAACTCGACGGGCTCGGAGATGTAGGCGTATGTTGCACTATCCATATCCATTATCCTGAAATGCGATACGTCATAGAGCTGCTATTAGAGAGCTACGTATCCGATTTTTTTTCTTTTTGGTCGTGCATTATCGGCGAGCCAATTTTTATTTTTGCAGATAAGAAGTGTGCATTATTTTTTTTTGTTATCAATTTAATTTTTACGGATTTCTATTGGGTTTTCAGCTTGGCGGGTGAATCATACAGAGTGGCAAAGACAAAGGCACGCAAGAGGGCAACCTTCACATCTACAAACTATTCATTTACCGTTTAAAGAGGAGCGTCTGGAGTTGACCCGATACAGCTTGAAGCAGTTTAATGTTAAGTTTAAGTCTTTAATGCTCTGGGCATATATTTGTAATATATATAAACATATATAAACACACATATATGTATATATATATAGATGTTATTGCGTGTCCGTCCGGTTCAACCCAAGGTATCAAACTGATTAACGGAGCTGGTTTGTGGCCATGTTTATTCGTTGGCTGCCAGGCATCGTTATCTGGGTACGCAGACACTGATAACCATAACTAAATAATCGCATTTACCTGGGGTCGGTGTTTAGCTTTCGACAACCTGAGCCCAAAAGGAAATAACAAGAATTGGCATCACCTGTATTTTTGAAAGCCGCTGTGAGTTGGCCAACCATTTGGCCAATTGATTGTATAGAACAGTAAAGTATATTTTGGTTATGTATAGTATAGTTTTATTTTTATAAATATTATTGTTGTACCAGTTAACTTAGATAGTACAGCATGTTACCTTTATATGATACCATGTAAAAATGTACAAACTGATTTTAATTGTGTAAAAAATATGACTAATTGTGCCTCGCTCATAATATTTATTCAATTCTATTTGAAGAGTTTTTTGTAACTTAACTCCCTTATTCTAAGCAAGTTGTGTTTCTTCAAATTTAATTACGTAGTTCTACACATCTAATTCATATGTAGTTTCCATCATCAAATGACAGCTGAAGAGTTTCCGGAAGATAACATGGAATGTTTATTGGCGTGGTATTGTAATTGCTACAATTAACACACTGATTCATACGCATTCCTTGAATATGCGATAATTACTAAAAACATAATTTGGCCAGTTTAATGAAGAAATTATTTGTATCTTTTTTGTATAAGTGTTTGTGTCTCTACATAATTGTTTTGTTTTTGAATTGGTAGCTGTTGAATTTGAATTGCTTTGCCTACCTCAACTTTTATGGATTTGTAATAAATGTTTTAAAAGGCGCAGGACTCTTTGGTTGTTCAATAATTTCTTAGGTTTGTTAAAGCCATTGTTTAGACTTATTAATTCGTTATATTATCTGCTTAGTGTTTATACGAGGTGTGTTCAAAAAGTATCGCGAATTTTGTGACTTTTTCTTGTTCCCTAAACTGGAGAGGCCCATGAAAGGACGACGTTACGCTACGCTTGACGAGATAAAGACGGGATCGAAGGAGGAGCTGAACAAGATAAAAAAAAAAGATTTTTTGAAGTGCTTCGAAGATTGGAAAAACCGTTGGCACAAGTGTATAATATCTCATGGGGATTACTTTGAAGGGGACAAAATAGATATTCATGAATAAATAAATAATATCTGAAAAAACACAAAATTCGCGTTACTTTTTGAACACACCTCGTATCAGCGGTACGACTTAGTTGTGGGATGAGCGGGAAGATTGTGCAATTAAAATGATGGTTAAGCAAAGAGAATTTTATAAAGTTAGCGCCACTCATCCAAAATGTCAATGCTTGACAAGCCTACTAGGTGCGGAGCAACCCTTTTTCCCAACCCTTTTTTACAAAAAACATGTCTGGCTCCTCAGTTGCTTGTGAGCCTCCAAACGAAAATCATCTTAGGAAAATCAGAAAGCTAACATTTGTGTAATTTTCTTTCTGTTTTTTAACTTCGTTTTTTGTGTTGGCAAAATGGATTCAAGATCAGAGCTTTACGATGATGGTGAATTCGTGGTGGCCGAGTTCGAGCTCGATGACGATTTGATGGTGGACAGCAATGGCATGCAGTCGGGTTCCACTCTACTGGTGTCCAATGAGAGCAATGGTCTCCTCGGACACGAGGATTTGGCCAAGTTCTTTGAGTTGCAGGGCGGCTTTCAGATATCCGCCGAGGAGGTTGTGGAACGCACGTTGACAGATCCGGCGCTAATGGGAATCCTGCATGAAGCCAACGGACAGATGGATTTTGATCCGGAAGCAGAGCAAGTCAAATTACGCGAGTTCTTATCGGGCGTTAACAATTGCATGGAGCTGAATGCGTTGCCAGGTGTGGTGGTCGAAGAGAATAAAAGTGCAGCCCTCCGTTTCATCATGTGCTCCAATTGCAACGGAATCTTCGATACGCCCGCATTCCAAAATCACATCTGTGAATACGATGCGAACCAGAAACAAATCGTAGTTCAGCCATTACCACCACAGCCGGAGAAGAAGGCATCTTCGTCACCAAGGATAACGAGCAGCGAGCGCATCATCGTTGAGAACCAGGTGCGCATGCGTCGCTATATAAAGGATGAGCTCAAGTATGATCTGGATACGGGCCACGACAGTTCCAAGGTGAAGGAATCGACGGTCAAGGGCACCAACGAGTGCAGCATCTGTGAGCGCAAGTTTGTTCACTCCTCCGGCTTGGCGCGTCACTTGGAGAAGCATGCTCTGGACCTAATCCCCGCACAGGCAACGCTGCAACAGCAACACGCATCGAGGCTTGGCGTTCTTGTTGTCCTCAAATGCAATCACTGTGGACGCCTTTTCCTCAACGTCAAGCTGGCGCTGAAACACATCCATGTGCATCGCTCGACTAGCGACGTAGTCAAATCCAGAAATGTGGATAAAATGAAAGTAAAGCATCATCTCGAATTGCTACTGATGGAGGACAAGCAACTGCAATTGATCACCAAACTGGAGAAGATACCGCCGGATCAGCAGGAAGAAATGTTCAAAAACCATGTGGTGGCTAATGTCCTCCAGTGCGAGTTTTGTGACTATATCTTTGCCGATGTTGTCGCGCTGTTGCGCCACTCGGCCACCCATATGCCAGAGCAGCGGTTCGAGTGCACAGCCTGCGATCTGCGCCTGACCACCGCCAAGGAGGCCAGTGTTCACTACCAGACCGACTGTGTCTATATGCGCGAGGAACTCAAGGAACTGCAAATTGCGCTGAATCGTCTATTTGTATGCAATGTGTGCAAGCTGAAGTATGCCAATGTGGAGCTGCTTCAGGAGCATCGGTAAGTGATCGAAACTCTGACCTTATCTCCATCAAATTCGGTTTCGGCTGCAACTCTGGCTATTCCATTCTATTGCGTCCCGAAGCTACAGTTGCCTTCACTTCTTTCCGCGGCTCAGCGAGACCGGCACACGGCTGATGTTGCCCTGTGAGTTCTGTGCCACAAATTTTCAGTGTGCCAACGAGATACAGGCGCACTACGAGGAGAAGCATCTCAATCGGAAGAAGCGGGAGAAGGAACAGCTGCGCAACATCAGCAGTGCATCATCGTCCAAGGTCCGACTGCGTCAATATCTATGCGACATCTGTGGCAAATCTTACACACAGTCCAGTCATTTGTGGCAACACCTCCGCTTTCATCAGGGTGAGTTTGATCTTTCGTTATGTATCTTAGTCGAGGCTATTATAATTTGATAGTCAAATATTATAATCTATATAGTATACTTAAGGAGTCTACAATTTAAGTGTATATTGTCAAACATGAAGCATTCATTCAATGCTCAGAGAAAAATTTTTACGCATTATTTATTACGTTGATAACTTGACAAAGCTATGAAAATACGACTGTATAATTATAGAAAATAATAAATCACTTTATCAGAATTATACGAGGTGTGTTCAAAAAGTATCGCGAATTTTGTGTTTTTTCAGATACGAGTATATGGAGCATTGTTTACAAGAATTTCTTGTACTTCTCGATAATATTTCTTCTTTCTTTTCATTATTGCTAATAAAAATAAAAATTGCACACAGGTGTGAAGCCATTTGTTTGCCCGGAAGCGAACTGCGGTCGCAAATTCACCATACGTCCGGATCTCAATGATCACATACGAAAGTGTCATACTGGGGAACGGCCGTATCATTGTCTGGTTTGTGGCAAGCGTTTTCTCACCGGCTCCGTGTTCTACCAGCATCGACTCATCCATCGTGGTGAGCGGCGATACGAGTGTGAAGAGTGCGGCAAGCGTTTCTATCGTGCCGACGCGTTGAAAAATCATCAGCGCATTCATACGGGCGAGAAGCCCTACGACTGCCCTTTCTGCACGAAAACGTTCCGGCAGCGTGGCGATCGCGATAAGCATGTGCGGGCGCGTCACTCACACCTGGATGAGAATGCTCGTCTAATGATGCGAATGCAGAAGTTTGAACTGGAGAAGGCGGCTGCGCTGAAGGCCAAGCAAATGCATGAGGTGGGAATTGAATATTTTGTGGAGTCTGGGGATGCGATGTCTATTCATTCGGTAGCATCTCCGTCATCACTTGAGCCACATTTCGATTATAGTGAATACCCCGAGGAAACTGAAATTGTATCAATGCCAATTAAAAATGAGGAGACAGATATAATGTCGTACATGGAATTTGAGGGAGTAGAATCAATCGAGCCCCCACCGGTTAAGCTGGAAAATAATGGAAACGTCAAGGTTGTCGTGGTTGAAAATAATTCTTTGCAGCCATTCTATTTCTAATAACGTGATCACCCATTTTTCTAATGATATGTTAATTCTAAATGTTAGTAAATCAATTTTAAATTTGAATTTAAAACGTTGTTTTCAGTACTATGGCACTGCGCGGCTATAATCGATAACATCTGATATTATTAATCGTTGAAAGTGTTGAAAAGCGCCTTCGACCATTGCGCCAAGTGGCAGCCCTTGCAAATGACAGTCCAATTGTCAAGCTGCCATATTTTGCCATCTCCTTTCTTTTCGATTTTTCCATCGTAGACGCCAACATGGGTTTCGCTACTCTCTGGTACTCGCATCCCCGCAAATATGGCCAAGGCTCCCGTTGCTGGTAAGATTTGTGTAGCCCAAAAAAAATGTGCATCGTAAAATGTATCATTTGCATGATTGCCTGCTTTTCGATTTCGTATTTTGTTGCATAGTTGATTGCTTTGAGTATTTGAGGTTAAACACGCCTAGTTTCGCATGGTGCCAACTTTCCCAGTACAAATGATTTTTTTATGCACGCATGCTGTGAGTGTCCGCTCCCCGCTTTAATGTTATTTTTTGCCCCCGGTTGAGTACGGAAATATGTGTAAGATTTCTTTAACAATTTCCTTAATAAAGGGTGGCCAAAGCAAATGTTGCCAACTGGCGAGCCTTTGTCATTTGTTAATTGAATGACGCACAGCCAGCGGCAGCGACAGCTATGCAATTAAATTCGATTTAGAAGCTGTTGTTGAATGAGTTTAAATTTCTCGTGCTCTCCGTGCTATTAATAATGAGCAACGTTTGTTGAAATTTCAGCCGTGCCTGCTCAAACCGTCACGGTCTGATCCGTAAATACGGACTGAACATCTGCCGTCAGTGCTTCAGGGAATACGCCAATGATATTGGCTTCAAGAAGGTAAGCTACAAAAAAAGGAGCATTTTTGCGCTGTGGTTTCAATGGTATTCTCTTGCAGCTGGATTAAATGTCCTCTTCAATTTGTGACCATGGTCACACCACTTAAGCATATTAATATAAGCAGTCGCTAAAGGATGTCACTCGCTGGAGGGGACTGCATACATTAATATGCTGACATCAACAACAACAATTCTAATCATTTGGAGATTTAAATGACACCAAAGGCATCCCACGCAGCGGGGAAACAAGAACCAGGAACACAAACGCTAAAGAAGCTGCTGCCCACAGAGAGAGAAATCTCAAAATCATCTCTCGCAACAAATCCGACGTTTTTCACGCAACAGAAACAGAGTTCCAACTCACAAATCAGCGTGTCCTCTAACACAATAGCGTAATTCCTCCTGCCTTCTTCGAAGGTTCTCTGTTTAAATCTCCGTCTGATTAAATACATAACAAGTAACGTAAACATCAACTGTTTTCTCCTTTTTGTATTGGTAATCTGCATCCTTAATGTAGCATGTGTCCAGCACTTCATATCACTTGAAATGACGGAAGCTAAATGTTTGTTACAACTTCCTCATTTCTAAATAATATTGGGTTAGTAGTGGTATCCACTGGGCGCGCTTTTTAGAGCCGGATCCATCAGTATACAAAAAATAAACAAACCAACGGAAACCAGTTTGCTGCTGCTTAGTGGCCCAACTGGGTACAAGAGCAAAGACGGCTGAGCTTGGCGCTCTCTGGTTACTTGGCCTACGCTGCTCTCGGTTAATGTTGCTGCTGCTGCTGCTGCGTTGGTTTGTTGTCTTTTTTTTCGCCAAAAGCCACAATTTTGCACATTCGCTTCGATGAGTTGCGTTCGGCTGTTTGAGGTATCAACAACAGCGCCTCGCGATTGCGGATTCAGCTTGATTGTTTTTGGTGTGAAAATGTGAAGTTTTTCATAATTGATTAACATTTGAATTAATATAAGAACAATCTAAAAGAAATACATTTTTTAACGAGAAATGGAATTGCCAGTGTATTTTCTATTGCTATTGCCACTGCTAAACAGCTTGTACATTGTGTCCACAACAAATGATGCAACAACGGCAGCTGTAGCAACACGACGTCACAGAAATGCAACAGAGACGAACACATCAACAACAGAGGAGGCCTTTGTCCAAAATCGTAGTCACAGCCGTTTCGGCAACGGTTCCCGCGGCCACAACAAATCGCGCGCTGTTGCACAATACAAATTGCCGCTAGATGTTGCGCTGGACGGCAACGATACCAGCAGCACTCGACTGCAGTCCGGGCGCAGGCGTAGCCAAGTGGTTAAGCGACGCAGGCCTACGACGACAACAACATCTACGACGACAACAACAACGACGACGACGACAACAACAACAAGTGAGTTGCATTAACTGGACTTTAGCACACAGGTGCATATGACCGCTGGTAAGGCAAGCAAGCGACAAGTGCTGGCACTGACCTAGCTTTCAGTTGTTAAGATTGGTAAACGCAACAACAGAAGCAGTCTGAACGCAAAAAAAAACAACCATAACTCGATAATTATGCGGCCGATAACTGGAGCAGCATCAGCAGCAAGCAAAGCTTTCAAATACACTTTGTTGTCTTGTTGGTAGATGCAGCGAGGGAGAGCGAGAGAGAGAGAGACCTTGACTAGATGCTTGGACTCGCTCTTGTAAATTGTAATGATCTGCACGCATTCAAGGCTCATTCATTTGGCACTGTTTATTTGCATGATTCGCACTTGTCAAGGATATTGATTTCGGTCACCTATTTTCTTAAACAAAGTCGCATACACCTTTTTAATTAACTACCTTGAACTTGACTAACAATTAGCGCGTGTTTAATGACACGCGATATTTTTAGGTATTTTTGTGTGTTTTATATTTGTCATTGACGCTTGAAGATGACGCTCATCGAGACATTTGGGTCGTTTGCCAGTCTCTGGGCAGTCTTCGCAGCAGAGGCATCCATTGTGTTACTAATGTAACTAAATCCCCCAACTGTTGTAATTGCAATTATTTCGTTTTCACGCTAGGCAACTTGCTCATTATAACTACTGAATGCTGAGCAATAAATAGGTGCCACCTGAGCTAAGCCCAGATTTATGTGGCCTCCATTTAGTCACTTAAATGTATTTTTCGTATACATTTTGATCTGAATAATATGCATATCAGGCATTAATATGTACGAGGTGTGTTCAAAAAGTATCGCGAATTTTGAATTTTCGCGGGTTACGTATAATCGAATTTCGATTTTTTTGTAGCGTTATGTTGGTACTCATGTCTCTCACTTATGCCGACAAGCTCGGCCATTTTGAATGTTCACTTAATTGTTGACAGCTGCTTTGCTTGCACGTGTTTTGGATCGTCTTCGATTTTTACCTATTCAAAAAAATGGATCAAAGAACCTGTATCAAATTTTGTGTGAAAAACGAAATTAAGTGCGCGGATGCATTCCGAATGTTGATTGTGGCATACGGAGATGGCATACCTTGGACCGAAGCAACGTTTATCGGTGGTACAAAATGTTCTCAGAAGGCCGAGAAGATGTGAACGACGAAGAGCGTGCCGGACGCCCGAGCACTTCAACAACAGACGAAAAAATTAATGGAGTGGAGAAAATGGTATTGGCCAATCGTCGAATCGCCGTTAGAGAAGTTGCTGAGGAGCTAGACATATCGATTGGCTCATTTTTTATCGATTTTTATCGATTTTTATAAATGATTTGGGCATGAGACGGGTCGCCGCGAAATTCGGGTCATAACTGGTGACGAATCGTGGGTTTATGGTTACGACGTGGAAACCAAAGCTCAATCATCTCAATGGAAGCTGCCGCACGAACCAAGACCGAAAAAAGCGCGCCAAGTTCGGTCGAATGTGAAAGTTTTGCTGACAGTTTTCTTCGATTGCAGGGGCGTGGTGCATCATAAGTTCTTGCCACAGGGTAGAACGGTCAATAAGGAATATTACCTGCAAGTTATGCGCAATTTGCGCGAAGCAATCCGCCAGAAACAAAAATTGGCTTTCGCACCACGATAACGCCCCTGCTCACACATCGTTGCTTGTGCGCGACTTTTTGGCCAAAAACAACACACTAATGATGCCGCAGCCACCGTATTCCCCAGATCTGGCCCCCTGTGACTTTTTCTTGTTCCCTAAACTGAGGCCCATGAAAGGACGACGTTACGCTACGCTTGACGAGATAAAGACGGGATCGAAGGAGGAGCTGAACAAGATAAAAAAAAAAGATTTTTTGAAGTGCTTAGAAGATTGGAAAAACCGTTGGCACAAGTGTATATCTCATGGGGATTACTTTGAAGGGGACAAAATAGATATTCATGAATAAATAAATAATATCTGAAAAAACACAAAATTCGCGATACTTTTTGAACACACCGATGTGTGTTCAAAAAGTATCGCGAATTTTGAATTTTCGCGGGTTGCGTATAATCGAATTTCAATTTTTTTGTAGCGTTATGTTGGTACTCATGTCTTTCACTTATGCCGACAAGCTCGGCCATTTTGAATGTTCACTTAATTGGGACAAAATAGATATTCATGAATAAATAAATAATATCTGAAAAAACACAAAATTCGCGATACTTTTTGAACACACCTCGTACATAATGAAAACTACTTCAAGCTTTGTATTTTTTGTAATGGACTTCATCAACCTGCTGACATCATTTGAAGACGAATTTAAAACATGCAAATGCTTTCTAGACATGTGAGCAAATTAGTTTGTCGTAATTTCTCTCTGTGTAGTCATTAGGAACATCTTGTAGGAAGTACGAAATGTTTATAAATGTTGGGCACTCGTCTGCTGTGGGATTCTTTCAAAAACAATTTTCATTTATTTCTTAAATTCCATATAAACATTAGGATATATTAAAAGATACTTTCTGGGAAGAAAAGTTTGTGTCCGTGTGAATCTTGAACGGGCTTACATTACAATATTCCTGTAACCAAACACAAGTGTTGCATGTTGCATGTTGCTGGTTGCATGTGCTGATTAATTTGAAACGAAGCACTCATTGTAGCCATTGTTAGTTCGTCTAAGTAGGCCAGCAGAAAGAGTGAATGGCCATTTACGATCTACAACTATTGGCAACAGGCAACACTATGGATGGGTGAAGGGGGTTGGGTGTTCGGCTGCTTACTGGGGAAGGGGAGGGAGGGGATTACACTTTTCGCTTCAGCGCCAACAGAAGCACTTGTTTTATGACTGGGCTGACTGGGTGGCGGGAACTGCGCTTTAGTTGTCTTGCAATGGTTGTGATTTGGAGCAGAACACCAGTATGACCATTGTTGACTAATCCATCTTCTTTGCGCCCCGTCCATATATCGCACGCACAGCGCCTCGTCCGAGTTTGGCCAACGGGTTCAATTTCTTCAATCCGAGCTTTTGGAATTTTGGCCAGCAGAGTGTTATTCCTGTGAGTGCTCCCACGAAGCATCCGCATCCGCCCAAGAAGTTCACCCATTCCACGGACAGCAGCAGCTCCAAAGAGGAGAAACTCAACTATCGCAACAGGCAACAAAAGACCACACAGAAGCCAAGACGCAAATTGGTCGCCACACCGCCAACAACGGCTAACACTACACCAAAAACGACAAGGAGAACAACAACATCTCGGCCAGCAACAACGGAGGGACCATTCCGCATAGCGCTGCCAACTTTAACGTTTCCCAGCGCTTCGGGCAGCGACAAGGAGAAGGATAAACGAGCCGCTGGCGATCTGCGTCAGCGTTTCAATTGTCCCCGGGAGAACGAGGTGCGCTTTCAGCTCTTTCCCAAGATCTGCAAAACGGACAAGGATTGCTTAGTGTGGCAGCGTGACGAGATCTGCTGCGACATCTTCGGCTCCAATAGCTGTGTAGCCGGCATAGCCAAGCCACTGGAGGAGACGGCACACGCACGTATGTGGATTGTCCATGAGTTGCCGCTTGAGTTTCGAAATCTTTATTCCCCATGCAGCAATACTTGGCTGGATACCACGCAAGTGTCCGACACGTCCGTTGGCCGAACTCTGGTGGGATGTGCAAGAATGCCGCTCGGACATGGACTGCTGGCCCCGGGTCTGCTGCCCGGACGGACGTCGTCGCTATTGTCGCACCTCGCATCCGGAGCTGGAGACGGTGCCGGTGCCGGTCAAGCGCTCCTTTGACTATCGTATGATATACCCAAAATAATTGTATTTAATTCACATAATTGATAATTATAATGGCGCATTGCAGTGACGGAGTACTTGGAGTGCACCGCTCCGCCGCCGCCCATCTTTGATCTGCATCCGAAGGCGTGCACCTCGACGCTAGACTGCTTTCCGAATGTTTGTTGCCAGGAGGCGGGCTTGCGACACTGTCGTCCACCCAAGAAATCGGTGCTCACACTGATGGCCAATTTCCTCAACGTCGACTTTGTGAAGCGGCTAACGCAAAACATTGTTATCAAATAAACACAATTGAGCAAACAGTTACACGCATATGTACATAATACATACAAACGGACACATACATACATATATGCGCACACCTATTTATACATACGTACATACCTCGTTTATACGATCACTTATTGTAATTTGTCAATTAAACAATTTAATATTTTCTATTTGTTATTTGTTTTTTAGTGTTCAGATTTGCAATCGATGTTTGATTTGTAGCAAAAGAAAAGTAAATACACAACTAAATATTTATGTTGACTGACTTATTTTTAACCATCTCCTTTCTTCAATTGTGTGTTAAGAACTTAACGTATAAACGGGGTAATTAATTCTTGCTGCGCACTTCTGCTTACACAATTTCAAAATGACGGCCCTTTTGAGCTGATAACCGTTATGTGTACCTTGATATAGCTGTGCCAGCAGCGAGACCTACTTAAACAGTACTTTTAGTCTTCGATAATAAAGTGATTTATCAACGCTTCCACTTGCCTCCTTTTTTTATGGCCAAGCTGCGCCGCACTTTTTGTGCGTATAAATCCCAAAGTTGGCGTTTTTTTTATTTTATTTATTTTTTTGTCGAAAGGTTAAATGGTGTCTTGTTGCCTCTTGGCCCGGGCCAGACACATGCATGCCATTTTATTATAAAAATAGAATCAGCCAAGGCCTCGTTCTTACCTTGGCTCGGAGCATTAAGTTCCCCTTTGCCCCAGCACATGTGCAAATTCACATTAATGCATATTTTATGAACAATATGGGTACATAAAAGCATTTGCACATATCATTTATAATCATGCATGTGCTTAAATGTGTGTCAAGCGCCGTCTGGTTTACTCTCCATCAGGCCAAAAGTTTGTATTCAATGCAAATTGAGGCTTTGAGTGCGTGGTGAACATGAAAACCAGTTGGCAAAAAAGCAAAAGCCACAAACTGAACTGTAGTCAAAAGTTCACTCGGGTTATGCGTTATTAAGTGCAGGTGTCTTTATTTAAACAGTTGCTTTCAGTAATACCTCTCTGTTGGCGCTCCTTGGGTTACAGGGAAGGTTGGAAAGGTAAATGGGTTTAAAAACATATTTCCAATCACGTAAGAACAATTGGGCCCACTATAATAAGAGTCTTAAGCGACGAAGCGTTTACTTTAATATAATATCAGTTAACTTCATGCAATAAAAAACTTGAAGACAGCAGTGGTAAGCTCTTGTCCACCCCTCCCTGCACTCTTCCAACGAACTCATCAAACGGTTTCAAATTTCTCACACGCTGCGAAATAGAAAAAGTGGCCTCACCCAGAGAAAAAACAATTGAATGATTACACAATTTGACATTTGGAGGAAGTGACGCAGTACAAAGTTTAATTTAAATTTAGTTTATTCAATTCATTGCGACGAAGCTGATATTTGAATAAGTGTAATACTTGTTTACATGTACATATGTGTAGAAATAGTTGTAGAAATAGTACAGTTTATAGGTTATGCAGTCGACTTCACTTGGAGGAGCAGCCGCACTTCCTATTTTTTGTCACTGCCGCACTTGCAATCGCTGCCACAATTGCAGGCACCCTTGTTGGTCTGGGAGCATTTGCAACCTACGAAAAAAAAGCAAGACAATAACAAAGAGAATTATTAATAATGATAAGCAGTAAGAAATTTGGGATATCATTAAATAACCCAGATCCTTTCACAACTCACCGCTTCCGCATGGGCAAGGCATTCTGTATGATGTTTTTTTTTTAAGTTTACACTTGACACAAGAAGATAATTTGGTTTTTCACTTTAGTGATGAGTCACTTTACCCTTGCTGCAGAAAACAACTGATGCCAATTGACAGATGTTGGCCGATTTTATACACTTTCGAATCGAGGCTTTTCACACGGCGGGTGGGCTTTAATTCCAGTTTTGCACACGCCCACCGGCCGGCTAAATAATTTCGAGCCGTGCGCAAAATATACAGCGGCGCTGAAAGCTTTTGAAGCTTGCGTGGTTCGTGTCTTGACTGAGCTTTCTTTTCGCGTTTGTTATTTTTGGACCGTTACGCTCAGAGTGGGCTGCTCTGCGCAAGCGTTTGAATGAAACGTGTGAAAAGTGTGGTGAGTTAATGGGCGGTACTGGTACTGGGCCTCTTATCGTACAACGTTCTCAATGTGGATGGCTTTCCCTTGCTGTTAGTCTGTCTATCTGTCAGCCTGTCCATTCATCATCGGCTTCGGCTGTGTGCGCGTCCAGTGTGCAAGTGCGAATGCGAGTACGTCGGAGAGTCAGTGTTTTTCCGATTTCTGAGTGCTGCGGCTGCAGCAGGCAAAGTCGTGCCACACACTTTTTTAACCAACGAATTCAAGTGCAACGAAATGCAAGAACTGAAAGTAAATAATATGCAATTTTATTATGATTATGATTGGTGCTCAATGTTATCCTTATTGACACGCAATTTGCAAGCGAAAAATATTTTGTGCGTGTATTTTGTATTTTGTATTCGATAGGCAATTAAGTTAAGCGTGTGTGTGTGTGCGTGTTATGCGTGCTATTGTGTGTGTGTGCGTGTGTGTTGTACAATATACAATGTATGTAGTTGAAAATGCAACACACATAAAATCAATAAATCCAAGCCAAAATAATATAAGGAAAAAATCAACGACAGGCGCGGATACAAAATGTTGTGCGTGTGCTTGTCTGCGTGTGTGTGTGTGTGTGCAAAAGTGTGATTGCATGTGTGTGTGTGGGCGTGGGAAAGAAAACAAAAGAGCAAAACAGTAAAAGGTGGCAACACATGACACAGGACACACACACAGTGTGCGGAAGTGAACAATTTAAAGTTTCTGCTCAAATAACACAAATACATCTAAGCATATGTGTGTGCGTGTGCGTGTGTGTGTGTGTGTTTGTGTGTATGCACAGGAAAAGACAGCCAGCGATTATTTTGCTCACCCACGCATTCAACTGATGTTGTTCCTGTTGTTGTAATCGCTTGCACTTCAAAGCTTCTATTTATACGCAATACATACATATATATATATATATATGTGTATATATATATATGTGTGTGTGTGTGTGTGTGTGTGGGCATTGAGCGGGGGCGTGTATGGCTGCCAAGCTGCCCATAATGTGGCCGACCGACCTGATACCTGAGAGCCCAATCACAATCACAAAATCACCAGTGACCCGCGCAACCCCCGCAACCAACCACCCCCCCTCGAACAGCCCCACACTGCGTGCCCACGCAGTAATAATAGTATGTAATCATAATAATAATGATGATGATGATGAAATTTGCGAATGACGTTGGCACTGGCTGCCAAATGGCCAGATCTGTGCATTGGTTAAATTTGACAACAAGAACAACAGCAGCAGCAGCAACAACAACAACAACAGCAACAACAACAGCAACAACAAATAGAAAATCAATACCCTTACTTAAGTTAAACCCAAAAAATGGCAAACATATCTAAAATTAGCGCTCACTCGCTCATGCAGGCAGTTTCGCATTTTCCTTGATTTTCCCATGCAGACGCAAGCCGAGCGTCTGGCAAAAAGGTTGTCCGTGTGTCGCCAATTGATATGCTTGTTAATCGTTGCAGATAAACTTTAGTATGGCTCTCAAGTGAAGGCAAACGCACACAAAAACACTGACAGACAGACAGGCCCAGGGAGACACACCGAGACAGACACACACACATTCCAGTGGTCGTCGACAGCGCTATCAAATTTTAGGATAACAACAAGCCAAAGCAAAACAATTCCTTTCAAGATGACGGAGCAAAAGAATCAAGTGACGCGCGCAGCGCCGGAGCAGAGCAACGATTATCGTGTCGTCGTCTTTGGCGCTGGGGGCGTTGGCAAAAGTTCCCTGGTGCTGCGTTTCATAAAGGGCACATTCCGAGAGAGCTATATACCCACCATTGAGGACACCTACAGGCAGGTGCGTTGGATCCAATCAAATCTCGCCATATCAATATGAATTCAATATTAACTCATCCCATTTATTGTTGCTCCCGCAGGTGATTAGCTGCAATAAGAACATTTGCACATTACAAATAACGGACACGACAGGATCACATCAGTTTCCGGCTATGCAGCGATTGTCCATATCAAAGGGTCATGCATTCATATTGGTCTACTCGGTGTGCTCGAAACAGAGCCTCGAGGAACTGCGACCCATCTGGGCGCTCATCAAGGAGCTAAAGGTGCACTTGGAATACTCTCGCACATTGAGTTGAGTTAATCAATACTTTTGAATTGCAGGGCGATGTCAACTCCATACCGGTGATGCTTGTGGGCAACAAATGCGATGAGAGCACCGAGCTGCGTGAGGTGTCACAAATCGAGGGCCAGGCTCAGGCGACCAGCTGGAGTATATCGTTTATGGAGACATCGGCCAAAACCAATCACAATGTGACCGAGCTGTTTCAGGAGCTGCTCAACATGGAGAAGACGCGCACCGTCTCCCTGCAGCTGG
Organism: Drosophila basisetae; assembly: GCA_035041595.1. NCBI lineage: Eukaryota > Metazoa > Arthropoda > Insecta > Diptera > Drosophilidae > Drosophila > Drosophila basisetae. The sequence continues at coordinate 8,142,050 of JAWNLB010000070.1, forward strand.
ACACGAAAAAGCAAAAGAAACAGAAAAAGGAAAAGAAATGCAAGGAGACAAACGGCGCCATTCCGGAAAATGGAGAGGCGAGCGCCAGTGGCGCCGGTGTTAAGGAAAAGTGCGGCGTTATGTAACGTGTTGTTGGCAAGCTTAACTTGGTGAGAGACAAATACTCGCATACTTGGGAGAAGGGCAGGACTCAAATAAAAAATTTAAAAAAAAAGAACAAAAAATCAAAAACCAAAAACAACTCATCCCAAACCCAGACAAAACAAAACACATATGCATATACATATACTGTATATATATATACTGTATATATACTATATATATATATACACCACTTTGGGACTGATGTTATCAGAGAACAGCCTGCATAGTAAACAAAACATATATTATTAATTATAGATAAACAAAACAACAAACCAAAAAAAAAAAAAAGGAAAAACAATAAGTCAGCATTACGAGTATATTTTGCATACATAGATTTTATCCGCAACACCTTCTAGTCACAGTATATAGAAGGCAACCGCCACTCTCACGCCCCCACCCATGCATAGATACATAAATACATCCATACATAGACACGATCGAATGATTTCTTTGGATTCTGAAATAAAAAATATGAAAAAAAGAAATCGGAGATGTAACGGCATACATATCAAATACATCACATAAATACATGACATACTCGCACATGCATAACAGATGTGTACATTATATAGATTTCATAGTGCTATATAGTATTCTATTCGTACAATACGAACATACCACACACACACACGCACTCACACACACACACTGAGACACATACATACACACACACATTCGTGTATCCCAAAATGAAAAGCCAAAGTACCTACTTAAAAGACATACAATTTTATCTACTTATGTACTAATTACTACTAACTACTAACTAACGATAAACCGATTACTAAATTAATTACATCAAATCCCATTTCACAAAAAAAAAGGATAAAAAACGCAGAAGAGTCGAGAACAGTACTATTCCGGAGCATTTGTGGCGATATGATATCGAGTGTCCTTCGGGATATGGGTGCGTTTCGTTGCCTGCAAAATGTCTCTTTTCTGACTATCAATCAATTGCTGTATAACTATTTACCACCAAACCAATTTAAACAAAATGGAAGAAAACAAAAAAATGCCTAAGTAATTGCATCACTTATATTGTATGTATAAAATAATAATACTCACTCTCATACCCAGCATGTTGATGATCGATGATGATCCGCAGAAGGGGCGCTGAATATATTGCGTGTTCATTTCTTAACAATTGTTTTCATTAGGAAAGATTTAAAGGAGAAGATTTACAATTATTTGCTGAACTTTATTAACATTTAAAGTATAATGCAAATGGAAACTAGCTTTAGTCAAAATGGATAAGCTGAGCATGAGGATCCGATGTTTTAGGATAGTCACATTAAACCGAATGCGGATATTTATGCTCGGCAATAAGCACAATTTTTATCGTTCATTCAGATAATGTAGAGTTAGTGCCGATGAAAAACAAACAAAAAAAAATATATATATATATATATATATATATATATAAATTAATCGCATGTACATCGAAGGATATGTGCGAGGTGGAATATATAAGTTGCCTGTTTTTTAAAAACAACTACAATGTATGTATGATTAACTTGAAGTAAACAAAGAACAATTCACAAATTGTGGTATTTGCTAAATTAAATTGTTTGTTGGCTTATGCGTAGGCGTAGGAGTTTAAGTCTATTAGACGATTAAATAGTTTCCCGTCGTTTTGCTGTTGTTTGATATTACAAAGAAAAGGCATTAAAGTCTTAAATTATGTATACCCTATCCAGCTAAGAAGTTATATCAATTTAACTGCTGTTAAACTATGGTAGTTTTTGCCAAATTCGTGGCGAACATTAAGGACAAGACAAGTAATTATATTAATTATGACTTTGCTCATTTCTTATGCACACACGTAAAACACACAATATAAAAGAAATCATACATAAATACATATATATGAACAAAAACATAATATATATAACATAGTACATCCACTTGCCTATATTGTTGAATTTGTGTAGTGAAATTATTAACCAAGATTTTGATAGCGGACCAATTTGCGTATAAGATTTCAGAAATCAATTTAGATAAACTCTCTCAGTTTGCCATAGAAAACAATGCATGCGGTACATATGTATACACATATGTGTATATATATGTATATATATATATATATATATGTGTGTGTGTGTGTGTGTACATACATAAATGTTATATATAAATCTAATGCCAGCCTTAGTTGAAAATTTAGTACGATTAGCAGGATCCTGCGTGCTTTAGGTTTTCGCTTAGTTTCCCTAGGTTTAGTTAGGTTTGTTGGGCTCTTTAACAGCGAAACTGGTTATGGCTTAAGTGTACGCGCCGTGTATTGGAGTACAATATAATAAAATAAAATACAATACAATACAATACATAAAATGGATCATTAGTTGCATAATAATATTAAGGAGACATGTAATTAAATTGTAATACAGCATCAATGAGTAATATGTAATATGTAATATGTAATTCAAAAGTATAATTTAAAATACAACGAATGAATATATTTACACCGAATTATTTTTAATTTTTTTATGAATATACATATACTTATTATACACACAACACATTAGTTGTATATTGAACTAGTTTATTCATGACAAATATTTGATTATTGCTTACATTTCAAATATGCAAATATAACACTCAATGCTAACAAGATGTTGTAAATATAAACCAAAAATTCTATTGGCATTCTTGGTAAATACAAATATACAATTTTAAAGCGGCATCAATTAAAAACAGTTTTAAGGGAAATTACACATTTTTTACTTTTTCATTTGCAATCTATCGGAGAACAAATGGTAAATTTTATAAATACACACAGTAAAAATAACAGAATTGATTCTACTCGGGTAATGCAAACAAAATACAAAAATTTCATGTATTACTAAACTAATTTGTTTCATCTCTCTCAACTCTATGTGCAATGTTCAAAATGTAACATATTTTCAGACGTCGATCATCCACACTATTAACGAATAAATTTATTACGAGTAGGTTTTCATTTTTAGACAGTCTAGCTTGGGAGGATCTTCATTGGTTTGCCAATTGCGTCTCTAGCATGTGTTCCATTTAAGTCCTTTTAGATTCCTAGGTTGCTGACATACCAAAGAGCATCTGCAATGTTTCTTAGAACTATCTTTTGGCATATTTTGAGTATTTGGCAGTCACCCAAAGCTGCATTTATTAAGTCTACATTGGCTGGAGCATTGCCTTTTAAATAGGGCTAGCAAATCGATCAAATCGACCATGGAATATCGGATATGAAAATACATTGATTAGTCGTCATCTTCAAGTTGCCAATATTCGGATTTAAAAACGCCACGTTGCTGTCCAAAGCATCCCATAGATACCCTGTATCTTTGTTAGCTAATCATCACTAATTAATAAGACACGATGAGTCAAGCAAGTACCCTTCTGGCTGTCAAGTGTGTCCTGGCTTGTTATCAAACGAAACTGGTATATTTCAGTGAAAATAGGAACTGTGCAAATACCGCGGGTAAACTTGTCGTGGAGGGCTGCAGGACGTCGGAGTTGGATATTGCATTTTTATAGGTATTATAATAATAATAGATATCTTCGATATTTTTGAAGATCTTAAAATCCACTTTTATTATATAACAATAAGCTCCACAAATCTCTGCCGGTGGCAGCTAAAACGTTATAATATATGTTTTATTACAAAAATTAGGTATTATACTTATTTACATACAGAAAGGTGCCTACAATTTACAAAATTATACTTTAAAAAAGTTTAAAAATAAATTCGTGTAAATATGCAATGACACGAAACAATTTACATCAAGAAAAACTTGAATAAATAATAACTGATAATAGAATTCATAATGACTTTAAGAACTTATGCCGATTGGTTATCAATTAATATAAATGATCATAAACATCACATTAAAAGACATAACATTTTTGGACTTTCAATATTCTTATCCTTATCATCCTTATTATCCTTATCATCCTCATTATCATCCACAACCGTAAATCCAGCTTCCTTAGCAATATCTACTGATGAATTACTGTGATTGGGATTTCCGCTTGAAACTGGATCGGAATTTCGATTACTTTCAGACTGTGATTCGTTTGATGGCCATGATATTGGTTGTTGTGGTTCAACCAGCTCTTGTACACCCGACACGGGTAGTTCAGATTTTTTTTGCTTTCTTGATATAACGTTTAATAACAACTTAAGGTTTTCACCAGACAAACGATCTTCTACTGATGGTTGCGTGTTTGCGGCAGGTGCAGAGGATTTGCTATGTTTCAGTGCCATCCATGCCTGAGGACTTAATAGGTACTTGCAGGCTAGATATAGCAATAAGCCAACCGTGCCGATTACGAAGAATGGAGCCATGAAGTTCAAGGGAAACGGTAATTTACCTGAAGCAAATACAATTCATATAAATAGGGATCTTACAGTTTGTTGAGTGACATTTATACTAACCATGCAAAGTGATGATGCTTTGTGCTGTCTTTTCTATTATCATATCGACTTGTTTGAGGAATATATCGTTTATATACATAATAAAAACGTGATCGGGTCGACAGTAAGACATCTTCAATTCGTTTGCTTTCCTGAAATGCGTATGCATTACTGATTTTGTTTTGTACTCTAAAATAAACGACTTACAAGAGTTTTTGCTTTTGATTCCATTCTGGAGACTCAAAATAGCTATATATTCTTGAAAACCATTTTTTTTCATAATTATTCGTGGACTTTTGATTGCTATCAATTTCGTCGATCATTTGCTCAACTTCTAGTTTCTAAAAAGAAGATAAATTGTAATAAACCGTGTGTTTTGTATTTGTAATATACACATACCCTATTGCACTCTAAATAAGTATAGAAGTAGCCAAACAGAAGTACACCGCTTGCAATAATGCCTAGAGTGGAATATCCATATCGTCTTTTCACAAACCATCCGCTAACAATTGTCAGAAGCACTATCGCCACGAATCTCACCTGGCAAAACAAGTTTTCGTAAAGCAACTACGTTGAGCATAGCCATAAATAGTCACTCTAACCTCTCGTATTCTGAGCAACTGAACAAAATCCTTGAATATGTCCGCAATCGACCCCATTGGGTCCCGTGTATGGTAATAGTTACCATAACCCGAGGATAAATGTAAATCTGTAGCTTCCTCCATTATTGCGGTGAGCATAATATCCAGATCACGCACATCTTGCACCGCTTCAAGCTCATCAATCTGCGACTTCCGCAATGTAAAAACCAGCGACCGTTTAAATAGCGTCGACTTTCTGCTATACTAAAACGATGTAAAACAAAAAACAAAGGACAAACATTGTCTGTATGACGTCAAGCTTGCAAACTTGACAACCAAACACACGCCAACTTACCTTCATTTCATTATCATTGAATAAGGAATTAACAAACTTTTTGAAATACATTAAAGTCAGTTGATCCTCTATGACTGATTTTTCTGCAGGTATTTGAGGCGGGCATTGGGACTCCGTCCAATGGTAATCGAGTTGATCTGCCCAAGCGTTTTGTTCAACCCTGTCATCATAGTTGCAGCACACATTGTGGAATAACAGCAATAGACAACTAATTATCGCGTTTTGCCGCATGGTAACTATATATACGATTTACTACGATATATGGCAAAATATTAGACCAAACTAAACTGACGAACCGAACACCTGATAGCAACTGCGTGGCTGATGCACTAGTGTTGTAAAGTGTGATTAGTATGCTGACCTGTGTAAGGCAAATGTTGTGGAGTGGGGTTTGTTGGTTTAATTACTGCGTAGTAGATCATGGTTTACAAATAAATACATATACGCAATTTGGCGCAATTTGTATAATATAAAAATTTTGCTTGAGCTTCATACTGAGCTAAAGCAGAAGTTGCCAGACTGCTGCAAATTGAATATAAACAATGAGAGAATGCTGCCAGACTCACAACAAAAATGACTCACGACCAGTGTTAAACTAAATAGTTTGTACAATTTGTTAAATATAGGCGTACCATTATACGAAGTGCGAAATGGGATTATTTGGCAAAACCCCTAGCAAAGACCCCAAAGAACAGGTTAAATGTCATTCCGTAACTGCTTGATTTATCTTTTGCGCATTAACAAGGCCATTTGATGGTCACATAATGATGTCATGTTCCAGTTGTTTTGATTCTAATTTGCAACAACTCTCTCTCCGCGTTCGCGTTTGCAGGTGCAAGAATGGACCCACAAGATACGAAAAGAGAGCAATCAGTTGGATAGGCAAATACGCAGCATACAGCGAGAGGAGGATAAGGTGAAACGCTCTCTCAAGCAGGCCGCGCAAAAGAGTGATAGGGACACATGCATCATTCTTGCCAAGGAAATCGTGAATGCTCGCAAGGCCATTAATCGGATTTACACATCGAAAGCGCATCTGAATTCCGTACAGATGCAGATGAAAAATCAATTGTGTACGCACGTTTAGAGTAGTATATTCTGTGATTATTCAACTTGTGCCTTTTTGTTTTTAGCCACATTGCGGGTTGCTGGTTCTTTACAAAAATCCACGGAGGTTATGCAGGCCATGCAGAGTCTCGTTCGATATCCGGAACTCGCAGGCATTATGCGTGATATGTCCAAGGAAATGATGAAGGCTGGCATAATTGAAGAGATGCTGGACGAGACCATGGACTCGCTGGAAGAGTCCGAAGAGCTGGAGGAGGAGGCAGCCAAGGAGGTGGACAAAGTGCTTTGGGAAATTACGGACGGTAAATTGGGAGAGGCGCCATTGCCACCAGAAGCAACGCCAGCTGACAAAACGCCAGCAGCTGCATCCCGCGTCGAGGTCCAGGTCGAGGATGATGACGACGAGGGTGAAGAGCTGCAGGAGATGCAGAGTCGCCTGGCTTCGTTGCGCTCGTAGAATAATTTCAGTAAAGGGGCGTAGAAGTACATAAATACATAAGCATAGCAATGTTTCAATTCGAATTTGAAAATTAAGCTTGTGATTGTTTCTCATAGCACCTTGCACGCCACCCAAAACTCAAAACATTGCATAATATTTACCCGGACAGCTGATTAAAAACAAAAATGAGATAAGTGTCGAAATCGATAAACGGTTTTTTATAAAATATTTCTTTTTGGTTCATATTGTGTTGAACATGAAAATATTTAAACTTTTAATATAACAATTTTACATATTATTTATTACATAATTTAACCTGTATTAAATGTAAAAAGATACACTTAAGTTAATTATTGGATTTTAATCATAATTATTGAAAGGGAGCACTTCAAAAATGCCCCCGAAACATGGAATTTCTAGCAGCTTTGTATAATATTTTGAAGCATATTTGTAGGCTGAATACCAAAATGACTTGTTTCCCTTGCCTGAAGCCCAACAAATATAATTTTTGTCCCTTTTCCAAATACTACAAACTTGAACCAATTTGCAAGGATATGATAATTGTTTTTGGATAAGTATAGTTGATAGACTTGTGCTTCGAATTCGAATATTTATATTTTTTTATTCATAAAGATCATGCGGCAATCTTCAATCGCAATTAAATATATATTAATAAAATAAATGAATGTTTTCAAGGCTTCAGCGAAGTCTGTATCCAGTCCACATAAGCCCCGACACGACTATAGACACCTGGCCAGCCGTTAAGGCCACATGGCGTGGGTCCAAACGAAACGACGCCCGCGAGGAAATAGTATGTATTCACTTTGTTTGTGTTCTGGCCAATGAGGGGGCCTCCAGAGTCGCCACGACAGGAATCCACACCCTCCATGCCGCCTGCGCACATTTGTGTTTCTTCCAGAAAAATGTTCTGGCGACCATAGACAGACTGACACTCCTCCAGCGTGAATCCATCCACGGCGGCCTTTAACTTTAAATTGCTTGCCGAGAGCTCCTTGGTCTTGCCCCAGCCAGAGACATCCATTGAAATGCCATCGAATGTGGCTGAGCGTAGATTCGTGTCCAGCGGCAAGCAAATGGGACGCACAAAGTCGGTGTACTCGATTTGGCGCGACAAGCGCAAGAGGGCGATATCGTTGATCTGGTTCTTGGAGCCCGGATCGTACGAAGGATGTGGTATGGTGCGTTCAACCGGCACATCCAAATGCGGCGGAGCACAATCCTTCATGCCACGTATATCGGTCTCGCAGTCGGGATCTGTTGTGGTATCCCATTCGCCCAGACGCACACCTGTCAGACGCCAGTCGGCTGGCAGGGATTTACCATTGACGCAATGCGACGCGGTCAACACATAGCGATTGTTGATGAGTGAACCACCACAATGATGACCCTTGTTGCCGCCACCTTAAAATCGATAGCATTCATTTAGCAGAGATCTCAGTGATCATAAATCAAGTACCTTTGGTGTACTCGATCAGTGCCATCCAGGGAAATTCGTCGATTTTGGTCTTGACACCCCCATAAATGCGATTCGAAAGTAAATTGCCGCATTGACCCGGTAGGGGTAATAAATTTGTATTCGTGCTGTTTACAGGAGGTCGCGCTGTTGTTACCGGCAAGCTGTCCCGATAGCGATCCGGACAGCAAATCTGAAATGTGTGCAATCAGCAACAATTCGAGGAATGAAATGAATAAGCAAAATATCTGTATCTGGTTTTTTCCAGTATAAATATATATTTTTTTTTTTTGTGTAAACTGATTGGCATCCATTTTTTTGCCCATTTCGCTTTGAGAACTCCAATTAAATATTCACTAGAAAACGACTTTGAGAACAATGCGATGACTAAATAAAGTCATTCAACCGATCTTGATCCATTTATCGAAAAGATTTCCAATATGTTCCACAATTGCTTTTCGAACTTCCCGCCAATCAACATTAGTAATCAATCAATTTAGCAGTCAGTTGGGAGTAATTGTTATAGATCACTTACCAGAACCTTACGATTATAATAGCCACACTGGCTACGACTTAGATATAGTTTGTCCTCGTTGCGCAGGGGAGATGTTGTCAATATGCCATATAAATATTTGCAATCCTCTAGATGAATGCAGAGGGCTCGCTCCCGGTTTGGTGTAGTGCAGCGTCCATAATTTGATACTTGGGTTGCCTCATTGGGAAAGTATAATTCTACGGACAAAGTTAACGAAAATCACAAAACTAAATTATCATTGCATAAGTAATATTTATCGAAAGGCATTTCAATTGTTAATTTTAGTTACTGATACTTATAGAAACTGGTTTTGGAATAATTAATCGCGTTAGATATGTTAAGGCGCCCCTCCTCACATACATGCATACAAACATATATATACGTAAACAAATACATATGTATGTATTGAATCATTACTCTTTCTGCTTCTATTGAATATACGATTCTACCAACTTTTCTTCTCTTCCCATGCCTGATTTTATCTACTTACGCGAACTTGCCAAATTTACACTTAAGCCAAAGATCACACAGAAAGCAATTATTTTTAACATATTTCCAATATGCTTTTGTAATACACAATTTTTATTAAATGCGTCGTCAGTTGTTTTGCAATGTTTTAATATTAAATAATGAATATTTATTTAACGCCGCAATAAGAGAAATATGATGACTAAAACGGGATTTCCGTACAACTCTTCCTCAGCCGCCCGTAGCACACATATATAAAGTTCACAGAGCAAGGCTTGGCAAACGACTAAGGCGCTTCAAGCAGTGTGTGCAGCTTAACAGAGAACATCGATGAGCTTTTCTCAAGAGCTTTTTTGTATTTCTTTTCGTTTCTGCTTTGATTGCTGATATAGCGATGATAACAACCAGACTGAATATGTAATTATTTTGTATTTTCATTTTTATTGTATATATTGTTTTTTCTTTCTTTTTTTTTAAAGTATTATTAATAGGAATAATACACAAGCAGTGTTAGTTCTGCACTTGTAAGTTTTTGGCTTTGGCGTCTAGAAAAGCTTTGGAAAACAGCCGGGAATCTCGCAAGTTTCGCCCCGTTCATAAGACATTCAGCGTTGGCATTTGAGACACGCTGCTGATGCTATCGAAAATCCACGTCTTGTATGAGCTGACAGCCGTATAGACGCCCGGAATAGTCGTAACGCCGCAGAGTGTTGGTCCGAATGCGACAATGCCCAGGAGCGTATAACGACCATTTGCATTTAGGAGGCCAGAGGTGCCGTCGTCCATTAAGGGTCCACCGCTATCGCCACGACACACATCATTCATGTGCTGACCCTGGGCGCACAAGTGTCTCGGCGTGATGACAATCGGCTGCTGAAAGTTCTCGCTAAGTGTGGCATAGGTAATCGCGCAACTAGTCGTATTAACTATCGGTAATCTTATGAAACGAACGGAGGTTGAGCTGGTCGTGTTTCCCGAGCTGGCTGAACTGTTATCTGAAAACGACAAAGTAGGCAAACAGTGTTCGATAAATGTTTAAAGTAGTCAGATGTTGTCCTGTTTCAGTCCAAAAAATTATTTTAATCTGTTGAAAACGTACTCTCTGCAGTTGTACTCCAGCCGGCAACGACACCAATTTGGCCAATTAGTCTATCCGCAAGTGTTGCTGTATTGTTCAAAGGTAAGCATATTGGCATAAATTGACCTGCAAAAATGAAAACGTCTCAGTTCTATTTGTGGGCCACAAGTCATTTTCCTTGATTTACCGCGAATATTGTTGAGGCTTAGCAGGGCAATATCATTCGCGTATTTGGGCTGATCGTAGTTGGGATGCACCAGCACACGACCAATATCGAATAAATTCGGTCGACTGCAGTTGGAAGCAGTTGGCGAGCAGTCCTGCTCACTGGAATTATCGTCACCAATTCGGACACGAAACCTATGAATGGGTTAATGATTAATAGATGGGCGTGGCTGAGTTAAGGTTTATGGTTCAATGACTTTTGCTTATCGAAAGAAGTTGTGCAATCTAATTTAAATTTGAAAGCTCAGCAATTGTAAATGGCACTTTTTAAGAACATTTTATAATTTAAGTTTGAAATTCTAAATAATTTACTTGTTTTCTTCTTAATTATAAATCTTTAAGTTTGTAATTTCATTTAAGCTTTCAGCTTCTTTGAAGTCATTTGCATTTTAAATTTATAATTTCAAAATCTAAAAGTGCAAATATTTGTAATTTGGTTGCATTAACGATTGACTTACGGCTCCAGATCGCTGACCAAATTGATGACACAATGAGCGGCGGTCACAATATAATTATTTGAGATTAGGGAGCCCGAACAACGATAGCTGATGTGATTGCTTGCTGTTGTGAATAGAATTTATAAATGAAAATATAAATTATATAATAATTTATTTATTATATGCGTATGCATGCTCGAACAGATATTTTCAGAATGAGTCAAGGATGTCCCTGTAAAAATGCAAAGGAACTGAGCAGTTCTTGTGCTCCTTGTGGAGGAAATGCTACTTATCAAAGCCACAACGAAGGCTACATCAACGATGAATATCAAAATGATTATCAATGTGGTAGACAATATCCAAATTATGGAAGCGATGATTACTATGAATATGATCAAAACTATCAAAACTATAGAAACTATCAAGGTCCAAATCCGACAGACAATGACAATTACTATGGAAATCAGTATGGTCAAGACCAAAATGGGCCCAATGGCGATGATGAGAATGCAAATTCTCTACTCTTAGATTCAACTAAATCACTTCTTAAAGCTATTGCTGTTTTCACTGTTGGTTGTTTTTTAACCATGCAGTTGACCAATGTAGCCCATGAGCTGGGTTAAGTGCAATAGTTTTAAGCAATTTGTTTTGCATTTTGTTCTTTGACGTGTTTTAATCCCAACAAAATAACGACGACCATCGAAAATGGAAAACTACCGTTTTACATTTAGATGATATTAAAATTATTATGTTTACAAATATAAGACTCACTTCGGTTGCGATAGGCAATGCGGGCAAGCCACGGATATTGTCCGGGCACAGCCTGTTGACCACCTGAAATCCGTGTGGTTAGACTGATCCCACAATCGGGTTCATTCATGCGAACTGCTGGCGGAGCTGCTGTTGATGTTGTGCTGGCAGCTGTTGTTGTTGTGCTGTCCTTCGGCATAACCTGCTCATGGCTATCATCGGCCATCAGCTTGCCATTACCTTTGGTCTCTATTGAGTGATGAAAACGTAAGTCTCCGGGAAACACAATTGGTCTATTCGCTGGCTTTGGTCGTGGCTTAACCCCATGATCAACATGATAATGGTAATGATGACCGGGAAACCCAAATTGCTGATGATGAAGATGGTGATCATCATCGTATTCCTCAAGGGGCTGGGGACAATTGAGTTGGGAGTTGAAATCGCGATACTCATGCAAATGCATTTCCGTCTCGTACGCCTCAAAACGCTTAAAATCATTATTGAATCGCGTGCTGCGCTTTGAGCTACTCGGCGTGTCCCAAACCCAGCGGGAGTTGCGGCTGCTTCCCTGTTGTTGTGGCGGACAGCAGACGAGCGGATCGAGTCCCTGGAAACCGCAGCCAGCTGAATGGACCATGTCAAAAACCGAGGTACGCTCCGCCGGCGTATGATTGAGCAGACGCCGCACAAAAGGCCCACAATCCTTAATCCGTATGCAGTGACAGACGCTGGCGGGGCGAACGTCTACAAAAAATTCGGGATTGGTAACAGGCGAACGCACGTGCAAATAAATAATCAATGACCGAAAATCATAAAGACAAAAACCCAGCAAGTGGCCAAGGTCAATATCTGCAAAACCAGAAGTAGCCACAGCAAAAGTCCGGTTCAACAATTACTCAGTCACTTTTCTTTTCTTGTCTTTTTTTTTTGCCATCGTCTTTGTCGTAATTATATTGTAGTGGTTTATTGCCCTTCGTTCAATTCGGCTCCAAGCATGATGTTGGGGAATTTCTAGACAATGACCTTGACCCAGTGCCAATCGGCCACTGACTAATATTCTTTTGCTGTGATTTTGATTTGTACTACACTCGGAAAAAAAGACACGACCATTTCATATTGTGCGTATTTGAAGTTTGTTGTTTAAGTCGTTGGTTTTAGTTTTTTTTTTACTCACATTGAAAGCACAATGCACAAATAACTGTAATCCATATTAACGAAGGCAGCAAATGCATTTTGGAGCTTTTCGCGTAGAGCGTCTTTTCAACTGCTTCAATTGATTTGCAAAGACTGACACACACACACACACAAATGGGCACTGACACTCACACTATATCAAATATGATCACAATTCTTAGCTGATCATTTAGTGCCTGGCGCGAGCACAACTTTTGCCGTCGAAGTGTGAAATAAAATTGAAATAAATTGGTTCAATATCTGAGTATATCTGATTTCCATTTCGACGACGGAGCAGCAACGCTGCTTCGTTGTTTTATTGCTTGTTGGTTTTTTTTTACTGCTTTTCTTTATCAACAGCGAATCAAAACAAAGAGGAAACACAAAAACAAATTATATGTGCCCCGCCAAGCTGAGCTTACGAAATAGCGAGCAGACACATAAACTTTTGGCTGGCAAAGACAAAATACAACAAAAAACAAAGAGAAAAAAGGCAGCGTGATCGAGATCATAGCAGATCCAACATCCGAGTGGCACTGGTAACTACGTCGTGCGTAACTCGAAGTGCCGGCAACACAACACAAACACGAAACTTAAAAAATATAAATATGTATTTACCTTCGGCAGTAAAAGAGAGAAAAAACATGTTTTGGGATTGTGCACGATGTCATTCGGAGAGTAAAGACTTGAACATTTGAAGTCCTCAAAGAAAGCCTGCGACTTTGTTGCAGTCTATAAATATGTATATATTTTGATCGTATGTTCTTCTTAAAAACTTACTAACACGTTTAGTAAATGGGCTAACTTAAACACATACAAATGCACTTGACATGAAATGAAACTTGGCTTAGGCTAAAATGTTGTAAGTTGTAGAAATATGGTAAGTATGTATGGAATGTATTGATTCGATGGCGTACAATTATGCGTATGAGGGGAAGGGGACCTAATGCTCCAAAATGCCTTTTTTATATTTTTTATAGCGTGTGCTTGTCGTCGTTTCTATGCGACCGGGACTACCTCAGCCGCAGCTGCGGTAACCGAGACAATGACACTGCCAGAAACGTTATTCTCGACCTGTTCTACAGGTTCGATGATCGGCTGTGACTCTGGCTGCGATTGCTGCTTCTGCTCGTCGTCTGCTGTGGGCAACGACGTTGTGTTCACCGCAATAGTTGTCACTGCTGTCGACGATGCATGCGTGCCATTAGTATCGGCATTGCACTCATTGCCCGTTAGATGTTGTTCATCATCATCGTCATCAACTGGCGTCTCTTGACGTAACACTGCTGCCAAATGGCTATCATTGTCGGCCTCCAAAGTCTGACCAATAGCATCATTAACTGCAGCTGCTGCTGCCTCTACTTCTATTGTGCTTGTCAATGTTACTGTTTCTGGCGTCGATTGGTCCAATTCGGCGTACTCGTTGCCGCTAGTTCCATTTACATTTAAATGCATAGAGACATCACCATTGTGCATGGCATGTGGTGTCTTCAGCTCATTGATGATCTTTTCTCCAACTTTTGGGTCGAGCTCGTTGATTTTCTCTTGCAGTTGGCATTTGAACTCAATCGGCCATTTGGGGCTCCATTCACGGAATAGTTTTATCTGTTGAAAAGAATAAATAGCAAACCGGAATTTAGTCAATGCAAGTAATATGCATATTTTAAATTATTTTAGTATTTACTCGGCATTGGAAGAGACTCATGGGCTTATCATGCACACCCGACGTGGCCAGAGAGTTGACGACGCCATTTACATAGGTGCTGACTCCACTTCCAGCTTCGGACGTGTCTCTCGTGAGGTACTCCACAAATACATACACGAAATCGTCGCGTTGCAGCTCACTCCATTCGTTAAACCATTGAATAATGTAACGTAACTCGCCGTCCATTGATAAATTACTCATAGACATGTTTGCTTTTATTTTTGTAGATTTATTTTTATTTTCTCAGACGAATACAGACGACACACCCCCGCACATGCACTTTAAAGTGGGCAAATTGCAATTGACTTTGCAAGCGTGAGTGAGATTAATTGGAATTCAGGGCGTATTTCTCTTAAGCCAGACTCCACTTGCGCGTCTCAGTTCATCTATTGACTTCAAAGTTTCTATACTAACAGCAACCCGTTTCCAAGTTTTTTCCACCGCTTGATTACAAAGCCCAGCTCATAACAGCTGTTGCGACTTCCCAGGCATATCGATAGTAGCATATGAAACGTTGTGCAGCACAGGTGATTCCAACACAATAACAGTTTATGAAGTTTTCTGTCATCAATTTCGTTATCAAACCATATAAAATTATTAGTACGTTTAGTCACATGAATATGTATATATGTATACAATAACATTGTTATAAGCCCGATATGTTAGAAGTCGTAAATGTTTTAAAATTTTAACAAATCGATAAGTAGCGCCTTTCCGCTTGTTGCACAGCACTATTAATTTTAGCGTTTATCAACTCTTAAAAATTTGCAGACAGTGAATAATATTAGAGAACAACTAGGCAGAAAAAATTATTAATTAAAACGAAACATGTCGTCGACCGAGCTGGAAATCCAACAGAAATCTGCGGATAATCAGCAGGAAGAACGGCCCAATGCAGAGCTTACCACCACCAAAAACGATTCAGTGCCGGAAGGACGACAAAAAGATTTTGCCGCTGCTGAGCATTGGAAAAATAAGGGAAATGAATTCCTCAAAGGTAAGTTGTCATTCATCACTTACACAATTCACTAGATATTCTGTGTAGTCTGTAAATCACGCGAAACTCAATGAGAAGCTATGCGCAACAGACCCACAGCGTCCCGTGCTTCAAGTTACTTCGACCTAACCTTAAAACCAATTGACTGGCATTGGCGCTATGTGAGATAATTTGTTAAATTCTGTGGGCCTGCAAGCATGCTGAATATTATCGACTAAAATACAACAATTATTGATATGCAACAAATAATATGTCACAATCCACCGTTTCACAGCCAAGGAATTTCCGAGAGCCATTAAACTGTATTCCAGAGCCATCGAACTATACCCCAACAGTGCAATCTACTATGCTAATCGAGCGCTGGCGCATTTGCGTGAGGAAAACTTTGGTCTGGCTCTGCAGGATGGCGTTTCTGCAGTCAAAACGGATCCAAACTACTTGAAGGGCTATTATCGCCGTGCGGCAGCTCACATGTCCCTTGGAAAGTTCAAGCTGGCGCTATCGGATTTTGAATACGTGAGTGCATCGCATGCGTGTTATCCGCGATAACTGATAACCTATCTTTTTTCAGGTGGCCAAATGCAGGCCCAATGATAAAGACGCTAAGCTAAAATTTATCGAGTGCAGTAAACTTGTGAAAATGCGCGCCTTTGAGCGTGCTATTGCAGTTGATAAGCCCGAGAAGACTCTCTCTGAAATGTTCAGAGATTTAGAGAACATCAGTGAGCACTCCAATATTATGCACTTAACCACGCATACATATTCTAAGTTATGTATTTATCTATGCGTTTTCAATTTAGCCATTGAGGACGACTACAAGGGGCCACAACTGGAGGATGGTAAGGTTACTTTACAGTTCATGAAGGACCTTATGGAACACTATAAGGCACAAAAGAGACTGCATCGCAAATTCGCCTATAAGGTAGTGGAAGTTGATATTTAGTCTTTAGACGTATAACTTAGTACTGTACTGTATGTTTTGCAGATACTCTGTGACATTGATGTATACATGCGTGCACAACCATCCCTGGTGGATATTAACGTCCCAGATGATGAGAAGTTTACAATTTGTGGCGATATTCATGGCCAGTTCTATGATTTGATGAACATCTTTGAAATAAACGGACTGCCATCCGAAAAGAATCCGTATCTGTTTAACGGTGATTTTGTCGATAGAGGTTCATTCTCTGTAGAATGCATATTCACGCTGTTCGGCTTCAAGCTGCTGTATCCCAACCATTTCTTTTTGTCGCGCGGTGAGTTAATCATGTAGCCACAATTGTTGTGCGAACAACTAATTGGGTAATGCTTGCAGGCAATCACGAGAGCATCAACATGAATCAAATGTATGGATTTACGGGTGAGGTGACCGCCAAGTATACCAGCACAATGGCGGATATATTTACGCAAGTATTTAACTGGTTGCCGTTAAGCCATTGCATCAATAAGAAGGTCCTGGTAATGCACGGTGGCCTCTTCTCGTCACCCATGGTTTCATTGGATAAATTACGAAGCATTGATCGCAACCGTCAGCCACCAGAGGAGGGGCTGATGTGCGAGCTGTTGTGGTCCGATCCGCAGCAAAGGGAGGGCCGTGGGCCATCGAAGCGCGGCGTAGGCATACAGTTCGGCCCGGACGTAACTGCATCATTCTGTCAGTTCAACGAATTGGACTACATCATCCGCAGTCATGAGGTTAAGGATATTGGCTATGAGAAAACCCACTATGGTCAATGTATAACTGTCTTCTCAGCGCCAAACTATTGGTAAGTACCAAAAGCTTAAAACTATTCAAACAATGGCTAAGGATCGGCGTTTTATTGACAGTGATACTATGGGCAACATGGGCGCATTGATAACAATAACTGGTAAAGATTTATCACCAAACTTTTTGTCCTTTAAGGCTGTGGTAAGTTTCATTTGCTATCTAGTTTTATAGTTGTAAAAAATAACGTTTATTATATTCACAGCCACATCCTGATGTCAAGCCAATGGCATATGCCAATAGTCTAATGAACTGGCTGGCGTAGTCATGGCAGTCTGCTTCCTATGCATACAACAATAGCTAAGCACACTATAAACTTCCCACACCCCCGGCCCACGCTTTAGAACCCACAATCGCATTATAACGAACAACACATACACGGATTCTTAAATGCTCAATATACCTTTGTGCACACAGCTTGCCAGTTATTCTACAATTTAAGTTAGAGTAAATTAAATAGTTGTGGTATATAGGGTTGAGGGCTGCAGAATAGTAATCACTCTACAAGAAATTCAGCTATATTTGATACAAAAGCGTTGCTTACAAGAATGATTATATTAAAATGGCTTCAGAAGTCGGATGCTAAGTTTTATTGGTGCTAAGCATCTGAGTATTCACTGTACAGTGTTTGTGCTGTTATAAGCCAAAAGAAAAAAGTAAAATAAAAAATTCAAAAATATCTGAAAAGGCGAAAAAACCCAAAAAGTGAGCAAATATGTTTATGGCAATAATGTGAGCGCCCACACTCTACAACAAACCCTTTACCTTACCTTTTATTTCCAATGGCTCCAATTCTGTATAAATTAAATTTTTATTGTTCAATCCTTGTTTATATAAACTTACACACTTCATTTTAATAAATCTATGCAAGTTAGAAACAAAAATCTGAGCAATGCAATCGTTAAATAATCAAAATGCAATTTTTTAATCAACATTGATTTTAGATGATATCGTAAAACCAACGCTGCGAAAAAGCTCATCCACATTGCATTTATAATCCTTGAGATGGGCACGTTGCAGCAGCGTCACATACACAAATGGTCCGTTATACGAAGCTAGATTCTCAAAGAGTTGGACGGCCAGCACCTGCATCTCTTTCGGCTGCGTCTGAGATAAATACAATGCCGCAATGTTAAGTAAATCGTGCAGATGTTTCCCCTCTAGCTGCAGGCTGCGTATGAGAGACGCCAGTTGTTGTAGTAGCTTCAGCTGCAGTTTGTACTCCTGGTTCTGCGCCTGTGAGACTTCCACGCAGCTGTGCGCACTGGCTGCCATAAGAAACTGTTGCAGCTGGGGTATCACATCGCTGAGACTGCGTTTTAGGATGAATTCCTTTGCATGCAGTGCGAGAATATGCAGTAAACTGAAACAACGGCTTAGCACCAGCGAGTCCTTCTGGCGAAACTTTTCGACAAGCGGCTGCCACACCAGATGCACCAACGGCAGCAGCTCGTTCTCATAGTCTGTCAACAGTGGTATACCAGTGGCCAGGCATTCCAGTGCAGGGATTTGCTGGCTTTGCTCGGAACTTGAAACAAACTTGATGGTCTGCTCTAAAATTTTCTTGGTCATTTCAATGTGTCGCGGCAGAATGGTGTTTGCAGGCTGCTCCGTTGAAGGATCCTCAGCTTCTGCTTGGGTCATAGTTATGTCTGGATCATCGATAGGTGCACTATTTAACCCAATCGAATCGTCAGTTAGCTGCTTGTTGAGCACATTAAGCCAATTGCTTAAAATGTTCGACTCCTCATCAGCTTGCATTTGAATGTCGGCGATCTGCGACGCTGTGTCACTTTGCCAAGTTGCAAGATGGCTCAGAAATACATTGAATACCAGCAGATATGAACGTATATTGTCCGACTGATGCATCTTCGCACTCTCCTCGCATATGGATTCGTAAATACTGCTCAGTTGGGGCACACTGCCACGCGTTCTGTACTGCAGCACAACTGTGAGAATGTCTACGGCAGCACTGCTCCCAGGTGACTGCAATGGAAAACTTTTTCGTAGCTGCAATGACAATGAAAACACTTTGGACTCACCTTCTTGAGCAATGAGGTAAGATGGAAGCTGAGGTAGTCGGTGGAGCATTCGATGAAGTGTGCAGGTGCTGCATACTTCAAGGCCAGCTGCATGGATACGAACGCAAATGTAGCTGCCTGATGTACCATCGTATTACTGCTGGCTGGATTTAAGATACATTCTCTATTCACATTGCATATTTAAACATTCGTCCAATACAATTACGTACATAACTTGAGTAATACTTTGTGTAGGCTGCGAAATATGTGTCGATCGAAAGTGTCGCCAATGAATTTGGCACAATGTCCAACGGCATCCAAAACTAGGCACGTGTGCAGCACATTGAGTTGTGCATCAATAATCCTCACGCGACTATTTACCGATTCGTCCGCATCGACTTCATCATCCGAGTCGCAATCCTGCGTGCGAACTTCTATAGCAGATGAGTAGATACCTGGTGTGTGATCCGCAAACCAAGACTTGGGCTGTAAAACGTATAGCATTAATAGGTGTCCAATATACTAGTACATCATAATATGCACACCTTTTCAACTTTGAGACGCCAGGCTGCATCCGGCTGTAGTGCCAAGTGCCAGTGTTCATCATTGAGCAGTTCATGTAAAAAGAATTCGGCCAACATTAAACGGCTTTCCCGTCCATCTTTCTGCTGCGGCGTAATCATAAGCGTAAGAAACAAAATCGCTTCATTCATGTGAGAGGTGCGTTGTTCGATTAGCTCCTGGCAATAGTGGAAGAGTATACGATTTAAAGACGGCTTAGCGCCCAAGATCGCGGCAACATCGTAAAGAGCTTGCACACAACGCTTAGAGCTGAGATACTCAAACTGGCGCCACGACAAGTTGGAGCATTGCGCAGCCAATTCCTTGGCACTGCACTCCTGTAGGTGCCGCAATGAATAATCTTCATTGAGTAGGTTCCGCGAAATGCGAGTATTGAGCGCCATCAGCATACACGTGACGAACAGCTCCATGTCTACGGGTACCACCAGCAGTTGTTTCAATTTATCAGCGCTAAGATTTCGCAAAAATCCCTTGAAGAAGAGCAGCGCACTGAACTGTTCGCTCTCATCACAGCGATGCAGAACACCCGGCCATCTGTTAAGATGCGCATTGAGCAGCAATTCCGTATTCTCGTTAAAGATGCTGGCACAGTATGGCCTCTGTTGCAGATCGGCTAACGTCGTTTGACACAATTTCGCAATATCCGGTTGCTCATCCTCTGACAAGGCCAACGCGCTCTCCAGCAAATGTATGAAGTTTCCCTTTAGACTATGCGCGCAACTTTTGAGCAGAAGACAACACATTTCCGCGTATCTTTTGCGCACTGTGACTGAATTGTGGGCGCGCAGAATGCTCGTCTCCACGTATATGGGACGCATATGTCGCGATGTGGCTGTCACCCACTGGGCGGACCGTAGTCCAGATTTTAGCTGCCTGAGGCGCTCCTCGTTTTGCTCAAGACTGAAGCGCTTGCTGGCAAACATGTTTGTGTCATTCAGCAGGCCCATGCCCTCGTTTTCCTTGTCAACAGTGGTCAGGAGCGAACGGAATGCATTTGAGTCGTAGCGTATTTTATGAAACTCATCTGTTGTTTCCTCGAACATAATGCAAATTATGCGACCCAGTGCTTTGATGCTCATCTAACAATCGCAATTTATAGGCTTTAATAACTCTGCCTAAATTATGGTTTCAGAGTGGCAAACTTACCGATTTGATGGTTTCACCAATCTTATCGTCCGCCAACGATGTTTTGAACAGGACAGTGACGATTTTGGGTAAATATATGAATAACGTATTTGCCACCTGATTACGTAGCACAACATCGGCTGCATCTGCTTCGTCCTGCACGTAGAAAACCACCATTAGGCACTCCAACGACGCACTGACTAATGTGCGGTACCCTTCTCTTGAGATGAGCTCCATCAGTGTAAGCAGTATTTGACCAATGATTACATCGTTCTCCTGAGTATAAAATGATTCGAGCACATCGCTCGTGGAGCGTTTCAGTGCTGTTGTCATGCAAAGCACCACCGCCATCTTGATCTCCTCGGAGAGATCAGATCGCATCACAGCGGCCATGGGATCACGTATCTGCTGCAACACCACCGCCAGAATGGTGCGCAATCCCTTTTCATTCGTTAGAAACAGCTTGGCAATAATGTGCCGCAGGCAGTCCAGCAAGCTGGTGCGCAGCTCCTGACTCTCGCTGCAAGAGATATTCATATGAAATTATGAGCATATTTTGTGTTTTTTTCTTTTCTCACATTAACTAACCCAGAAATTTCATTTAGTTTAGTCACAAGTGGCACAACAATTTGAACAACAAATATGCTCATTTGTCCAAAGTCAAATTCTTTCACTTCTTGCTCTACTTGCGCCAGATTCGCTTTATTCGGATGCTTTAGGAAGACGTCAATGGCCGGCTTTATGCGCAGCACGTACGCCTCCACCGATGACATGTTGACCACAGGAATATTCAAAATATTCTAAGCAAACTGCAAGTGTGGGCACAGTATGATGGACAATAAGTGGACTCTAAGACAATCAGTGTGGCCTTACTATACAAAAATGCCAAATGGCCTTACATATTTATTAGAGTATAATTACAATAACCTGGGACTGGTCACTCATAAGCTTCGCTAAAGAACCCGCTGAATTTAAAACACGCATTAAATACTATTTTACAGGGCCAAATGTACGAGGTGTGTTCAAAAAGTATCGCGAATTTTGTGTTTTTTTCAGATATTATTTATTTATCATGAATATCTATTTTGTCCCCTTCAAAGTAATCCCCATGAGATATTATACACTTGTGCCAACGGTTTTTCCAATCTTCGAAGCACTTCAAAAAATCATTTTTTTTTATCTTGTTCAGCTCCTCCTTCGATCCCGTCTTTATCTCGTAGCGTAACATCGTCCTTTCATGGGCCTCTTCAGTTTAGGGAACAAGAAAAAGTCACAGAGGGCCAGATCTGGGGAATACGGTGGCTGCGGCATCATTAGTGTGTTGTTTTTGGCCAAAAAGTCGCGCACAAGCAACGATGGTGTGAGCAGGGGCCTTATCGTGGTGCAAAAGCCAATTTTTGTTCACATCTTCTCGGCCTTCTGAGAACATTTTGTACCACCGATAAACGTTGCTTCGGTCCAAGGTAGCTTCTCCGTATGCCACAATCAACATTCGGAATGCATCCGCGCACTTAATTTCGTTTTTCACACAAAATTTGATACAGGTTCTTTGATCCATTTTTTTGAATAGGTAAAAATCGAAGACGATCCAAAACACGTGCAAGCAAAGCAGCTGTCAACAATTAAGTGAACATTCAAAATGGCCGAGCTTGTCGGCATAAGTGAGAGACATGAGTACCAACATAATGCTACAAAAAAATTGAAATTCGATTATACGTAACCCGCGAAAATTCAAAATTCGCGATACTTTTTGAACACACATCGGTGTGTTCAAAAAGTATCGCGAATTTTGTGTTTTTTCAGATATTATTTAATTATTCATGAATATCTATTTTGTCCCAATTAAGTGAACATTCAAAATGGCCGATCTTGTCGGCATAAGTGAGAGACATGAGTACCAACATAACGCTACAAAAAAATTGGAAATTCGATTATACGTAACCCGCGAAAATTCAAAATTCGCGATACTTTTTGAACACACATCGGTGTGTTCAAAAAGTATCGCGAATTTTGTGTTTTTTTCAGATATTATTTATTTATTCATGAATATGTATTTTGTCCCCTTCAAAGTAATCCCCATGAGATATTATACACTTGTGCCAACGGTTTTTCCAATCTTCGAAGCACTTCAAAAAATCTTTTTTTTTTATCTTTTTCAGCTCCTCCTTCGATCCCGTCTTTATCTCGTAGCGTAACATCGTCCTTTCATGGGCCTCTTCAGTTTAGGGAACAAGAAAAAGTCACAGAGGGCCAGATCTGGGGAATACGGTGGCTGCGGCATCATTAGTGTGTTGTTTTTGGCCAAAAAGTCGCGCACAAGCAACGATGTGTGAGCAGGGGCCTTATCGTGGTGCAAAAGCCAATTTTTGTTCACATCTTCTCGGCCTTCTGAGAACATTTTGTACCACCGATAAACGTTGCTTCGGTCCAAGGTAGCTTCTCTGTATGCCACAATCAACATTCGGAATGCATCCGCGCACTTAATTTCGTTCGTTTTTCACACAAAATTTGATACAGGTTCTTTGATCCATTTTTTTGAATAGGTAAAAATCGAAGACGATCCAAAACACGTGCAAGCAAAGCAGCTGTCAACAATTAAGTGAACATTCAAAATGGCCGAGCTTGTCGGCATAAGTGAGAGACATGAGTACCAACATAACGCTACAAAAAAATTGAATTCGATTATACGTAACCCGCGAAAATTCAAAATTCGCGATACTTTTTGAACACACATCGGTGTGTTCAAAAAGTATCGCGAATTTTGTGTTTTTTCAGATATTATTTAATTATTCATGAATATCTATTTTGTCCCAATTAAGTGAACATTCAAAATGGCTGATCTTGTCGGCATAAGTGAGAGACATGAGTACCAACATAACGCTACAAAAAAATTGAAATTCGATTATACGTAACCCGCGAAAATTCAAAATTCGCGATACTTTTTGAACACACATCGGTGTGTTCAAAAAGTATCGCGAATTTTGTGTTTTTTTCAGATATTATTTATTTATTCATGAATATCTATTTTGTCCCCTTCAAAGTAATCCCCATGAGATATTATACACTTGTGCCAACGGTTTTTCCAATCTTCGAAGCACTTCAAAAAATATTTTTTTTTTATCTTTTTCAGCTCCTCCTTCGATCCCGTCTTTATCTCGTAGCGTAACATCGTCCTTTCATGGGCCTCTTCAGTTTAGGGAACAAGAAAAAGTCACAGAGGGCCAGATCTGGGGAATACGGTGGCTGCGGCATCATTAGTGTGTTGTTTTTGGCCAAAAAGTCGCGCACAAGCAACGATGTGTGAGCAGGGGCCTTATCGTGGTGCAAAAGCCAATTTTTGTTCTTCCACAAATCCGGGCGTTTCTGGCGGATTGCTTCGCGCAAATTGCGCATAACTTGCAGGTAATATTCCTTATTGACCGTTCTACCCTGTGGCAAGAACTCATGATGCACCACGCCCCTGCAATCGAAGAAAACTGTCAGCAAAACTTTCACATTCGACCGAACTTGGCGCGCTTTTTTCGGTCTTGGTTCGTGCGGCAGCTTCCATTGAGATGATTGAGCTTTGGTTTCCACGTCGTAACCATAAACCCACGATTCGTCACCAGTTATGACCCTCTGGAGCAAATTTGGGTCGTCGCGGACAGAGTCCAACATCTCATTAGCAATGTTCATGCGATGCTGTTTTTGGTCGCAATTGAGCAATTTTGGTACGAATTTCGCGGCGACCCGTCTCATGCCCAAATCATTGATAAAAATCGAATGGCATGAGCCAATCGATATGTCTAGCTCCTCAGCAACTTCTCTAACGGTGATTCGACGATTGGCCAATACCATTTTCTCCACTCCATTAATTTTTTCGTCTGTTGTTGAAGTGCTCGGGCGTCCGGCACGCTCTTCGTCGTTCACATCTTCTCGGCCTTCTGAGAACATT
This sequence comes from Drosophila basisetae, assembly GCA_035041595.1. Taxonomy (NCBI): domain Eukaryota; kingdom Metazoa; phylum Arthropoda; class Insecta; order Diptera; family Drosophilidae; genus Drosophila; species Drosophila basisetae. The sequence goes on from JAWNLB010000070.1 coordinate 8,167,290, forward strand.
TTGACCACCGATAAACGTTGCTTCGGTCCAAGGTAGCTTCTCCGTATGCCACAATCAACATTCGGAATGCATCCGCGCACTTAATTTCGTTTTTTCACACAAAATTTGATACAGGTTCTTGATCCATTTTTTTGAATAGGTAAAAATCGAAGACGATCCAAAACACGTGCAAGCAAAGCAGCTGTCAACAATTAAGTGAACATTCAAAATGGCCGAGCTTGTCGGCATAAGTGAGAGACATGAGTACCAACATAACGCTACAAAAAAATCGAAATTCGATTATACGTAACCCGCGAAAATTCAAAATTCGCGATACTTTTTGAACACACATCGGTGTGTTCAAAAAGTATCGCGAATTTTGTGTTTTTTCAGATATTATTTAATTATTCATGAATATCTATTTTGTCCCAATTAAGTGAACATTCAAAATGGCCGATCTTGTCGGCATAAGTGAGAGACATGAGTACCAACATAACGCTACAAAAAAATCGAAATTCGATTATACGTAACCCGCGAAAATTCAAAATTCGCGATACTTTTTGAACACACCTCGTATTTGATGATGCTATGTAATTTTATATGATTTAATTATATATGATATTTAACTATAAAACTCGAGCACAGAGTCGTCCTTTTTAACGCTAGTCTTGTAGCCCTTCTCAAAGTCCTTTGCGTGTACGATATAACGATTTTCACGGACTGCGTGCATCCCAGCCTCCTGGCAGATAGCGTTAATGTCGGCGTTCGAGATTCGGTCGGGGCGAGCAATTAGTTCCTCCAGATCGACATCTTCGGCGAGATTCATTTTGGCCGTAATAGTAGTGAAGACCAAACGCTTCTGCCGGCGATCCGGCAAAGGGAACTCAATCTTACGATCCAAGCGACCCGGACGCAATAGAGCTGGATCTAGGGTGTCTGCACGATTGGTTGCCATGATTACCTTTATGTTGGTAGTCGCATCGAATCCGTCCATCTGATTCAAGAGCTCCAGCAAAATGCGCTGCACTTCCCGGTCGGCGCCAGTCTGGGCATCAAAGCGTTTAGTGGCAATCGCATCGATCTCATCAATGAATATGACCGAAGGTGCATTCTGCTTGGCCAGCCGGAATATATCACGCACCATTCGTGGTCCCTCTCCCAAGTACTTCTGCACAAACTCTGAGCCCACGACATGGATAAATGCAGCAGTTGTCTGATTGGCGACTGCCTTGGCCAGCATCGTTTTTCCGCAACCCGGGGGACCATAGAGTAGCACTCCGCGAGGTGGATCAATGCCTGCAGAAGATAATGGGTTATACGTAATCACCAATCAGTTTAAGCGTAAAAAATGCTGGACTACCCACCAATTTGCTTATACAAATGGCCGTGAGTCAATGGTAATTCGACGGCCTCCCGAATTTCTTGTTTTTGCATATCGAGTCCACCGATGTCGGCGTATGTCGCATCTGGTTTCTCATCCGGTGTCATCAATGAGATCGTGCTATCTGCCTCTGGTGGCACCAAGTCCACCAAACAATTGCTATGCTTGTGCAAGGCCACCGAAGTCGATGGCTTTAGATGTTCCCGATCTAAGGTAGATAAGACGCGCACATAGTAACTAGAGCCTGCTGTTGAGGCTATAATGCCGGTGTTCTCATCAACGGCTTCGAGAAATTGACCAATAACCAGGGGCACCGCCTTAACACGCTTAACCTCCTCTTGAGCATGCAAATACTCCTTTTTCAGATTGCTCTGCTCCTCCTTTATGTAGTATTCCTGAACGCGAAGTAGTTCTAATTCCAGTTGTAATTTCTTGTAAATCACATAAAAATCACTCTCATCCAACATTTCCGGATTAATGTTATTCATATTTCTGTTGTTCTTATTTGCTTTTCATACATGTCACGAAGGCAATGAGAACGACTTGAGATTTCAAATTGTGTAGAAAAAGTGTTGTGTGGCTGCCACCGTTGCCAGTATTGCCACCTTTTCACACTTACTCACGGTGCCAGAATAGTAAAAGTACGTGAGTCACGAGCAGCTGTTAGAGGGGTGTGTTGCCGTTTTTGATTTTTTATTCTTGTTGCTTCTAACGTGGAACGGATCTATTTTTAAATCAATTTTCTATTTTTTTTTGTTTGGAAATGTAATTTGTGCTCCAAAGAAAAACAAAAATATACATTTAACGTCCGAGTTATTATAATATTAATACTTGGCAATGTTTAACATTTAAATTGGTTTGCACAAATAGGACGACATTGTTGACGTCGACCGGTCTATTTGATGGTAGAAAATAAAAACGTCACGAGTGAAATATATGTGCATTTACCGAAAATACATAGCATTTTGTGTGTGACACCAGCACAATTATGACCATTATGTAACATGCCAATTTAATATCCAGCTGAACGACAAAATTGATTCTGATTAGCTTGCCATCAACACCAAGTGCAAGGCAAGCAACTGTGCAATATGGATGCCATCGTCTTCCTGACGGCAGCTGCCCACCTTTTCTATACACCCTTCACAAAAGTCGAGGAGAGCTTCAATTTGCAGGCTATGCATGATATTTTATATTTGCGCAACAATTTCACGGCTTATGATCATCATGAGTATCCAGGCGTTGTGCCGCGCACATTTATTGGCCCGTTAATTATATCGATATTGTCAGCTCCGTTAGTGCTGCTCTTCGAGGCGATGAGCATGAATAAATTCTGGGCACAATATGTAGGTAAAATGCACTGATAAAACTAAACTCTGGCTCATCCATTCACTAGCATCAATTTCTCATACAGTTCGGCTTGTGTTGGCTGGTGCCATTTCGGTTGCCTGGACTAACTTGCGTCAGGCGGTAACAAAGATCTATGGTGCTGAAGTGCGTCTCTGGTTTACGGCCATAACCATAACACAATTTCATTTCATTTTCTATATGACGCGCCCCTTGCCAAACATCTTTGCATTGCCACTGGGTATGTTTTTTGGTTTATTATCTGTAACGCAATTATCAATAATTTTATATTTTGACTCGTTTGCAGTACTTTGTGCCATTACATATTGGATGCGTGGTCAAACGAAGCCCTTCATCATCTGCTCAGCGATATCCATAATTGTGTTTCGGTCCGAGTTGGCACTTTTCTTGGGCTTGTTGCTTGCACTAGACCTGTTCCAACAAAAGATATCCATCGATGGGTACGGCTGACATATGCTTTTAACTATAGATTTCCATTAATGTCAATGCATTTTTTTTTTACAGTCTGCTGAAAATTGCTTTGCCCGCTGGTGTGTGCATATTGCTGGGCACTGTTTTGGTGGACTCGTTCTTTTGGCGTCGCCTGCTGTGGCCCGAGGGTGAAGTGTTGTGGTACAACACCATACTCAACAAGAGCTCCAACTGGGGCACATCACCATTCCTGTGGTACTTTTACTCGGCGCTGCCGCGTGCCATGGGCCTCTCATTGGTATTTGTACCTATTGGCATTTACCTTGAGCGGCGTGTCCGGTCGTTGGCCCTATCGGCATTGTTATTCGTACTCTTGTACTCAGTGCTGCCACATAAAGAGATGCGCTTCATAATCTATGTATTTCCTGTTCTCAACATTGCAGCGGCCTGCGCCTGCCAACGCATGTAAGTTAAATAGTTTTATATGTTTTTGAATCAATATTTGATTCTCCTTTGCCTTTGTCAGGTGGATGAACAGTGCCAAATCGGCTTGGCATAGTTTTCTGGCGCTTATTGCTGCTTCACATTTGCTGGTCAATGTGATCATAACCATTTTCTTGCTTGTTGTTTCCGGCACAAACTATCCGGGTGGCGTAGCGCTTTCACGTTTGCATCGACTGGAGCCAGGAAGTGCGAATGTTTCTGTGCACATTGCCAATTTGGCTGCTCAGAGCGGTGTTTCGCGTTTCATGGAAATAAAAAGCAATTGGATCTACAGCAAGGATGAGACTATGAACTATACTCAAGCACAGATCGCCAGCTACAGTCACTTGTTGGTGGAAGCGAAGAGCAAACACAACACGGAACTGTGGGCAACGCTGCAGGAAGATTTTGAGACGATGGAATATGTAGACTGCTTCAACAGCATCGGCATACAATACAACTCCATATTGCCGGTGCGCATCAAGACTAAGCCGTGCATTTGTATACTTAAAAAACGATTGCGTGCTGGGAAGTCACCTCTCCATGAAGAAGAAAAGGTGTTCAAGGAAAATACCTCAAAAGAAAATACAAAAATGAAACGCAAGAAACAAAAACCCGAAACAGATAAAATAAAGCCAGTGGTGGATATCCCTCTGGAGACCTTAGAGCCTAACGAATCTGTCAAAGATAACAACAGTGATGTAAAGCTAAATGATATCTCTGAACAGGATCTCATTTTGAAGAATGAAACGGAGATGCGGCAAGGAGGCGACGACGACGATGGAGTAGTAAACACTGTGGAGGAAATGTCAGGGGAACTCAATGCTGATGAAGTTGAAGGAGCTAAGGAAATCAACTTTCAGGAGCTGCGCAATCTTGCCCTGGAACATACAACGCGTACATCCCGTGTCGCTACTAAACTGAAAATACGGAAAATTATTGAACAACACTACAGAGCCAAGGGACGACATATTGAAAACGATTCCACTGAACAGCATAGGACGTTAGAGACGCGCACTGGGCTTCGTCAGTCGGTAAAATCGATTATCAAGCAAGAGAAGATTAAGGAGATGATTGAGCAGATCGCTACAATGGATCTGACACGCATCTGCGACCTGGAGAAGACATCGACGAAAGACTGCTTGAAGCAAGTCATAGACAAAATAGACGACGAGAGCACAAAAACGAAATGATAAATGTTAAAAAGTCGTGTCTCATATAAATTATAATTTACAAATTGTTAATAAAATTGTTTCCAAAGTCGAACTAATAAGAAGAATGTTATGTTTATTGATATTGAAATGGAATGCTTCTTTATTAACAATATTAAGTGTAATTTGTTGTGTTGTGTTCTGCACAGTAACATTACCACATGTTGAGCTTCATACACTTGAACTAAATTTCATGTTTTTCTGCGTGACTATTTATGTAAAATAATTATGATTGTGATTAGGCTACTATGTAGCCAAGCCATAGCCATGCATCCCCAACAATGCCGATGACACACAGGACCAGAGTGAGTCTGTAGAGAATAGAATCCATGGCTCCGCCTTTGAGAAAGACAGGTTTATCGTTATTCTCCTGAAATTGCTTCTGCAGCTTGGCCATCTTGAGTGTGATCTTGCCAGGAGTGCTTCCGGACTTGTTCATCTCAATCGGAGATGGTTGAATCGTACGTGTTAGCGCAAGCATGGGAATTATATGGCCACACCCATTGGCTTCGCGCAGTAGTGGCTGAAGAAAATTTATTAGCAAATACATAGAAAATATCATTGAAACACTTACGCGTAATTTTGTGAAACTGATTCTCTGCATATTGTTCGGAAATTCAAAAAAGCTAATACATATGTTATGAATCAAATCAAAAATTTTTGGGAATGAGCTTGTCTGTACACATAGCCAGTTGAAATATGTGTTTTTGAAAAAGCAACTAGATCGAATACATTTTAATATGTACGCAATTTATGTTTTTGTTATGAATTACAAATTTTCAACATTCCGTATTCAATTTTATTTTATTTACTATCTTAAATTCTTTAAATTTAAGTGATTGCGCCAATAAAATCGATATCTTAATCTGAATTACGTGTTATCGAGAACGCATTTGAAAATATCGGAATATTATATCGGTAAATGGTGAACACTCGCTATGAGGAAACACTTAAATTTGTTTATTTTAGTTGTTTATTTTATGTATTATAATAATGTCGTTAACCAAATATTTAAACCGCTCCGCGGCTAAAGTCAGCAAAGAGGCTGCTTCAAGAGTTTGTACCCTGAAACCCATGGAGGCCGAGCATTGTGCCATACACTTGGTCAACGGGGATAATGTGATTGGGCGCAGCAAGGAAACTGGCATAAGAGATTCCCGGTGTTCCAAGCGGCAGCTTCAACTGCAAGTCAATTTACAATTGGCCAGCATACAGCTTAAAGTTGTGGGTCTTAATCCATGCGGCATCAATGGCGTCATGGCGCCACAGCACACCAAATGCGAACTGCAGCACGGCGATCTTTTGGAAATTGTCTACGGCCGGCATCCGTATAAAGTGTTCTTCAGCCCGGCACCAGAGAACGACGAAAGCAGCTCTAAGGATGAAGCAACGACTTCGCTAGGTGCTGCGAGTGAGGCGGAAAGATGGGACTCGGTTGGGAATGGTAAATTGGTAATCTACAGTAGCACCAATTTAGCAGCTTCTAGCAAAATTGCCGGCTACGACATGGATGGCACCATTATAACGACAAAATCGGGTAATGTCTTCCCAAAGAACACAACCGACTGGCAGATCATCTATCCTGAGGTGCCCGAGAAACTGGAGCGTTTGCACAAGGACGGCTTCAAAATCTGTTTCTTCACAAATCAGGCCGGCATTGCGCGTGGTAAAGTCAACCTGGACGATTTCAAGGTGAAGGTGAACAATATCGTCAAGCAATTAGGTGTGCCCGTCCAGGTTTTTATAGCTGTGGGCGATGGTTTCTATCGCAAGCCATTGCCCGGCATGTGGGAGCATCTGCAGAATGAAATGAATGATGGTGTGGCGATTAATAAAGAGCGTTGCTTCTACGTTGGCGATGCTGCTGGCAGGCCAGAGACGGGCAAGGGAATCAGCAAGCGGCGCAAGGATCATTCGCTGGCAGACAGACATTTTGCCACCAATATTGGAGTCTCCTTCTATACGCCCGAGGTTCATTTCCTTGGCAAGCGTGTGGAGCAATGGAACAAGCCGGACTTCGATCCCACCAGCGTGCACACTGAAATACCACGATTCGAACCGAATGATCTAGAATTCAACACGAACAAATGCGAAATGATAATCGTTGTCGGTCTGCCCGGCTCAGGCAAGAGTCACTTCTGTGCCGAGGTGCTCGGAAGCAAGAGCTACAAGATCGCCAATGCAGACACTTTGGGCAGCACGCAAGCGTGTCTCAATGCGTGTAAGCAGGCTCTGGCCGCTAGCCAGTCTTGTGTTGTGGACAACACCAATGTGGATGCGGCGTCGCGTAAAAAGTTCGTGGCTCTGGCCGCGGAAATGAAAGTCCCCTGCCGTTGCCTCGTGATGAATGTGACTGTGTCACAGGCGAAGCACAATATTGCTTATCGCGAACTATTGGACACGGATCACGCCAAAATTAATGATATGGTCTTCAATATGATGAAGAAAAAGTACCAGGCACCCACGCTGGAAGAAGGCTTTGTCACGATTCACAAAGTGAATTTCAAGCCACAGTTTTCCAACGAAAAGGATGAGAAACTCTACAAAATGTATTTGCTCGATAAATAATGATGATTTAATCTAATGTAAATATTCGCTTTGCGATATCAGCTATGAGCCAATCCATGGAACTTAGCAGCTTCTCTCCAGTAACAGCGCTAACCCCCACAACCAACCAGTGATGTGTGGTTATTTCATCCAGACAAAGTATCTGTAAGCAACAATATATTAATATAACTTTGAGATCTGTAAACTATATGCAAATAAATACCTCCTTAATCTCGTTCGAATTGAGAGCACCGGGCAAGTCCTGTTTGTTGCACAGCACCAGTAATGTGGCGCCGGCCAAGCGCTCTTCCTCCAGCAGTATTTGCAACTCTTGCTTGCAGGTATCCAGTCGCATACGATCCGCACTGTCCACCACCCAGACGAGACCATCTGTGCACTCGAAATAGTTGCGCCAATATGAGCGCAGCGACTTTTGTCCGCCCACATCCCACATGTTTAGTGTATAGCCGTTGTGCTCAAGTGTCTTAATATTAAAGCCCAGCGTAGGCGATATTGTGTCAATGGGCTCCCCATTAAATCGCTTCAGTATAGTCGTTTTGCCTGCATTGTCCAAACCACTAAAAAATGTCAATAAAGAATGAATCACAATTCTTCGCAATCATTTTGCTGGCAGGCGAAACTTACAGCAGTAGAATACGCATCTCCTTTTCCTTTTGGCGCATCTTTTTCAATACTGTTAGAAAGCCCATGGCGGCTTTCAGCGATTCTTTTGCCTTTTTTAAATAAATAAATAAGCCTATACTAAGCAGCTGCAGCTAGCATTAAAATTACAATATATTTTTCCCTGAGAATGCCGCCAATGAATGCGTGTGAATGGTAAATTTGTGTGAATGTCATTTTCGAAACGATGTGGCAACTGCGTTCTCCATAGACGTCAAACAGCTGTCATAATCTGGGTTCCGTGAAATTTTCACTTTAGAACCGCTTGCATTTCAGCTGATAAAAATATAACATTTCAAAAAAATGATGAACCTATCCAGAGTGAGTATAGATTTAGAGACATTTATTCTGGTGTAGTATGATTGCGAGAAATGTGCATTGTCAAACGTCCATGGAGTTATGCGATTTATGGATCAATTACGTAAGTTTACTGGAGCACCCAAACTAACCGCAAATTTTTTTTGTTACGCAGGCCGTTGTGCGCAGCTTTGCCACCAGTAGTTCTCGTCGTGCAACTGCAACCAGCAAGGATCAGGTCGCAAAGGGTTACTTTGAAATTCGCAAAGTGCAGGAGCATTTCCAGAAGAAGGATGGCAAGCCTATTTTCCTCAAGGGATCCACTGTCGATAGTGTGCTCTATCGCATTACCATGGCGCTGGCCCTCGTCGGAATTGGTGGCATGGGCAAGCTCTTCTACGAGCTCAGTGTGCCCCAGAAGCAGGAATAATGCGCTCGCTATATAGTCAACCTTTTAAGCTTAAGCCATAACCAGCGAATCCGCTAAATAACCAACCACCCCGGCCCATTTGTTGCAGCGTAGTTAACTTATATTTCTGTGTTTTCATAGTGTAAGTAGTGTCTTATATTTATATATATATATATTTATATTGAATTTATAATCTCTCACAGAGGTGAATCCGCAAACCTGATGTCCAACTTCCTGGCTTGTTCTGTGTGTTAATACTAACTAAGTTTAAAGTGTAACTGAACATTCGCAAATGCATTTGAAGCGTGGAAATATAAGAACTTAGCTGTAATGTTGAAAAACTACAACAAATGTTTTTCTTTGTGTTTTGTTTGATAAATCAAAGTACTGGGTCCCTTAACTAACATATGTGGTGTTATTATTCATTTTAAATTTGCCGAATATTCTTACTTGTCCTCCCTTCTCTTGGCTTACGCACACCAACACAAAGAAGTCAAGAATTAAATTGCATTGACATTAAATAAACAAACAGCGCGACAAAACGAAAATCGTTGCCGCTGGGTAGATATGGTGTCGGTTTTGGATGCGCCGAGGAGCCACGATTTATAAATCAAAGGGCGGCAACTCGGCGTGTTGCCTTTGGCATGAAAATGAATATTAAATCGAGCGAATCATGTTGCGCTTTAACACACATTGCCGAACACACACGCACACACACACACAGCAGACGTTGTGTGTTTATTAATAACTAAAAAAAAAAGAGCATCCCACAGAAGCGAAATGTGCAATTTAAGGCGTTTTCATTAGTTATTTCTCCATAAACACTTAAATAAAAATAAAAGCATTAAAACTAAAAGAAAATATTGAGTGAGAAACACTCATAGAAATTTTAAGAGTTTTCTGTGCAATTTTTCTTTTGTGTGTGTGTGTGTGTTTGTGTGGGGAAGAAGAACAACTATTTTGCTATTTCATTTACCGTTACGGCACATTTAAGTTTTGAGATGCGCGCGCGAAACGCATAAAACGAACGCGAGTTTACCGTTAACATATTTGGGCGGATGTGTGTAGGTGGTTTTTTAGTACTTAGTAGAACCAGTATATAGATCTCCGACGATCCCTTGCGGAGTACATTGTAATATGTAAGATGTGCAAATTTCTGTGAATTGCTTGATTTATTTCGAAGTTTTTATCTGCTATTTTTGCAGAATTAATTAAACGCACAGGTCCATGGTATAGAAATTATGTGCACTTGTCGCAAACTTATTATATTTCATAGACTGTGAAAAATGCTGATGTACAAATGGAAATGACAAAAATTCCAAAAGATGGACGACTCTGCAACAGGCAGCCAACACTATTCTAGCCTAATGACGCCGACGAACTCCGACTGGCTGGCGTTCCACACGACTGCCCACAGTCAAATTGCAATAATAACTCAAAACGCATAGAAGATGCGAAACTAAATGTTTTGCCACAATCCTTTGCCAAATGCAAAGTACAAAAATAATACAAAAAACTAACCGCACAACAATATGAAAAAGGGCGGGAAGCAGCGTGCTGAATCAAGAATCGAAAAATGTGTTTCATTAAATGTTATTTATAGTCAGCAATTTTATGCATTTAAAGCGCGTCTATCAACAGCGGCATCATCATCATCAGCATCAACAGCAGCATCAGCATGCGGAAACGACAGCGACGCCATATTGAAATTAAGCGCGCTCTGCCGAAGGGTGCACGAGTGAGATGGCGACTAGAGAGACGAGGGGAGCGCCATTGCCACCCCAATATATCCCAATAGAGCCTAATGTGTGCTGCAGACCTCGCAGTGGAAACTTTCACCTTTTTTGTTCCAGAAGCGGCATTTGGCATTTGTTTGTTTTTATACGCACATAGATACAATTTTTGTAGTTTTCTTTTTTCACGTGAAATATTGCCGGGCAAACGGCGCGCGCTCTTACATATATCCAGGCCCTTGTCGTTGCTGCCCGTTGCCAATTCCGTAGTCTCAGCAGCCGCAACCACAAATCAGAATGTCGTTGAAGCATTCAAGTGCAACCGGCGTGAAGCAAACTCGCTGATGCTGCGGCTGCTGCGGCTGATGCCGCCTCTGTCTCCGTCACCGTCTTCATTTCCATCTCCGCCTTCATCTCCGTATTTGTTGCGGCAAATCTCAACAACTCTCAGATGAACGGCCGCTGAATGAGCAACGTCGTCAACATCTTCGTCTTTTGTCAGATTGTCGTCGGTTTCGGTCAGCACTGGGATGCAGTAAAATCAGCAGGGCGATCGAGCTACCCAACATGTCCAAAACCGAAACCAGTTTGGCCTATTAACACTTTGATTACAACTCAACTTTTTTTTGCCGCCGACATCGATTGAGCACAGAGGTTTTTTTCCTGGGTGGTCTTGAGCGACGCTTTTAGTTAAATTTTTTGTGATTTATTTGAGTTTCAATTAGTCGTTGAACAAATCTGTTTACTTATTTGCTTTTAATTATTGTTTGAAACCACAATGCCGTGCCCATTGGCACAGGTTAGAGGGCGATTCATGCCCAAAAATAACAAATTGAAATGAAAATAAAAATAAAAAACACCCCAACATTTGGCAGCTTGGGCGGCAACTTTGTGGTTTGATCGTTGCTTCCGACTTGTGTTTAACTGGCTGGCTGAGCAAACCGTCGAAGAAGGTTTTTAATTAACACCATCAATATAATTTACGATAAACATCAAATACGTGCGCATTGCTTATTAATGCACGTTTAAGTGATTTCAAGCACATTAAGCCAAAGTATATATGTTGATCAAATGTGCGCATAAAAAGCTGGAAAAACATGATGGTTTCGCCCCAAAATGATTCCCGTATTTAATTATAATTTCTTTATGTAAAACATATATATTATCAAAATATTATTGTGGTGCATTCATTATGTCTGTTAATGGAAAACTCATACATGATTGCCATTGGGATTGTGTTTTGATATACAAACAAAAACAGACGCTATGGTTGCTGGAAAAAGTAAATGCTTAAAAATATTGGAATGCATTTTTAAAATTTATTAACCATGACGCCCCCAGACAATGGGAGCAGCGATGAAGGCGGCGGCAACAACAAAAATTGAATCGGCGGGAAATGGGAAGCGCATCTTTCACGCCATATATATATATCTATATCTATATATATATATATATATATATATTATATATAAAAGGGCAAGGAGGATAGTTGGCCTGTGAAATTGAAACCGATGAGAAGCAGAAACATGTGTCCAAGTCTTTCACCCAGCCGATGGATGACTTGTTTAGCAGCAACCTACCGCGCAATATTACAAACAACTTCATCTACAATTGGGCATGGAAACGTGTCCCGAGTGCGAACCTCTCGGATCAGGTGACAGTTGCGGTGCGTTGCCTCTCAAGTGAGCCGCTTCGAGTTTATTCCAATAACTCATCGTGTTAACTACAGTCGCGTTAAGCCAATTTATGTCCACTCTCAAGTGCCTTGCCAGTGCAACACAATCAGACCTGATCCTGATACTGTCTAACGAGGTCCGCCCAACCTTAAGAGTGTCGGCGTAGACAATTTGACGCTTCCGTCCAGTGTTTACACCCTTTGTCCTAGTTGTGTGTTACGTAAGTGAGGGATCGGATCGTCTGCACCGAATGTGTCAATTTTATTGTAGATTTTGCCCACTTTACGACACTCGAAGCCACTCCAGCGTTTCTGCTCGCGCCGCCACTGTCACGGATGCGTCTTTTGTTTTCTCAAGTGTCGCGCATATTTGTTTCGGGCTTCGCGATGTTATTTCTGTTGGGTGTTATAACACAAAAATATGAAAGAGAAAAGAAAAAAACACATAATATTCATTTGTTATGCTTGTCATTTGTCGCGGCTGCTCGCGGCAACTTCAAAGAATGTCACCCAATTTGTTAAACACAGATAATTTCGCTTTTAGCTTCATCTGGGTCCGCATTTACGGCCTGCGGCTTTTAATTTGCGCATATGGCTAATTATTGTCATTATTTTTTTCGACTTTGGTATGTATTTGGTATGTACGTAACATTAGTTTGGAAATGACGGACTAGTTCCTATATACACATACATACATATGTACTCTTAACAATAAAGTGAGTTTAATATTACTGAATTCTTGGCAATTAATATTTTTGTTTTATATGTAGATTTGTGTATATTACGGATATAATTAATGTATGTTAAAAATAAATAGAAGCCACAATTACAATTCTCATGATCTAATTTGATATGTATATAAATATTTGTACATTGAGTTTTTAAAAGGACAACAAGTAGACTTACAATACGATCATGATAAATGTAACTGAAGCGTCTATGGATTTTTAAATTTTATTTAGTAACTTTCTTTCACAGTAACTCGTCTTTAACTACATATATAAATAGTTTTAAAATTTAAAATAAAGATAGCTATTCTGGTTATCATCATCATTTGCGAAAAGTTTCAAATATCATTCTACAATTCAGGCATTTTTCACAAATTTAATTGAAACAATTTTATTTTATAAATGTAATAAAAAAATAAATGTAATTTAATTTATAAATGTAATTTTAGCTATACGATTTTGTAAATATATTTGTATCTTCAAAGTGAAATTGATGTGAAACTCATCTGGCTACAAAAACAAAACCATCTGAAATAAAAACTGATCTGTATCAAGAGTTTTAATACATATTTATGTGCGCAATGACAAAATATGAAATAACCTTTTTCCGCTTGCCTTTATTCTGACGCAACTCATGGTATAAATGCCGTACATTGGATTGATAAAATTGAGTTCCGTATACGTTAAATGGCTCCCAACATACAGGATACAAATTGAAACTTAAATTTTGTACCTAAAAGCTCAACGAAACCATTCACAAAACAAACATTCACTATGGCGATAATCAAGGCAAGTCTTCAGAAAAGAGAGAGCAGAGAGAGAGAGAGAGAGAGAGAGATACAAAGGGAGAGAGATAGAATGTGAGAGCAGAGAGTTAAATTCGCAACAAAAGGTATGCGCAGGTAGGCCAACGCGAATGTAAGGAGGCGTGTCCAACTGGTTGCTGAGACTCTGTGTGTGTGTGTGTATGTATTTATGTGTGTGTGTGTGGGCACTCACTCGCACTCACAAATACATATTTACTCGCACACTAACACACACAGATATTGATGTGTAAATGTAAATAGAGCGGCGTGAGGCGAGTGCCATTATAATGACTAAATGACAACCAAAATTGGCAGCCACAATTAAATGACTAAATAAAATATTAATGATAAAAATATGAAGACAACAGCAATTCTTATAATTAAGTCTAACCATGCGAAACGCAACGGCTCGGCGAGAATCGAAATGCAGCATCTCAGCAGAGGCAGCCATGCCGCAGACAAGGTGCAGATCCCATCAGAGCACTATGACCGAACCCGCCAACCCTCAACCACCCCCTGTCTGGGTAAAAGCTAAAAGGGATATGGCCCTGTGCCGTTTTATTAGCATACAACGATCGCTCTAATGATACAATTTTGTTAATGAAGCAAAAATAGATGCACGCGATCATCAGCAGGAGAGCTAAAGAGGAAGTCAAGCTAGGCGGTCTGCCTCGGCCCCGCCTCTGTGTGTGTGTGTGTGATACTAAAAAGTCATGACATCGCTCGGGCACACGGCGGAACGCTACGGATACGCTTACTTGCTTCAGATTGGCCATTCAAGCATTCAAAAATTAACTCCGCCCGGTTGCGTATGGTTAGTCAGAGTCACAAGCGCAGACTACTCGTGCGCAGCTGAGATGTGAACCTACAACTATACTATACATGAAACACATACATATACACACAAATGTAGAATGCACAATTGTATGCGTGAGAGCACAAGAGCGCTTCGAAGGTTCTTCACATGTGTTGGGCGCCAAATTGTTGAGTCTATTGTTTGTTATGTTATAAAATAATGTTTTGCTATCTAATTTAAATTCAGGCAACACATTTGAGGAGACTTACAGAAATTACCAAAATGTACAAGCTTTATTTCATTTTTACATAACTTATCACATTTTGATTAAAAAAAAATGTTAATTTAGACTGACAACAAGTTGAAAATAAACAGATTGTGTGTAAACAGGTTTATATATGCATATTGCCACTCTCTCTAGTTGGGCGTTCGTTCAACCGAGTGCGCTCCTGTTCGCTGAAAGACATTCTTCATTTTTGTTATTTTGCCAGCCAACTGAAACACGCACACCAACACACAACAGCAGCGCCATTAAAACCAACAAATACAAAGCGATCGCCGCCCTCGGTGCGAGTGTGTGCGATGTGAATGTGAGTGTAAAGAGGAAACAACACATAGCCATGCATACATACACACACACACACACACACACACGAGAGAGAGTGCAAGAAGGAGAGAGAATGAGATCTTGGGATGCTGCGTCGCAGTCGTCGATTTCAATGCTGTTGCTCGTTCGCTTGGCCTGCTGTTGGCTGTTGTTGGCTTTTGGTTCTTTGCGCATGTGGCTCGCTGTGGATTGATGAACGCGAGCGACCGTTAGTCGCAGCAGACACGGGTGACGACGAACAACAACAAGTTGGAGCTGTGACAGTGCAAGTGAAACGTGCGTTGCTCCCACACACAGATCACGGATCACCGATCACGGATCAGTAGCTGAACAGGCAAAAGTGGCAACGGGCAATTGGATTTTAATGCTGCAACTGCAACTGTGACAAGCAAGAATAAGTGCAATCTTTCGTGGTGTTTGTTGTGCGAACAACAAATCAATGCCGATTAATAAAGGCATAAAATCTAACGTATCGGCGGATTTCTTGGATTTCGATTATGAGTATAATATTAATTCAATTAAATATAATATGAAAATTCACCTACAGTCAAAGTGCCACATACAAATAAATACAAATCAGGTGTGAAAAGTGCGTGATAATTTCTGAACAAAAGCCATCGATCGCTTGCCAAAATGTGCTAATCAGATTTCAGTTGTGATTCAACAACTCACCTGAGGAGCAACTTACGCGACCAAGCCAACTACTTACAAAACGAGACCAGACGAGACGAAACGATATAAAACGAAACGGTTATCCAATCGAAATCCAATCAGTTAAGTCCAACTGGCGTGGCGCCGGCAAGAGGCGCCTTCAATTTGTGCAAATTTCATGCCTTAATTGAAACTAACAATATAGCCAAGTGCGAGTATTTAACGGTTAACGCAAACTCCTTTCTGTGCGATTACAATTAAATACATAAATAATAATAATATTCATAAATATATACACTCGCAAGCGACGGACAAGCGAACGGTGAAAGTCTTCAAATTGGAGCGGATATTGCTATAAGCAGATACAATTCTGGATTTCTTTAATCTGGAAATGGACCCAGGTATGTTCGAAATCAGGATTGGAGTGGGTTCTTAGTTGAATTGCTAATATTATTACTCAGTTTACATTTTCTTCTTGGGCATGTTGTTAGTCTATTGGAATTTAATTGCTAAACACCGTCGGCATTTGGGTAGAAATCGTCAACTGAGCTGAAGTGGGGAAATTCGTGCTTAAACAAAAGTCAGACATGAGCCAAGTGTTTCGGCGCATTCACATCCTGCTAACCCAGCTGAACACCTGACTTGTTGTCGCAATGCCCCAATGCAAACAGTGTCCCCAGCTCAAGACACTTTTCGTTACAGAAGTACTATCTATGTATGTGTGTGTGTGTGTGTGTGTAGAGGTGTAGCTGTATTTGTTTTTGATTTTCGTTTGAGAGGTTGAGCGGCAACGCCGCTTGCCGCCTTTTGCGCATGATCGACAGCCTCCCGGTAGCCAATTGTTGACAATTGTTTGCTTTGACTGAGGATGGGCGAAGCCAAAGCTGAAGCACAAGTTAAAAATGTCGACGTTGCCATTGCCTCTAATTTAACTAATGATCGTTGTAATGTTTGTGGTCTGTGCCACAGTGTTTGTTGTCGTGCGGTCTTCACTTTTGCCGCCAAGTGTCCGTGTCTCTGTTTGTCCATTTGCTTTGGCCCCAAAATAAAAGCACATATATTTATTTATCTATATCTTTATTTGCCAAAATGTTGAGTATTGTTTTTGCTTGTCGGATTTGTTGACATATCGATCTACAATTAACCATCTGCGCAATCTTTAAAATCAACGCCGCTGTTATTTGTTTGCATGCGTTTGCATCCCGGATTATGTAATAGACTGATGCCAAAATGACTACCAAGATGAAATGAATTCTTCGTATATATGCAAATTTTTTATAATTGAAGGTCTTATTCTTAATTCGAGTAATTTGTTATGAATTCAAAATATATATTTATATACTTGAAGAAAATCCTTGTAATATTCTTAGAAACAAAACGACAATCTCAAGAAGCAGTATTAAGCTGAAAAAATCCGTATGTTCATAGCACCATCACCATATTGTTGATCAATCAAATCCAACTTGAGTTGTTTTTCTTATTGGTTTGATTCTTTACATTTTTATATTAATATAAATGTGAGTTTGATGGTTTCTGATATCCAAATTAAGTTATTGAAACCGTTATATGCACAATTCTAATAATTATTGGACTCTGTAAAACTTAGTTGAACGACCAAAAGAAATATTCAATACAAAGACCGAATCAGATTTTTATGACACTTGTTACACCTATAAAGTTATAGCAACTTGACTGGACTATACACCTATGTGTATACAACTGTATATTCCCTATTTTCTGGCCTTTAGCTCAATGTGGATGACGCTCCTCGAATCTGTAGTTAGCCAGGCAAAATTTGTTACCAATCTTCTTTGGCTGTTCTTTTGCATTCCGAGTTGAAGATCTTCCACTTCGGTTCATTAATGACTTGCTTTCGATGCTTTGACATTCGGCTTGTACGCAGCAGTAGCATTGTTTACTTAGATGGACCAGACGCAGATGCAAACAGAGAAGTGGAGTCGGGCAAGGAGGAGTAGGGGGATGGGGGATGGGGAGGGGGAGGGGGAGGGGGTTAGTGGTGCCAGTGCCAGTGGCTATGAAGATGCAGAAATGCGTGACTAACGGCTACCGGTAGCCATCTACTTCGGTAGCTAAACATTAAAGCTCACAGCCGAAGCCAAGATGCTAAAATCACAGAAATGGGCAGTAAAACAAAAGGCAAGAACAACAACAACAACAACAATAACAAGAAAAACAACAACGATAAAGGCGCAGACGAAGACGAAGACGGTCAGAAATGCAGGCAAACACTTGAGAGAGGAAGAAGTCGCGTCAATGTGTACACGTCTTAATGGAACTGTATACATATGTGCACATGCATACATACACACACACATACACATGCTCATGCATATATATATATATATATATATATACATATACATACGTACTGCCTACACAGCGCTGTACAAACTCCTTTCGCCGTCTGATATTCCTGATTGCGTTCAAGTTTCGGATAACGCCTGACTGACTTGATTATATGGCGTCGGTGGACCGCACAGACGACTTTAATTAAATCAACCCGCCAGTTGGTAGCTGGTGCGTATATTTCATTATGAGGGCCGCCCACATGGAGCCATCAGCTGCCAAAAAGGATCTGCAGACAGTTGACAAGTGTAGCCGAGCCAACGAGCACCAACTCTGCTCATTAACATAAGTTTAATGATTTTCTAATCGCTGCATCTGCCACCAAACAAAAGGGGGGCACGTGTTTGCGCCCCTTGGGTCGTAATTAATGCGAGCCCATCAATATGTTGGCGAACCAACCATCTGGAGAGAGATGTTTGAACTCAACTTTAGTCCCTTGCCCATAACCCATTGATGACTGCGCTATTCCCCAAGGCTTCTATGATCTGCGACCTAAGACCTACGACCGGAACTGCAGTTCCAGAGCTCAAAGTGCGCCGACCAACAAAATTTATGCCTGTCAGCGGCGGGCGTTTCCTTCTCGCACATAGCTCGGATGCCAGCGAAGTTGAGCCATCGATACACTGCAAAAAAATATGTTCACGAACTTGAAAATACCAGGCTAGATTAATTTAGGACTCAAATTCAAAATTTAACGAGTCGTTCTTAATGTACTTCATATGTAAATAAAAAAGTTTTAAAAAATAGAAATTCAACTTTAAAGTTTCATGATAATAAGTGAATTCAATATTTCTACATTTTAGACAGAAATTGTCGAAAAATTTCAAGTTAAAAGCATTTCTACTTTGCAGAAAGATGCATCTTTAAAATGCCATCAATCTTTTTAAAGTAGAAAAAATCAAGATATATCTTTCCATTTTCACTTTTCATTATATTTATTTCGTGAACGAACAAATCGGATTTTTCATGATATTATTCATTTTAAATTGCTCAATTATGTTTGAAGGCGCTTATTTTTTTTTAGTGTAGCGTTGCAGCGGATTTGGTTCTAGTACATTGCCAACGATTGGTTGGATTTGTGGTTTTGGATGTGTTCTAGTTGTAGTGGCTCTTCTTCTTTTGTCCTATGTACATACTTATGGGCATACTGCATACATAGTATGTATTTGGGCAATGCGCGTTCGCATTGTCCACATTCTTGGTACGCGTAATTGAAGTCACTGCAGCATGTCTTCTGGGCGCGCCCCCTTTTACATGCGCCGGCAACGGGAACGGGCCCAGGAATCTTGTTCTCTCTCGAGCTGATGATGATGGCGATGATGATTCGGGGTACACTGCTAGCTCAACTGAGATGCTGCAGACGCTGTCATATTTCCTACTAGTGAAACTCTGAGACTTGGTCGACGCCACTTTGCGGTGGCTGCCGTGATTTATGGAGCCATTCATTTCTGTTGACAGACAAAGTTGTTGACGCTAAAGGAATCTATTTAGTTTTATGTACTTTTGATATCCACATGCACTGGGTGAGCATGAGGACGAGGACGAGGGCACATGCGAGGGCGCATGTCTTCCAAGGCGGGGCCACACAAAGTAATGAGCTTAATTTATAATTTGAGACAGCACTTGCACATTCTCAATACATTTCCATACATATATGTCTATATAATGCAATTCATTTATATGTCATCCATTAAACATTGTCGAATTGCTGATAATTTCATGGAATATTTCGACACGTTTCAAATATCAGTTAAGGTAGCCAAGTAAATGTGTGTCATATTATGTTATACATATATAAAATGTGATAAAGTAATTTTAAAAGGATTGATAACAAATATAAGTCCAAGTAGAATATAAATCAAGGTTCAATGTCAATGTTCAACCATTGATAAGTCTATTAATATTTCTTATGTCTAATTTCTTTGTAGAAAGTAAATATTACTTCATTTTCATAAAAAGGGAATATAATCCGCTGTAATATATAATATAATATTCCCTTTCTAATTTTTATTTTTTGAAAAAGAAAAGATAAGTTAGTCTTGCAATATTTGTGAATGTAATCGCAATGTGTTAAATAAACTTCCAGAATGCAACCTTAAGATGAAAACCATAGGAAAACAAATAAATTTTCAATCTCTGACATCATCGTGTATATATAAAAAACCATACATATTTGAATAAAAATAAAGTAGTCTTTAAAAATGTGTAAAGTATTGTGTACAATCTAAAATATATTAACCTTCAAAGTGCATCGAAACTCCCTTAAGAACGATCTGTAGTGTGTCACAAAAATACAGAAAAAGAAAGATCGGTCAATAATAAAGTAAACAGATGACAATTCGCACTCTTTTGCCAGATAACGATAGAAATTGAACTCTTGCTGATTAAATGGGAATAACATTGCCACAGTTCAAAGGGACCCTTGGACGGACAGTCTGCGAGGCAGACGCTTCCTTCTTTGTGGCTAGCTGCTTGTGAAATTCACTGATAAATAAATGCGATTGTGCGGCAAATTGTGCAACGCTCCGCATGCAAAGTTGTCGACAAGCTCTTATATAGCACTTAGTATGTCGCATATTGTCGTGAAATCATATAAAACGTGAATTTTAATCGTCAGCGAAGAAGTGAGATGATTATTTTTAAAATCAAGAATAATAAGTTTGGGCTGCTTGCTTATTCATTTTTTTTATGGCTGTAAGCATATGTATGTATAGTGGGGGGCTAGCACTGCGTATACGCAATGCAAGTTATATGAAAATAAGACCGCCGAGCCTCAACAGAATTCAACTGAGTTGTTAAATTAATTTGTGCTGCATTGGCAATGCAAATCAGGTTTTTCTTTTTATTTAAATGCAAAAAGAATTAACTAAATGGTCTACACGACTGTTAGATACCCTCTCAATGTGTTTTTTTTTTAACACTTTACTGAGTTAGATTGCGACTGTATGGGATTTCTGTAAGATTTAACGAGATGTTAATAAGAATAATTATGTTTAATATTCACTCACTTTGAATCTATTTAATTAATTAGGTACTTCAACTGTGTAATTACTGTTAATCAAATTAGGCATTTTTTGTTATGGAAACTATTTTTATTTGGACAATTATTAGTTGAATATTAAGTTTCGATAGATGTCCTTGCGGATCAACGAAAGTGATTTTATTTTTTATTTTTTATTGTTTTTGTTTTATTATTTTTGTTTGTTATGTTCACAATATAGCGCGCATATCAAATAGTACAGGGTATGAGCATTCACAATTCTCCCCCTTGAGTTTTGGTGGAGGCATCGCGCTGTCAATCAAATCGTATGGCAGAAGAGGGGCAGAGGCCAAAGGGTGCGGCTACCACTTGCCAAGAGCCAAAGATTTATGGCCACAGTCACAGCCAAAGCCATATTGCAATTTGTAGTGAAAAAGGAAATTTAATTTGCCATGCTTTCTTTGCAGCTCTGCAGTTTTTTGTTCCACTAAGACATAAAATATTAACTCAAATATTGTCCTCAATATTTGAAATAAAAATCAAGAAATGACGCCATTTCATGTCAAATTTATACGATATGTGCATTCTGAGGGCGTAAACTAAAAATCGTTGCGATTCAAATTGGCGGCCATTTTGTTGGATTTGACTTGATTGAAATCTTGCCTTTGTTCATCTGAATGTTTTATCTAATGTGCCGGTATTTTTCTAAATATTAAGCAAATTACATTGCTCATCAATATTGAAAGCTTCGTTTGAAGGTGAAATGCGTTAATTGTCGTCTGGCACATTCTTTCAATTCGAAATGATATTTTCTTTTGAATATTGCACTTCTATTGTTGTCATTGATGGGGTCGCTGAATTACGAAGCGTTGATTAAATGCCAAAATCCCATGTCATGAATACAGCACATGTGTATATAAAAAATTGCTTATCAGCTAGCCAAATGTTCAGATGTCTTTTGAATTTGTTAATATTCAATTATGCATGAAATTAGTTTATTGCCTTTTGACATTTGAAATCTGTCAGCTAAAATTTTCAAATGAAAATACACACAAATACATGCAATAAGTAAGAACATTTTTTTTTTTTGCTGTTAAAAACTATAAAAAATAATAGCCGAAGACCAAAGACAGAGATTTCAATTCATTGCCCAGACAAATCAGGGGTAAATATATATAATACTGCTTATCAGCAGATGAGTATATATATATATATTTATATATATATATTTTTTTTTTTAGCAAAATATTATTTTTAATTATTTCTAGTTAGTTAAAGTTCGTTAATTGCTCCCGTAATTGGATTTGCATGCATCAGTGCATTTTTGGTGAACCTTTAACATTTTTATATAATTTAAATGTATACACAAATGCGGCATGCCTTTGCTGCATTTAATTGCCAAACGAGCCCTGGAGCGGTTTTCTGTCAAAGCGAAAGTTTTTGCACAAATTCTAAGAATTAGAAAGCCAAGATATCTGCCTATACATACATACACATATGTACATACATACATATATAAGCATTTAGCTGCAACTGCTACTTCATCTGCTGCAGCATTCTGTAATTTGTTTATCGGCCGTCGCAGAACAGTGGCTGCTAGCGAACAGTGGCTGCCATTGTATTCGGTAATTTCCCAGAATTTATGAATTATAATTTCGCTTTATAGACAATTTTAATTGAGCTTTTTATGGTCTGCGCAGGGCCATGCTCAGCTCCATGGAGTTGCGGTTCGCCCGCTCCTAGGGTTACCAAACTCATTGAAAAAATAGTGTATAGGATTTCAGTGCAAACAGAGCCATTTGTAAGCCATTTGTACCCGATACACAACGATAGCGACTTCCGTTCGCCGACACAGAAGCCAAAGGACCCGCAGTAGGAGTCTAATGACAGCCCGCATCGACATCGGCTCACAATACGAAAATCCGTCAGCAAATATTGGCAGGGCAGGGCGCGCATCTTGTTTCTTAACCCTGACAAAAAAAAAAATAAAATAAAAAAAATGAGTTTATGATTTTTTAAGCTGTTTGCCTGTCCTCTTCACATTTTGTAGGTGTTTGCATTTCATTAACAGAAGCCGCTGCACAGCTACAACAACTTGGATCAGCAGCAGCCATAACCGGCTCAGACTTGTTTGCTTTGATTAGCTCAGTGAGTTCAGTGACTAGTGGTAATCCACTCGCCAGGATACGGATCCTCATTAGAGTCAAAGTATCTTTCGCTCTCAACTGATCGTATTTTTGTTATATAGACAACATAGACATCAGTGCAAACATGGTCTAGAGCGTACATTCAAGTAGCCCGAGCCCCTTATTATTGTTGTTGTGCGTAACTTAAAATTAAATAAACAATAATACTACATGCATACATATGTGTATGTCTACGTAAAATGTGGACTCTCTACATTCGAAGGTTTCCAAAGGCAAACAAACACGCAAAATAAACCCAACGGGCAGCGGGCAGCGGGCAGCGGGCAACGGGCAAACACTTGATGCGGCACCTGAGCGGGAGCTGTGCAACTAGCCCTGCTCGCATCGGGAATAGTGCTCTCTGATCGTAACCGACGCGGCGACTCTCGAATTTGAATCCTCAACGGCGGTGGCATGTTTGCACCTTTAATAAGACCAACACCAGACAACAACAACAACAACAACAGCAACAACATATATCCAATGCCGACGGGTCGATGTGGCACGATCGTCGCAGGGTCACTCATGTCGGTGGCTCATACTGAAATCTTGTGGACTCTGGACTAAGTAGTGTTTACATTCCGCACGTCCATTGCAATAGAATCTTTAAATACATAGAAGAATTTACTTTGTTTTCAGATATTGTTTTACTGTTTTTTAACAAGATCCTCACATATTTAACAGCTGAACGTCAAAATGTAACGAGTGAATATTGAAAGAGTGTACTTGTAGCCCATAAGCAATAATTTATCAAAATATGCCCCTGACTCATCTTGATCCGCTAGCTAAGCCAAACCATTGGGGGATATTATTGTTGCGCTAATCGGAAAAATACGTGACTAATTTGCATGGAGACGCTGACTCCAAAAGCAGGCCGGATGTGCAAATGGCTATATTGATCATCATTTAGAAGTTAACATTAAAATTAAAAAGTTAGTTTCAAATCGAAAGAAAGTTGAGTGATAAGCATGCAAATCAGCAATTGCATCTTTATCATGACGGTTAACTGCCGCTCAGCTCAAGTTCAATTTGGTTTAATGTCCAATTTCTCGGGCTAGTTAGTAAGTCTATTGTTCTTATCGGCGGACATAATTCAATATCATAATTAACTTCATTTTGAAATGGTCAATGGTTTGGCTGCCCATTAATCTTAAATAATTGCCGAAAATTGATGTCAAGCGTATTTGAAAACCCATTAAAATGACACAGTAAACATTGATCTAAAACAAAAAACCGAACCGAGGAAAAAAAGAAGGGAAAAAAAGAGACACTGAACGGCATCATTCATTAGGGCAACAGACGACTAAACACATTTGTGGAGACAAATTTATGAACGTTTAGCACAAAAGTCAAACACTCGAAGATAATGTTGTTGAGTAGAGCAACAAATTGCAGCTATCACACTGCGGATGCCACAAATGCCTGCCACAACACAGATACAGATACCGACGGACCGAAGGCAAGCAACAAAACTTCAGCGGCTGCTAAATATGGGATTTTTGGGAGCCAACATTTGTCGAATGCTGTATGATCTTTGGCTTTACATATTCCCACTCTCAATTTTCCTCTCTTTGATGGCATTGAGGAGATTTTGCTCCTGTGTGGCTCTGTCTGTAGTATGTGCGCCCCTTTGTAACTCAATTCGAAAATAATTAACGATCGCAAGATTACAAATGTCAAACAGAATGTCAACTTGGGCTGTGTTTGTATCACATTTGCTGTCACTGCGAGAATGCCAAGCGAAATGTATAAAAACGACGGATTCACAGATACAGATACAGTAAAAACCACCGAGTCTGAAGCTGAATGGAACCGCTACTCCCAGTCCCAGTCGCAGTCGCAGTCGCAGTCCCAGTCCCAGTCCCCAGAACCAGACCACAACCAGGCGGCAATGCGTGTGGGTCTGCATTGAGCGCCAGCCGATTTGTTGTGACTTATGTCAAAACAATTGTGTATATCTTGATCTGCTGCCAGAGACTTTATTATACGATCTTTAAATAATTAGCTAGCTGCACGTATCGGGTAATTTAGTGCAACACACATTTATTCATTGCTCTCACCTTCACCTGGAATAATAATATATACATTTGCAATACTGCAGGAATTTTGATATTTGGACCAGAACGATCATAAATAACATTTTCAGAGCTTCGACGTTTTCCAGCCATGCTTCGTATACCAAATCCCATTTAAAATCAAATTAATTATCTAAAGACTAAATAAACGTTTAAGCTTCATTGGAGTCAGTGGGAAAATACTCTGAAAGGTGAAGTTATTTCCCAGCAGGAGCTGCTGCCGGAGTCATTGCATCTGCACCAGCGGCAGGTGTTGGTGCAGCAGTGGCTGTTGTTGGTACATCTCCAGTTGGACTGGCCGTTGATGTATCTGGCGTGCATGCCATTGTAGCTGGATTAGGTTCCATGTCTGTGGCATTGGCCTGGCCGACAACAACGGTGCAGTTGCGACAAACCACTGCAAAGATAATCCGTGTTTAGTTGAGCCTCAAAATTGAACTGCTTTGACTACATACAATATTCACTATCATCCTCTTCGTCGTAGTCGCCAAAGATCATTGAGAACCAGTCATATTCCTGGCTCTTCTGCAATAATCAACAAAATTACCAACACACTCATTAAAATGGATTTATATAATTATACCAATCCTGCTGATTGCTCCTCTATAGGATTTGCCTGTGTCGCCTGATAGCTCAGCGCCAGGCAAACCACATACAGCAAAACGACAACTTTAGTTCCAATTGGCATCTTGACTTTGACTGGTATGCCAGCTGCTTGGGAGATCGGCTTTTATAGAAATCTAAACAGAGCGCAAGCTTTTTGTATTTGTTTTGAAAAAAATAGAATATTGCTGGGTTTTTTTTGTTTTTGTTTTCATGAGTTAAACTGCCATTTGAAGATTCATACGCATGTAAGTACCTGAAAGTTTGTCATAGCATGAGCGATTCTCAATGAAACTTTAACTTTGTGTTTTGGATGGCACTGGGTAGACTATTTATGCAGCTGCACGTTCCGTGTGCCCTATTTGTCTGGCGAATGGCCCCAATTGCGAAATACATATGTACGAGTATATACTAACTGAACTGATCGAAGTGCAATTGACAAGTGCGCAAATGCATTGCCAGTGCAGGAACAGTACATGAAATTCGATGCCGCTTCGGTCAGGGGCAACAAGTGTCTGGGCGGGTTTCCAATTTGTTTAGTGTAACCTGAGATCAGCCAGCACAACGCTAGAACAGTACTTTCATTATGACCATGTCGCTGAAGCGGCCAACTGAGCGCCTCGTTAAGAACTAGGTACAATTTTCACTTATGAATGAAAGAAGAAATCGAGGTCGATACACTTGTTTCACTTGTTTCCTCAGACGACGGATCTTGCTGCGTGCCCCCTCCATGCACTATTTGGTATAATGTATTATTCTGTTGTTGTTGGGCTCCTGGTTCCCCATTTCTTGCACTCACAATTGTGGCGCGTGTAACTCGGCAGCCCTATTGTGATTTTTATGGCGCTGTCCGAGGCACTTTGCTGGCCCTGTACGTGTTCTTAGTTTAAGTTGCTCTTGTTGTTGTTGTTGTATTTATTGTTGTGCTGTGAAACA
Organism: Drosophila basisetae; assembly: GCA_035041595.1. Taxonomy (NCBI): domain Eukaryota; kingdom Metazoa; phylum Arthropoda; class Insecta; order Diptera; family Drosophilidae; genus Drosophila; species Drosophila basisetae. The sequence goes on from JAWNLB010000070.1 coordinate 8,194,200, forward strand.
TGAAGCTAACTACATGATTCTAAATTAGACGACGGCATAAGGCACAGATGTGCAAATTTTCTTAAGTGACTGTAAAGTGGACGGACAATGGCTCCAGGGAGAAGAAGAGCAGGTGATCCAACCAATATGCCTCCATTCTTGTGGGTGGAGTGGGGAAGGAGAAGAAGTCTAGCTCAATTTTAATTACAACTTCATACATAACTGAGCTGGCTTGGAGCACCATGGTCAATATTCATGTTTAATCACCGACTGAATATATTTTAATGTTGAAATTATTATCCTCGTATAAAATGGAGTATACCAAGAAAAATGTTGGGAAATTTTTGAGGATCTTATATACTCTGATCCCGAGAAGAAATGAGAATGTGAAGAATGAATATACGAGGTGTGTTCAAAAAGTATCGCGAATTTTGTGTTTTTTCAGATATTATTTATTTATTCATGAATATCTATTTTGTCCCCTTATGTGTTATCTATTTTGTACCGATGTGTGTTCAAAAAGTATCGCGAATTTTGTGTTTTTTCAGATATTATTTATTTATTCATGAATATCTATTTTGTCCCCTTCAAAGTAATCCCCATGAGATATTATACACTTGTGCCAACGGTTTTTCCAATCTTCGAAGCACTTCAAAAAATCATTTTTTTTATCTTGTTCAGCTCCTCCTTCGATCCCGTCTTTATCTCGTCAAGCGTAGCGTAACGTCGTCCTTTCATGGGCCTCTTCAGCTTAGGGAACAAGAAAAAGTCACAGGGGGCCAGATCTGGGGAATACGGTGGCTGCGGCATCATTAGTGTGTTGTTTTTGGCCAAAAAGTCGCGCACAAGCAACGATGCAGGGGCGTTATCGTGGTGCAATGCGGCGACCCGTCTCATGCCCAAATCATTGATAAAAATCGAATGGCATGAGCCAATCGATATGTCTAGCTCCTCAGCAACTTCTCTAACGGTGATTCGACGATTGGCCAATACCATTTTCTCCACTCCATTAATTTTTTCGTCTGTTGTTGAAGTGCTCGGGCGTCCGGCACGCTCTTCGTCGTTCACATCTTCTCGGCCTTCTGAGAACATTTTGTACCACCGATAAACGTTGCTTCGGTCCAAGGTAGCTTCTCCGTATGCCACAATCAGCATTCGGAATGCATCCGCGCACTTAATTTCGTTTTTCACACAAAATTTGATACAGGTTCTTTGATCCATTTTTTTGAATAGGTAAAAATCGAAGACGATCCAAAACACGTGAACATTCAAAATGGCCGAGCTTGTCGGCATAAGTGAGAGACATGAGTACCAACATAACGCTACAAAAAAATCGAAATTCGATTATACGTAACCCGCGAAAATTCAAAATTCGCGATACTTTTTGAACACACCTCGTATGATCTAATCGGGGTTTCTGAGTTTTCCCCAATCCAGGCAACACATGTTGGATAAATTTTGGAATTAAAGATGCGCTAAAAATGAATACAGTTTTTCTTTTTTAAAGAGTAACACACATTATTAAGATTATCCGATAAGTAAACTCTTAAAGAGTTTAAGACTTTAGCTTTAATTGCTATTTTGTGTGAGCTCAATTTCATAATTGCCCAATGAACTTTTACATAACTACAATAAACTTATTTGTTGATGTTGCTGTTGTTTATCAATCAAATAAATGTGCGAAATATTTTTAAAAATTAAACTTAAAGCTTAATAAGTTTTAAATTGCCATTTGGAGCAAGTAATTTGTGTGTCGTTCCCAGTTAGGTAAAGACCACATCGCGGGGACAGCTCTGCGGCAACATTCAAAATGCATTTCCGCACGTTCGGCGCATTTATATGGCTTGTTTTTTTCTATGGCACAATCTCTAGCAAGATTCAGACTCACACTCACACACACACACACATCCGCAGTTCTCGGAAGCAAAGTGTAGCGATTTTCAGGCGAACCAGAGATCCATAGCTAATTAGACGCAAATGTGCTTTTGTTTGCCATCTCGGTGCTTTTGTTGTGGTTGTTGTTGATGTTGTTGTTGTTGTTGTTACTGCTGCTGGTTTTCTATGCACACATTCTCATACTCAATCGGTGCTCTCTCCATCTCCTTTCAGAGTCGCAGTGCCCGCAGTATGGCGAAGTGAATCAGCTGGGCGGCGTCTTTGTGAACGGCCGACCGCTGCCGAATGCGACGCGAATGCGGATCGTGGAACTGGCCCGCCTGGGCATCCGGCCCTGCGACATTTCGCGCCAGCTGCGCGTGAGTCACGGCTGTGTCTCGAAGATACTGGCGCGTTACCACGAGACGGGCTCCATACTGCCGGGTGCCATTGGTGGGTCCAAGCCGCGTGTCACCACGCCCAAGGTCGTTAACTACATACGGGAGTTGAAGCAACGCGATCCGGGCATCTTTGCCTGGGAGATCCGGGACCGTCTGCTCAGCGAGGGCATCTGCGACAAGACGAATGTGCCCAGCGTCAGCTCCATATCGCGAATACTGCGCAACAAACTGGGCAGCATAGGACATCATCATAGCACTGGCAGCATTGGCTCCTCATCAATGGGTGCCATTGGCAGCAACGCCAGCAGCGGCGGCGGAGGCGTAGGCAGTGGCGTCAGCGGCGGCGGAAACAGTAATGCCACCAATGCTACTCAGCACCCACACTCCGCGCACCACCACCAGCATTATCATCACCAGCATACGGCAGCAGCGGTGGCAGCCAGTGCTCACCATGTGCACGCTCACGCCCATCTCTACAATTCCATCTATCAGCCGTATAGTGCAGCTGCCGCCTACAGCATGAAGGCCGTCTCCTGCGGCAGCCCCTCGCCCCCGCAGGGCGGGCAGACGCATCAGCTGCGCAGTGTTCCGCCCGGCCATTGGCCCTCGTCGCATTCAGTTACCGATATACTGGCGCATCATCAGGCTGTTGCCTTGCGGGCCAGCTGCCAAGGGAATACAGTGTCGCCGCTGCCCATGACGCCGTCGCCAGTGGGCGCTGCGACCGGTGGACAGCCCCTGTTGGACTGCGAGGGGGGACCGGGGCAGCAGCCGCCCTACAACTACTACATGTACTTTCAAAATGGCGGCATGCATCATCATCACCATCACGGAGGGATGATGACGGCTGGAGCAACCGGTTTATGAGGCAACAGGCCATTATCCCAGCTCCTCCAGGCAGTTCGAATTGTTGGTTAGTCAGGCATATGTGAAGGGTTTAACTACGATATATATATATATATATATATATATATATAAATATATACACACATATAAATATGATATATATACAAGTAATAAGATAAGGGATACTCTTAAGGTCTGTGCGACAATGTTCAGCTTATTGACCATACTAACAACTCTCATTTCAACATATATATATATATATATATATATATAGAGATATATATTTTCATTTTTGGCTGAGCATTGGCCTTTTAAATGATAGTTAAGTTTAGTATTGATAGGTTTTGATGAACTCGCGGGAGCTCTGTTTTCACGAATTTGATGTATGTAATTTTGGAGATTTTCATTTGTGTTTGTCACATTTATAGGCAAGTTTTTTTTATTGTAAAACAAATTATATAAAGTATTGAGTTGTGTTATATAAATGTAAAGTCTTAAATATATCTAGGTTCTTGTTCTCATAATTATTTGTACAATATGCTCTTTAAGTAAATTCTAGTTGACTAATTTATGCCATAAAGCTCAAAACAACATTTTGCAAAATAAAATTGTTTATTTTTTTATTTTAGCAAAATATTTGATCCGAATTTATAATAACTATGCGGTAAAGACAGACTGACAAGAAACATGCTCGAAATTATGGGATTGATTGGTATTAAACTACATGCCAAAATCTAATGAACACAAAACAAAAAAGGAAACTTGTGCTTACTTTAAAGTAGAAACATACATATAATATTCCATATAATAAGTATTGGAACACTTTAAACAATGTCATGTCATGAAACAGAAGTGGTTTCGCCAGCTCAAGGACAGCAATCGCCGTCCTGCTCATCTTTCTTAAAGCAACCAAAGAAAAAGTATCCTGCTGCTAGACCCAAAACAACGGCCAAGCACAGCCAATAGTTGAAGTTCATAAAGACAAGCATCAGCAAATAGGAAATTATGACTTGTACCAGATACAGCAGCGATTGGATGATATGTGCCGAGTTGAAGATGCGCTGCCAGTAAGTCACCTCTTTGATTTCGGCCAGTGGCGTCTCCGAGCAGCCGGCGCAATCGTTTATTTCCCTCTTTTGTCTTATCTCTGCGGCCGTTTGTTCAGCTACCTTGCGCGCCTCTCGTTGCAACAGATAATTACGCAGAAACTTGAGCAGCTCGTAGAGGAAGGCGATCACAAAGAACGCGATGGCGGAGAACGTGAATTCGACAACGGTTGATGCCACCCAGCCACGCCACAAAATTCTCTCACAGTGGCCGCCATGGAACTGTTGAGTGGAGAGGAGACCAGATACAAAATGTGTGAGTGACAATAATTATCTTACAGGTGTTTTATCACAATATATGTAGGCTGGCACAGGTAAATACGATAAAAGTAAAAGTTGTAGTAAAGCCCACAAAGCTTAAATACACCTTATCAGTTAAGCACCCGGTATTTGTTTATGTTTGTTTTTGCTGCTCAGCATGAATGAGTAGAGTGTAGTTTGCCGCTAGGCAAAGTGAGAGCGAGCTATGATTTAGCATCATTGTGTGCTCATCGTTGTACATGCGCAGAGAGAGAGAGAGAGAGAGAGAGAGAGAGACAGATGGAGAGGGAGAGAGAGAGTGAAATGCGCTCTGAGTGAAATCAATCAGATCGCGATTTGGATTTGTAAATTAAATTAAAACTCTGCTCTCGCAATCACGAGAAAGACGCTACTGTGCCAGCAAATAAATGAGCACGGATTGTTATTGCTATAAAAAGCATCAGCAGAGAAATGAGCAGAATTGGAAAACTTACCACCATAATCATTGGACATGATTTAGCAGCGGTAGCATTTGATCCGTGATCCATTGTTGTTGATTTTCAAATAATTCAATTAGCCGCAAAGTGAAAACAATTGCTAAGTGCCAGTTACACTTGCTTAACTGCTGAGAGCGAGGAGCTGACTGCTTGGGAAAAACGAGCGTATGCTGTTTTTTAAAGAAAAACCTGACACTAATCCAACCAAGGCGATAGCCCTCCACGCTTATCTCTGAGAAAAAAATGTATGCGTGTTATCAGTACTCGCGGAGTGCACGCGATATCTTTAGAAAGAGACAGAGAGAGAGAGAGAGAGAGAGAGAGGTAGGGAGAGAGCGAAAGAGAGCGAGAGAAAGAGCACAGGCGATGTTGACCCCATTCGGTAGCAGAGAAACAACACGTGTCTGGTTAAGTGAGGGAGACTTAGAGATCGATCTGGACCAAACATCAGTACATACTTAACTACCCAGGCATGTAGGCTGTTTTCGAGAAAAACACAATGATTACTTTTCCATTTTATCAATAATGATTTATGGATAAGCTGAAGTTCTACATCAGAAGTGTCGTATGTAGTTTTAATTTGTTGTGGTAATTAAGATTATTGGTATTTGGTCAAAGTATTCGTATTTATTATACCCAAGTAAATATGTATGTTATTGAACATTCAATCCAGCTCGTGCGATAGCAACCGTCATCTTGCTTATTTGCAGTGTGTCTGCTATGGACACTTATAGCTTTGCTAATATTCTGTTTCTAACTGCCGAAGACTTTCGTGTGAATGATGACCGTGTGCAAAACTTCGATGGCCGTGTGCAAAAGTTACGGACATTCTTCATGGCGTGTGCAGATTTCGAAAAGTTGGTGACGTGTGCAGAAAAAACGATATTGGCTTGGTCAAATGGTTTAGTTATTGGGTTCTACCAATAAGCTTAGTGTCTGCCGTTAGTTCCACACATGTAAAAGCTTTTGGCTAGTAATATCCTTATAACTTAACATTATACCTAACTCTTTATTATCAATTGCTGACCCACCAAATATTCAGTAGCTACACATTTACATCTGTACATGTGTACTTATCTATATGTTGTAAGGGTACAATACCTTGGACTATCTAGATCTATGAACTGTTACTCAAATTGCTATTGTCGGTCGCTATGCCTACCTTTAGATTCAGTTGCGCAAAACTAACGTTTACTCAGATTACGCTACGATTAAAAAATCAACAGTTGTGGTTTCAGAGCGGCAAGTTCTTGAATAGCGTTTTTGAGAGGCATATAAATTTTAACAGTTTGTTAATTGACATTAAACAAACTGTGTGCATTTTAGGAGCTGCTTGAATATTGAATCGATATGCTTAATGAATTTTGCGCCCTTTTAAAGTTTGTTAACACATTTTGCACATATGGCAACGCCAACACACCTACAAGCAAAGTGGCAGCTCTTCCGCAGTGCTCATGCAGAGGAAGGGAAATTTTTATTAATCGCTTAATGGAATTTCGATATTTGGTAAATTTCCTCAAGTTAACGAATGTAGTTAAAATTGAATCATCATAATATCGATATCGCTCATATCGTGCATAAATTAATTTGAAATAACAATATATCGATACCATATTAACCCCCTTATACCAGACCTGTGAAGTTCTTGCCATAATAGTGCGACAGAGCGGTTCTGTTGCAGATTAAGAGTCCGACTGTGTTATTCAATGTGTACCGTATTCCAATAGGAAACCCCATTAAACACAGCTTTAATATGTATATGTCACGACATTTGCGCCTACTGCACAGAGTTAAACTCAATTTGCCAGCAGCAACAACAACAACATTAACTAGTGCAAAACAGATGTCAGCTGTGCCGGCGCGTGTCTTCATTGGACTGCATACACATGCCCATGTTTACCGCAAGCAGCGAATGCTGATGCAGCAGCAGATAAACAGTTGGACGCTGCACCAACGGATGACGACAACAACGCTGCCGGCATCCTCGAACGAGGAGAGCAAGGCGCCGCATAAATCGTCGCTTCTACAGGAATTGGCCTTGGCCACGAAGCCATATGCGCAGCTAATGCGCATCGATCGACCCATTGGAACGTACCTGCTCTTCTGGCCCTGCGGCTGGAGCATTGCACTCAGCGCTGATGCCGGCTGCTGGCCGGATCTGACCATGTTGGGCTTGTTTGCAACCGGAGCGCTGATTATGCGCAGCGCCGGTTGCACCATCAATGATTTGTGGGACAAGGACATCGATGCCAAAGTGGAGAGGACGCGCAGTCGACCGCTTGCATCCGGCCAGATCACGCAACTGGATGCAATTGTCTTCCTCTCGGCTCAGCTCAGTTTGGGCCTGCTAGTGTTGGTGCAGCTCAATTGGCAATCGATTTTATTGGGTGCCAGCTCTCTCGGCTTGGTCATCACGTATCCACTGATGAAGCGTGTCACCTACTGGCCCCAACTCGTGCTCGGCATGTGCTTCAATTGGGGCGCTCTGCTTGGCTGGTGTGCAACGCAGGGCAGCGTTAATTGGGAGGCCTGTTTGCCGCTGTATTTGTCGGGTGTGTGCTGGACCATTGTGTATGACACCATCTATGCGCACCAGGACAAGCTGGATGACCTCCAAATTGGTGTCAAATCAACAGCGCTACGTTTCGGGGAGAATACAAAGGTCTGGCTATCCGGATTTACGGGCGCAATGCTCACGGGTCTCTCGGCTGCCGGCTATGCCTGCGACCAGACGCTGCCCTACTATGGTGCCGTTGGCATCGTTGGCGCACATTTAGTGCAACAGGTGAGTACATTTCGGGATGCAATGATTCAGTTCTTATTTACTGCTTACCGTTCAACAGATCTACTCACTCAACATTGATAATCCGACTGATTGCGCCAAGAAATTCCTTTCTAACCAGCAAGTGGGCCTCATTCTCTTCCTGGGCATTGTGCTGGGCACATTGCTAAAGTCGGATGATACCAAGAGTAAGCCCAAGGCCCAAGCATCGCCAGCTACTTCTGCATATGTACAATTACCACAATCGAAACCGGACGTTATAAGTTGAATGAATGGTTTGCGGTAGTGTTAGCGTCAATTTAAGTTTCATCCACCATTTGCGGCTTCTTTTCGCATTAGACCAAAGTCTGTAGTTAGCTAAAAATAGCATTAATATTGTATATGGTTTTTATTAATTTAATGATTTTAATGGTATTCAAAACGAGTTGTTGTGAAACAATATATTAAAAATACCTCCGAAAAGCCAATTTCGACCATCAAATAAACTGGTTTCTGTATTCAACTCTTAATCGTTATTTCTAATTACATATACAGATTATGTTTGCGTGTGTTGAAAGTCAACTACTTTTCATGTTAATTAATTTCATTTGTTTACAAGTAGTGTTGTACGTAAAATAAACTAGGATTAGTTTGCATAAAAAAGTATTAGATTAAATCAGCCACATTCATAGGCATCTCGTCGATCTGCGTCGAATAGTATTGTTCAATATCACGCAAAATGCGAATATCATCGGATTTGACAAAGTTGATGGCGACACCCTTGCGTCCAAAACGACCCGAGCGACCAATGCGATGAATATAAAGCTCACGATTGTTGGGCAAGTCGTAGTTGATGACCAACGACACCTGCTGCACATCGATGCCGCGCGCCCACACATCCGTGGTGATGAGGACACGGGACTGGCCGGCGCGGAACTCCTTCATTATTTCGTCACGCTCCTTTTGCGGCATATCGCCGTGCATGGAGCTGACCGTAAAGTTGGCCTCACGCATTTTCTCAGTCAGCCAGTCGACCTTGCGCTTGGTGTTACAGAAAATGACCGCCTGTGTGATGGTCAGTGTGTCATAGAGATCGCATAACGTATCAAACTTCCACTCCTCGCGTTCAACGGCCACGAAAAACTGCTTGATGCCTTCCAGTGTCAACTCATCACTGCAATTAATATGCAAATAATAATAGGAACGCTTTTGATTGCAGTTATTGTTGTCTCGCTTACCGTTTGACCAAAATTCGTATGGGATCCGTCATGAATTTCGATGTCATTTCCAGTATCTCATGCGGCAATGTGGCAGAAATCAGCACAACTTGCGTTGCGGGCGGCAAATATCGGTAAACATCATAGATTTGTTCCTTGAAACCCTTGTTCAACATTTCATCAGCCTCATCAAGCACCAGCATTTTAATGGCTCTACGGGATAAAGAATATATTAGGCATTAAAGCACGACTCGAAGATACTCTGTGCCCAGCTTGACATAACATTGGGCAAAGTAGAACATCTTATAACGTTTTCGAGATGAACATGGGTTACCATTTTTGGGTACCCATTTTTACCAGGGTATACAAATAGGGCAAGCCATGAAAGCGTACCTTGTGCGCAGAACACGTCGCTTAATCATGTCGAAAACTCGGCCAGGTGTGCCGCTCACAATATGCTGGCCATAGTCCAGTTTGCGTATATCCTCGCCCAGATTTGTCCCGCCAATGCACACATGACACTGCACATTCATCATGTCGCCGAGTGCCAGAATGACCTTCTGGATTTGGACAGCCAACTCGCGTGTGGGCGACAGGCAGAGAACTTGCGTCTCTCGCAGCGTTGTGTCCAAGCTCTGCAGGATGGAAATGGAGAAGGTCGCCGTCTTGCCCGTACCGGATTGTGCCTGGGCAATCACATCGCGTCCCTTGACAATTGGTTTAATGCTGCGCTGTTGAATTGCTGAGGGCTTCTCGAAACCTAATTTGACACCCGATTAGCAACGAAATGAGACATAAAGTAGACAAAAAAAAAATATATATACTTACCGTACGCGTAAATGCCGCGTAGAAGTTCCTCCTTGAGGTTCATGGCATTGAAAGTGGGTATTACCTCGACATCTTCGCTCGTCTCGAACTCCACGTTGGAGAGATCCTCTGCCTGAGCATTCTTGCGTGCCATTTTTGACTCCAGCTTGACTAAATAAATACAATAATCTTTTTTTCAACAGCAAACGCGAATTTCTAAATATTTTTTCATCAACTTTCATGCGGCTTGGGGATGGAAAAAATTACCAAGAAATCGATAATAGCGTCGATATATCGATTATATTGAATATCAGCCCTTATAGAGTTGCCCTGAAAGAAGTTTTATTAATCGGCAACGTTAAATATGGCGCCATTGTTATAATTACAGAAAATAAATCAAAGCATTTATTATGAACGATTAAGCTAAAAAATATATAATTCTAGTATTACTTTTTGATTATTCTATTGAGAACGTCCTGTAAGTCTTTCTTTTTCAGCTTCTTAAGTTTTTTAATAACATTCTGCACGTCATCCACATGCTGTTTGGCCTCCTCAGCTGCAGTCTCTGCCTTGCTAGCCATGGATTCGGTGCGTTCCAGATCTTCCTTGGCTTCATGAAAGCAAATGGTTAGTTGTTCCAACCGCTTCTTGGCATCCATAAAAAGCACTTGCTTCCCCTCCACCTCATTTTGAGCATTCACTGATACTCCCAAAACTTTTGCCAGATTCTGCTTTGCATCTTCCAAAAGGGATTGCAATAGTTCATAGAGATGTTTTACAACATCGGAAATGCGTGCAACTGTTTCCAGGTTGCTTTGGCTTTTGGCCAACGCTTTCTTAACCTCTTCCATGACGGCTTCGGCTTCGCTCTGACTCTGCTCCAACTGGTCGATCAATTGTTTCTTACCGTGCAGTGCTGCCTGAGCCGTTCGAGCCGCTTGCTCAGCTTTGTCGGCCAATTGATTCATAGCCCTCTGTCCTGCCGCGACACTTTCGCATTTTTGTGCATCCTTGGCCGCCCTTGCTTCGTCCGCTGCATTTGAGGCTAGTTGAGTGGAGTTCAGGTTTATAGCACAGCCCGAAGGATTCGCACCTTGTTTACCCTTCTTACGATGACGAAGCGATTTATGATTTTTCTTCATGCATAGCTGTGCACTTGCCGCCAGTCCGATGCTCATTATGAAGATCAACAACAGATGCCCGCAACGCATTGGAATTGTAGCATAAATTACATTAATCTCAAAGCTCTGCTGTCAAATTATGATTGTTTGACCGAGAAAACAGTGTATTAATGTCAACTCCGAAACTACGATAAGGCGTTTGAAACTGCGAAAAATGATTGCAAATGGTGCACTTCTGATTTTGTTGCTTTTCTGTCCTGCTTTTGCCCACAAGATGGACAAGGTAAGTGGCTAAGTGAACAGAGCTTTTGCGATACATGCCTCACCGTCGCCTCCAAAAAGCGTTCCATTTCTTTATCGAGGTTGACCTACGATGACGAACGCAATGAAGGAGGAGATTGTGTCGGTAGGAAAGAGAATTCCAATGCCAAGATACCCTTTAGCTCGAATACCAAGCAGAAGGCCTCTTGCATTGCGATGAAAGCAGCACAGGAGGCGAAGGCGGCTTCCGATGCCCAACTGCCCGCTGCAGAAAATGCAGCTCAGCAGGTGAAAATTCAGTTGGCCGACAAGGCGCTGGCAGCGGCAAAGGCCGCCGAGGCTGCTTTGGCCGGTAAACAGCAAATCGTTGAGCAGCTGGAATCGGAGGTGCGCGAGGGCGAAGTTGTTGTCCAGGAGGAGGCCGGTTCGCTGCAAGCATCGCAGGGTAACTGCAATGCAGCTGCTCAGTCTGCGAAGCAGTCGGGTATTCAGCTAAAGGCTCTCGGAGAAGCCCTCAAGAACGCGCAGGCAAATGTGGTCAATTCGGAGCAGGCGGCCAGCGGTGCCCAGCAGGAGTTCGCCGAAAAACAGCAGCTAGTGGAGGCGGCCAAGAAGCGTGTGGAATTACTCCTGCAACAGCTCGATGCGGCGCGTACGGATTATCAGAGCACCAAAAGAGCTGCGGAACGTGCCGCTGGCGCCGCCCAGGAAGCCAAGCAGCGTGCAACTCGAGAGCGCCGAATGGCCGAAATACGCGTAAAGCTGCATAAGCATATTATGAATCATTGAACCATATATAAAATGTTAGTTATCTTTTAATTATTTATGGTATCTACGTTAACTACAAAATCCTATCATTTATGTAAATCACAGATACTACTAAACTAAAAATGGATTGCATACCTTTTGGCTTTTCGAATTTTGATTTTGTTATATTTTGTTGTATAAAAACCGGTGCATACTTTTTGGCATCATGCAAAAGGCTCCACGTTTTTATTTATGCTGCATACTTTCTGGGATGAGAATTATGTAGATTAGCTGACAACTTCCTTCCTCCTGTAAAACTAACTCCAGTTCGGCCAAACTCTTATAAATTTTCAAAAAACATGTTGCGTTAGAATTGCAAGTACGAAGTCAATCTTCTTGGTTACCTAAGAAATCAAACAAGCTTAAACATTTCCACACAGGGAGAGAACATAATTTTGTAATGAGTTAAGTGCAATTCGTAATGCTTTCAATTTAATCATATTAGTGTAACAATTGAATCGTATTCATTGCTTAATCTAGGCTCTCAGGTCACCAACGTCCAAGCAAATAGTGTGGCGTCAAATGGCAGAAGTTGACCTCTTCGCTGATATTTCCTGCCCAGACCCTGCTGAGCGTGGTATGATAGTGTTAAGGATAATTGATTTCAAATCAAATTTCATTAGTTGATTAAATTGCGTATTCGTTGATTCTGCAACTGGGCCGGAGTGTGATGCCTAAATTCTTGGCATCGATAAAGTACTGGTGCTTGTCATGCTCACACAATCGCCCATGCTGGTGCCTGTTTCCAGTGAGTCCACCGAGCGCGACAGATCCTGAGCAGCACTTGGTAACAGTTCCTGGCAGAGAGCATGAGTGTTATAGCATAGCACCAGTTTGGTCTTGAGTCCCTCAAAAATGCTAACGACACTCGGCTTGAGATTGAAGAATATAATCTTTTGCTGGCGTCGATGGAAATCGTCGACCATGAAAGAGATTGCCTTGGCGGCGGTGAAATCCGCTGCAAAAATGTACGTACAATCGATGACAATGGGTAGAGTTGTCTTGCTGCCAGATTTGAGCAAAATGTTGCGAACAAACTCCACCGACGGGAATATTAAACAGCGATCGGGCGTGATCTTTACAAACTTAATGCCGTGTTCCGTCTCCAGCTGCTCCAGCGTCACCTTGGGCCGCGCTGAGTGGTAGAGTATATAAAGCTGGTTCGCAGCAATTGCGATAACGATGCCAATCTCCAGGGGAAGTACCAGACAGGCGACAAAGGCCAGCACGCCAGGCACAAGATCGGAGCCTGGAAATTGGTGAATTGTAAATAAATACTGCGCTATTGGAATAGATGACTTCAACTTACGCTTGCTGCGCCACATGGGCAACACAATCTGATACTGAAGTTGGAACACTACGGCCGAGATGATGATAGCAGCAAGTACCGCCTTTGGTATACAGTAGAAGTAATCGGTGAGGTAACTAATTGACAGCACCACAACAGCGCCAATGTACAGATTGGACATGTTTGTGCGACAGCCACTGGCATTATTTACAGCGGATCGGGCCAATCCGCCATTGCTGCGATAGCCGCTCACCAGTGAGGTGGCTATGTTGGCCACGCCAGTGGCAAACAATTCCTGGCTAACATCGATTTGCCTGTCCTTGGCAAATGCCTTGCAGACGGCAACGTTCTCCAGCAGCGCTATGATCGGCACTATAATCAGCCCGTATCCTAGACTGTGCACCATATCGAAGAAGCTCTCGCCAGGCACTGCTGGAATGCCTGCTGTGGCATTGCCGGGCTGTGCCTCAACTGTGAAGTTGGGCAGAGATAGCGTCGGTAATCCGGGTGGTATATAGCCCGTCAGGCGGAAAGGATTCATGTGATTCGCCTCCAGATACATGGCCACCATTGTGGCCCCGATGACAACGGTTGCATTTCGTGTTACGCCCCCAAACTTGATCACCTCATTGAACACATTCTGGAATCGAGAACGGTCCCCCTTATCCTTGGAACCTATGCGAGTCCGGCTGAGACTTCGGATTGCCAGCAACAGGGCCAGGCAGCCAAATCCGAGGCAGGTGTCCCAAATGCGTATGTTTTCAATGTCGCGAAACATGCTGATCCAGTTTTGTAGAAAGGAGTCACCGTCACTTCTCACGCCCAGAATATACTTCATCTGCGAGGTGAGCACAATTAGTGAGACTGCACTGGTGAAGCCCGCACTAACCGGACCCGAAACGAACTCCACCAAACAGCCCAGCTGGAAGATGGCCATCAGAATCTCTATGATGCCAGTGAGAAAGGTGAGCAGCACTGAATGCGCCCAGGAGCCATGAGCGAACTGATATGTCATCAATGAGGCGACAGCAGTGCTCCCAATAGTATTATCCTTGCAGGTGCCCAACAGCACATAGACAAAGCAGCCGAGAAAGGATCCGTATAGGCCAGACTCTGGTGGCAAGCCCACCACGCCCGAGTAGGCCAAGCCTTGTGGTATAACTGTTAGGCCCACCGTAAATCCGGCTATAATGTCGCCGATGGCATCGCTCCTGTTGTACTTGGGCAGCCAACTGAGGATGGGCAGACGTTTCTTAAGCGTCTTCAGGCGAAAAGCACGTCTCGCATAGCTCATGCATGGCTTTGGTTCAGTGTCTTGCTTTGCCTGCTCCATATGCTCGAGGCTCCTGCACTTCGAGGTGCGATGATCTGTGAGCAGTATGAAATCCGTGGAGGAGCGACGAAACTGTGCCTCCAGATTCTGATTCACTTCCGCTCGCTTGCGGAAAGTCACCTCAGTCTCCAGCGTGGACATTATGATGAGCTTCCTTTATTCAATGTAGTTAATCCGGTATCGCTGCCGTTAAGTTTGCCGTGCGCTGACCAACTGAGAGTGCCACATGCAGTTCATCTCACACGCAATCTTATCGAACTCCCAATGCTTGTGTGTGTGGGAACGGGATGCCTGTGGTTTGTTTCGGCCACACGCCTAACAAAGCTGTTTGTTTGGCTTGTCATTATCGGCCAATTTAAGTGGCAGAGATGTCACCTTTGGTTAAATTTTCCATTAATCTATTTCAGTCCAATTTAAACCACAAATGAAGTGTTCAAATATCGAGTTTCGCCTATTTTTTATGCACTAGACCGACTGATTATGGTTAAAAAGGGTCAAATTGTTTAGTGCATGTGTAGCTAACAGGCAAGTGGAAGCACATCCAATCCCATATAGATGTATGTATGTTGTATTGAAGTTGTTGAACTAGAAGTCTCAAATACTTCATTCACGGACGGCAAGCTTTTGATATCTTTGGAAAAGACTCTGAGTGCGTCTGCATTCTATACATTGTTCGACGGAGAGAGCCTAATTGGCACCCACCTCCGCGAAGTAACACTTTACGGTGATCCCCGGGGATTACTGATGTTGGTGTGTGTGTGTGGGGCGAGTTTAGTATTTATGCATTGATTTTTATTGACATATAATTTGCATTTGCATATAATTGACAGAAATATATTTTCTGTATACATACGAGGTGTGTTCAAAAAGTATCGCGAATTTTGTGTTTTTTCAGATATTATTTATTTATTCATGAATATCTATTTTGTCCCCTTCAAAGTACTCCCCATGAGATATTATACACTTGTGCCAACGGTTTTTCCAATCTTCGAAGCACTTCAAAAAATCATTTTTTTTTATCTTGTTCAGCTCCTCCTTCGATCCCGTCTTTATCTCGTCAAGCGTAGCGTAACGTCGTCCTTTCATGGGCCTCTTCAGTTTAGGGAACAAGAAAAAGTCACAGGGGGCCAGATCTGGGGAATACGCTGGCTGCGGCATCATTAGTGTGTTGTTTTTGGCCAAAAAGTCGCGCACAAGCAACGATGTGTGAGCAGGGGCCTTATCGTGGTGCAAAAGCCAATTTTTGTTCTTCCACAATTCTGGCGGATTGCTTCGCGCAAATTGCGCATAACTTGCAGGTAATATTCCTTATTGACCGTTCTACCCTGTGGCAAGAACTCATGATGCACCACGCCCCTGCAATCGAAGAAAACTGTCAGCAAAACTTTCACATTCGACCGAACTTGGCGCGCTTTTTTCGGTCTTGGTTCGTGCGGCAGCTTCCATTGAGATGATTGAGCTTTGGTTTCCACGTCGTAACCATAAACCCACGATTCGTCACCAGTTATGACCCTCTGGAGCAAATTTGGGTCGTCGCGGACAGAGTCCAACATCTCATTAGCAATGTTCATGCGATGCTGTTTTTGGTCGCAATTGAGCAATTTTGGTACGAATTTCGCGGCGACCCGTCTCATGCCCAAATCATTGATAAAAATCTAATGGCATGAGCCAATCGATATGTCTAGCTCCTCAGCAACTTCTCTAACGGTGATTCGACGATTGGCCAATACCATTTTCTCCACTCCATTAATTTTTTCGTCTGTTGTTGAAGTGCTCGGGCGTCCGGCACGCTCTTCGTCGTTCACATCTTCTCGGCCTTCTGAGAACATTTTCTACCACCGATAAACGTTGCTTCGGTCCAAGGTAGCTTCTCCGTATGCCACAATCAACATTCGGAATGCATCCGCGCACTTAATTTCGTTTTTCACACAAAATTTGATACAGGTTCTTTGATCCATTTTTTTGAATAGGTAAAAATCGAAGACGATCCAAAACACGTGCAAGCAAAGCAGCTGTCAACAATTAAGTGAACATTCAAAATGGCCGAGCTTGTCGGCATAAGTGAGAGACATGAGTACCAACATATCGCTACAAAAAAATCGAAATTCGATTATACGTAACCCGCGAAAATTCAAAATTCGCGATACTTTTTGAACACACCTCGTACATACATAAATATGCATGTAGATGCACGCGCTTTAAAAAAATACGATGCCAATGGAATTTTTTAGTACCTGTGATGCCATAAGAAATGAGAGCAATTCCACTCCTGAACAGATTTGAATGTGTAAAGCAAAGGGAAAAATGGCAATGAAAGTAGAACAATATATATTTATCAACTGTGTTCATAAGGATATAGTGGAGAAAACCCGGTAGATGAACAAGCAAGGAGTAGGAGGCAGAGAGGACCTTAACAGAACCAGAACCACTTTGTGGCATAAGAAGATACACAATACGGCTGCAACCTAGAAAGCAAGAATGGCAGAGGAGACAACTGAGCTGAGCAGAAGCACCAGGCCTCAGAAATGTTGTTTTCCTTGCTGAATAGGATGGGTTGCTGTATAGGATAAGATATGCACGCATCACTTATACAAATTAGATTGCTGCACTGGCTAAATTGCCCTCAATTCTATCAATTTAATGGTGCATTGTCAAAATTTCTATCAAACAAAGTTCGGTATACTTCCAAGGCTACGCAGGCAGAGAGAGGCTATAATACCGATATATCCTTACAGATTTTAAAAGGAACTGCATACAAGGCATTTGATTCATCCATGTAACCAAAAACACATACCAATTTTATATTGTAAAGCAAAGTGTATTTTAATCAGTGCAATGGACTGGAAAACTCGTCCAACACAACTCAATTAGGCGATTAGGTATATAGAGAGGGTTGATTGAATCCAAGAGCTTTACTATGGTCTACATTTTAATATGCTGTCAATTCCGATTTGATTTTCACTTATCACAAAACTTTTAAGTGGATTGCACTAATCAATAAGGCGTATATAAAAGCCAACACACAACAGTTAACTAGTCGCCTTTAAAATGTCCTTTGGAAAACACTTCGTTTGCGCTTGCATATCATATATTCTGGCATTGTGTGGAATCATTGGGTTCTACATTGACTCTGGATCGGGGAAATTAATAAAATCGCGTTTCTTGTGCTATTATGGTCGAGTTTATGCCGTTATGGCTTTAGTCGCTTTTCCATATATGATATATATCTTTCGGACGACATTCCCGATGCCAGTCACGGAGCATAAGCTTGCGGCTTTCTTCCTCGTGACGTTTCCTGTACTCAGGTCGCTTATATTCGGAAGTTGTATTTTCTTTTCACACCGCTGGCAGCACAGGATAATTCGAATGTATGAGAATCTGCGGAAAATGGAGCAGCTGGAAATCCCAAACATCTACAGAAACACATCATCAGAGATTCCAAGCTTACGTCGGCTTTTATGGATCAGATTATCGATGCTAGTGTCTAAATCTATATTTCTTTGGATATGGGTGTATATAAATGAAAGAGGACTTTTATATAATGCGTACATTATCCTCGCTCAAACAATAAGGAATGCATTTTATATGCTACTCTTTTTCCTTATCTGGCACATTTGCTACAACTTCATGAAACTGCAGCTTGCTTTAGATCATGTATTTCGTTATAAAATGCAAAGATCAAAACGTTTGCAACAAATGCAAAAATTGCATCGGATGTTTTATCAACTCATACGTATGATGAATGAGATCTGCAATATTTTCAAGTATCCGCTGACTTTTCTTATATTACACCAAATTTATCACCTTTTAATGCAAGGAGTCTTAACAATTCATGCACTGTTTGCAACGAAATATACATATTTCGCATATTACGGCAATTTAGTGGGCCTAATTGTGACCCTTATTGACGTATCAGAATTCTGTATGCTGGGCAATATCGCTGAAAGAGTTGGTAAACTTAATGAGAACACACTAAACATTTTGCGATACCCTTACCCGAGTGGGGCTCAACTGGAACGAAGTGTGAGTGTAGCAGGAGGAATAAGTTGTATATTACTCATTTGTACTCTCTTTCAGAATGAATGGTTTGCTCTGCAGCTTAAATTGCAAAAGATGAATCTCCGTGCGGTTGGAGGCTTAATCATTAATCTTCAGTTTGTCTTTGTATTTTTTATTAACATCCTACTTCATATTGTATACATGGTACAAAGCGACTACAAAATGTTGCGAATAAAGAAAGTAGTGTAAAAACTTATTTGATAGATAATGTTAATCAATTTGTTTTTTGGATTAATCATTTGGAAATCATTACATTTATAAAGAAACTGTGTTTAATTAAAGAATTTATAGTTTTTCCTAGACCTTTATAAATATCACAACTTGAATCAATAAAAATATTTTCAGTGAGAATATTTTGAAAATAGATTGCTGGTAACCTTTCTAAAAGATGTGTAAAAAATTTAAGCAGCTTTGTAATAATAATTTTAATAAACTTGACTTACGTGTACTGATACAATGGTTATGCACAGTTTACGTATTCGAACGTATTCCATTTGAATATTCCACTCGAAGAATTTGTGATTTTCAATTTAGTTTATTGAAAACTAATTAAAATGTGTACATTTATTTATGTTTGCTTTGCATTTGTACCTAATATACGTGTGTGTATATATATACTCTCTTTGATGTAGAAATATAAAAACTATATATATATATATGCAAATCTAACAATCACATTTGATTTAAATCTAACTTTAAAAGCGAGAAAAACAAAAATATAAAAACAATTTCCAGTTGATAGACTATATATAGAAACAACAACAACAACAGCAGCAGCAGCAGCACATTGATTAATTCTATGTGGCATTTTATGCACAATCCCAAAATCGTTTTTCAATGATTTTTTAAATCAAATATTTCACGCAGTAAAGGTTCCACCTGGGATGGGTTTACATTTAAATAGACATTGATGATGAATTTGTTCAGACGCTCCACATCCGAAATCTTTTGTATCAAACGAATAAACGCGTTCTTGGCCTCACAGCCAGGATAAACGCTCTCCAGATATCTTCGCAGAAGATAATAATAGGAATTCTGTAAGCAAAAAAAGGGGTTTCCAATTTTGGTTAATGCTTCTAGTTAAAAATGATGAGGATGATTACTAACCTGGTCCAACCGAATGGCATCTTTGTGTATGAGACGCGCTCGGTTCGGTGTAAAAAGCACAATGGCACACATTATGAGTATAATATTCTCATCCATGCGCCATTTCTCATCGAAGGTCGTCACGAACTTCAGATGCTCCTCATAGACATTGCCCTTGGCAAACTTAAGCAGTTCGCTGCGTATGCTGAACATATTCTCTTTGGTATGCGGTACCTGTAGTATAAATGTTAATAAATTGGTAATTATATAAATTGAGCTTCAATGAGCTCTTACATAAAAAATAGATATACCAGTTAGGATAAATGTATACACAAAGTGTAAGTGGACTAACCTTCCAAGCGGCACGATCTGTGTCATAGATCATTACGGATCGCATTATCATCATTTCGGTGCAGCCACCTTTGAGCAACGCGACCTGATCCTCTTGGCACATGTCACGGAATGCACTAATTTTCTTGGCCATCTTAATTAGACGCTTAATCGCCACCGCCGTCAAATTGATAAGCAGTAAAAGCTGTGGACTTTGCCTCGCATCGTCGGGCTGTGCGGGGAGAGAGAGAGGTGCTGTTTTGAAACTAACAATAATATGATAATATTAATTTATGACAAATCCAAATTGTTGCGATTCATTTTATCGAGTCGGCAATGATTCAACATAATGCTGAGTGGCAATGATTATCAGATAGCGCCGCACACCTGCGTACGCTCCACATTTTAACAAAATGTGTATCGGTTTTCCTAATTAACAGCACAAAATGTGCTAATCGAAACGGAACACAATCGACCAGAAGTGAATATTATGGCCATCAATTTGGGGAGGGTGGGTTACTTATGAGCGCCTGCTATGCCAGGTGATAGTAGTACGCGCAACGACTGATAAAGATATCAATGGTGTTTTCAACACGGATGCAGCCGTGTGTTTGTTGCTCGTCTTGCTTGGCTCGGCAACAGGTGTTGTGTGCCTAAACATTTCCATTGCGGCATTTTTATTATCTTGATCAAAATAGCTAGAACTATACAAATTCGATCGACTCCTGCTCACTCATTCATTTTTTTTTTTTTTTTTTAATTTAATTAAAACTATGTGTCAATTCAGAAAGCGCATTGAAAATTCGTTGTGACGAAAAATGAGCCGCTCTTTGCTGAAGTTTGTTTACATTGAGGAGGGTGCGCTTGCTGGGCACACAGAAATTGTGAGAGATGCACTGACTCATGCGCCAGGTGTGAACTGCCGACTGCTAACTGTCTATATCACCATTTAACAAAACGAGCAGCGACCGCGATTAGATAAGCACACAAAACATAAGACCCAAAATACAGGTGAGTGTGTGCAATAGGTGTGTCTTCATTTTGGATTTTCAATCTAATAAGAATATGAATTAATATAATAATAACCTTAATGCGCTCATCGTTCATCATCAATGCACTGAGATCTTCGTCGACGGGATCGTAGAGAGCCTCACTGGCCAGCCGCAATTCGCGCAGCTTCATCTGCTCGGCCTCGTTGAGGTCGCGCTCCATAAATACGCTCGATGGGGCACAAATGGGTTGCTGATTTTGCAGATGCTGCTGTTGCTGCTGCTGTTGTCGGGCTGATGCAGATTTGCAGCCACCGTACCCCGAATTGTTGCCCATATAGGTTGAGGGCATGCCGCCAGCAGCAAGATACATTTCATCCTTGATGCGAGTTGGGGGCTGCAAGCTGTTGAATGCCTGATACTCCAAACGGATCACCTCGGAGAGCACAGACTCTATGGAATTGATGCTCAGGCTGCCATCCATACTGAGCTCATCTGCATCGGCATAGCTATGCATAAAATCCTTTAATAAAAATTCTGGGGCATTGGGTAGATACTTGGGCAAGCTGTGACTGCCCGATGTGGTGGGCAAGTCGTTTTCCGTTCGTGGCGACTGATAATGCAAATCGATTGGAACACTGTTTGCAGGACTCGCAATGCTGCTGGGCGGCGAGGTCAACGCTGTTTCTCCCGTGCTAATGCTGCTACCCGTTGGACTGCCGTGCAACATTGTTTGTATCACGGTGTCCACGCGTATATTTTGCGTCTCTCGCTTCTCGCACTGATTTCCGATTGGAGACCCCTCTTCGGCAGACTCGGCCGGTCGATTGGTACCATTGAAGATGCGATTTAGCATTTTGAGTGCCTCGGCAGGTGTGTTCATAAATTTGTTCATTATATCGATCGCATTCTCTGGAGATCTCATCAGATTCTGCATAAACTCAACCACATCCTTGGGCGAATCAACAATCTTTGAGATGATCTCCAGGCCATCCGTTGGCGAGCTCATAAATTTGGTAAATACTGTTAAAGCGTTAAATGGCGAGTTCATAATCTTGCTGATGATCTTGAGAGCGTCACCTGTACGAAATTATTAAATATTATTAAGCGTTGTTTTTTAATGAAATATTGTATAAGATATTCACCTGGATAGTCAATCAGATGTGACACAAGCTTTAGGGCATCCTTTTGTGAACTAATTACCTTCTCCATTACCGAAATGGACTCCTTCTGAGTGCGCATCAGACGATTGATGGCCTGACAAGCGCGGTCCGGATCCGCAACGATCTCATCAACAATCTTATCGGCAGTCATCAGTAGCGGATTCATTTCAGCCAAACGATCCGTCGTTGATGGTCGATTTGTGGTTGTTGAACTCGTTGCTCCGATTGCAATTCCACCGATATTTGTCCCACTGTCCGGTGAGCCGCAGCTGTGTGAATCCTGTGAGCCATTATATGTGTCCAGATTACAGCTACTATCGGCGACAGCACCCGATACCTTACTATCAACCCCATCTACATCCCCATCCGGATCGGCATCGTCGCCGCCATGCTCCATCATTCGTCGCTTGGCCCGATTATTTTCGATTTTCCGACGTTTGATCATTTTATCCTCCTCGGACATGATGTTCTCGCTCTTCATGCCAATGTCGAGGCATTTTTTCAGGCGGCACTTCTGGCAGAAACGGCGGGTCACCACGGTAATCTCACAGTTCTGATTGAAGGGGCAGGTGAACTGCTTTTTGGCCAGTGCATTGCGACGAAAGAATGCCTTGCAGCTCTCGCAAGTAACGGCATTGAAATTGTAGCCTAACGCCTTGTCACCGCACACGGCACAGTTCTTTGGGGGTGACATATTGTGCAGCCCTGCCTCTGCCAGTCAGTGTCAATGTCGCCCCAGCTTTCAATTAGAATGGTGATTGATTTTTTAATTGCTCTCCACTTTTGTTGTGGACGATTGACCCGCTATTTTTCAGTTTTTTTTGTTTTGTTTTTTGTTTTTGTTTCGCTTTAGTTATAACACTTAAAGGCCTCCAACATTTTTTGTTGTGTACGACGTCCTGTTGAATTGCACCGTCTAACTTCCAACACGTATAAGTCATCAAGTTTCGTTATCACCACACATATTTTAATTAATGGGGCCCCTCTTCTGAATTCTGCGAGCACCGTGTTTTTTTGTGCAAGAGCCAGTCACATATTACGTTCACTCAAAACTATCGATAGCTGAACAGCTGTGCATATGAATCAACTAACGTTAGACTTTATTTTGCTAGGCTTAGCTATGTTTGTGACGTCAACGTGGAACATGGATAATTATAAGACTGTTACACTCCACGATTATAACAACATTGAATTTTTGTATAATATATATGCGCGTCGAATAGGTAGAATGTGAAAACGATATTATTCGTGTACAGTC
Source organism: Drosophila basisetae (assembly GCA_035041595.1). Classification (NCBI taxonomy): domain Eukaryota; kingdom Metazoa; phylum Arthropoda; class Insecta; order Diptera; family Drosophilidae; genus Drosophila; species Drosophila basisetae. Next base: position 8,217,624 of record JAWNLB010000070.1, read on the forward strand.
TGTATTATAAATTCTGTGCGTTTTATCCAACGTTTTTAACGTAAACCACACAATTTGCTTGGTGTGACGTCGTTGATATGTTTACCCAAAATCTAAGTTATCTTTTGCTTACATTATTGAATGGAGCATGAATTAGCGAAATGTGATTGTCGAAATCTGCTTTCACGTGTGACTGTCAGAAGTAGCAGCAGCATTAAATTAATTGTAATTTTTGTGTGCTAGAAAAAATAAATTAAGTCAAGATGAATAAAGTAAAAACACGACTGTCAAAAACTGGCGATATTGTCGCATACAGTGAAGGCGCCATACGCAACAACATTTCAGCTGTCGAATATTGCCGCACCTCAATGGCTGCCATCTCAGGCTGTGCTGCTGGTAAATTATGAATCAATTAAAATCAAGTTGAATATTTACCGTGGCATTATTTATCATCGCCAGGTATCTTGGGATTAAGTGCCACACTTGGCTTCTTGTTCTACTTTATATCGGTATTTGTGCTCTGGATAATGGTGCTGATGAAGTCAGGCACACAGTGGCGCAAGTATTTCATTAATCGTAAAAATCTACTGACGAACCAATTCCTTGGCGGCCTTTGCACCTACGTCCTATTCTGGACGTTCTTATATGGCATGGTGCACGTCTATTAGAAAACTCCCAACATCAACTAGACAAATAAACATAGCTTAAGTTTGTGGCAAAAAGGAGCAAATTCGTGTTTTCTTCTATTTCTATTATTATTTAGACTAGGTCTAGGTTTGCACAACGGAAGCAGCTGCTGCAGTTCCGGAACAATCGCACCACGGCGTCTTATTTACATCACAATCGAGCAAAGTGTTCAACACTGTCACATTGATGCCATCAATAGCCAGCTCGTGTACTTTGAGTATTTTATAGCTGACATTGTTAAGGCCGGTGTTGTGATCCCTTTTCCGTGTCATCTCCTTCTGATTGAAGCATTTTTGCGTGTCCCGTTTGCGATGATGGCGATTGTGTATATGACTAAAATAGAGCAGATGTCAGAATTAAAGTGATTGATTTGGAAACTATTCATACCTAAAAGTGTTGTTGATGCCAGTCTTAATATTTTGGGGACGTGTTACTTGCAGTCCCGCATCCCGGATGCGCACAAAGAACTCATCATCCTCCAATCCCCAGCCCCAGTATTGATTCGACATGCCGTTCATTTGCTTGAAGTGCTCGCGACGCACCAGCAAAATCCCACCGACGAAATTATCATAGTGGTATTTGGGATGGAGCTTGGGGCCGGCAATGTGCAGCGGTCCCAATTCGCTGGGATACTCATACAAGAGATCTTTATTCAGTGGTATCAGATCCACATCGTGCATGGCAATATAATCGTAGACCTCGCTGGTGAAATGGAAACCCACATTAATTAGCGAGGCGCGATTAAATCGATATCTGTCCACCTGATTGAGTACAAAGATATGATGCTCGATTCTTTGGTCACGCAGGAAGTTCGTTAGATGTGGTACAAATTGTAGAAGCTCCTCGAATCTGTCCCGAAATGGCACCAAAACTGCCATCTTATGCAGAGCTGGTGGCGCACTATGAGATTTAATATTCGCCAACTCCTCGCTGCTCATTCGACTTAGTGGGTTCTTCAGCGGGCAGATGCAATCTAGAAGTATAGTTATTTATAGATTTTGAAATGTGCTCAACATTAATTTATTTGATATGTTTTCGTTTCCATTTCCCACCTGAGCTGAGCGGCATAAAACTGAGCACTGCAATGCCACCTATGCAAAATGCTAGGCCACAGACGAATAGCCAGTTTATTGTTGATATGTTTGCCATTTTCATCGATGTTTCATTAATACTAAATTATTTACTTATTCTGTTCTAACTAAGTTACGCCATATAAAAAGAAAAATATTATTGCCTTTCTTGTTGATTCGTATCTGACTAACAGCTGTGGGCACCCACAAAAAACTAGCATTGGCCGTTGCTGTTATTAACAGCGCACGCTCAGTTGTTGCCGGTAAAATTACGGCGCTGTTTAAAGTTTTGCAAAAAGTTGGAAAACAAATTTGCTGAATGAAATTTGCTACATGAACTAAAAATGAACAAAGTTATTGCTTAATACAGTGATTAGTTTAAAAGTAAAAGGAGGTATGAAGCTCGCCATCCAAACGGAAAAATAACGCAACAGCTTCAAAGATTGCAGTTAATATTTTTACATTAAGAAAACACTCGCACTATCTTGTGGTTTGTTTACAAAATATTTGGCAGGCTTTCATTTGCTTACAAAACAATTGGCGGGATTACATCTGTGTATGCATTCCGATCAATTATCGAAAAAAGTTATCGATAATAAAAACGGAGCACAAAGCGATTCTTAACATCTTCCAACACTTTTGGCAGTACAACACGTGAAGTTGATCCGAGTGAATATTTTGAAATAGAAAAATCAAAATGAAGACGACGAAAAATAAATCAAAGAAGAGCAATGCTGACATAAAGCAACAAGATAAAACAGTGGACGTGGCAGAGGAAAGTAAAACAGTCAAAAAGAAGCCAAAAGTAAAGAAATCAAAAGCCACAACCGATGCAATAAAGAAGGCGGCTGTGACGGAAGCGAAAACGAGCCCAAAGAATTTAACAGCCGCTGATTTAGCCAAGATCACTAAGAAGAAGGCCAAGAAACAGGCACAAAAACTCAAAAAAAAGGAAAACAAATTGGCAAGCAAAACAACAGCAACAGTGGAAATTGAGAGTAAAAAGGTTAAGTCGGAGCCCAAAGCAGTGGTAACATCCAATAAAAAGCAGAAGGCTCCTGCCAAGGAAAAAAAGCTTTCCAAAACGAATTCCAAAAAGGAAAAGAAGCTCAAGGCGAAGGCGAACAGGAAAACGAATGACAAAGATGAAGGTATTTATTATTATTATGACCACCTCCTACTGCGATCACTCAATAAACTAACCTATATTTGGAATAGATGAAGTGAAGCGTGAGCGGGATCCAGCTGCAGAAGCAGCGACCATATTCATTGGAAATCTTCCCATAAATACAAAACGTGTACAATTGGTGCGTCTGCTGCAGCCCTTCGGCATCGTGAACTCCATCCGCCTGCGCACGGCTGGTGGCAAGCACCTGTTCAAGCACAAGCAGCGCAGAGGAGCCGGCTCCTTAAATGCCTACGTGGTGCTCAACAGTGCGCAGGTGGCGGAGAAGGCACTCGCTTTAAATGGCACCGAATTCAAAGAGAATCATTTACGTGTGACGCTGGCTGCAAAAGCCGGAACAGCTGCAGGCAACGATCTATCATCAGCATCGTCAGCATCCAGCGATGCGGATAACAAGCGCACCATATTCGTTGGCAATCTGAAATACTGTACGCAATCTTTAATCAAATCAGAATGTAAAATTTGTATTTTCATAAACAAAACTCTCCTTGCAGCTGCGAATGAGGAAAAGCTGCGTGATATCTTCTCCAGCTGTGGCGAAATAGACTATATACGTTGTCTCCATGATGGCGAGCGGGGTTGCAAGGGTGTCGCCTATGTCTGCTTCCAGCAGCCGGATGCAGTCGGTCTGGCCCTGGAGCTAAACGAGACGATGCTGGACGAAAGACCAATCCATGTGGAACGCTATGCAGTTAAGAAACTGGGTGCAAAGCAAGCACGCGATTCAGCTGCGGCTGCAGCCGCCAAAGCAACTCCCCAAAAATCAAAGAAAATGCTAAATTCGAAAGGTGCCCAGAAGCGCATCGACAAGAGACAAAGCAAAGCCAATGGAAAACCAGCTCAAGCCGCAAACAAAAAGAAATCGGATTACAGAGGGGTCAAAATGGATGCCATCAAAAAGGACAAGAAACCCAAAAAGAAGTCCAACAATCAAATGAACGCATTGGCCAAGAAAATAGCGCCAAAGCCCAGCAAATGACTTGATTAAATTTATATTTTTAGGCATTAATGTAAATAATTTACATGCACCTGTAAGCAACTACTGTTTTTTTAATGTCTTAGATTTTATTTAAATTCAAATATAAAATTAATAAAAATGAGGGCGTTGAAAATGTACTTTCCAGTGTTACATACTGCTGTTTCAGAAAAAGGTTTGGCAGCACTTAACTTTTCTCAAAAAAATGATTATTTTTTGTACATTGTTTGAATATTATTTTTAAAAATATATGTACAACTTTTGTCAAATTCTTTCTTAAATCAAATTAAAAGTATAAACTTCGGTACATTTGTACCTAATTGAGCAAGCAACGTGCCTGCATTCATCGCCAGTTTCTGTGTAATTTTCACTGCATCTAGTCGCCGTAGCAGTCAGCTTCTCACTGCCAGTATTGATTTACCGAGCTCAGTCAGCTGTTTTAGTTGTTAACGCACACACACACAAATTTCAAGTCAGTTTTGTGATTTAATATATTGGTGTGTTTATATTATTAAAGAAAATTAAAGATAAATTTGGGTAAGCGCAAGAATGCAATTTGGTTATTATTAGCCAGCTAGTTAGCGCACACATCTATCTATCGAACTATTTACCCGCAGGATGAATAATCTGTGTAAAAATTTCAAGTTTCCTCGCTTTGCCCGAAACTCAATTCGGAACATTGTCGGCCTAAATAATAATAATAATAATAATAATACATCCACTTTGGAACCGTTGCGTCAACGCGAACTGATACGCGTCCATGGTGCTGAGGTGACACCATTCCTCCAGGGCCTCGTTACCCAGGATGTGTCCCGCCTGCAGGAGCCCAGTGGGCCAGCCTCAATTTATTCTCTCTTCCTGAATCGTGCTGGTCGTTTAATGTTCGACACCATCATCTATCGGACCAATGATAAGGATACATATCTGGTGGAATGTGATCGTGATGCATCCTCCGATTTTCGTCGTCATCTGCGCACCTATCGTGTGCGTAAACACATCGATATCGACACAGTCGATGATGAATATGTGCCCTGGGTGCTCTTCAACGACGGCCAACAGAAGGACACCGAGGCTAGGATGGCCAGAACTAAACAAAAGGCTAAGGATTTGTTTATCGCATCGGATCCGCGCATCGGAAGCTTGGGCATACGCATCCTGGCGCCATCGGATATGAATGATGCTCAGCTGGCGACAACTTTGTGGCGCAATCACGAAGTGATTGCCGTCAATCCCGACATCGAGAAGAACTACAAGCTGTTGCGCTACAAGCAGGGCATTGGCGAGGGCATCGAGGAGCTGCCGCCTGGCAAATGCTTTCCCCTGGAAGCCAACGCAGATTACCTTAACGGCGTCAGTTTCAACAAGGGCTGCTATGTTGGCCAGGAGCTAACCGCACGAGTTCATCATTCGGGCGTCATCCGTAAACGTTATATGCCCATTCGATTTACGGCACCGATCCGCTCCGACATGACAGTGAAATCTATTTCGGGCGCCAGTCTTGGACGTGTCCTCGGGCATGCCCAAAATCATGGCGTGGCCCTGTTACGCATCGAACCGGTGCTGAACAGTGCCCAGCAGCTGGTACTGGACGGTGATCGCTGCTTTGCCGAGCGTCCCCATTGGTGGCCCCAGCAAGCGACCACCAAGCGAGGCATGGCTGCTGTCAACATCGAATGAGAGCAAAGAGATTGAATTTTGTTATTTGTGTGATTAGATGTAATCTGTTGTAGTTGTTGTTGTAATCAAATCAGTTTGCTATGCGTATATATACTAAAGTCCATTTTGCGGTGACTGTCGAGACAGAGAGAGATCTTCCACTTAGTCTTATTGTTGCAGGCACGCTTCGCCATGTCCCAGGATCAGATCTTTAACGATGATGATGCGGAATCCGACTTGCGTCTGCTTGATGATGATGGCGCTGATATACAACGATTAAAGCTGCCGGCGCAGACGGAGAAGCCTGAGGACGAGGTGGACGAGCGGATTGCGCGGATTGACTTCCATTGCAGCGCTTGCAACATGCACGAACTTGTCCATTATTATGGCAAGGAGCCCCCATTTGGCTTGGGCATCCGATTTCGTGAGAATAGCTTTGTGATGCGTGATCCGTTTCAGGCGCCACCGCCACGCTGGCAATCGAAAGCTGAGTACTATGTGGCATTGGGCGTCAAGTGTGCGACTTGTGGGAAGCCTGTTTGCAAGGATGCAGCCTGCAGTTTCTATTATACACAAACTTATTGCCTGCCCTGTGGCAGTGTCCAACTGAAATCCTGGCCAGTCGAGGCTCAGAGCAAATTGCGCAAACAACTGGCAGCCAGCAAGCAAAAAGAACAGTCAAATTAACATTAATAAATACATTTTTCACTTTATTCAATACAATAGTTATTTTTTAATGGTTGTTTTCAATATAAAATGGAAACGAATTTGGCGCAAAAGCAATCTGTTATCACAATGTTAGATTTATGTTAAGCAACTGTTAACGCAGTGTTCGATTTTGGATTTTGTTTATTTATGCAGGTACATTTATGTATATCTTTGGAATGTGTTAATAATATAGTTAAAGCACACTGTTTGTTTTGGATTCAAAATAATATTTTTATCCTGAGAATATCAAACTCTTTCCACTGGAGTTGAGTATGTCAAGTTTAAATAGTAATATTTCATATTAATTTCTCAAACATGACATCAATGAGAATTGTGGTGGTTGACTCTGTTTAGAGATTTGGATTTATGGTTGGTAATATACAAAGAATCATTAAGATTGCATTCGTCTCGTAAATTAAAAAATATTAATATAAATTCATGAGATTAACAAACTCCTTCCATAGAGGAATCTAGTATACCAAATTTAAATAAATTAATATTTAATATTTCTCAAACAACATGGCACAGCTTTCATGCGCACATCCAAATCCATTGGAAAGGTGAGGCAAAAGAAATCAGCTTTCTTGAGCATTTCGGTAATTGAAAGATCTGGCCTCCTCTTACAGATCTTGCCTACCTTCTGTCCGTTAAGTGTGTAAATCACATTGAACTCCACATCGCCGCATTTAAAGACGCTACAAAGGTTGCACTCAACGCGCAGGATCGTATTGCGTGATTCTGTATGAGAAACAATGTCGAATAAATGAACCAATTATGCGCAATGGAGCCAATCACATTGCCTGGCGGCGCTGACACCTCCATCGCCTGGAGCGGACGGCAGGAGATACAAGGGGCCAGCACGCAGTCTGAATGACCTCTTGCTCGAAATTGTCACAGATTTTCATATAAAAATAACGTGCCGAACGAAGGCAGGCGCGATTGCTGAAATCCGGCTGGCCAAGTGAGTTCTCGATGTAGAAGGCATTGGTGAAATTGGTTAAATTAAAGGCACACAGGTTTATTTTATTTTGCTTCACCAGAAGCTGATCGATGTGCGTCAGGTATGTCAAACTTTGTTGGTGTTGTTCATGTTGCTTATACGAGGTGTGTTCAAAAAGTATCGCGAATTTTGAATTTTCGCGGGTTACGTATAATCGAATTTCGATTTTTTTGTAGCGTTATGTTGGTACTCATGTCTCTCACTTATGCCGAAAAGCTCGGCCATTTTGAATGTTCACTTAATTGTTGACAGCTGCTTTGCTTGCACGTGTTTTGGATCGTCTTCGATTTTTACCTATTCAAAAAAATGGATCAAAGAACCTGTATCAAATTTTGTGTGAAAAACGAAATTAAGTGCGCGGATGCATTCCGAGCTTTTCGGCATAAGTGAGAGACATGAGTACCAACATAACGCTACAAAAAAATCAAAATTCGATTATACGTAACCCGCGAAAATTTAAAATTCGCGATACTTTTTGAACACACCTCGTATTATTTGGCTGCTGTTCTTTTTGTTTTTGTTGTACGCTACAGCTTTCAGTTTTGTTAGATATAATATTATGAATAATATTAATAATATGAATAATATAACATTAGCAACTTGAAAACAATACTATTCACTGAACAATGTTTTCTATGTGCTATCGTTAAACTGCTATCGCTAAAGCTACATATATCGATATATCGATAACTTGTTGGGTATATAGGCAACGATAGCTTCATTCGTTCATTTAGTCAATTCGGAAGCCAGCGTCAAGCAAGTAGGACGACGCTCAGTTGTCTCTCGCGTGTCCCTCTTGTGTGTTGTGTGTCATTTGTTGTCCGCGCTTCTTGTTTATTCTTACATTTTAGTAAGACTTCAATAAAGTGTAATGTGTAATTGAACGTGTGTTTTGGTATTCAATTAATTAATACGCCAAGCGGTCTATCAAAAAAATAAACGCCGCTGCAAACAGTTCATGAGAATTTGACATTTAAATCGAGTTGTTCCTGGTGCTGCCGCTGTTGTTGTTGCTGTGCTTGGCGTTGCCGCTGCTGCAGCTACTTAGAAATAATAAACAACAACCGAAACTGTAGCATGGCAGCGGCGTTTTAAGTGTTGGCGTTGGCGTTATATATGTTTTTTTCTTTATGCTAAAATTGCGGACGCACCCACCCAACCACAAGCCCAACAACAACAATAAAAACAAAACAAAATTTAAAAAAAAGGCCCAATTCCAATTTGCTGTGAAACTGTGTTTGTAACTCTGTATGTGTGTGTGTGCATGGGTGTGCGAGCGAAGCAGGGACAGGAGCATGGGCTACCCAGCCGGTTTCGCAGCGCCAGTTAATTGACAACAACAACATAAAATAAAAGTTACCAAAACGAAATAAATCGAAGAAATAAAGACAGCATGCGATAAGCAACGAGTTAAACAAATGTTTAAATGTTTCTTAACATATTTCAATATACACATCAATGTTTCCCATGCATGTTTCAAGTGAACAGCACCAGCAAGAACAGCCACATTTGGAACAACAGCAACATTAGCAACAACAGCAAAATTAGCAACAACAGTCCCCCAACAATCTCCCAACATGCACTCACCGGGCATTGAGTAGTTTCTATAATTAGCCAAAAAGCACCAATGGTGGTCTGCGCAGCTAATCATTGTATTTAATTCGCCCCACCCCTGCATCCACAGTCCCCCCCTGCGGAATAACAACACACACCAACTACGGCTCTGAGCAGCCCACACACACACACACACACACACAACAACAAGCAAACAACGCCACCCACTTTCATCAACTTAAACATCATGCGACTGGCGGAGCTGCTCCAACTGACCATTCTTGTCTACGCTTGCTACGCTTGTTGCTGGCTCCTGGTTGATGCCCACAATTGCCAGCATCAGCATCCCAAGGCGCACGAGGTGAGTAAAACTGTGCAAAACTGCGATGTGATTAGGTTAAATATATTTTTGTTGCTAGTTATTTTAATTAGTTTTAGTGGAAGATTTTTTTAACTCGAGTATAGCGTTCTACAGCTTAGTAAATATGAAAATGTAAAAACCGTTTTTATATTTGAATCAATCATTTTAAACATTCAAACATCTAAAACATCCCTTGAATTTCATGTTAAGTTTCTATACTAAAAAAAATGGCTCACGAGTTTTTCAAATGTCAAACATTTTAGACAATCAAACACACAAAAAATCTTCTTCTGTGCAGTGAAAAAAAAGAATATATAAAACTCGTTTTAAAAATGTCAAAAAATTGCCGGCAAACTTTTTAATTTTCTTCTGATATATTGGCTCAGCCATAAAGTCCTAAATGGAGTAAATGAAATTTTAATTATAATAATTCAAGACGCAATTTAGAATTCATGTTCAGAAAAAAAATTTACTTGAATCACTTTTGATTTGAACTTTGCACATTTTGGTAATTTGCTGATTATGTTTTCCACCCACTCAATTGAACTGATTATCCTCCGAGTGCTACCACCCACTCAGGTCGACTGGGCCGAGTCCTTTACAAACCCCCAAGCGCAATTCAAAGCTCTCAACTTCCACTTTAAATTCGAATTTAGAATTTCGTGTCTGACACTTGTCCTTTTGTGTGCGGCAACTGCGATTACGTGAAAATGTATAATTCCTTCCAATTAGGGCAAATGCAGCTTAGTTAGTGCTTCGAAGTTTTCACATTATGCACACAAATGCAACAACTACATCATCAAGAATTGAATTTCATAATTGTGAGATTGAGAGCGTTGTGGGTGATAAATAAGCTCAAAAGGGAGGATTAAATTGTGGATTCTTCATTACGTTCAGTAATCTTGGTATTTATAGACAAAATTTAAAGTTTATATAATTGCAGCTGACAGAAATTCGAATTGATTGAATATGAGATGCCAATGCCAATGCCAATTACATTTTTACATACTTTTGATTGTTTTATCAATTTTGAGTTTTAGCCAACAATTTTCTTAATTCTGTTGGGTAAACCTTTTTGAAAATGAATTTGTACTAATCACGTTTAGATATGCACTATGATTATGATTTACATCGAGTACTTGTCTGACTTACAGAAAATATTAGATGCCAATTCCCAATAATTTTGTAGATATTTGAATTAATACAACAGATTTAATTTATTTTGCGTTAAGAAACTGAGTGCGATTTTTCTATTGATATGAGTTTCTTGGTTTTTGTTTTTGTGTGTGTGTTTTGCAATTGTTATTTTTGAGTTGAGTTAATTGTAATTCTGGCTGGTGAGATATGTAGTCAAGTTCTCATGATGTTGGCTGCCACTGTTATTATTGGCTAATTCCATTTGCTAATCATATACAAGTATAAGCACATTAAGATTCAGTGTAACGGTATTTGGGTGCAAGTTGTTGTCTGTTGGCACCATCGGGCGTGGTGCAAAAAACCGGCTCTTATCGACCGGCGACTATGTTGCCCCGATTTAAATGTCTGCTACTTGTTCCCCACTTGTCGGCCACCTGTTGCCGCGACTGTGGCTGCTGCCGTTGATGGCCAAGTGCAGAAGTAGTTAAGTCTTTCTAACTGAGATCAACATCAATTTAATTGTCGGCTCACTTCGTCATAAAAAGGTCAAATGCAGCCGCGCAAAAAAGTAAAACACGGAAAATGACTACGATTTGTTGATTGGACTCCGATTATTGTGTTTAGCCGATTCCTGAAGTAATAAATATCTTTCCAGCGCATTCAAATAAAAAGCCAGTTAGACGTAATTAAAATCACAAACTTTACTGAGAGTGGCCCTTAGGAAAATGAACAGAGAGAGAATGGAAACGTTTACCACATACTTTATATATATATATATATATATGTATATGTATATATATGTACGTATATATACATACTTTCTTGGTAACCTTTAGTATGTCCACAATTCATTAATTAACATCACAAAGGAAGCAAATTTTGACCGAATATATACCATATACGTAGATATATATTACTTTTCAATATTCAATAGTATATTGAACTATATTGAAAATTTCTAATCATTAAATGATTAGCGTATTTAAATCACTTCTGAATAGATTGCATTTATAAATGAAATAGCTAGAAATATGAGACATGTTAATAAAATTTAGTGAACTTACTATTGAACAAGTAAACAATTTTGCATATATGGCTCAGCATATTATTTCAGATTTCAGATTATTAATGCAGGGCATCTGGTAGGCGACCAATATATATTATTCTTCTCTTGTGAATAACTTGAAGTTAATTCGCGTGCAATTATTTTAATTATTTGTAACTTGAACTGAACTTTTCAAAATGCAATCATTCTGGCGATAGCCCCAGCAATGTTTCCACTGCCCGCACAAATCCCGCCCGGATCCTGAACTTTGCCGGAGATTGCTCGGATTTGAACGAGTATGCAAATTGTAAATTGTGGAAAATATGCGAGAGCAAATGAATCTGTGACGAAGCTGATGTATATATGATATATTTATATATATATATATATATATGTACGTATATAGGTATGTAGTGAGTTGCACAAGTTCCTCAATCAGCGGTGAACGCTGCTCAGTTTAATTAGACTTAAATAAAATGAAACTGAGAACTCGGCCAATTAAGTCATTAGTCACTGTCTCTCAAAGCAAAAGTCAGAATCTTAAGACGATAAGGATTACCACGATATCGATTATGATGTTGATGACGATGAACAAATACCAAACAAATAGATACCTTCAATATTAAATGCGTTTAAGTCCCAGCTTAGGGTTAAAGTGATTATTGCATCCAATTCAAACAAGCCACAAAATGACTAATTAATCCATTATTAATTAGTCACTTTGTGGCTTTGTTTAAGTTCAAAATCATTAAGAAAACATAAAATTACAAATTTAAAAACTATTATCATATATCAAATAGCGAGTTGTGTAATTAAAAGCGTGCTTCATGACCTCAATGCAATATTGTGTAAGTTTTGCAAAGGTTACGCCAGAAATGTAATATATTTGAAATACATTGAAACGCATCGTTTCTGTTGCAATATATATTGACATATTTAGAGTTTTGAGAGCTTACAAATAGTTCCTTATCGGAACTATATACATTTATATATGGAAGTGCAGTGGTATCTACTAGATTTTTAAGTCCTTTTGATTGTTAAATTATTGTTTGTTTTGTTTTTAAGTTTTATAATAATAAGGAATGTGGTATGCACATGGATCTTTGCACATTGTATATATAAATTAAAAGTTTTGAAGAAACTGAATTTAAATTAAATGAAAAAATATATGCATTTTAGATGAAAGGCATTAAAAGTGATGACATTATTTTCTAAATATTTGTAGACAGAAACTACAAACTGGAAACTGGTTTCTTATCAAGGCAAAAAACAGAGACAATTAAGCACAGATATATTTATTTGATGATATATTTACATATGTATATAACTTATACTAATTGTACGCTTAGACTTTAGTGAATGGAAATGAAACTAGACAAAACAAATTAAATAGGCCTAACTAAGGTAATTAGGTTAAAATTGTCGGCTTTAAATTTAAACTTAATTTTTTTTTATCAATATTCGGAGACGATTATTAGCATCTACTGTCCCAATATATGCGACAACGTAATCAGCAATCGAACCCCCGAATTTGCCACTCTAGCTTCAAAAATGGCGAGAGGTTTATACTCATCGATTTACACTTATAAATGTTATCGATTTTTCAGCCCTGAAGTGGGTAACGCGAGCATGGGCGAATTTATAATTACAGTTTCTAGATGCCAGGGTGTCGACAGACGGACGGACAGGCAGGCATGGATGAAATTGCACAGAACCGCTATTCTACTTCTGTGAAAATTGAGTGCAATTAGCTTCTAGTTGCTGCATATAAACCTAAATATATGTATTTACACAAATATATAATGGTTGTTAAGCTTCTTTAAAATTCGTCTGCATTCAACTTAAAGCCGTTGAAGATGTCTGTTAAGAGAGCCTTAGGTCAATTCTAATTTTCATAGTTGTTCACATACATATTCCAAATGTGTATGTATGTGCATATATATGTGTGATTGTAAGCATGTTGTGCTTATTCAAGTCTCAAAGGCATAACTTGCTTTATGTGATGACTAGAAAGTGAGAGAGAGAAAGACATTTGCAATTGTGAATGTAACTGTAGTTGAATTATAAATTGAGATGGATGTATGTGTGTGGATTTCTGTATATGTGTACATACACACACACACACACATTCATTTAAATGTATTCATTCATACGTAGTAGTAGGCAAGACAAATAAACAAGTGCAAAAGATAAAAAAAACTGTTTGACTTATCTCCAGCTGATGCTGCCGCGTGTGCCGCCGAAACAAGTTTGCAAGTTGATTATTATGCTACATGGCTCGAGGCTAATTTGGAAACACACACACACAGTACAAAATATTATGAATTGGCGTTTTACTTATGTATGTATTTCTTACAACGCAACAAGTTGCTAAATTGCCAATTGGCACACGATGAATGATGCACAGCGAGTGGGTTGGCCCAGTCCGCGACAAGTTTCTTGTCTAATGGCCTTGAGTAAAGTTCGTCGTTTTTTTTTGCGTTTCCCCGCCCGCGTTTATTATTATGAAAGGGCCTGCCAACTCTTCCCCGACGCACAAAATATCAATTCCAGTTTGCAAATTAATTTTTGCTCATTTTCAGTGAGCATAAAATTGAATTTTCAATTTTCGTTTTGTTCTCAATTACAGTCAGTGTCAGTCAATGATGCAAGGTAACGTGCCGTTGTGTAAATCTGACGCCTTGTAAGTGTTATGAACATACAAACATACATATACACACACACACACAGATATATATATATATATATATATATATATATATAATTTATTTATATATATAAAATAATAATAGCACTGACTTTAATTTATAGAATGAATACTAATCAATATTTATCTTTTTTGATTTTAAGAGAAACGTGACAAAAAGTAGTGCCAAAATAACATAACTTACGCACTTTATAGAAATTGTTGATTTATTTATTCTTCTATTTCAAAACGTGAGATTTTCCTGGGAGAGTGGTGTTATTATTTTGATCGCCACTGTATATGTATGTATACAAACGGGCCTGGTTCAATAATCCAATGCTGTTGTCCGATTTCGTCCAATTTACACCAGTTAGCGACACAAATTGTAAAGATTGCCCCGTAGTAATGAATAATGAATATAGAATGTGTCGCATGTGTTGTGACTCTGCTTGCTATTTGTGCTTATTAATGTGGCTTTGTGTGTGTATGTCCAAGTTTTTAATGAAGTAACATATCCGTTGCGGTCACACTGGTGAGGTAACAAATAAATTGAGCGCGAGAGAAGCAAATAAACCGTAAAGTAATAAACACCGCATGCAAAGTGGCTACTACTCAATAATGCATTGCAAGCCTACAAACATAAAAACATATAGAAAAGGAAACAACAAGAGAGAGTCTCTCGGAAGAGAGCGAAAGTGAAAGCACTCTCAGCAGCGAATTCACTCAAGCTTGAAAACTTCGATTGATCTGACCGGCGAACGGCAGGTGACAAGAAAATTCCGGACGAGCGTAATAAAAGAAATGGAGAAAGAGGGAATAGGAGTGGGTGACGCCGAAAAAGTGTTATGCTTGACATGTGTGAACGATTGACAGATTGAATGCGCGCAGTAAATAATCATTACTCAACACATAACGGCAGCTGACGCCCGCCGCCTACTGATCGATGGATCAACTTGCTCAAATTAGCATGCGCAACAACAGCAACTGTTATTGGGTGTCCGTCCATCATCAGCCCATGCGAAGCATGCGTGCGTGCGCCAAATTCATGTTTGCCATTTGTGGGTTTTTTTTTTCGTATTTGTTAAGACGGGAGTTAAGCGTGTAAAAGTGTAACCAGACTTGAAAACATAGGAGGCAACCAAGTGCATCAAACGGCACATTTCT
Source organism: Drosophila basisetae (assembly GCA_035041595.1). Classification (NCBI taxonomy): domain Eukaryota; kingdom Metazoa; phylum Arthropoda; class Insecta; order Diptera; family Drosophilidae; genus Drosophila; species Drosophila basisetae. The sequence goes on from JAWNLB010000070.1 coordinate 8,232,833, forward strand.
CTTTTAAACGTGAGTCGCCTCTCAACGCTGGACACGCTCGAATGTGGCACACCACATCGCAAACAGCGAAAATTTGTTAGATAGTCAGTCCAATTAATGTGTATGTGCAGGTGTGTGTGTGCGTGTGTGTTAGTATGCAAGCTGACTGCTTGAGCATTACGTCTTATCGGAGATTGAATAAGCATCATTTTCTCTGCTTAGAAAGTGTGGCGCCATCTATTGCGCCAATTCCATAAAGCTTTAACAAAGATCGCTTCGAATCTTTCTTTATTTGTATCTAATTTACATTTAATTCATCTTAATTTTGCCATTTCTTATGCATTTGTAAAAACGAGTAAGTTCAGAAATTTTAAATCTCTTTGTAATTAGGTCGATTACGTATGGTTAGGTAAGGTTATGGTGTTTGTTAGCTAGGGAGTAGAAAAGTTCCGATATATCCAGCAAGGAAGGGTCGATGAGTTCTACCCTAAATGCTGGACAGATTCGTCGTCTATTTCATCAAGTCAGCAACAGTCGGCTACTGTTGTCAACTGAAACTCAAATCGATTTTTACTCTCATCATAAACAGCTTCAGAGAAAAAGAAGCATAAATAAATAATATTACAAATATAATGTCAATAATTGAATCATATCCACGCATGAATAAATAATGTTTACTTGGTAAGCTATAAATAACTACATATGTGTACACGTTTATGTAAAAATATATCTACACATTTTTCCGAAGAAATGCAACAAATATATTCACAGTTATTGCGTTTGATTTATTAATTTTAATGATTGTGTTTGATTTATTTAAATATTGTAGACAACGACTCCAAGTTATAGATTTATTTAATTCTAATTCCTAAATTACTGAATTTGTTTTCTTTTAAATATTAACTGTAGATTTCCTACAGTCGACACATATTTCAAAAGGGTTTTACAAGTAGTTCTCGTAAAAAAAAATGAATGCTTTTGCCAAACCTATATACATTTTAAAATATTAAAAGGAATTAAGTTTTCTTGTTCATCGAAACACCATCGTAATTATTGACAATAGATTTGAACAATAGTCAATTTCGAGTTATTCGATGAATTGCAATAACCTGCTCGCTGTACATTATTGCAACATTCAGGCAGACAGGCAGCAACTGGCGCTAAAAAAAAAGGAAAAACTTGCCTCATGTTGCAGCTCATTGTGCGTCGCGTCAGGTGCTGCGGTTCATCTTTCACCTGGTTGGTGAACGGTTCACAGATGCATTGCATATTTTGCGGTTTTTTATTTGTTCATTTTTAGCTGTTAAACACACAATTTGCACACAAGCCAGAAATGAGACGCAGTTTTATATCTCAGACAACAGCAAGGGGCGCGACACGGGGCAGAGGGCGGGGGCAACTTTTTGAAGATCATACAAAGTGCTGATCACGGCTGAGGGTCGTCACGAACTCAACGGAACGACAAAGGCAAGAGCAGACTATTGTAATGTTTACTTTTGTTATCTTAATGGTTTCCATACGTTCGACAGTTGCGCAGTATCCACAACGACGGGTTCTTGCAATTGAAGATGCTGTGCTGCATATATGAAATACTACCCCTTTATCAATCAATTTTGTAATTACGCCTCGGCTTGCTTATGCCACACAATCAACGAGTTCTTCTTATTGTTAAACTCTAGCTGAGGGTATATGATTTTTTTTTTTGTAGGAACGTTTGAAGATTATTATTTCGTTTATTTAGAATTCTTTTTTCAAAATCCAGAACATTTTTCTGGTTTTCAGGGCGATTTTCTAAATTTTTATTCAGAGCCGGAACTAACTATCAATAATTTAGTTTATGACATATTCCACGCTTTTACTTAAATGATGTTCCACGAACTTATCAGCTACAAGTTTTTATTAAGCTGCCCAAATTTTGATTAAAAGATATCTTAAAAAACTAGTATATACTCTTTATTATAATCTTATCAAAGTCATATATCTATGTGTATTATATATCCGCTAGGGTATTTAGTAATCGACATTCCAAAAGATAAATATTCTATCTTGTCTTGATTTCCTTTTTCTTATTTTTTATGATCGTTGTTCTTTTCTAGCTAAATAGACAAATATAGATAAATTGCTGCTATTGTTGTCGTTAAGTCAACGTTCACAGATACATATACATGTTTATATATTCCTCTATAAAGTTCTATAGTTATTTCTCTTTTTTTCTTTATAATAAAGCGCAGGTGTCTGAAATTGCCATTTAGCAGCACTTACGAGTTGAGATCTATTCACTCAATTCTCACGACCCACTCAAAGCTTTTGCAAGTTTAGCTGGTACTCAATAGATCATTAACAAATCAACAATGTTATTGCCTTGCAGCTTATAATTTTGTATAGCATTGAGATTTCCTTTGTCACTGCCCGTCTAGGAAATTATCATTATTCTAGATATCTTTTTATAACATGCAAATATTTAGCTTCATTTCACTTTCGTTTTTCTCGAGGTTGAAAGCAAATTAGCTTTCAATTTTCCAAGCAAAAGCATGGACTGCTCATAGATACATACATAAATATTGTATATATTTGAAGTATATGTATCATGTATTTTTTGTTGTTTGCTGGCTGTCAAGCGCATCTCAATAAATTTGCATGTTTTTCAGCGTTGAGGGTTTATTTTTGTGTGGCCAACCATAATTATAATAGATAATGGATAATAGATGAACCAATCAAAATATATACATATATATATATATATATATATATAGCTTGCGTTGTACTCAGCTTGCATATTCAACAGGCTCTAATTTGGCACACATTGCACAATGGGTGCGAACAAAACATAAAAAAAAACAGAAACAAAGGCCACAAATAATAAACCCAATTCAGTGAATAGACCCAAATAATTGACATTTTGATGATGTCTCAATCGTTTGGCATTTTGGCCACTTTGGCGGGCAATTTAAAATTAATTTCACTGCAATTTGGCCAAAAACAGACAATTGGAGCTGCTTATTGTGTGGCCTTTTGTGTCATGTCGTCATCTAATTGTTAGCAACAATTTCGCTTTCATTTAAACAACAAACCAAAAAAAAAACACTAACTAGAAATAAGTATAAAAAATATAATACATTTTCTTCTTCTGTATCTCACTCTCTCTAAATGTCTCTCTCTCTCTCTCTCTTTCTTTTTTTGTCGCTCTCTTTCTCCTTTTCTCATTCATAGGTGGTGCATGGTGTACGCATTCAGCTGGCGGCCCTCAATGATTATGATGCTAACGACGATGCCGACGGCGGAGAGCCAGCGAAGCAACACAGCGTGCGCCGACGCAGCGTTGTCGCTGATCAGCCGCTTCGCATTCTCCTCGTCTACGATGAGTCCGTCTACAGGTGAGCCAAGCCATGGCCAGCAAATAACCGCAGCTGCTGGCTTAAAACTAAAACCAAATACACACAAGAAGGCCCTTCTAGTTACAAGTGATTGTCTAGTTAATACTCTGTAAACTATTTATATATATGAAAAAAATATATGTTTTTTGCAATACAATATGCGACAAATTGGTGAAGTTTGCATTTCTCTATGTGTAAAAAGTATGGCAACGCTGTACAGGATTTCATAGCAGGTATTTAGCGGTTATGGCTTATTACTGACTGGATTTCATAGCAGCCAGTTAGAGAGCGTTAGCAGGGATCGCTCAGAGCTGCCAGCATATGCAGAAGAACTCGTAGGTTGAACAGTCTGTCAACATTTAAAATTAGAGACTGATTTTAATCCTAGAGTCTCTAGAGTCCGAGACTCTACTTAATCACTCTCTATTTAGTCAGTGAAAATGTGTATTTTAAATTCAAGCATTATTACATTGGATATTTACAGTTATCTTCTTCAATTTTCAAATGTAATACCTTCTGAAAAATGTATAAAACTTTCGCGATTTCAAAATCAATTGTTACTTTTTTCCTCATTTTATTTGTATTTGATGAGCCACAATTTCTCATACATTTTAAGTGAGTGCAGGGTATACAAAATGACCAGTGATTGCGCTTTAATGGCCATGCGCAAACTGGCTAACGTTTTACCATTCGACTTGGCCGAATGTCAAGTTAAAGCGTCGACAAACCGTTAACCCAATTGGGTAAGACCTGAAGCCAATATTAGCTATACTGCACGGCGTTCAATTTGTTTGGAATTAACGCTGCGGTGTCTCTCTTTAAGGTTAGCTCCGATTGCCACACACTTTGACTTGGCTATGATTCAAAATGAATAAGCTAACGAATAAATACGCCGCTGAGTAGCTAAATGGACAGCACTCCGACACTCAAACAATGCCATCGGCGTTCATTACCAATGGCGAGGCGCAAGGTCAGTTCCAGGAATTGGTAACCTTACCGACCTGGGCAACGAAAACCTAAAAAAAAACGAAAAATAATAATAACAATAAATAAATAAAATGAAAACTGAGTATATTCGATTCGGCATTCGTTTTGCTTGCATAACCTAAAATTCAATTAGTCACATTTAATTAGTACATGATTATTATGGAAACCAAACAATTCTTAGCAAACTCGTTTAATCAATTATTCGCCAACTTCCGTACTGTATTATTGTTGTTTTTATTTTTTACACAAAATCGCATTTTTATTATACGACATAATAAAGTACATTGACCATTGTTTTGCTTACTGTTTTAAAATGAATACAATTTGCAAATACAGGCTTAGAACAACACTATGCAACAATAAAATTGTTTTCCAGATATTTAACTTGATAGAAAATCTAATAACTACCACATTTGATACAGAATTTTGAACAAAGGCCTCGGAAACATATCAATTTATTGTCAGCTGCTTGGACAATATTTTCTTTATATATATTTTTTTGATTAATTAAATGAATAATTCTATGGTGTAATTATTAGTTTCTATTGTATATACTTAAATGAATAAAGATTTATTAATTCAATATATCATCAATTATTCTTCAAATGTAATATTCAAGCAATAAATACTTTTCTCAATGTAAAAATTTCCTTGACAACTTTCATTGCTCGTTGTGTAATAGAAATGAAAATGTATTATTGTTTTTTAGCTATGAAAATATAAGTCAAGTGCATTTAAATATTCTATGAGCTGTCGTAAATATTAATTACAATTTTTTTCTTGTCATCTTGTTATCTCTAATTGCTCTAGCTGTGATATTATTGTTGTGCACAAGCACGAAATAATAATTCTTAGTTGACAAACTATTTTGAGCAAATTCAGTATGTAAATCACAGCTCATAACGAGGATGAGTTAAATGTTTAGCAAAAACGAATAGAAAAATCTCACAAATCTCATTGATTATTAATGCGTGTTGAAGCTCTGAAAACTACTTTGTTATAGACGATATATATATACTGTAGCAGCGATGCAGTAAGCGAGATCCTTTAGCATTCGAGAGGTCCTTTATTCAGCAACTTAGTCGCTTAATCAAATTTTAAGGACCTTTGGCAGCTTAAATTAATTTTTCGACTTTCTATCACGTTTTTTGTTATTGTTCACAGATTGGAGGAAGAGAAATTCAATTTAATAAACGTAAGTAAGGCAAACGGGCGAATTTATACGTTGTCGCATTTACACTCGAATTTCCGTTGACAGGACACAGTGCTGCCGGAAGCGGTGCAATTCTGGGAACAGGCGCTGATGGTGCGAGAAACCAAGGGTGCCATCCGTCTCAATCGGTGAGCAATTGCCATGAGTACCTAATGTCCTCAGCTCTCTAAACAGGGATTTATTTGTGCCCGCAGAAAATGTGACAGCACCCAGGTGTATGTGAAGAATGGACACACCCACTGCATCGACCACTGCAAGGCGACGACAATGTGCGGCGAGGTCCAAGTACCCAATGCCCACTTAGATGTAAGTACATACGAAATACACGCATACACCACACATTTATATATATATATATATATATATATATATATATATATATATATATATATATATATATATATATATAATATATATAAATAGACACGTTTTTGGATTCCAAATACATTTGAGGGCTTATTGACAGCAGCTTATCGCTCAGTGTCAACAGCAGCAATTTAATTTGCCAAATTTATTTCGAGCATTTCCTCGGTTGCTTTATGGCTTAAATACCTAAATATATTCGGCTATATCCTTGAATATTTAAACACAAAATTCAAATTATAAATCGTCGTCGATTAACAGTCAAACAGTCAACTTCCGTGATTACAGCTTGCTTCGCTTTGAAGCAAAGAAGAAAAATAATCTATAGAAAGGTAAAATAAAGGAAAACGTTTTGCTTTATATTTTCATTTACTCCCTTTACAAGTCAAATTAATAATATTCTTATGATTGACATCTATTTTGCATAGACTCCTTTCAAGTTCCCTTTCAATTAGAATAATACATCGAGCAAACCAAGTTTTGTTGTTATAAAAATTATTGATAACCAGGGAAAGCTGAACTATTATTCCACTTTTATTATTTTGTGATCAGTTTAGAGAATTTAATTTGTTTAATCATAATTTTATAGCTTTGGCATATTTCAATGAGTATTTAACGTTATAATTTGTGTGATATATTTGAGCCAAACAAATAAATAAATAAAAGAAGTGAATTTTCATTCTCTCTAAGGGATATACGAGGTGTGTTCAAAAAGTATCGCGAATTTTGAATTTTCGCGGGTTACGTATAATCGAATTTCAATTTTTTTTGTAGCGTTATGTTGGTACTCATGTCTCTCACTTATGCCGACAAGCTCGGCCATTTTGAATGTTCACTTAATTGGGACAAAATAGATATTCATGAATAAATAAATAATATCTGAAAAAACACAAAATTCGCGATACTTTTTGAACACGCCGATGTGTGTTCAAAAAGTATCGCGAATTTTGAATTTTCGTGGGTTACGTATAATCGAATTTCAATTTTTTTGTAGCGTTATGTTGGTACTCATGTCTCTCACTTATGCCGACAAGCTCGGCCATTTTGAATGTTCACTTAATTGGGACAAAATAGATATTCATGAATAAATAAATAATATCTGAAAAAACACAAAATTCGCGATACTTTTTGAACACACCGATGTGTGTTCAAAAAGTATCGCGAATTTTGAATTTTCGTGGGTTACGTATAATCGAATTTCGATTTTTTTGTAGCGTTATGTTGGTAAGATAAAAAAAAAATGATTTTTTGAACTGCTTCGAAGATTGGAAAAACCGTTGGCACAAGTGTATAATATCTCATGGGGATTACTTTGAAGGGGACAAAATAGATATTCATGAACACACCTCGTACAATTACGCACTTGTTATCATTAATAACAAATAACTCTCAACTCTTCATTGGTTGCCAGGTGTGCCGGGTGTGCAACAGCACTGGACAGAATTGCCGGACTGACAACACGACAAAGCCCGGCGATGGCATTGAGAATGCGGACTTCATCTTCTATGTGTCGGCGCGGCAGACGCCTCGCTGTTACAAGGGTCTGACCGTCGCGTATGCGGCCCACTGTCAGCAGGAGGCGCTGCTCGATCGTCCAATTGCCGGGCATGCCAATCTCTGTCCCGATAGCATAAGCACCAAGCCGCAAGAGTTGCAAACGCTGATATCCACCGTCAAACATGAGATTCTGCACGCTCTCGGATTCTCAGTCAGTTTGTATGCCTTCTTCCGGGACGATGATGGACGACCGCGCACGCCACGCAAATCCGACACGGGCAAGCCCTATTTAAATGAAAAGTAAGCGATGCAAATCATCCTTCATTTTGCGAGATTAACTTTCTTGCTTGCAGATTGCAGATACATCAGTGGAGCAATGAGACCATACGCAAAGTGGAGCGCTCCAATTGGGCTGTGCGCGGTGGTCATGTGAAGAAGATGGTCGACATGCTGGTCACGCCACGTGTGGTGGCCGAGGTGCGCGCCCATTTTGACTGCGATAAATTGGAGGGCGCCGAACTGGAGGATCAGGGTGGTGAGGGCACCGCCCTGACGCACTGGGAGAAACGTATACTCGAGAATGAGGCGATGACGGGCACGCACACACAATCGCCCGTCTTTTCGCGCATAACACTCGCCCTTATGGAGGATTCGGGTTGGTATCGTGCCAACTATTCGATGGCAACGCCACTCACCTGGGGCAAGGGCCTGGGCTGCATGTTTGCCATGCGCAGCTGCAAGGATTGGATACAAATGAATCATGACAGGTGCGCTTCGGTCCGGTTCGATTTAACTTCGCTTAATCCTAATCTAATCCCAAATCTCTTAACACACACACACATACAGAGGTCGCTCCATACATCCGTTCTGCTCGAAGGTGAAACAGGATCCTCTACAAACGGAATGCACGGACGATCGCAATTCGGTTGCGCTCTGTAATCTGATTAAGCATGAATACGAATTGCCCAATTCATATCAGAATTTTGATACGCTCAAGAACATCAAGTCCGGCGAGGAGGGCTATTATGGTGGCTCCGTTTCGTTAGCGGATCATTGTCCCTATATACAGGAGTTCACGTGGCGCAGCAAGAACATCATTGTGCGCGGCTCCCATTGCCGTTTCGTTGAGAATAATCCAAGTATGTGGGAGGATCTATAATTAATATGTATTACTTGTGATGTGATCATATTTTTTTATGTTGATTTGCAGAGCCCGAAAAGAACTTTGCACTGGAGAGCTATGGGCATGGCTCGAAGTGTTTCGATCACAGTGAATCGATGTGGGAGGAGCGCTCCTGTCACCAGACACGCGAATGGCAGCATTGGGGCAGTGGCTGTTACAAATACAGCTGCTTCGATGGTCGCCTGCACATCCTTGTGGGCAACTATAGCTACAAATGCTCATTTCCCGGCCAGAAGCTGTCCATACGCATCGTATCGAATGATTGGCTGCACAAGGGCGCCATTATGTGTCCGCCGTGCCATGAAGTGTGCGGTTCCCATTTTGCCGCACAGGGCAAACAATGCCGGCCGGGCGAGGAGCCCGATCCACTCAATAAATATCCACGCGATGATCTCGCGTGCGGCGCTGGCTTACCACAGCGTCTTTCATTGGCCATATTCAGTGCTGTTGTGCTTCTATCCTTATACCGGGGGGGCGTATATGCTGCTCCAGATAGCTAAGCTAATCTCAAACTAGGCACATGTTTTAATATTTAATGTTTAATGTTTCTCTTTATATATATATATATATATATATATATATATTGTAGTGAAATTTGTAAATTGCAATTGTACAATACGCTCAATTTGCCTAGATTTAAGAATCAGTGGTAAGTGTAATGTTCCCCCAATTTTAATTTTTATATTTTAGCAATATGTGTATTTCTAATTGTATTTGTATTTGTCGAATTGTATCCCGATATGTGATCTTTACTAAGGATATGCTGAAAGCGTCATATTTCAATCTGATGAATATGCCGTCGAAGCAGAGCTCTTAAGCTATCTATATACATTCCAAAGTTTTGCCACTTTTATTTACTCAAAGGCTAGGCACAATCATTGAACTATTTTCAGATTATTTTTATTTTAGATAGTTCTGATTGTGACACTTGCCATTTTTTTTTTTAATTTTACTTTTGTTATTTGTCGACCACAAAATCTTTGTTATTTATTGTTGCGAAATTCGTTATCTTATCTTGTGATTTATATTATTTGATGTCGGCTTTATTTTGCCCAGCTTTGTTTCTCATGTGTGTTCTGTGTGTGCGAGTTTGCTCCAACTCCAATTGCTATTTGGGCAGCCTACTAAGCATTTAGGATCAGTACAACCACCCAGGAAAATTTTCTACAATTGTCATATTCTAGTAATTAAGCTAAATTTGTGAATAAACTCTATTGTATATATGGAAACGTGAAAATGCTTGCTAAATTTAATGCAGCACCTATTTTATTTTATGGGCACTCCTCTACGATCTCGTACATCACCGCATTACCCGGTTCTTCCTCCTCCTCCTCCTCATCGTCCAGCTCATCCTCGGACATCTTAGCATCTGTTAAATTGTGATCTGTGATCTCCTCAGTTACCCTAATATGCATCAGCGATGTGCCTGGTTTAGCCGGTTTTTTTACACGTTTCGACCTGTTATAAAGAAAAGTTTTAATTCGTTGTTTTGTTGATTTTTTGGATTTTTGAAAAATCGTACGCTTCGGTCAGTTCTGTGATCATGGGCAGCAGTGTGGAACGCATAACGCCACGCGCCTCCTCCTCAGCCAGTTCCTTGGGATGTGTCTTGCGCTTGTGCATGCGACAATTGGAGCCATTCGAAAAGTCGCGTCCACAAAAATTGCACTTATATGGGCGTATGCCCGTATGCAGGATCAGGTGTGCCTTCAACGTTTTGCCGCGCTTGAAGGCAGCGCCGCATACATCACACTTGTACTGCTTGGCGTCCGTGTGGACCAGTTGGTGCATGTTGAGAGTGCGACGCGTATTCAGCTTCAAGCCACATATGTTACACTCGTAGCTGTCATTCGTGTGCGTGTCCGAATGTATCTGCAAAGAATTCAATTAGTTGCAGATACAAATGAGGAACGAAAACGAGTCAGTGGCTAACTCACCTTCAACCTCGCTTTGTTCTTGAAGCGACGATGGCAGACGGTGCACTCGAAGGGACACTCATCCGTGTGCACCAGCTTGTGCTCGTTAAGGGCCGTAATGGTCTTCATTCCTTTGCCGCAGCAGTCGCATATATACGGCTTGACATTCTCATGGATGCACATTATGTGCCGCTTCAGAGCTCCAGCGGTGGTAAACTGTTTCGGGCAGTAGCTGCAAGCATTCTCCGTTTTGTCCTTGGACGGCAAATGGCTGCGAAAGTGGGCAGTCAACTGAATTTCGGTTCCAAACAACATGTGGCAGCGTTTGCATTCCAATTTATTTTTATCTGTGGCAGAAAGGCCATGGACGACGGCCATATGCCGCTTATAAGCCATGGGCAACTTGTAGCTTCGATTGCACGATGTGCACTTGTATGGGCCATCCATTATATCCCCATTTTCTGCTAGGTTAACCTCTGTAACCTTGTCAACATTATCGTCCGTTGCCGTTGTCGTCGTTGACTTTAATTTGGGTATTTGCTCCTCTTCCTGCTCAGCGTATGCCTCCTGGTTCATGTATTCTTCTTGCTCAACGTATGCTGCTGCTGCTGCCTCTTGGGTCGCCTGGTCTTCTTGGTCCACATATGACTCGTAGGTGTTCTCCTCATTATCCATCGACGGGTTCTCTTCGATTTCAGTCATTATTTCAGTTTCAGCATCTTCATCGATCGACTCCACCATGTAATCGACTGTGTCTGCATCTGCTTTGTCCCCATGTGATACATCCTTCGAGACAAAGTGCTTCCACTCATCCGCTTGCAGTCCACAATCCTTTCTCAATTCATTATAGTCTAAGGTGGCCTGTTTGCCAGCCTGTTGTAGTCGGCTGAAAAGCGTTTGAACTCGATTGACTCGTTCCGAAAATTCGATGAGATCCTCAACCAGAGTATAGCACTCCTTGCACAGCACATTGCTCAGCTCATCCTCCATTTTGATCTGTAAGTGTTGACGATTGAATGAATGAATTTTTGGTGTTGCACAATAGTGCTGGAATTGTTTGATTATTTGCTTACATTAACCCAGAAGTATTTACCAATAGCCACGGCCAGCACGCTTGTCCACGTCTGATTGCCGTCTCGGAAATACACATTTAAGTTATCCGGATGTTCTTTGGCGCACAGGCGGCACCACTGGTGCCAAACGGATGCTTCTCTGCTCTGCGTTGAGCCTGCCCCTGTCCCTGAACTTGCAACTGCCTCGCTGCCCGTCATTATTTTTATGTGCGATAAATGTAAGCAAAACAATACAATAACAATTCACTTTGTTGTTTTTACTATCGATAGTCTGCCCTTCCCTATCGATAGCTTTTGCGTGCAAGCGAAAGTGGTTATCGATGGCCGTTTTTATCTTTTGGTTTATCTACAGAAAAGTGTTTTTTTATGCTGGGACTCTTATTTTGATTTTAATTAAATAAATAAACTTTATACTTATAGAATAGGCGCCGGGTGGACAAAATTGACAGACAGCTTATCTTATTGCTAAATCTTAGATTCTTAAAACGAGTATTATTAATTAGTTTCCTCTTTCACCTTGGGTATTTTTTGTGACCTACAAAAGCAAAATGTTTTATTGGTTGATGTTTCTATATTTGAATGTATTCACTCACATTACACGCAGCTCATCTAGAGTGGGTACACTTAACCGCGAGGACAAGCCCGCTCCCTCCTCCTTTTTCAGTTCCTGTGAATGCTTTTTCAGCTTGTGCGCCCGACAATTCGCATTGCAGGCGAACGTTTGTCCGCAATAATTGCAGATGTACGGACGCAAACCCGTGTGGCTGAGCAGGTGGGTCTTTAGGGTTTTGGAGCGCTTGAAGAGGGCACCGCAGACGTCACATTTGAATTTGCGCTCTTCACTGTGCACCAGTTTGTGCATGTTCCACGTGCGCTGTGTCTGCAGTTTCTTGCCACAAATGTTGCACACATAGCTGGGCTCCTCGTGGATCTGATAGTGCACCTTGAGGCGAGCACGATTCTTGAAGCCCGCCTTGCATATCGTACAGCTAAACGGGCGATCCTCCGTATGCACCAACTTGTGCTCGTTGAGGGCGGTTTTGGTCTTCAGCTGCTTGCCACAATGATCACACACAAAGGGCTTGGCATTCTCGTGCATGCCCTCCCTGTGCAACTTCAGTGCCGCGGCGGATGACAGCGTCTTGTTGCACAGCTCACAAAATGTATTCTTATCTAGTTTGGGTCGCTGTTCCGTCTTGCGACACACAAGCCTCAAGTGCTTCAGATACGAGGCACGATTGTGATACAATTTACCACACCAGCTGCATTCCATCGCGCTGCGTTTAGTTCTCGGCAGTACTCCGGGAGTATTGTGCTCGGATTTCGTATCCTCGTCGCGAGATAAACAATCAAGTGAATCTTCGAATGCTACATTTAGTGTAGCTGCTTCTGGCAGGAATTCCTGGTCCGCGTCGACACTTAATTTATTAATCTCAATATCCGGCTCGTCCTCTTCCTGCTCCTCCTCCTCCTCTTTGCATTGTAGATTTCTATGCTTGTCATCTGTTGACATTCTTTTAGGATTTCTCTTCTTCGGTGCATCCTCGTTGGCATCCCAGCCATCAACTAGTATCTCTTCAATTGGCATGTGATTGATAGTTTCTTCCTGTTTGGGCACCTCCTCTTCCTCCTCCTTGTCGATTGGGGGTGACATGTCTCTTTCCAGTTTGCCGGCATTATTATTCTCGATTTCTGGCACCGGCTTGATGATGTGCGTCCAGTTGCCCTCACGCAGTCCATACTGCAGTCGCAGTGTTTCTATGTCCAGTTGATTATTTGGCTCCGAACGGCGCAATACCTCAAAGATTGCCTGGACTTTTGTGACGTGCTCGGCAAAGTCGATTAGCTCGCTGATTAACGTATAGCACTCCTTGCACAGCACCGCGCCCAGCTCGTCCTCCACTTGCATCTGATTGGATGCGAGATGTATGTTAAAACTATTTGATACAATAGCCAATTACAACTTACATGCACATCGAAATATTTGCGAATTGCCAGCACCAGAACACTATTCCACGTCGTTTCCTTCTCATTGGCGTAGATCTTAACGTTGCCACTGATATCGTCCTTGCTGCCGCACAGACGACACCAATTGAGCCAGTGGCTATCGCCAATTGTTGCCTCTTCGCGTTCCTCCATCTTCTCGATGGCAGTTCAACTTTTACCCAAAATGCTTCCAAACAATTTGTTTTCGTTGCGAGCAAAAAGGTAAACACAACAAATTAGAGTGACCACATTTTGAAAATACCAAATTATACTATTTTGGTATTATTTTTTTTGTGCATGACGATTTCGAATTGAAAATACAAAGTATTTAATTGATTGAAGCTGTACGGATGCTTTTTATTTATTCAACTTCATAGCTCGGGGCTTTCGCAGTCGCTCACCCTTCTCCATGCCAGCAGCTCTGCAATGAAAGTCATTTTTGATTACACTTACAAATATGAACAGGAACACTTACAAGGCACGCAACTCATCCAAAGTGGGAACATTTGATTTGCGCGACGATTTGTCATCATCTTTGGCATATTCCACGGGATGCTTTCGTTTCTTGTGCTCCCTGCAATTGGCGCCGCATGCAAAATCCTTATCGCAGTATTTGCAAGTGTACGGCCGTAATCCCGTGTGACTGAGCAGATGAATCTTCAACGCAGTCGAATTTTTAATTGCCGTACCACAAATTGTACACTCAAATCTCCGCTCATTTGTATGGACAACTTTGTGCTTATTCCAAATTGCACGCGTCTGGAGCTTCTTGCCACAGATTTCACACTCATAGCTGGGCTCGCCATGGGTCTGACTATGGATCTGCATATAGGAAAAAAATAGGATTTAATTCAGTTCTCAGTTGTTAGCTAAAAAATAACCCAGAAGCTTTGATAAGTAATTCAGTAAAACTCACTTTGAGCCGCTTTTTGTTTTTGAAGGCTGCATTGCACAGGGCACAGACAAAGGGTCGATCCTCGGTGTGGACCAGCTTGTGCTCCTTGAGCTCGGAGGCGGTTTTCACACACTTGCCACAGCAGTCGCAGATGAAGGGTTTCTTGTTCATATGGACGCGATCTATGTGATATTTCAGGCCAATCGGCGACATTAGCTGCTTGTGGCAAATGACACAAGTGACGCTGTGTCTCCTATTACCACTGTCATTGTTCCTCTTTATTGTGCCTAGCTCTGGTTCGGGGGATGCGAGCAGCAGTTTCGATAGTGCCACATTTTTGCATTGCAATTGAGGCTTTCGCGGACGACCACGTTTTCTTTTTATGGGATCTGGAAGGATTTCATCCAAGTAGTCTACCGGTTCCACTGTTGATCTCATAGATATTTCCAGCTCGTCCTGGGATTCTTCACTTTCTGTTTTAACAGATAACTTGGGATGACAACGTTTTCTATGCTGACTGCTCTCGTTATCATCCCAAAGTGTCTCCTTAAGCCAAACGCTCTCTTCCTTGACGGGTTGGCAGGAATCGGCTTGAAATTCAAACCACGATTCGTTGGATTCGACACTCTCTTTGAGTAGCCTATTCTTGGTGCCCTTGGGTCGTCCACGTCTTATTTTAGCTGGCATTGAAATTGCTGATAATGCTGCCTCATCTATATTATCGCTATCGGAGCTATCATCTTGGAGAAAGATTTGATTCTCACGCTGTTCGCTCTGCTCGCGAAATCCGACTGCTTTTATTTTATAACTGTCCTTTGAGCTGCAATTCTGTAGTCCGTATTCATGGCGCAGGGCAAGCACATCCACCTGCTCATTGGACTCTGTGTGACGCAGCAGCTCGAAGAGTGGCTGAACCTTGTTCACGTTCTCAACAAAATTGAGCAATTCGCGTACAAAGCAATAACAATCCTTGCACAGCAGCGCACCCAATTCGGGCTCTTCGAGTCCAATCTAAAGTTGTAAACTGCAATAATTTAACAGAATTTATATTTATTAGTTGCCTTCGACTTACTTCAATATCAAAGCACTTGCTTATAATACGCATATAAGCATCTTTGTGGCGCACATCGATTGTTGCATCATCGTTGGCGCATAGGCGGCACCAATCCAACCAATTTTGTTCAATATATTCCACATCATTTAACATGGACATGACATCTGTAAAATAATTGACGCGCGCTAAATACAATTTTAATAAATAAGTTTAGCATATGTTTTGTGACTAGGGTGACCAGCTACTGCTATCTGGTTAGCAGTGTTGCTAAGTTGGCTTTTGTATAGCTAGCTTGTTTTTTATATAAGTGTCAATATTGTTTATATTTTTTAACAGTTCAACGATACTCGCCAATGCAAATGCAAGCTTTCTTGGCATTCGTTTGCTTTTTGTTTCATTAAATAGTTTCACTTAATTAAACATTAATGGGTTGATTTTGCATGTTTTTGTACCTACGAGTCAGGCAACACTGACACAACAGCAGCTGTTAGTGTGACCACATCAAAAAACTTGGGGCTGCCGTCTTGCATTCGTCTGATTATCGATAGTTTTTTCTTTCGATAAGACAGTGTATTTAACTGGCTACGCTTGCGCAGCCCAAAAGACATTTTTTACCTACAATGTAATTTGTTTTTATATTCAAAAATAGAGCGTGTAAATGTTGCAACTTCAAGAAATAAATATGCATATGTTAAGGCAACTATTTTGGGTGTTGCGCCAAAGTGTAAATTGAAAAAGCAGATTGCTATTGAAGCGTGTAACAAGATACATTTGATTGCTGTTGCTGCCTTTTTGTGTTGGTGTCGGATGCCGTTGTTGTTGTATTGGTGTTGTTTGTGGCGTTTGTTGGTTTGCTGTTACATTGTGCTACACACACACACACACACACACACAGACACATACACTCACACATACGTACTTTGAAACAAACTTAGAGCTGCTGCTGGCCATTGAGCACAAACCGCATTCCACACAGCCAACAACAACAACAACATCGACAACAACAACGACAACAACTCGAAAATCATCAATGAAAAAGGTGCGTTTCGCATTTAAACAGCCGTTTTAAGTTTTAACCATAATTAATTGTTGCTGTTGTTGCTTGCAGTAAAGCGCCATGCATCATCATCATCCGCCATTGCCCATAATGAGCACTGCAAATGGAGCCTCAGCACCAACACCAACAACAACAACCACAACAGCAACTGCTGCTGCGGCCCAACAACAGCAGCAGCGTCGTCGGAAAAAGCGTCCCAATTATGGCACACGGACGGTGGAGGTGCGTCGTGGCTATAATGGTTTCGGATTTACCATATCGGGTCAGCAGCCATGTCGCCTTTCCTGTATCATTAGCAATTCACCCGCGGAGCAGGCGGGTTTGCGTGCCGGCGATTTTCTCATCTCGGTGAATGGTCTAAACGTGTCCAAGCTGCCACACGAGACGGTCGTGCAGTTGATCGGGAATTCCTTTGGCAGCATTCGTATGCAGATTGCCGAGAATTATTATTCGGATAGTTCGGATGAGGAGAACGCGAATGCAACGCTTCACATACAGCGCAGTGCTCGTGGCCAGCTACTGGCCGCCAGTCTGGGCAGTGGTGTGCGGAATAAACCGCGTTTTCTTCACCACAAATCAAAGATTCACAGGCTGCGCAACTCGCCCCAAAAGAAGGCCATCGAACAACAAGTTGAAGTAGCTGGTGCTGCTGCTTCTGCTGCTCTGCCAGATCATGCCACATTGCGTCCAGTGCTGGAGGATGCACCATTACCATTACCATTACCATCATCATCTGGATTGGCCAAATGCGCGGATGTGGCCAATGTTAGCGCCATGGTGCGTGCCGTGGGCAGCGCTGCTTTGGAATATCGGGTAATTGTTGGCTATTTGGGCACCATTGAGATGCCGAAGCAGATATCGCACAGCTCCAAGCTGCAGACGGTGCGCTCCTGCATACGCAAACTGCGCCAGGAGAAACGTCAACCGACCATTGTCCTCATGTGTATTACACCGGACATGCTCCGGCTGCAGAGTGCCAGTGGCGCCACTTTGGCCACATATGCCTCGGCGCGTCTCAACTATGTGAGCTCCTCGTCGGAGAGCGAGAATCGCTTCTTTGGCTTGGTCACCAGCGCTGTGCACAACACTCAAATCGATGAGGAATACGAGGTGGAGGATAATAAATCGAATGCTAATCACATAAGCATCTCGCATAGCTGTCATGTCTTTGTCATTGATACGAAGTTGATTGATCATGTCCAGCATTTGGGGCGTGCCCATGAGTATCGATTGCAGTGCACCCGGGATCCCATTTCCAATTTATGCCTCGAGTTTCCCAACAACTCGGAGTATGTCGTCAATCTCATACGGAGCATGTACACCATGCGCATCCTGCCGCCAGCCAGTCGTAGTCAGCAGGGACAGCAGGATTATGAGGCGGGCGCTGCAGTTGGAGCGGGTGCAGGAGCTGCTGCTCACTCCCCGCAGCCATCGAATCACAGCGAGATTTCGACGACCACCTCGAATTCTGATTCGGGCATTGGCTTCAACAATGATTGCACCAACATTTCGGATCGCATTCTTGTCGTGGATTTCGCTGCCGTTGCCGCCGCAGCAGGAGCAGGTGGCGGTCTTGGCCATGCCCCATTGCCGCCACCGCCGGCTGCAGCGCGTCCGCTGGGCATTGTGGGTGTGCCCGATAATCGGTTGACTGTGCGCGCCATGCCCGATCCTGATCCAAAGTCACCGTCCGCCTCATGCTCGCTGCGTCGCCCCAATTTGCTGGCCAGCTTCAATTTAATTAAGAGTCCGGCCACGAATCTCATCGGCACGCGGTCCTGCGATGATGTTCTGAATCTTCTGGTGGATGCTGATGATGAGGAGCCACCTGTCTTGGCTGCTGTCGCCTCCATGGATGACATCTCATTGCACTCGACGGCCCCCTCGCTGGATGAGCCACACATGTTCATCCATCCGGCTTGCGTGCCCCGCAAGACACGACGATCCCTGCAGACGGCCACAGGAGTAATGGGAGCAGCCGGAACAGCAGCGACTCCATCCAAACTGAGCGCTCAAGTCTTTGGCAAGCCGCGCTCACGTCAATCCTTCGGATTTGAGGCCATCGATAGCATCCAGTCAACAGTGCTGCATGGCTGCACGGATCAACCAATGGACACCTGGACCAGTCTCCAGAACATTCACAAGGCCACAAATCCAGCTGCGAATCTCTCGCCAGCATCCACATCATCCACACATTGCCTACTAGAAGCTACCAACAGTGAACCCGATCTGGGGGTGAGTTATATTTTATATATATACCTGTACTCAATCTGCCATGTACCAAAGAGATCTAAAATTAATTTATATATATATATTTATTAATGATGTGAAATTCAAAACATTTTGCTTTTTTTTTTAGGAACTGAGTTAGATCTTATATACGAGTATACCTAAACTGAACATAGTTTTTTCGGTTCTATAATAAGCCTACGTAATATATTAGATTCTGGCTGTAGGAGGCAAATTCAAGTTAATTTTAAGAATGGTTTTCGTTTTTCAAGAATATCTTCAATCTATTTAGTAGTGGTATTTGTATGTAGAAGGGAGTCTATTTTTCTTTACTACAATCCTGTTTTTATACTCCAAAGGAGTATGAAATGAAAAATTACAAGCGTGGTATATTTTGCTGATTGTTGTACAAATTTTAATAACATAATAAAGTTGATTATTTTGTCTAGTCCCGATACATATATATGTATATATATATACGAGGTGTGTTCAAAAAGTATCGCGAATTTTGTGTTTTTTCAGATATTATTTATTTATTCATGAATATCTATTTTGTCCCCTTCAAAGTAATCCCCATGAGATATTATACACTTGTGCCAGCGGTTTTTCCAATCTTCGAAGCACTTCAAAAAATCATTTTTTTTTTATCTTACCAACATAACTTACCAACATAACGCTACAAAAAAAATGAAATTCGATTATACGTAACCCGCGAAAATTCAAAATTCGCGATACTTTTTGAACACACATAGGTGTGAACATTCAAAATGGCCGAGCTTGTCGGCATAAGTGAGAGACATGAGTACCAACATAACGCTACAAAAAAATTAAAGTTCGATTATACGTAGCCCACGAAAATTCAAAATTCGCGATACTTTTTGAACACACCTCGGTGTGTTCAAAAAGTATCGCGAATTTTGTGTGTTTTCAGATATTATTTATTTATTCATGAATATCTATTTTGTCCCAATTAAGTGAACATTCAAAATGGCCGAGCTTGTCGGCATAAGTGAGAGACATGAGTACCAACATAACGCTACAAAAAAATTGAAATTCGATTATACGTAACTTGCGAAAATTCAAAATTCGCGATACTTTTTGAACACACCTCGTATTGTAAGCATTTTTGTAGAAATTTACTTAAAAATTATTTATATTTTTTTTTAATGCATATTTTTGGTGATTTAATAAAGCTTTTGCTTTGCGTTGATTGTGTTCTGTTTACCTGTGAACATTGCTGGGCTGTTAGCTGGCTGTTACCTGAGAGCTTGCTTGCTAAGCTTATCGCGCCGTTGACTTCTACCCTCCGCCTCCGGCCCTCCCACACCCTCTCGCAGTGTGCCCCTCGATAAGCGACCCCAAAATGCTTCACATACACAGAGACACACATGTGGAATTTGTGTGGTTTGGTATTGGTGCATGTGATTTTCTTTGGCTTTGTTACTGCTGCTGCTGCCTGCTGTGGCTCAGTAGTCGGTGCGACGCTTCTGCAATAGGTGTTTCTTACTTTTTGGTAGTACTTGTTGCACAGCTTGTGTCGTCCCTTGCCCCATCTGTCCTTGCCCTGCTCGTGTGTGCAGCCTCCGCCCACCGTTGCTTTGGTGTTGCGTAGTCAAGCGTTCGCGATACGTACTGTGTGATAAGGAAATCGTAAATCGGTCGCTAAAAATAAATCGCTCAGTGACGTCATGCGACAGCTCACAACAAGAAGCCAACTGTGACGCCGACTGCGACGCCGACAACAACGCCGATGTCAATGGCGAGCGCGTTTAATTCAATCTACAGCAACTAATGGACGAACAAAACATATTTACACAATTCGCAGCCGCCATTTGACTTCATCGTCTGCTGACCTATGCATTGGCGCTCCGTGTTCTCGGTTCGATTCCTCAAACCTCCCCCCCTCCCCGCAACCCGCGGCGTAAGTCACCGCCCCCCGTGTGGGGTTTTTTATTAGACGCGATTTGTAGTTTATAGCTCGTTGCGTTTTCACTTTCGCTGTGCTGTCGATTTTTGCTCAATATGTTTGTTATTTAATATTTTATATATATTTAAAAAAATAATAAATATACAGATACATATATATGTATATATATATACGATTACGTGCACTATAACCGTCGAGTTTATAATATGCGATAAAAAAAAAACAACAAATAAAATAAAAAATTAAAAGTTCAGCCCAAGTTCAAAAGCCCAGCGCATTTCATATTGGCTGCATTTTGTCACAATAAATTGTCGTTAAGTGTCGGCATGCTTCGAATACTTTAAGAACGGAACGTTACACAGCACATTCTGTAAACAAGTCAAAACTTCATGAAAATAATGTCGTTTCGAGGACTCGCTTGTGGCCTATACGCCGATAAGAATCCGGTAAGCATATATATATTAAACATACGATTTTCTATAGTAATTAACTTTTAAGCAGAGCGTCTTAAATGTTTATTTTTGTGCTCCGTTGACCTTTGTAAAAGGTTATGACCGCTTTGTCAAGCTGACCGACCGGTTATATTTGTAATTAAAATAACAATTCGTTTACATACATGTGAATAATACATTCTCTTACAATGTCAACTTTAAATTGGAACATTTCCATTTGCTCATGCGAGCATTTCACGAGCTCGCCGACACACTTTGTTACCTTCTTTATGGTTGCCTGAGTTTTTGTTCTGGCCACCCCTTTCAGCCCTTGCAGTCGATTCGTAACAATCCCGATATCAATTTGTGATTACTCAGTTGTTTGCATTAGTCTTAGACACCTGCCCTATGCCATCGACTCTATAGAAACTGTGTTATTCATTCTAAATACCTGTACACATAGATAAAGCTCGATTCTACTTAGTCTGATAACTAATGTGCTGCGTTTGAAAGACATATATAAACTTACTTGGAATTTACTATACTCGGAAAACATCTCGCTGAATTTGAGAAAATCGGCATACTTTTGGCGCCAAGCACCTTATTAATCAGAAAGTATATTTCTAAAAACAAGGGATTTTTTTTTTATTTCAGGGTACATTTTTCTAAAATTTCAAATCAAATATGTCTAATTCCCAGCGGGTTTCATTTTTATATGTACAGAATTTGAACTATTTTCTGAACTGCATTTTCTGAAGGGAATTTTTCTTTATAAAAATAATTGTTTGAATTTCAATTTTTTCTATTATTTAGAAATATATTTCTACAAAAGACTGTATTTTTTTGGAATTTTGTTTTCTTTTTATTTTCAACGTGATATTCTAAAAATGAGGTTGATTATTTCTGAGGGTACATTTATTGAGTACGAGGTGTAAACAAATGAAATGAACTGTACATAAATATCTCCATTTTTTGAGAGGGTTGCTTATTGTTGTAAATGTTAGGGACTTTATTTATTTTTTGAATAACGCCTAAGTTATTTTAATCAATATGCGAAGACTCTTGTGGATTAATTATAGATTTTATGTAAATCACATTTTGCGGGTAACTTTTTAAATAATAATCTTTACCCAAAAATGTTGTGGTTTTATTTGTATTTGCTATTTTAATTACATTTATTAATCGTACATTATTTGCCTGTGGTATGTTTGTGTGAATTCCCTATTATGAACACTCGATATCCGATTATGCACTACTTCATCGTTGGAAGTGCGTCATTTTGGAAACTACTAAAATTAACATGTGAAATCTACAGAAAAATAAAAGAGAGTACACAGTGAGAATATGTCGTAGTATTTCTTACACAAAACGTGCAATAAAATCTTGATTGAGTAATACAATTTTAATTATTTTTAAGTCGAGTATTTTGATCTTCATTTAAGCCGTTATTTAAGTTACTAAATGTAGTCAGCAGAAAATGGATCTAAAAGATATACATATGTATATATATTAATATATATAATATGGATTGTACAAACCCTATGTTGAACTTAAAAATATATAGATATGATCTGACAGGACTGAAAATAATAGTAAAATCTTAACGAATATACAGGAAAACCCAAATCGAGAAGATTTGGCAAGCAAAATATAATTTTTTTGCTCAGTGTATGTTTTTTGTCGTTTGAAGACCTTGGACAATGCATAGTAATTAAAGCGGCATGCAATCCTATCCAAATTCTGCTCTAACAGGTTGCCACAGACACAGAGCAGTTGCTTTTTGGCGGGCAATAGGGCAACCTGCAACAGGGGCACATGCTACATTATATTACTGTTGCAGGTGTGCAGCATTAGGGGAAAACAACCCTCGTGCCACATAGGTTAGCAACGTCGTCAGCTGGAAAATACCTTTTTGTGGCATCAGTTTTTTTTTTTCTGCAGGTTGTTTGCTGTTTTAGCTTCCTTCCTTCCTCCCTTCCCGTTCCCTTGCCAGCTACTTTCCCCTCGACATGCCAGTGTCATGGGAATTGAGCAGGTTACTTAAAATCATTTGACTTATGGTTAATTATTCATGCATTGACTCAACTTGAATTCAGTTTGTAGAACGGTAAGCCACCGACTGGCCTTATCACCGATATTACAATAATGTATTTTTTTTGTAACGTATTTGCCAGCTGACGCTGTGTGGGAATTGCGAAAAGAAGCCATTTCAGTGTGCATGTGGAAACGTGCATCATTTCAGACACGCATCTGCTGCTCTTATCTAAGTGATACCAAAAAGAGAATGTTGAATATTGTATTCTTTATTAAGCAGCATATCAGGGGAGAGTATTCAGTACTCAGAAAAGAAACGAAAAGAAGAAAAAATCGAAAGCTTCTGATTAAACGCTTATCAGCTAAAGCACAAGCACGTATTTATAAAAATTTATTAATAAATATGTTAAATGTAGGCGATCAAATAACAACAGCTACGGATGTTTCTTTTATAGCCACAGCAATACAAAAAATAAAAAAACAAAAAATAAAAAATAAAAAAAAAGTGTTTCAAGTGCGTCAGCATTTGTTTTGCTAAAATTATTTGTAGCTAGAAAACCTTTTGTACGAAACCTATTAAACTGATACGGCTGAGAACCCCAAGAACCTCTGAGCTATTTCTAAAGTGATCAATGTACAATACCCTGCCAAATAAAGTACAAAAATAAGCTGATTTTATATCTGATATATTCCATTAATAAACAACTGAGAGTCTAAGAGCCTTCAACTAATCCAATCTATAGTTTTGACTTGGGGCTAAAGTTAAGAAATTCTTCATTTTGTAATGAAAGATCATATTATCGATAGGTAAAGATCCCAACTTCAGCAATATTTGAAGAGTTCAACAGTTTTATATGTGGATAGTAATGTTGAATGCTTTCATTGATACTTGTCATCTAATAACAAAGTTACTAATTTAAACAAGTTAGAATGCATTAAGTCGAGAGATAGAGCTCGTCTGGGAGATACCCTGAACGCAGTTGCTTTAGTGGGGCCAGGGTATAAAAACCACTTGTTGTGCCATCTGCCTATTAAAGATAATGCTTAGAACTTAAATTTCGAACGTGATGATTTTAAATAATCAAAGTAAACAGTATTGTTTACTTGTTGTTTGTTCGTCGACAGTAAATTAATAATTGCATTTCATTTATTTTAATTTAATTGATTGCAAAATGAGCATACCCTATAAAAAGTGAATATGCCCTTTTTGTACACTCTCAAAACTCAACAAAGGAATTCAATTACAAAGCTGAAATCGAGCTGAGAGGGAATAGAGTGGAGTGGAATAAAAAACACCTGACTCAGGCTGCTTGGTCTGGTTCAGGTGCCAATGAAATGACTAACTGGTATATAGTAGCTATAGTAACAACAACAACAACAACAACTGCCCCTTGATCAACCACCAAGCCAACAAGCAACAACAACAAATGAATAAGAACGCGGCGCACGCGCTCTTTTTACATTGCCCGAGCTCAACAGCTGCCAATGTTTGTTGTTGCTGTTGACTGTTGACTGCAGATTGTTGTTGTTGTCTGTTGTCACTGAGCCAAGTTAACAGCAGTGAAAAAGTCAAGAGCGCGTCGTCAGCTCAGCACTGAGGAACTGAATCAGTCTTTGAGCGCAGCTCGTACGCATCGCATGAAAGCAAATCGAATTCCGAGAACTTAATCAAAATAACAAAAATAAAAAATAAAAACTAAAAACAACAACAACAACAAAACGTTCTCAAACAGCAAAGTGTGTGTTATTGAAATCACAAAAAGAGCAACAAATATACAAATACACAAATACAAATTTCAAAAATTCCAGTTGTGTTAATTGCTGTTGACCCAGAGCACAACGCTGCCTTGTTTTCACATTGTGTACGTGGATAAATCAAACGATTGGCTTGGCCAAAGAAAAACAAAACGCATTTCTATATTGAGCCTTGCGGATTGTTTCTTCTGCTAAAAATAAATCGCCGAAAAAGAAAACAATATCCAAAGAGCATGAAAATATTTTTCCAGTTTATAAACTGTGCACACACACACACTCCAACACTCACACACACTCGCACACACATCACTTGACTTATGCCAACCAAAAATATTCCGCGTAATTTTTGCGGAGGTTACTTGCCGTAAAAATAAACTCAAAATCCCCCCAAATACGTCATTACGAAAAACGCGCCGAAATCGCGCTCAAAACGCGCGCCTTAATTAGCATGCCCCAAAAAATGAAAATGAATTGAAATAATTAAACTATGGCGCGTCCGTGTTTTTTCCCGCTGACAAATTTGATTAAAACAACACTGTGAGTGTCTGCGTGTGTGTGAGTGTGTGTGTGTGTGGGGGATAGTGTGTTCTTTTGTTTTAATGTACTTTACCTAGAACTCTTCAAAAAAAAATTGCTTCTGTAAACAATGCAATTTAATCGCAAAGTATTCACCGAAATTTGGGGCTCGTTCGTCTTGAGTAACTCAGACAGCTGTTTCTTGCCTAGATTTATGCCCCCATCAGCAAATTCAAATTCAAATTCATCTATGAATTCCTCTTAAATTCAAATTTGGAATTTCCATTAAACTGCTCGAAAATGTATGTGGAGAAAAAAAACGCATTCTTACATTTTGGCATTTTTCGTGGAATTTTGCTGGTGAGCTTTAATGGGAATAATAAGCATGGTCTAGGAAATTGCAAACCGGAAACTGACAATGTGATAATGTGGCTTTGATTGCCTGTAAAATGATGTCACACACAAATAACAGAACCGCGTTGATCTTTCTGTATATCTCTAGTGGAAGTTGGAGGCTCAGCTTAGTCATTTTCTCCGGTCCGTTGTTTTATATATATATGTGTATTTTTGTATATAAATGTTTATATGTACAAATTTACTTAGCTTATTCATTCGTGGTTGTCGTGACTTTTAGCGATTTCTGTTTGTTAATTATACAATTATCGGTTGTGGCTTTTCGGTTGATTGGATGGACGTGTAGAATTCTAGAGAGACGATCTTATGAGAGTAGGCGTTGCTCATGAAAATTTAACTAGCCATAATTTATGCTTAGTGTTTGAACTTTTTTTTATGATGTCCATTTCTTGTAACCTCCTCCATAAGGAACTTATATTTAATTGCCGTAAGCTATTTGCTTATCAAAAATGTGTTTTGAGCTCTTTGACCAAAATAAAATAAAAGTTCTACTTTTGCGTTTGCTTACCTTGCTATTAAGCCATTTCTCTTTTTCAAATATTGATAAGCTTTTGTTGCTTGTAGCATGTGCTGTAGCACTTTGGTTCCTCTCTGTGGCACACGAACTATTTAGGTACTTTGGATTTGGAATGCTCGTAAATATATCGCTACTGCAATAATTAGCACTCTTTATGCCCTGTTTGAACGACTAATTAGTTTTGGGGTATATAGAGCAGAAAACAAACTCTTTAATTGATATTTAGTTAGGTAATTATCATCATAATTACCACATATGCAAGGCTTTCAGAACATAAAACAATAAATAAACAAATATGATTATGTTGGGGGGAAAAAAACATTGATATATTAGAATTATAATGTTTAAAATTTGTATTGAAAAATATGAAGTTTGAAAAACCAATTTATTTGCATATTGAAATCGTGATAGTTTCTTAAATAGTTGTTCCAAACAATTGCAGAAATACCGATTCAGCTTAAACCTTAACTTGAGAAACAGATGTTTTTCTCCGTGAATATTCTCGAACAGATCAACCCCTTTGTGGGTTTCACATTTGTTACACCTGTTCCTAATTTATGGGCCCGCACAATAATTTCGAACTGAAACCCATTTGTGGGTGTCCAAAAAAATAAAATCGTTTTGTTTAGTTCGAATATTTTAAGAAATTGCGCATTGAAATTAAAAGTAGAAAATGGCATATCCGCAATGCTTTTATTCAGCTGCGCTAAACCATTGCATAAAAGTAGCCATAAAGTTTTCACTTCGATGACGCATCGCCGTGTTCAGTTGACAACTCTACCATTTATGAATTTTGAATAGACGTGTGTAAGTACACTCACAAAAAAAAACTGGGCAACTCTCATTAAGTATGCTCCGCACACCTCGCAAAGCGCAAGGCAAATCAAAAGAGAGAATGAATACAAAAAAAAAAAAGAAAGAAAAACAAACAAAACGTGCTTAATAAAGAAATGGCGAAAACCGCTTTAAGTCAACTCTCGAAGACGTCATTTCATTTCATTTAATTTCTTTTCATTTTCATGGCTGCATCATAATCCTGCCGCCGCCCAGTCATCTGTGTCGTCTCAAGTGCGTCAGAAATTGGCGCCTTTCCCCTCCCCCTTACCACATCTAACTTAAGCAGCAAATCCTCTTTGAGGAAAACGCACATTTTTGTTCCGCCCACACTGAAAGAAAACGTGGGTGTTTGATTTGTCGTCAGTCATTATTAAAGGTTGTCTAGTAGTCTTTTGAGAAGGGGAAAGGGAAAGTATGTTTTTTGTTTTGTTTTAGTTTTTTGACATTGAAGTATTTAATGAATTTATTTCAGAGAATTTATTAACTCTTGCTTAACCTTCGGCAAAACATATTCAAACTGGGAGTCTTCGCATACTCGAATTTATTTTCAGCTAAACATCTGAAATAGTTCTTGAAATTCTTCCTTCAGACGAGTAACGATTTGTTAAAAAACTCTTTTTTTTTATTTATTTATATATTTCAAGCTTACATTATAATATACAAACAATTTCAAACAATCTAATCGACCTTTACAAAAACATATATTTTCAAGAACTAATTCAAGGACTCAGCTGAGCAAATTTGAGGTGTGCAAATATTTGTAATGAATGTTTTGCTAAACTAGAGTTGTTATATTGTTGTATTTTCTCTCAGTGTCGTGTGAAAATGGCTTTTCTCACACATTCTTTGCATATGTTCGCTATATGTGTGTAAGTGTGGGCAAAGTTTACCTTTGCTGTGGCATTTGGGCTGGGAAATTCAGTCGAACGCGAGCAGCGTAGAAAAGCACACGTTTCGGCCACAGAATAATTTGCGCTTAAATTGCGGCTAATAGAAAACAAACCAAATAAAACAACAACATTTTGCCATTAACAACTTAAAACAGCCAACAGCAGAAGTGCGCGCCATGAGCAGCAGCAGCAGCAGTGCAACAGTGCCTACTAAAAGTATAGAAACGTTTACAAAAACATCAAACGATAACAACAAAAGAACCAGCAACATCTCTGTCATGGTGGATCGCTTTGTGCAATCCTTGGGCCAGCTGAACGATTCCGGCAGCTGTTTCGATGCCAGCTTTGAGATCAAAAACATACTGCAGAGTCCACGTCTGATGGGCGGTGCCACGCCTCCAAATGGTCGTCAGCGACATCGTTGCCTTACAGAACTGGATCGGGAGCAGCTCACACGCTTTGTCGAGGAGTTCGAGGCGCGTAAAAGTGTCGCCTCCACACCCAAAGCTACAAGCAACAAGTGCATGTCTCCGTTTCTATGCCGCAAGGCCAAGCAGATTTATCGCAGTGCCAGCGGACGACGCAGTGCATCGCCCCAGATACACATTGAGCCCGTGCAGGAGCTGCAGGAGGAGCTCGAGGAGCCGACGCAGCGAAAGTCTGCCGAGGCGGAGGATCTAATGCCGCCGCCAATGGCACTGGCGCGCGTTCAAGCGGAGCGTCGCAGCTGCCGCAATGCATCCCGAGTGCTGCAGTTCTTCAGCCTGGCGTCCAAGCGTCGCATGGGCAGTAGCAAATTGAGTGAGCCCCAGCTGGAGTCGAGTCGCAGCAGTTCGCCAGTGCTGCTGCGCGTCAACAAGGATGTGGAACAGGAGCAGGGCTGCCGGCCACTGAGCGCCTCCGAGGATGAGGAGCACGACGATGGAATCAGTTCGGCCAGTTCCAATTTGACAACGGAATCGGGCAGTTCGACTATTTCCTCAAACAGTCGCAACATTTCGCCGGACTCCTCGTTCGAAATGCATGCCCCACTCCTGCCCAGCTTCAAGATCACACCGCCACGTGCCCTCTGCCGGAATGCGGCCAGTGAACTGGCCCGCTTCCTGCGCGGCTCCTTTTATGCAAAGCGCGCCTCCGTCACAACGCTGCGACGCTCCCTCAGCGATCCGGATGCAATGGAGCAGCTGGACTTCACCAAGCCGCCGCCAATCGGCGATGCAACGAGCAACGTGATGCGAGTGAGTCACTTTTAGAAACAAAAAAATATACTCACAATAGACACATCAAGCACAAAAATCCTATAAATAATCTACAGAAAGAAGTTCTTAGTTGAAACACTTTGTTCTTTGGGTTCCCAAAATCTTAAATTTAAGCGCTGGTTCAGTATTAAGTTAAGTTCAATTTGTTCTTATTTAAAAAAAAATTAAATTCTTTTTATATTACTTTTCAACTTGACTGTTATAAATGTAGTTTTTATTTTAAGTACTCAAGATATTTATTAAATCAGTATTTAAAGTTCTTTTATTAAAAACTTGAACGTTTAACATTTAAAGAATTCTTTTTTTCTATTTGTATACAGTCGATTTGGAAATCAAACATATTTTATGCACATTTAGGAATAGTCCAGAATGAATTCTATTTGATATTTGGATCAATTCAATATCAATTTATATTTACAGCAGTCGCTTTTGAAATCAAGAATAAGCCATACTTGTTTAAGAATACTCGATAATGAATTTTACTTCAAATAACGTTAGAAACTCTATCTTGAATTAGGAGCCATTTATATCTGCTTATTTTTTAACTATTCTATTTATATGTATAACAGTCGATTTGAAAATCATGAATAATTTATACCAACAAACGAATTATTATATGCTATACACCAAAACTGAATTCTACTTGAAATTTTAAGAACCCACCGATAGAAACTCTATTTGAGTTTTCGCATAGTGCACAGATTTTCATGCCTGTCGCATCGCAAATGAATTGAAAATTGCATATCTATTGTTGAATTGTTGAGTTCATGCAACCAGCTGCGTTCCATTAGCTTTTTAAGTATGTTTGTATTTTGTAGATTGTATTTGTTTACGTTTAAGCTTCACATAATTGTTCGGAGGAAGTTGTTTATTTACGCCCGAGTCATCTTCAATCATTTCGCATCCATATGGCGGCAGTTTGCCGTGTTTACTTGCCACATACATAATTCTGATCGGTTTAGCATCAATTTAGTTAGCACCACCTAACTTAGTTTAAATTAATACCTGACCTGTGTACATCATTTAGCTTTAGTTTATTTTTCAATAAAATTCAAATTGTGTGTTTTTTTGTAAATATTGCTCTGCCCATCAATTTGTATTTCGAGGGTTTATCGCGTGCCAAACTTGCTGCCCCTGAAATAAGAATCGCATATAATTCGAAATAAAATTGCGCAATTGTTGATCTACGTTAGATCTATGCGATTTTGAGTGCTCCGAACTTGATTTATGTGAGAATTTTCAGTCGGATATATGCGGAATTAAACACAATTTTTCTTGTTCTTGTGATTTCGAACGTTTTTAGGTGGAACGAGATATTCATAGTTTTCTACAGAAATTATCTATAAATTGATCAAAGCCATTTGGATTATTTTGGTGTTTAAGTGTGCTTAAGAGTTTCATTATTAGAGTCTGTGCACTGCTCTATTGAATCTTAATAAGTGACTGACCTATTGCTCTGGCATCAACCATATCACGAGCAGCAATGCCAGGACTGTCCTAGTGTTTTTGAGTTTGTTTAGAAAACCAAGTAACACAACAACTTAACTAAATATAAACAAAAAATGAATAGCTAAAAACAAACAAAATTCGGAGTCCCATTTTTATGCCACTTAATAAACCCATTTTATACAACTCTGATTCTTTTTAGCGCAAATCGAAGTTAGTTGAATTATTTTGAGTTAACTTCAAAAAACTAGTTTTAGAAGTGTGTCGAGTATAGAATTCTTTTCCAATAGTTTAAATCTCTTCACTTCTATAATAAGAATGTTAGCTGCCCAACTTGTTTCTTGGGGTTTTTTTGGCTTTCAAAAGAGGCTTCACAGTATTAATTAAAACCTGAACAATCGATTATACATAAGTTAAAGCTAGGCAACTCATTTCGTCATCTATAGCTACTGTATAGATTGTTTCACTTGAATACACTTTCGTTTGAATAGATTGCTCCAAACGTATAATTGACGCCTATATGAAAACTATTTGCATTTATTATGTATATATATATATATTTCTGTACAATTAACATGCAAATACTAATTGATACTTTACAAATCGTATACAAACATCTATGAATAGTTGCCTATTTCTGCGATACAAATGGGAATCATTCAAATAAGAAAGAAATGAAAAAAAAACAAACACGAAAGCGTAATTCATTCAAATTTCACACTTTTTATTGTGGGATGTACATATTGGAATTGAATTCGATTGTATTTATTCATTGATTGCCATAATGACTTTCTAATTGTTCAATTTGCATGGCTGACGCCAATCATCTACTCAATCATTTCACTTTCCATCAACGCGTCTTGCTTTTATAATTCCCAATTGGTGTCCGTTTGTTGTTATTGTTGTTGCTGTTTGTTTTTGCTTTGGGTTGATGATGAACAAGCGGTCATTCAGCCCACGTGAATGAATTCTTCAGATATGTGAATCACTTAACAATAAATAATTTGTGCTATGATCAACGACAATATATTGGTACACTGGCAAAAATATGGGGTATTTTGTACTTAAATCGAGTACAAGCCTTATCAAAGTACAAAGTAATCGTAGACCCAGAAATTTTAATTGACATTGAAATTTGAATTTAGAGATGATTTTTTTCTGTAAACTGTGATTTTATATATATGTTGAAATATTTCTGAAACAAGAAAGTCACCATTGAATAATGCGACAAACATAACTAAATCAACTTAAATTAATTCTATTTTTAATTTATATTATCAATTATTTTCATGCATATTCGTTTTTTTTATATTTATAATGGATTGCATTATTGAAACAAATTGAGTTCGATCAATTTAAATAACATAAAATACTTCGCCGGCTGCATTCAGAATACTGATTTCTCTGAGTGTGCAAATTATTCACAATCGTTATTAAAAGGAATTTAATTCACACACATATATATGTATATATATCTATTTATGCCTATATGTGTATGTAACTGTTTCTCAGAGAGACTCCAAATTGAAAAAAGAAAAGAATTTGATTCCCACATGCATCTGTTTGTGTGTGTGGATTTTATACATAATGTACATAATCTAGTTGAGTTCTTCCGCTTTCGAACAACGCCGGATCGTCCGAAACGCATATGACCCGCATTGGCATTCATAAAATTAACGTAAAGCAACAGCAGCAACAACAAAAAAAAAGGAACAACAACAACAACAGCAATCGCTTTGCCGGATATTTAATTTAATGCTTATGTGCATTTCAGCAAATTGTTCCGAAATACAAAAATATATGTATGTACATATATGTAGTATTCTTAGCTCTGTTCGTTTAAAAATGTGGAACGCAGCGCACGAAATTAACGCACATATTAAAAAACAAATATGCGCTGTGTAAATTGTTTAACTACATTTTCTGCACAAATCGAAGGAAAAAGCGGGACTAATGCGCCACCTGGCAACAATTGGTTGGACTAAACAAATCATAAATAACCATTAAATTTATGTGTATGGTTTGATCTGAGGAAATGTTGCCGGCTCTTTTCCAAGGGGTCATATGGTAAACGCTACGCGTGATTATATTTTTTAGTGCTCACTTCTTTGTGTATCTCTCGCTCTTTTGCAATTTAATTAAATACATGTGCTAAGTACGGCAAGAGTCGAGAAGAGTTGCCCGCATTTTTGGCTCCCCATCTATCGACTGTAATTGCTTGGCATTTTAATTATTTCAATTCTCTTTGTTTATTTGGCAGCGAAATGTGTGTTTTTAATTTATTTGCGCCGCCTTTATGGTTATATTTGGTGCACATTCTTTATGTACTTGCAACATTCTTTATACATGCGTGCTCTTTTTTAGTCAGTTCATTAAAATTTGTGCTGCATACTTATATGGGCATTGTTTGTGCTATAAATTGTTGAAAGCAAAAGCTAGCATGAAAAAAAAACAAACAAAAGCCATGGCAACTAAAAAACTAAGCGCTAACGTCATAAAACGTTTAATTAGCTTGCCAGCTGCTTAAAAGCAAACATGATAAGTCAGAAAGAGACAGCAAAACACACCCACAATTGACAGACACTATATATATATGTATACGTACACCTTTGAGCGTATGTGTGTGCATTTCATTCATAAGCAACCAAACGAGGCAACAAAATCGAAAAGAGCAGCCGGCTGTGTCAGGTAAATAGGCAATACGCAGCAGCAACAAAAACAACATCAAAGACAAAGAGCAAAAATTTATTTTACATACAGAGGAGCATATATACATACATACAATTATATATAGCAGCACACAACGAACAACAACAACAATAGCAATATGAGTAAGCAATAACTCGAAAGACACTCGCACACACACACAAATACAGCTGCATGGAGTCAAGTTCGAAAAAGAGATATCAGACAAGTCAGCCGCGAGAGTGAGATCGAACTCATCGAACAGACATGTTTGAGGGTGAGCTTCTTCTGCTCCATTTGCTTGTAATTTTTGAGGATTTACCTTGGTGCTGTAACTCCACCAGGTGAATCCACCCACAAGTTGCTGCCGCCGGTCTTCTCTAGCAGCTCTCTGAACAAATAACTTTACAGATCGCCTCATAGAAGTGCGCCTGCAAGCAAGTTGCGTTCGCTGCGATTTGCGTTCGATGCGGTTGTGCGCAACTCACAGATAGATTTTGCGGTGTGTGTGTGTGTGTTTGTTTGGTCTGATCAGCAGCTGGTCGAGCACAACAACTGACGATGTCAGTTACTTTATACACGTTGGGGCTACGAGTCACACATGCGACGAGGCTTCTCGAATACGGGAGACGAACACCGGGGCCACAAGAAGTGTGTGTGAAAATAAAAATACTACTAAAAAGTAATTATAAAGCTCAATGCCAAAGCACAACAACAACAATAACGAAAATAACAACCGAAAGTGAAGAAAAAGTGCAGAGTTAAGTTTTGTGTTTTGTTGACAAAAGCGGTACGTTTACGCTTTCTTACACACACACGAGCACAGAGCAGTGAACATTTTGCAAAGCGATGACACGCCTTTGGAATACTTGAAATAATCATCAACAATAACAACAGCACAAAGCATAATTGAAGTCAAAAACAAAGCACGAAGTGCAACGGGTAGGTTCTGTGTGTACTCGTCACGCAGTTTGTCAACTCTGCTCACCAACTATGGTTAGTTAGTTTCGTCATTAGCATGCCTCTCTCTCTCTCTCTCTCTCTCTCTCTCTCTCTCTCTCCCCCTCGCTGTCTCTTTCAATTGTGGAACGCCCACTGGCCACTTAACACGACTCATACTCTCTGCCTTTGCTCTCCCTCTCTCTCTCTCTCTCTCAATCACTCACTTTTGCTCCTCTTGTTCGCATACTTGGGCAACTGCAAGTGAAAATAGGTCCCATATTCGAGATAAGATATATGAGTCTCCCTCCTAATCGCTGTTTATTTGTCGTTATTTGTGTTCGCCACTTATCAGCGCACTTCGAGGTGAAACTGGAAACTGTGTCACATTTCTGGGAATTCAAAAGTATATCTTTAAAAAAAAAGTGACTAAAAATTTGTTTGGCATTTCACCAGGAAGATTACCCGAATTTGTTTATTTGCGCTTGATTTATTGATTTCTTCGGTTTGCATCTAAAGAAAGCTACGTGATTTATTTAAAAGTTAAGCGATTTTCATCCGATTTGGTCCCTTGTATTGTGGCAACATTCTTTTATGTGCAATATTGAATCTTTTCTTAAGCCAATTATTAAACTTTTAGCTTTATGCATCTTTTTATAATATAAATATATATGTAGAATATTCATTTGGTTTATATTTCTCTGATTGTTTAAATTCCAAGGAATTCAAAGCGCATCTGCTTTTCGATCAAAAGAAAGTTTTGGTCTATCGAGGGAAAAGTACGTGATTTATCTTAAAGATCTGCAAACTGCGCCAGATTCTAGCTTATTTGAAGTAGCCCGAAAGTAGTTCTTCATTTATCGAGTCAACTTAATTATGATGAATCATTTGTTTAGCCCGGAAACAGCAGCCGCAAAATCTGGACAAGTTAACAGTCTTCAACTCAGTTCAACGGACCGATAAGAATTTTGACTCCGACAGGAGACAGCTCCAATTACCAAAAGTTTCACTTACCAAACGAGGCGCCAAGCTGCTGGGCGGCCATCTATATGTATATACTCGTATAGGGCTTTTATATATCCAATATCTCGTAGAAGATCGTGTTACTTTTTGCCGCCTTAGCGATAAAGATATGAGCAAGATTATATAGCTGATACATAAAGACATTCAAGTTTAATTCACTCGTGGGATTTTGTTTGTTTGTATTTTGTGTTTTGTTTGTTGTTGCCTGCTTTTTCTGTCGCTTGTTGCTTGTCGCTTGTGGCTTTCGCATCGAGACATCATCGACAACAACAACTCGAACAACCACAACAAATGCAAACTCAGCGCAATGACTCCAACTTCAGCTGCTGTCTCCTCGATGCTGATGATGATGATGACTTTAATAGGAAGAGGCAACAACATGTGGCAAGACAACAACAGCAGCGTTCGTCTAAATGTAACCACAGCACAAAACAAAAATACAAAACAAAACAAAAGTAAATGTGTCCATGTTGGGTGTTGTCCACTCAAGCAGGGAATGGTAATGCAAGTGGGGAATGGGCGTGGCAGCTAGCTACGCTACACAATTTTGCCGCCTCAATCAATTGCTGTTGTGAGGCAATTTGCATTGTTGCACGGCTTTTGGCTTTCGCTGCGCTTGGCTAATTTTTCAATTTCACATTCGATTGTAATTTTTCTTCTTTTTTTTCTGCTCGTTTTTCTTTTTTTTTCTTTGCTGCAAAAATGTAACGCATTGAGCGCGTCATCGTTTTGTGTCATTCCAATTATTTATTTATTTTAATTATTTAGTTTGGCAAATTGCTCATTTCCTACTTACAAAAGACAGACTCCTCCCTGCCCCTGCCCCTGCCCCCTCAGCGTCACCCCACTCCCCTTTTGTCGCTCAGTCTGTCTGCAATTGTTTGGCAATCAACGCTGATTTATGTTCACTCTGCTGCTGCTGCTGCTGCTGCTGCGGTTACTTGTTGCCAGCTCTACCTCTCGCTCTCTCTTTCCCTCTCTCTCTATCTCTATATCTCTCTCTCTCTCCCTCTCTCTGTCTGTTGTAGCTCATTCACTTGTTGTTTCTGCTCCTCCACATATTTGACCCCAAGATATATTTTTTGGGTTCCATTTAAAACTGAAGTTTGTGGATTTTTTCTTATGCATCTACAGAATGAATTCTCTTTTCGACCCAGTTCCTATGTGTGTGAATGTGTGTGTGTGTGTGTGTGTGTATGTGTGTGTGTGTCAATAAATATGATAAGTGAGTGAAATATACTCATTGTTTCGGCATTTTATCTTTGGTGCCACTTAAAGCTTTGTGGCGCAAGAAATTTTCTTAAAATTTCGAATATTTCTTTTGAGTTTTAGTTTCTTAAAAAAGCGTTTTAAAAGTCTTGCGCATGATATCCAATTGAATAGATATATAAATTGAATAAATGTATAAACAGCTGCTTAATGAGACTTAACAATTATTGCCAAGCTTATATTGTTCATAGGTTTGCTTAAGAACATCTGGGAATGCAGCTTACAATAACAGCTTACATAAATCGCTACTTATTGCACTTCAATGTCAAATCGCTTTTGTTTTAATTATTAAACTATTCAGTCCAAATTAAATAATCTGTTATAGGTATGAAAAGAAAAACGTTAAAAACTATGAAAATGTTAAACTATATATATAAAATATATCGAATTTCAGATCATTCGAATGTCTTTTCTGGAATTAATATTAAATGAAATATAAAATAGATGAAAATAAAAGGTAAATCAAAATATTATATTAACAGCAAGTCAAGGCACATTGAGAAGATCGCTTGACAGCTTTCATTTTGTGTGTGTGTGTGTGTGTGTGTGTGTGTGTGTGTGTGTGTGTGTGTGTGTGTGCGTAGCGTGACCAGGCAATTGTTGCAATACAATCCCAGAGTCATCTATCTCATCACACGAGCCGAACGAACCAATTGGTTTCTATTAATGAACGAGACTCGAAACTGAAAATTGGCTTTTGAGCTCTGCGCTTTGAAATATCAGTACGGAAATGCTTTAAATTTCACTATTTTCTCTCTCGCTCGCTCGCACACAGCACACTAGATATACCTGTTATCCATATATATATATATATATATATATATATTCATTCTGTGGGATTAAGTGAGTGGCTTATGCGAAACTCGAGCTTAGAAACAGAATTCATTAATCTCACACACAAAATAACATCATTAAACGTGGACGTTGTGGGAAATGCACAGATTGAGCCCAAATCGAAGTAAGACTAATCCGACTAGCAGATACTCTACGATTTTTTGCAGATAGAGCTCAACTCTATCGGAATAAACTCAAGAATCCAACATGTCTGGCCATGATTGAAATATAAATTTAAAAATCAGTAGAAAATGTTTATTGTTAATGCTTTTAATTTGTCTCTCTACTTTTCTTATTAAGCGTATAAACTGGTTTTGAGTAATTGAGTAGTATATATATTTTTGGATTCATTATGCATAAGAGGATGAACCAAATATATTTCTCTTATAAAACCGAAATTGTTAAGATAGTTTAATTTGCATCTACTTAAAGATATTCTCACACACAATGCACACAAAATGCCGCTTTTTACATTTGCGCAACTTTATTACTAAGGCATTTTTTACCCATTTTGTTGTTGATGGGAACCGGGTGCAAAAAGTACAAAAACAGAAAAAAATATGTATATATATATATATATGGAGAGAAAACATTTGTAGAAATAGCTGCGAGTTTGAGTCTCGAGTTTGCCTGCCAAGACTGATTATCAGCAAAGTGCAGTAAATGGATTGGCCGGCAGGCAGGCAGCCCCAGAAACGACACTCATCACAATTATGCATGTACAGATACAGATACAGATACAGATACACATAGACTAGCTTCACAATTTGTTCACACAATTAGAATTGTGGTCGAGGGTAGTCGGGAATGTGTGTGTGTTGGGGGGGGATTGGCTATGACAGCCAATAGTTGCCAACTGTTGCCACAAAATGAATGGAAACGAAAACAGAAAACATTAAAGTTCAAAAGTTTATCGTAGCTTTGTCGTTTGGGGCTTGGCCGTGATAATGGCAGACTTACAGCCGCACTCCCCCCACCGCTCCGGCGTCCAGCCCCTCAATTTGTACTTGTAAATTGCCCATGAACTCAAAAGCCCCATTCGAATACAATTCGAGACACGCACAGCACTCAAAATAGTTGTAGTTGCTTATCCAACGGAGCATAACCAAACTTTTGCAGTTGTTTAGAGTTCGATTTTAGAATTTTCATACTTACACTCAGAAAAAATAATTGATCGAAGGTTCTCGGATTAGAGTCGTCCTAAAATCGTAAGCGCTTTTAAATTAAATATATGATTTTATAAACTATATATGAAGACTTAAAATACTAAATAATAAATATAATTTTCTACATTTTAGAAAATTGTAACTTAAAATTAAGAAGAGAAAAACGCTAGTTTTTAGAAAAATTCTTTCTGAAATTCATGTTTTTCTGAGTGTATCTTATCAATTGGTTCCGCTCGAGGAAACCGGTTTCGCTGCATCTTTGGAAATGAGTTTAATTTCGATCGCAGGAAAATTGCATTTGTCGTCTTCTAAGGGTTGATTATGGGAAACACATTTCAAACAAAATGTTTGATGCCATTGAAAATAAATCTAAATTCTATGAAATGTATTCATTACCCATTTGTCACCCTTGCGAATTGAATTCAAAGGCAGCGATTGCATTTTCCAAAATCAGGCAAACACGTTCACATACAATTTTCTCAAAGATCTTTGGATATCAATTTGTAATTTAGTTTTTTTGAAAATCAAAATGTGTTTTTCGAAATTAAAGTTGTGAAAAATGCCTTTGCCCACTATTTTAAATACACCCAGAAGCTTAATAATATCTTCTTTTTTTTCTATTCATTAAATTATCGCATTTTACTTTTACTTTTAATTATTCTTTACATTATGTATTTTTTCTGAGTCGACTTTAAATAAATAAATGAGTCTCCTTCGAAGCAGAACTTAAACAATACAAGAGCTTTAACAATATGCTCGATCTTTTAGTATTAGTAAATGTCTATATATTAACTATATGTCGCTAATAACAATTTCCCATCATTTGCGATATTTACAGAGCCGTGCACTGCCCTCCAATGCGTCGCCGTTCCGCCGTGCTTGGGGTCAATCATCGTTTCGTACGCCGCGCTTTGATAAGGTGGGAAAAGCAGGAGGAGGCGGAGGAGCTGCTGGCGGCGGCGGCGCTGGCGGTAGTCCGCTAGTGCGACGCACTGCCTCAATGAACTCCTCGGACAATGAGGTGTATATCAAGACGCTTGTGTTGGACGAACTCAAAACGGCAAAGCCACTGCAGCCCAAGTTGCAGATGGCCGTGTTCCAAGTGCCACAAATACTCACGACACCGGCGCCGCCTCCGTCGAGTGTGATGACCGAGTCCACGCTGGAGGCAGAACCAATTGGTCCGAGTGGGTGGGGCACTTCCTTTGAGCGAATGCTGCAAGATGCCGCCGGCATGCAAACCTTTGCCGAGTTCCTCAAAAAGGAATTCTCCGCGGAGAACATTTACTTTTGGACAGCCTGCGAGCGCTACAAGCACACCGAATCGGAAGCGGAACGTGGTCCGCTGGCACGCGAAATCTTTAGCAAGCATCTGGACAAGCACAGCAGCGATCCGGTCAACGTCGACTCCCAGGCCCGTAATCTCAGCGACGAGAAACTGTCCAGCGCCGCAACAGACATCTTTGCTGCTGCACAGAAGCAAATCTTCAATCTGATGAAGTTCGACAGTTATCAGCGTTTCATCCGCTCCGATCTCTACAAGAGCTGCGTGGATGCGGAGCACAAGAAGCAGACGCTGCCCTTCACCGGCGCCGATCTCGATGAGCTCCTGAAGATCCATTTTCACGTAGTGGCCTCGCCCAAGGTAAGCATCTCAATTAAGATTTTTTCGATTTTTTTTGCCCAGTTGCTAATCGATACCACCGCCCCCTCTTTACCTACCATCCACTAATACATTTGATCTTTGCGTCGATCTTTTCGAATAGCTCAAGAAATCGGTAAGCAATGCGGAGGATCGTCGACGCAAGAGTCTGTTGCCCTGGCACCGCAAGTCGCGGAGTAAATCCCGGGATCAGAACGAGTTGATGACCGATCCGCAGCATAATCCAATGATGGTGTCACAGGCACCACCGCCACCGCCGCCGCTGCTGGCGTTGCTGACTGGCGGGGGAACCGGCGGAGGATCTGCGCAGAATTCGTTGAGTGATTTGCACAGTTCACGCTCCTCGCTGTCATCCTTCGATGCGGGACCGATGGGGGTTGGTCAGGCGGCCTGTGCCAGTGCGGATAGTCTTTGTTCGCTATGCCGGGTCATCCTTACGGACGGAGCGACGACCATCGTCCAGATACGTCCCGGGGAGACGGTGGCACAGCTCGTGGAGCGATTGCTGGAGAAGCGTAATCTCATCTATCCGTACTACGATGTGGTGTTCCAGGGCAGCAACAAGTCCATCGATACGCAGCAGTCGTCGCAGCTGCTGGCCGGAAAGGAGGTGCTGATCGAGCGTCGGGTCGCCTTCAAGCTGGATCTGCCCGATCCGAAGGTGATCTCCGTGAAGAGCAAGCCCAAGAAGCAGCTGCACGAAGTCATCCGGCCCATCCTCAACAAATACAACTATCAAATGGATAGCGTACAGGTGCTCCATCGCGACACCCAAGCCCCAATGGATCTAATGCAGCCCGTAACCGTTGCGGATGGACAGCGCCTGCAGATTGCCTTGCTCAATCCGGATTTTCAGTTAGGCGGCGGCAGTAGCATGCCGCCGAAGCATAGTAAACCCATGAAGCCCCCAATGCTGCCCCCACCACTTGCGCACTCTGACTCCGCCCAGGGTCAGCTGGATGAACTGACGAACAAGATGTTCAATGAACTGTTGCAGAGCAAGGCGGATGCAGTCGCTCTCAAGCCCAGCGATCTCTGCTCCATGCGCTCGAATGAGGCGCCCTCGGAGAACTCATCGCTCTTTGATCGCACTCGTCGCCAGCCGCATCCACAGCAACAGCAGCAGCAGCAGCAGCGTGAGAACGGTGCAAACATTCCAGGCAGCAAGCTGCCCAAGCTGAAAAAGAAATCCACAAGCAGTCAACATTCCGAGGAGGCGGCGGCAAGTCTGGATCTACCCAAGCCCAAGCCCATCATAGCCAAGTTAAAAGCGGGCGTCAAACTGCAGTTGACCGAACGAGTAGCCGAGCACCAAGGTGAGTAGCAAAGCCTCTCAAATTCATCCACATGCTCATCCATTTCATGGTCTTTTTGATGCAGATGAACTACTCGAGGGTTTGAAGCGGGCACAGTTGGCGCGCCTGGAGGATCAGCGCGGCACAGAGATTAACTTTGATCTGCCCGACTTTCTTAAGAACAAGGAAAATCTCAATGCGGCCGCATCCAAGTTGCGCAAAGTGCGCGCCAATTTGAGTCCAGTTAACAAGCCCAACTCCAATCCTCCTGCAGCAGATGCGCCCCAGCCAGCACCAAGGCTGTCCATAACGCGCATCCAACAGCAATCGCCCATGAGGGTGGATGTAGAGCCGGAGAGCAGCACACAGGAGGAGATGGCAGCGTTGCCACTGGAGGATCTACAGGAATTAGCCAAAGCGCCGCCGCCACCGCTGCCGCCCAAACCCAAAGTGTTGCCCATTAAGCCATCGAACTGGGGTGCTGCTCCAAATCTTACGCCCAGCGGTGGCAGTAACTATAGCAACAAATTCTCACCCGTCAAGCACACAACAACAACAACATCGTCCACAACAACTGTCGGAACAGCAACAGCTGTAGGAGCATCTGCAACAGCTTTGTCCTTTGGCAGCAAATTACCGCTGGATATTGCACGCAAGTCGCTGGAGCAGACGAGCACACGTTGTGCGTATCTCGATGAGCCCAGTAGCAGCTTCGTTTAACCGATCCGAGCGAACTTCAGTCTTTGATCTTTGTATATATACCTTACACATATATTAAGAGGGGCGTAATATTACCCCCCTTATCTATTTATTAACATTTGTATTCTGCGTGTGTAGTTTTTTAAGTTTTAAGTGTACCATGACGAACTTTTAGTGGTGTCCACCACTCCATGAAATGCTACGTGTATATTTATAATGAGCTCCACTTAACTTTAAGCTTAACTAATTAAATAAATACCTATACATATATGAATAACAAAGCTGTCTTATAGATTGAATTATATTACTGTTCCATTGAAAAGTTAAAGCACACTTATAGGTTGAACAATAACACAAAATTATTAGAGCATACTTTTAGGATGAGACAAAGTCCACTGTAAATGTTCATA
Source organism: Drosophila basisetae (assembly GCA_035041595.1). NCBI lineage: Eukaryota > Metazoa > Arthropoda > Insecta > Diptera > Drosophilidae > Drosophila > Drosophila basisetae. The sequence continues at coordinate 8,275,648 of JAWNLB010000070.1, forward strand.
TATTTGCCATATATTTTTCTCGAATCTTGAAAATCTTCATATACCAATCAATAGCTATTTTTGGTGATGGTTAAAAAATAGATATCCTCAAGCGATCCTTAAGGATATGACCGAGTTATAGTTAAAAATGCAATGCCCTGTTTCAAATATATCTTGCTCAATAAAGTCCTAACCAATGTTTTTGATGACATGCGTTAGAATCTGAAGGAGCAATTCTACCGAGCTACATTCAAAGATTATCATCTGAGAATTGAAACACACTTGAAATAACACTTAACATTAGCGGAAATGTTAATCTGTTAGGCTAACTAACACTTAACATTAGCGAAAATGTTAATCTGTTAGGCTAACTAACATTTAACATTAGCGAAAATGTTCAGCGCACATTTTAATTTAACTCGCTCATATAGAATGCAGCTTATGCTTATTGAAATTCACATTTTCAATACTCAAAATAATCAACGCGATAAGGAGAATAATGCAAGCTACCGTAATTTGATGTTTTTATATGCCCATTGATGTGGCATGTGGCGTCAGCTCTCCCACATATTTTTGAGGATATTTGCATGCAATTTGCATCCGTCTTATAGTTCATGATTATGTAAATTAAATGTTAAAAAAAAACAAAAGCATATGTTTAAAAAATATATGTTTGCAAGTGGTTTGGTTCCTTATCCTCAACATCATTGAATAACGTTAACGTGTAATCTTCTGAGCCGCCAGGCAGCCCACAAAAAGTACAATCAAATGGCCAATGTGGGTTTGGAGATTTGCTCGGCCGTCGGTGATACGGTGTTTGTCGCCATATTAACCTGATCCTTTTGCTGCTGACTGCTGCCGGGCTCTAATTGATTTGCCTTCTCTCCGGCGTCAATCTGATTGGGCGGGGTCTCCTCGACGACGTTGTCTGTGATGCGATACGTGATGAGCGCCGGCTGCCTAGCTGGCAGCCATTCGGGAATGATCTTGTCATGCAATCGCCATTGGCCGTACTCATTGGAAATGTGCTTCTCAAAAACAACGTACTCCAGCACATCCTTGGTTAGAATCTCACTGCCGTGCATTAGGCGGCCAAAGCGATCGTAAATGGCCAGCATTTGTTGTGTGTGAAAGCGCACGGTGATCTGGGCAAATTGATTCTCTTTGGTTATGACTTCCGTGCAACGCGCATGGACGAGGCGAGGTGGTTCCAGCGACTGCAGAAAACGCCAGTGAATAGTCTTGTCCTTGACATTGTGCATCATCTCTGGATAACAACGTTCGGTGACAAATTCACGTATTTTGTACTTCTCCTTGGCCGCCATATGCGTGTGTGCAGATATATAGATGTCTTGGGCGTGGGAGCCAAATTCGTCGCTGCTAAAACTCTCCTCGTACGAGCGGATTTTCCGCACTGCCAGCATGCTTTTCGATTTCTTTTCGAGAAATTCAAATTTTTGCTTGGCCCCGGACGTTGTTATGATGGACTTTTTGCCATCGCCCTCAGGAGGCACATATGGCTCGAATATGCCGCCCGTGCAACTGATGTGGAACGGACGCTCCATCCATGGACGTGGCGGAAACACACCGCGTTCCTTCATCCGGCTGCGCATCTCCTCTTTGCTCATATCTTGTGGCTTCTGTTGCAAATCGGGTAGCTCAATTTTGATGAATTTCTGTCGGCGCAGTCGCTTAAACTCGGGCTTCCAGTGCTTCGTCTGGCGATGGCGCACCTGCTGCATCTGTAGCATATTTTGCAGACCTGGCACCAACATTCGAACTCCAGTTGTGGCAGCCTGAGGCATCTGCAACATGAATGAAAACAATAAGCAAAGGAGCACGCAATTATTTCCTATAAGCCTACCTGCATCTGCACGATTCTCATGGTGGAACACACTAGTTTTTCCATCGTTAATTCCTAAATTCGTCTCACTACTATTCCGCCTGCAAACACTTAGTGCATGCTTATACAATCAGCTATCGATATCGAAGCAGCTGATTGCGGCAAGCTATCGATACCGAGCATCGAGTACATATCGCCATTATACGAGGTGTGTTCAAAAAGTATCGCGAATTTTGTGTTTTTTCAGATATTATTAATTTATTCATGAATTTTGTCCCCTTCAAAGTAATCCCCATGAGATATTATACACTTGTGCCAACGGTTTTTCCAATCTTCGAAGCACTTCAAAAAATCATTTTTTTTATCTTGTTCAGCTCCTCCTTCGATCCCGTCTTTATCTCGTCAAGCGTAGCGTAACGTCGTCCTTTCATGGGCCTCTTCAGCTTAGGGAACAAGAAAAAGTCACAGGGGGCCAGATCTGGGGAATACGGTGGCTGCGGCATCATTAGTGTGTTGTTTTTGGCCAAAAAGTCGCGCACAAGCAACGATGTGTGAGCAGGGGCGTTATCGTGGTGCAAAAGCCAATTTTTGTTCTTCCACAAATCCGGGCGTTTCTGGCGGATTGCTTCGCGCAAATTGCGCATAACTTGCAGGTAATATTCCTTATTGACCGTTCTACCCTGTGGCAAGAACTCATGATGCACCACGCCCCTGCAATCGAAGAAAACTGTCAGCAAAACTTTCACATTCGACCTAACTTGGCGCGCTTTTTCGGTCTTGGTTCGTGCGGCAGCTTCCATTGAGATGATTGAGCTTTGGTTTCCACGTCGTAACCATAAACCCACGATTCGTCACCAGTTATGACCCTCTGGAGCAACTTTGGGTCGTCGCGGACAGAGTCCAACATCTCATGAGCAATGTTCATGCGATGCTGTTTTTGGTCGCAATTGAGCAATTTTGGTACGAATTTCGCGGCGACCCGTCTCATGCCCAAATCATTGATAAAAATCGAATGGCATGAGCCAATCGATATGTCTAGCTCGGCTAGACGATTGGCCAATACCATTTTCTCCACTCCATTAATTTTTTCGTCTGTTGTTGAAGTGCTCGGGCGTCCGGCACGCTCTTCGTCGTTCACATCTTCTCGGCCTTCTGAGAACATTTTGTACCACCGATAAACGTTGCTTCGGTCCAAGGTAGCTTCTCCGTATGCCACAATCAACATTCGGAATGCATCCGCGCATTTAATTTCGTTTTTCACACAAAATTTGATACAGGTTCTTTGATCCATTTTTTGAATAGGTAAAAATCGAAGACGATCCAAAACACGTGCAAGCAAAGCAGCTGTCAACAATTAAGTGAACATTCAAAATGGCCGAGCTTGTCGGCATAAGTGAGAGACATGAGTACCAACATAACGCTACAAAAAAATTGAAATTCGGTTTTACGTAACCCGCGAAAATTCAAAATTCGCGATACTTTTTGAACACACCTTGTATGCTGCAAAATTATTTTGTTTCAAAATATTTAACACGAAAACGCTCAAGTTTTAATGCTTCAGGTAAATGACTTTAATATTAACATACACATTCAATTTGATCATGGGTGGGGTCACAATTTGATTGGACATATTACCATAATCCAAAACAACACTTAAAACAAATAAAATAAAAAAGATTTAATTGTTGATAGCAATGCGATTCTGAAATTGAAAAAATAAAAATGTAAGTTAAAATGTAATGGCAGAGATTATAAAATTAGATTAATATTATTTTTATTAAAATTATTACCTTTGAACGCCGCACTTGCTTAACGTCTTTGTAAATATTAATAGATTTTGGACCACGTGCGGAACGTAAAATACGATCCCTATAATTCGAAAAATGTCTTAGGTTATTTAAATATTTAAGAATTGAGTTCAATTGAGAGTACTTACTTAGCCGGACAATCACCAGCTTCGATACGATAATCATGTATAGAAAGATTTGATGGAATATTTTTCAAATTATTTAAACATAATTTTGCATTCTCAATGTCGTTTTCAAGGCGCATGACTAAAAACATAAACAGAAAAGCGAACATTAAAAAAAAAAAACAAAATACAATACAACATTGTTGATGTATTAAAAACGAACCCTTAATCATGAGTGTTTCTTCAGTGGCATCACAGCACAGGTTACTCTTGCAGGCACAGCACCTTTTTTCAGACACGGTATTTGGAGGGGCCGTGGTCGCTGCAGGCACATGGCTCTGAGATTTACCGTTTATGATATCCTTCATAATCATATTGAACAGGCATCCAGGTAGAATGTTTTCCGCCGCAGCGAAAATTCGCTTGTGCATGAAGACCAACTCCTTGAATTCCAGGGTGTGCAGTCCGTGATGGTAGAGCTTATGGCATGTGGCATAGAAGCGGCTTTTCGGAATGTTGCACTTGCAGAAACAGAATCCGCACTCGTCGATAAACATGTCCAGAATTTTTCGCAACTCCCTTTCCAAACCGACACCATCAATCTCGCCGGCAGATAATGTTCTTACTGTATTCTTTACAAACTCATCGAATTGCTCTTCAGTGGTCTCATCCAATTTTTGACCTTTCTTGGATGCACGTGCTCTTCCATATCCTGGTTCACCCTTCGCTTTCGCTGGTCGTCCAGCAGCTCCGTCATCAGTTTCATCACCGTGTCCCCGAAAACCTGCCTTTGTGGAAGGACCTTTTGCAGGTTGCCCGCTTGAAGCGGTCTTAATGCCGGCCAGGCCTACAGGTCCTCCGGCCTTACCGCCCGGTTGACCTGTAGGTGCTCCGGCGCCACCGGCTTTACCGACCGATTGATCTGCAGTTCCTCCGGCGGCTCCAACCTTACTGACGGCTGGTCCTCTTGGTTCTCCGCCATCTTTACCCTTATCGAATTGACCAGCTGCTTTGCTAGCCTTCCCGCCAGTTACCGTCTTATCGCCAAGTTTTTCGCTTGCTCCTGTTGTGTCGTCAGGTCCAGTCTCAGGCTTACCTCCAGATACAGCCCCAGCTCTACCTCCAGGTCCAGCATCAGTTTTAACTCCCGGTCCGACGTCAGTCTTATCTCCAGGTCCAGCACCAGGCTTAACTGCGGGTCCTGCACCAGCTTTAACTCCCGTCTTAGCACTAGCCTTATCTCCAGGTCCAGCACCAGGCTTGTCTCCAGGTCCAGCACCAGGTGCAGCAACAGGTTTAGCTGCAGGATCAGCACTAGGCTTAACAGCGGGTCCAGCACCAGCTCTACCACCAGGTCCAGCCACAGCTTTAACACCCGGTTCAGCACCAGTCTTATCTCCACGTCCAGTACCACGTTTATCTACAGATTCAGCACCAGGCTTAATTGCGGGCTCAGCACCAGCTTTAACACCAGGTCCAGCACCAATCTTAACCCCCGGCTTAGCACCAGCCTTATCTCCAGGTCCAGCAGCTGGCTTGTCTCCAGGTCCAGCAACAGGCTTATCTGCAGATTCAACACCAGCCTTAACTCCAGGTGCAGCCTTAATTCCAGGTCCAGCACCAGCTCTATCTGCAGGTCCAGCACTAGGTTTATCTGCAGGTCGAGCACCAGGTTTATCTTCACGTCCAGCACCAGCTTTATCTGCAGGTCGAGCACCAGGTTTATCTTCATGTCCAGCACCAGGTTTATCTGCTGGTCCAGCACCAGTTTTGTCTGCAGGTCCAGCAACAGGCTTATCTGCAGGTCCAGCACCAGGTTTATCTCGTGGCCCAGCACCAGCTTTTTCTGTAGCACCAGGTTTATCGCTTGGTCTAACACCAGGTTTATCTCCAGGTGCAGATTTATCTCCTGCCCCAGCAATAGCCTTAACTCCAGGTGCAGCAACAGGTTTATCTCGTGGTCCAGCACCAGCTTTAACTCCAGGTGCAGCACCAGGTTTATCGCTTGATCCAACATCAAGTTTATCTCCAGGTCCTGCAGTAGGTTTGTCTCCTGGTCCTGCTCCAGGCTTATCTGTAGGTCCTGCGACAGCCTTAACTCCAGGTCCAGCACCAGCTTTATCTGCAGATGCAGCACCATTTTTACCTCCAGGTGCAATAACAGGTTTGTCTCCAGGTCCAGCACTAGGTTTATCTCCAGGCGCAGCACCAGGTTTATCTCGTGGTCCAACACCAGGTTTATCTACAGGTCCAGCAGGTTTTACTGCTGTTCTAACTGCTGGTTTCTCGATTGACCCAGTTTTATCGCTGGGTTTGGTCTTATCATCAGCTTGTTCAGCTTTTATTCTTGACATATCACTAGGCCGTTCGCGAACCATTTCGTTAACTTTTGTTTCTCTAGGCTTATCGGCAATCTTGGCAGCAGGTTCCTCAGCTCTTGTTTGTTCTTTCTTTATCGCTAAGTCACCAGGCTCTCTAGCTTCTTCCTTCGAAATAAGACCTGGTTTGTCAACTAATCCTTCAGCCTCCTTTCCAGGCGTCATCTCGCCTTCTTCTTCTTTTATAATAGCCTCTTGTTTAGCTAAGTCAGCTGCTCTTTTATCGTCTTCAGCTGCTCTCTTAGCCTCTTCAGCTGCTCTTTTAGCATCTTCAGCAGCTTTTCTCTCGCGTTCAATTTGTTCCTGCACTCTCTTTTCCGCTTCCTTTTCAACAGAGTGGAGATCTCCTCCGAGATTCAACAATTTATCTCTAAGGCTTTTGTTCACTTCTTCACATTTTTGTTTACTCTTCATGCAGTCTTCAAGCTGTCTTCTTAAGTCGTCCGTCAGATCTTGAAGTTCCGATTGTTTCAAACCACTAATATTATCCTTAAGCATATCGTTTTCCCTGGCAACGCCATCAATTTCTCGTATTAGTTGAAGACTCTCGCGCATTCCGTCTTCCATATACCTTGTGTCCCTATCAAGCAGACTTAGTTTTTTATCTAATTGATCGAGTCGCTTGTTGCTCTGGGCAGCAGCTTCGCACAAGCAATCATTTTGATCTATTAAGGCGCCCACTTGGCCATCTCTATCCCTTAATAACTTCCTCAGGCGATCGAGTTCGCTCGTACAGTCGTTTATGTTACTGATATTCTCGCCACCGGGATAGGTATCCTGGTTCATTTGCTTGAAGCAGTCGACTTGCTTCGCGAGTTCGTTCATTATGTGATCCAGGGTAGCAGTCGTGTAAAATGCCAAATCATCGCCAATATCGGGGCAATCTGGCATATCAAACGGCGGACAGTCACCACGTTGATTGCCGTACTTTTGATTTAGCTCACAGATGACATTCTGGAAAGATTAATAGGCTTAGAAGGAATAACGTACGTAACATGAGGAAACCCATTAGAAGTAGTTATGGATTGAAACACTACGCGAGGCCGCGAGACAGAGGAAGGGAGAATTTGAAATAAATGTTAAAGCCGCTAACAATCCAGAGAGCTACTATTCTAACGACTTTCCTCGCGTTCCGTTCATTCTGTTTATATTTCAGAATTGTGCACTTTTAATTTAAAACTTAAAACTACAGATTTGGGAACACGGAAGATAGTTTGGGCAGCACACGGCATTAACATGTATTATCTCGATCATCCTCAATCCCAGCCTCGTTGAAACAACTATCACTGCAGCTTTCTATCAGTTCATCAAGAAAACGATAACCAGATTTCTTGAACGATTTAGTTTTATGCTTTGGAGACAGAGAAAGAGTGACACATAAGACTCCTAACACCCTCAGAGTCTCAAATCCAACGCTTACCATTAGCTGCTGGTACTGGCAATCGTAGGCATTCAAGGCCAAGTCACGTTTGCGCAGCTCATTGCGTAGCACATCGATTTCCATTTGCAAGACCTCGGAACGGTGCATAGCCGGCTGGAGGCCAACAACTTGCTGCTGCAACTCATTACAACGACACTGGAAGAGATTTGCACAATTATTATGATTAAACATACACACCAACGCTCACTTCTTACCTTAAGTAGCTCCTCATTGTACTTTGACTTCTCCACCTCGTGCTCGTAATAATGCTGCATTTCTTGAATATCATTTTCCATGTCGGCAATGTATTGATTCTGTGCACAGAAATTTCTGGCCATTTCCTCAACATCGTAATCCGCTTGCTTTTTGAGTTTTGCGTTAAGTGGGGACAATTCTTGAATCTGCATGCGCAGTGCTTGTCGCTCCGACAAAATTAACTGAATGCCATCAATATCCGTGACGGGATCTTGGTGGTCGCAGGAGCAAGCCCAACTGCCAAACTTGGCACCACCCGATCTCTGGAATTCGTCCTCTGCTTGACGCAACACTATCAACTCCTTGCCCAAATTATTTATCTTATTTTGCAAATAGTTGACATCGTTGCTTCTTTCTGGATCAATCCTAATGCTTTCTATCGAGGAACGCCTCGATTGCTTCTCAATAAGTCGTCTAAGATTGGAATTCTGCGATTCCAGGATATCATGGGACTTGTTCATATCATCCACGGCTTTGTGGATGTTAAGGAGGTCCCTTTCATCTGATTTATCAAACTTCCTTGAGTCTGAGAGCTCTTGAATCTTATCTCTGAACACTCTGCTCGTACCGGGATCGTAGCGCTCATCCATTAAGCGTCTAAGCTCAGCATTTTCCATCCTGGGGCGATGCATTTTATCTTCGGGTGTGGCTAGATCTCTATCCAGTAAATTATTCTTTTTCATTGCATTCTTCATATTTTCAATGGTGTCGTGAGCGGCGATGATGAGACTGTCACCTGCTATTCCATTTTCACCAAGGTCGTCAGGGCCCCCAGGACCACCGTAACCTCCTTGACCTTGGCCTCCAGGTCCTTGCCCACCAGGACCTCCACGGTCTCCAGGTCTACCATAACCCCCTGGACCCTGCCCTCCAGGACCATCACTATCTCTAGGTACATCATAAGCCCCTGGACCTTGACCTCCTGTACCCTGCCCTCCAGGTCCCTGCCTACCAGATCCATAACCTCCTGCACCCTGCCCTCCAGGTGATTGTCCATCAGATCCAGAACCTCCTGGACCCTGACCTACAGAACCATAACCTGCTGGACCCTGTCTACCAGTACCCTGCTCTTCAGATTCATAACCTACCGGACCATGCCCTCCAGGTCCATAACCTCCTGGACCCGGCCCTCCAGGTCCCTGCCTGCCTGGACCTGGCCCTCCAGGTCCCTGCCTGCCTGGGCCTACTCCACCACGACCTCCAGGACCTTGTCCGCCTTGCCCTGAACCTCCATAACCACCCTGTCCTTGTGCTACTCCAGGGCCTGCTCCACCACGACCACCAGGAACTTGACCCAGTTGCCCTGAACCTCCATAACCTTCCGAGTCTTCCGTTCCAGGTCTCTGCCCAACAGATTCATAACCTCCAGGACCTCCTACTACGCCGCGGCCACCATGAGCTTGACCCTGTTGTTCTGGACGTACACCCAGACCTTCTGGACCTTGCCCTTCTTGCCCTGGACCTCCATAAGATCCTCGCCCTTGACCTGGACCTCCTACTACTTTGCGGACACCAGGGCCTTGACCCTGTTGGCCTGGACGGACACCTCCCCGACCTTCTGGACTTTGCCTTTCTTGTCCTGGACCTCCATAAGATCCTCGCCCTAGACCAGGACCTTCTCCACTCCGACTTCCTGGACCTTTCCCTCCTTGTCCTGGACTTACATAACCAACCGGTCCTTGACCTTGAGCTACTCCTCCGGTCCCAACAGGACCTTGACCCTCCTGCCTTGAACCTCCATACGGACCTGGCCTTTGTCCTGAACCTTCTCCACTCCAACCACCAGTACCTTGACCCGCTTGCCCTGGAGCACCATAACTACCGCGTCCCTGAACTTGACCTTCTTGCCCTGGACCTCGCCCTTGTCTGGAACCGCTTCCACCCTGACCGCCAGGACCTTGACCCTCTTTCACCGGACCTCGCCCTTGTCCTGGACCGCCTCCACCCCAACCTCCTGGACCTTGACCCTCTTGCTCTGGAGCTCCATAAACCCTCTGCCCCTGTGCTGGACCCTCTTGCCCTGGACCTCGCCTTTGTCCTGGACCGCCTCCACCCCGACCACTTGCTCCTTGTCCCTCATGCCCTCGAGCTCCATAACCATCTTGTCCCTGAAATTGACCCTCTTGTCCTGGCCCTCGCCCTTGTCCGGGGCCGCCTCCACCACGACCTCCAGGACCTAGGCCCTCTTGCCCCGGACCTACTCCATCCCGACCTCCTGGAGCTTGACCTTCTTGGCCTGGACCTCGATAAGATCCTAACCCTCGACCTGGACCTACTTCACCACGACTTCCTGGACCTTTACCCTCTTGCGCTGGACCTCGCCCTTGTCCTGGACCACCTCCACCTTGACCTCCAGGACCTTGACCCTCTTGCCCTGGACCTCGGCCTTTATCTGGACCTCCATCAACCCTACCACGAGGACCTTGACCTTCCTGCCCTGAACCTGCATAGCCACCCTGTCCCTGACCCTGTCCTACTCCTGGACCACCAGGACCTTCACCCTCTTGCCCTGGACCTCGCCCTTGTACTGGACCGCTTGCACCCCGGCCTCTAGGACTTTGGCCCTCTTGCCCAGTACCTCCATAACTTAATGGACCCTGGCCTGCTGAACCGCTTCCACCCCCGCCTCCAGGACCTTGTCCCTCTCGCCCTCGAACTGCTCCACCAGTGTCCTGACCTTGCCCTGGACCTCGACCCTGACCCTGACCTTGTGCTGCTCCACCGCGGCCTCCAGGAGCTTGGCCCCCTTCACCTGGTACTCCATAACCCAATGGACCTTGACCTGCTGGATCGCTTCCACCCCGGCGTCCAGGACCTTGTCCCTCTTGCCCTGGACCTGCTCCACCAGTGTCGTGACGTTGCCCTGGACCTCGATAACCACCCTGAACCTGACTTTGTGCTGCTCCACCTCGGCTACCAGGACCTTGACCGTCTTGCACTGGATCTCTTCCAACTCTACCAGCAGGACCTTGTTCCGCTTGCCCCGGACCTCCATAGCCACCCTGGCCCTGACCTTGTGCTACTCCACCACGGCCTCCAGGACCTTGGCTCTCTTGACCTGCACCTCCATAACTTAATGGACCCTGACCTGCTAGACCGCTTACACCCCGGCCTCCAGGACCTTGTCCTTCTTGGCCTGGACCTGCCCCAGTATCCTGACCCTCTTGCCCTGGACCTCGATAACCACCCTGACCCTGAACTTGTGCAACACCACCTCGGCCACCAGGACCATGACCGTCTTGCCCTGGATCTTTTCCAACTCTACCTGCGGGACCTTGTTCCGCTTGCCACGGACCTCCATAGCCACCCTGCCCTTGACCTTGAGCTGCTCTACCCCGGGCTCCAGGAGCTTGGCCCTCTTGACCTACACCTCCCAACGGACCTTGACCTGCTGGACCGCTTCCACCCCGGCCTCCAGATCCCTCTTGCCCTGGACGCGCCCGTCCAGTGTCCTGGCCCTCTTGCCCTGGACCTCGATAACCTCCCTGACCCTGACCTTGTGCAACACCACCTCGGCCACCAGGACCTTGACCGTCTTGCCCTGGATCTTTTCCAACTCTACCTTCGGGACCTTGTTCCGCTTGCGCCGGACCTCCATAGCCACCCTGGCCCTGTACTGCTCCACCCCAACCTCCAGGACCTTGGCCCTCTTGCCCTGGACCTGCTCCACCAGTGTCGTGACGTTGCCATGGACCTCGATAACCACCCTGGCCCTGATCTTGTGCTACTCCACCTCGGCTACCAGGACCTTGACTATCTTGTATTGGACCACTTTCAGCCCTACCTCCAGGACCCTGTTCCGCTTGCCCCGGACCTCCATAGCCACCGTGCCCTTGACCTTGTGCTGCTCCACCACGACCGCCAGGAGCTTGGCCCTCTTGACCTGCTCCTCCATAACCCAATGGACCTTGACCAGCTTGATCGCTTCCACCACGGCCTCCAGGACCATGTCCCTCTTGCCCTGGACCTGCCCCACCAGTATCCTGAGCTTGCCCTGGACCTCGATAACCACCCCGACCCTGACTTTGTGCTGCTCCACCTTGGCCATCAGGTCCTTGACCGTCTTGCCCTGGACCTCTGCCAGATCTACCTGCAGGACCTTGTTCCGCTTGCCCCGGACCTCCATAGCCACCCTGCCCTTGACCTTGTGCTGCTCTACCCCGGGCTCCAGGAGCTTGGCCCTCTTGACCTACACCTCCTAACGGACCTTGACCTGCTGGACCGCTTCCACCCCGGCCTCCAGATCCCTCTTGCCCTGGACGCGCCCGTCCAGTGTCCTGGCCCTCTTGCCCTGGACCTCGATAACCTCCCTGACCCTGACCTTGTGCTACTCCACCTCGGCCACCAGGACCTTGACCCCCTTGCCCTAGACCTCTTCCACCCCTAACTCCAGTACCTAGGCTCTCTTGCCCTGGACCACCTCCACCACGACCTTGCCTCTCTTGCACTGGTCCTCCATATCCACCCTGTCCCTGACCTGGACCTCCACCCATACCACCAAGGCCTTGACCTTCTTGCCCTGAACCAACATAGCCACCCTGTTCCTGACCTTGTGCTACTTCTCGGCCACCAGGACCTTGCCCCTCTTGGCTAGGACCTCCGTAACCTCCAGGACCCTGGCCACCTGGACCTCCTCCACCGCGACCACCAGGGTCTTGACCTTCTTGCCCTGAACCTGCATAGCCACCCTGTCCCTGACCTTGTGCTATTCCTCGGCCACCAGGACCTTGACCCTCTTGGTCAGGACCTCCGTAACCTCCTCGACCCTGCCCACCAGATCCATAACCTCCTGGACCATGACCTCCTGGACCTCCTCCACCGCGACCACCAGGGCCTTGACCCTCTTGCCCTGGACCTCCATAACCACGCTGTCCCTGGCCTTGTGCTATTCCTCCTCGACTACCAGGAGCTCTACCCTCTTGCCCTGGACCTTCATAAGAACCTAGCCCTTGACCCTGGCCTGGACCTCCGCCACCCCGACCTCCTGGACCTTGACCATCTTGCCCTGGACCTCCTCCACCCCGACCTTGGCCTGGACCTGCTCTACTTCGATCACCCGGGCCCTGCCCCTGACGTCTCCCTGAATCTTCATCACCTGGCCCTCCTCTGCCATCTCCTCTTCTACCGCCAGGTGCTTCACCACCCTGAACGCCCTGATGACCTGAAGGCCCATAGCCGCCCTGACCCTGTCCATGCGGATCAGAAGAATCGTAGCCCCTACCGTATTCTTGCCCTTTCTGACTGGGCTTGCGTGTTCTGTCAGCAGGTTTTCCCTCATAATCACCATATGTTCTTCCGTCAGCGCCGGTGTGATCTCTCAAGCCGGATCCTCCGCTTGGCCCATAACCCGCTCTGCCACCAGGGCCGCCGCTGTCATCGTCGTTTTGCCAGTTTAACGGTATATTGCAAGACACCAGATCGGCGACAAATCGTGACTTTTTGTCCTCATCGGCTGCCCAAGAGCGATCATCAGTTGTCGATGGATAGCTCTTCAGCTTGACACACACCTTCGGGCACTCAAATGCAGGCAACGCGCTCATAAATGGCACATGAAAGAATTCCTTCTGCGTAGAGAACGCCATGACGAAGCGTTCTCAGATCTTGCCCCGGTAAATTTTACAGAGCGAATTATTTTAGAAAATAAATTTTAGATTTTTCTTTTGAAATGTTTATGGTTTGTTAGTTTAAAAAGTAGTATCGAAAACACGTTCTACATCAATTGTATTACCAAATTAGCTAATATTCCACGTGCGACAATTTTGTCATTTGTTACTGGACTGTACATTCCTTTAATATACTAGGAAAATATGTGTGACTTCTTATGACCAGATTACTTGGATCTTTGTTAAATATTAATGCTAGACAACTGCTGTCAGTGTCAGTCTAATCCTTGGGCTCGGCGTACAGCTAACGACTCATCTGCCGTATTCATTTCAGAGAAGCCACACGGCTGCATCGTCATGCTGGCTGTGCCGGAGCTGATGGTACGCAAAGCACTTGAATAGCCCGATAATTCTGCCAAGGGCGCGTTTACCAAAATGATCTAAAATGCGATATTTATTGACAAGACAATATATATCTCTTATAAGCTTAACTCACTTTATTCCTGTCGCCCTTTGACGTCACATCCTTTATTAGCGCTCGTCGCCTGGACAGGTCCGCCATAATGCCAGAAATTCGCTCATTTGGCGCTACAATCTGAATTGCCATGATGGGTTCCAGCAACCGTGTACCGCTCGTGATCAATAGCTGTAAGAATGTGGAATCTCATTAAATATAGAAAAATTGCAACAAAAAAAAACACTTACCTTTTGCACGCACTGCGCCGCCGCTGCCATGACAAATGAATCGGCTGTGCCACGCCCAACAGTCACATTGTGCAGACGTATCTGAGTATCAACCACCTGGCCACCAACACGTGGTCCACGTTCCAAAGCACTTACTGCCCCCTTGCGCAACACGCCAAGGATTCGAGGACGCAGTGCATTGAGATGTTGTACGTTCTCAGGCGATTTATCTAAGCTAAACAGCTCTCGCTGATCGCTGACCAGTTGCAGTGTAATGCTTACGCTTTGTTTGCTGCCCGCAATATCCTTATCCACATTTAAAGTTGTTATCGCTGATGATTCGAGAGTCTCTTTGTATGCAATTTGCAGGTGACCGAGATCAACATCAATTTTGTACTCGCTTAGCATTCGCGATTTAATTATGTCCATGTGAAGTTCACCCATGCCGCCAAGCACCGTTTGTCCGGTAACCGAATCATAGCTCACCCGCAGACTTGGATCTTCGCGTTGCAATTGCTTGAGCGCCTGCTCCATGGCCGTTTGCGAGGATATACTCGGTGGCTCGATAGAGCAGAAGTAGACGGCGTCAGGAATTTTAGGCTCGATGGAGAATAACTCATGGTTAGCATCATCCAACACCTCATCTTCATCTTCGTCTTGTGGCATTGCGGCACCGCGACTCTGCAGCAAACGTTTTTGTGCGTTCTTCAGGGACGTGTGACTACTGGTAAGCAGATCACCAGTAACTGTTGACTGTGAAGGATGGGGTTTCATTTTATGATATATTTCTATATACGAGGTGTGTGGATTTGTGTAAGAACACAAAATTGGCTTTTGCACCACGATAACGCCCCTGCTCACACATCGTTGCTTGTGCGCGACTTTTTGGCCAAAAACAACACACTAATGATGCCGCAGCCACCGTATTCCCCAGATCTGGCCCCCTGTGACTTTTTCTTGTTCCCTAAACTGAAGAGGCCCATGAAAGGACGACGTTACGCTACGCTTGACGAGATAAAGACGGGATCGAAGGAGGAGCTGAACAAGATAAAAAAAAATGATTTTTTGAAGTGCTTCGAAGATTGGAAAAACCGTTGGCACAAGTGTATAATATCTCATGGGGATTACTTTGAAGGGGACAAAATAGATATTCATGAATAAATAATTAATATCTGAAAGAACACAAAATTCGCGATACTTTTTGAACACACCTCGGTGTGTTCAAAAAGTATCGCGAATTTTGAATTTTCGCGGGTTACGTATAATCGAATTTTAATTTTTTTGTAGCGTTATGTTGGTACTCATGTCTCTCACTTATGCCGACAAGCACTTCAACAACAGACGAAAAAATTAATGGAGTGGAGAAAATGGTATTGGCCAATCGTCGAATCACCGTTAGAGAAGTTGCTGAGGAGCTAGACATATCGATTGGCTCATGCCATTCGATTTTTATCAATGATTTGGGCATGAGACGGGTCGCCGCGAAATTCGTACCAAAATTGCTCAATTGCGACCAAAAACAGCATCGCATGAACATTGCTAATGAGATGTTGGACTCTGTCCGCGACGACCCAAATTTGCTCCAGAGGGTCATAACTGGTGACGAATCGTGGGTTTATGGTTACGACGTGGAAACCAAAGCTCAATCATCTCAATGGAAGCTGCCGCACGAACCAAGACAGAAAAAAGCGCGCCTAGTTCGGTCGAATGTGAAAGTTTTGCTGACAGTTTTCTTCGATTGCATGGGGCGTGGTGCATCATGAGTTCTTGCCACAGGGTAGAACGGTCAATAAGGAATATTACCTGCAAGTTATGCGCAATTTGCGCGAAGCAATCCGCCAGAAACGCCCGGATTTGTGGAAGAACAAAAATTGGCTTTTGCACCACGATAACGCCCCTGCTCACACATCGTTGCTTGTGCGCGACTTTTTGGCCAAAAACAACACACTAATGATGCCGCAGCCACCGTATTCCCCAGATCTGGCCCCCTGTGACTTTTTCTTGTTCCCTAAACTGAAGAGGCCCATGAAAGGACGACGTTACGCTACGCTTGACGAGATAAAGACGGGATCGAAGGAGGAGCTGAACAAGATAAAAAAAAATGATTTTTTGAAGTGCTTCGAAGATTGGAAAAACCGTTGGCACAAGTGTATAATATCTCATGGGGATTACTTTGAAGGGGACAAAATAGATATTCATGAATAAATAAATAATATCTGAAAAAACACAAAATTCGCGATACTTTTTGAACACACCTCGTAGAATGTTTACCTTAAGACCCGCACATATGACCACATCTCCGGCCTGCTTGGAGCCAACCTCTCGGTATTCATCAGCAAGCGGCTCATAGATTTTCGAGACGACCTCAGCATGCCCACGGGCAGAACAGAGCAGACGCATTCCGCGCTTTAGTTCGCCGCGTAATAGGCGCACAAGCGTCAGAGGTCCACGCTGTTTGTCGTGCACAATTTTGAATACCTTGCCCGCAAAATCATTGCTGCAATTACGTAATGCTTCAGTGGTTATTGTACAATTAATATAGTCGAATGCTTACCCAAAGCAATCATAAATCTGATTGCGTTCTTCTGGCATGGGCAAATACGCATTCACCGCATCCATTAGAGGTTGTATGCCAATATTCTTATAAGCAGAGCCCAGAAGCACTGGAACAACCTTCTGCTGACAGGTGGCACGGCGCAAGGCATGTGCGATCAGCTCATTGCTGACTTTATCAAAACTTTCCGTACTGATGACCACATCAGCTAACTCGTCATCCAGCCCAGACAGCAAATCAATGAGCTCGTTGCGTTTGTCCTGCAATTCAGTAGAAGATTCCAGCTTCACCTTGCTGTAATTACGACCAAAGTCATTTTGTTGCCAAGTCATCTGTTCCATTGTTATCACATCAAATATTCCTACAACGAATTGACTTTAATACCAACCACGTTTAATTTTAATTAAACTTACCTAGCTGCCCATCAGCGCTTTTCGTTGGATACTGCGTGCAAATGGGTTTGGCATCCAGTTTCTCCGTTAAATCATCTATGCATTTCTGAAAATTTGCATCTGGGCGATCCATTTTATTGACGAATACGAGACGCGGCAGCTTGTGCTTGTCCGCCTGTGTCCACACGGTTACAGTTTGTGCTTCCACTCCCGCCGTACCGTCCAGGACAACAATGACTCCGTCAACGGCATATAGAGATTGCTCTACCTCCATCGTGAAGTCAATGTGACCGGGAGTGTCGAGTAGGTTGATGCTAGTTAACAATAGCAGTAGCAATTCCATTACCATTCTGAAGTATTTTCATTCAAGATACAAGATACCAACCGCTTGCCATTCCAGTTAAATGTGACGGCTGAGCTGCAAATTGTGATCCCTCGCTCGCGTTCCTGTGCTAGGTAATCCGTTACAGTGTTGCCGCGATGCACTTCACCCAAAGAGCGCGTCTTGCCCGCATAGAAAAGCATGCGTTCCGTTGTTGTCGTTTTGCCTTTAGGAATAAAATAAATTGATCAAAATATGAATATTATAAAATGTAAGCAACCCGATTTCGTAATACCGGCATCAATATGTGCCAAAATGCCAATATTTCTGATGTCGCCACTGTAGCAACGCTTGATAACTTGAGCATACTGCCGCAGCAAAAACCTGTTGCGTCTTAATAAACAATATTGCAACATGTTTTTTTGGTAAAAGCCGCACGTTAACTTAACGGACAAGCACCAAACATATGCCGCTTATGCAGCTGACAGCTGTTCTTGAAATGAGTACATTGAGTACATTTTCGTTACATGAAGTCTAGCCGCTGAATTTTTTGCAATGGGAGCCTGAAAATGTAATAAGATTCAACCCTCTTTCCAAAGCTTCGCAATAAAATTACCAAATTGAAAAACACACTATTTTTGTAGTGAATCTTTGTTTATTATTGCTTACATTTAGAAAATTTAAAAAAAATGCCTTCCGTCATAATTCAACTTATTCAACGCATTTTTCTGGAATGAGAATGCCAATTTGCTGCTGTCGCTAAAGAGTGATAGCTATGTGGGCGGCTGACTATTAAATTAATTTTCCGGTCCTCTTCTGCGTAGTCCACACCGAACACGCCCATAAGGCCGCTGATTCAGGCATGGGCATTTTCGACCCCTTTGATCACGACAATTCGAGAGCATATCTCCACTATTACCCAGGCTCTGACCCGCCTCCTGCCGACCTGCAGAGCGGCGCTGACCATTTTGCGATTCCGCACTAACGACACTAGCTCTGTCATCAGTGTTTAATGGTATATTGCAAGACACCAGATCGGACACAAATCGCGACTTTTTGGTCTCACCGGCTGCCCAAGAGCGATAATCGATTGTTGATGGATAGCTCTTTAGCTTGAAACAGTCGTCCGGGCACCCAAAATCTAGCGCCTCATTCATAAATGGCACATGAAAAAATATCCTCTGCGTAGAATACGCCATTTTTACAACAAATTTTAAATTTATATAGTTGTCAGTTTAATGGAAATATCAAAAATGTGTACATCAATGTTATATATTTATATATATATATATATATCAATTTCTACGTCAGCCTATTCAGACCTATTTTACATTTTGACAAGAAGAGAAAAAGTTTAAGTGAAGGGAATTCAATTCAAGGGAAAAAATTTGACTTAATTTTAATGATTATTGCGAATGTATCGAGTATCGAGTAACGAGTATCGATACTCTAATGTTGAAGAAGCACATCGCGAATCAATACAATATGAAACATCAAACATTGCCTTTTTTTGAATTACTTAACTAAGATGTCTAAGCGACCGCGCCGTGCGGCGGTTAAAAAGCCATTAATAGTTGAGTTATCCGATTCGGAAGAAGATTTTGGCGGCAGCAATGACAAGGATGACTACAGGCCTACAGAGACCCGATCTCGTGTTATAGATCGTGGAGCAGCAGCTGCAGCATCTAGCGCGTAAGCATTTATATTTACATACAGAAACACTGCTAAGCATTAGATGATAATCATTTACATTGCAATAGTGGAAGAAGAAAACGTTGGATTGACCATAAAAGCAATGCCTGCTCCGAAGAGTCCGCCGCGCCAAATAAAAAGCGCGCGAAAAAGAACAAAGAGAATGCGATTCCGAATCAAAGCAGCAGCGCGAATGAGGCAGCCGTAGAACAATCCGCGCCAACTACCTCAGAAGTGGATGGAGCTGCACATAGCTCGGCTCCAGTAGCAACTACCAGCTCAACCACAAATCGCAGCTCGTTTTGGGAGCGACGCAAAGTGTGGAACGTATATGAACTCCTCGCCGAAACGGAACATATTCAGCCAACAGCGGCGCGAAATATAGTTCAGTTATTCGAGAATGAGAACACCATTCCATTTATTTGCCGGTACTTATGGAAATCTCTTTCTATCTTTATCTATCATCTATTTTAAAATGCAATTTGTATCTAAATTATTAGTTATCGACGGGATTTGGTGGATCATATAACGCCAGATCGATTGCGAGACATTCGGAACACTTACACAGATATTGTGGATCTGCGCAAGAGAGCGGAGAATATCGTCAATCAGTTGGAACGTGACAGTGTGCTCAATATGGAGATGCGCGAGGAGCTGATGTGCGCCAAGACAGCTGAAGAGCTCGAATTTTTGTATGCGCCATACAAACCAGCTAGCAAAGGCACACTGGCGGAGCGCGCCAAGGCACTAGGATTGCAGGAGTATGCCGATGCACTGCTCTACGGTACAGCATCGCAAGTGCATCTAGCCTCAGCTATTGATCCGAAGAACCCCGATTTAGCCACAGAAGAGCAGGTAATGCTGGGCATATGCAACATCATTATACACAATATTAGCAAGAACACAAGTGTACTCGAAGAATTGAGACGAATGTGAGTTAAACCCACAAAGAGCTAAACATATCTTATATACATCATCATCTCATCTTAGACAAAATGTACAACGCATAGTGCTCAAGTGCAGCAAGACCAAAAGCACAACAGCAACAAAAGCAGCAGCAGCCAGTAAATCCGCTGCTGCGTCCAATGGAATTGCTGACAAGAAGCTGGACAGTTCCAAATTTGAGAATTACTTTAGCTTTCAATGCGATATTAAGACAATTAAACCGCATCAGACCCTGGCCATTAATCGGGGAGAGAAGCACAAGTTTCTCACCGTCAAAGTGGAGACCAACAATTACTTGAAAAACGATCTAATGCGTTTCATATCGGACCAGTATATGTCTCAAGGACTGCAGTATCCACTGCGGAGAGAGGTCTTTAGCCGTGCGTTAGAAGAGTGCTTTACCAAGAAATGTAAGCTGTAAGAATGAGTTACAATGGGACAACAATTATGTAATGTTTTATATTCATTTTCAGTGCATCCGCTGCTGTGCCGTCAGGTGCGCGTTGAACTGAAGGAGAAAGCGACCCGTGCAGCCATCGAAGTGTTTGGAAAGAATTTAAAGCAACTCCTGCTGATGTCTCCGCTAAAAGGTGAACGCATTCTGGGCATTGATCCCGGCTTTACAAACGGCTGCAAATTGGCACTAGTATCTGAAACAGCTGATGTCCTCGAAACTGGAGTCATCTATCCGCATGGCCGGCACTCCAATCTGCAAGGCGCCAAACAGAAGCTAGTACAATTGCTAAGCGAATACAAGTAGGTGAATGCCAATTTATATATTAGAGTAAATATAAATTGTAATTATTATTATAGCTGTAGAGTGATTGCACTTGGCAATGGAACCGCCTGTCGTGAGACCGAGATGTGGTTGACATCGCTCTTTCAAGCGGGCATTCTGGATGGTCGCAGTATTCGCTACAGTATTGTGAACGAGAATGGCGCCTCCATTTACTCTTGCAGCGATGTGGCCACCAAGGAGTTTCCCAAAATGGACATGAACGAGATAAGCGCAGGTTTGGCGCGAACAAAAGAATCTAGCTAACATAAATGAAATTTACAAATACATTTACAGTTTCCATTGCCCGTCGTCTAAATGATCCGCTCAGTGAGTACGTAAAGATTGAGCCACGCCACTTGGGTGTGGGCATGTATCAGCACGATGTGAATGAGAAAATGCTGACGGAGGCTCTGAACGACGTTGTCTCCGAATGTGTTAGCTATGTGGGAGTCGATCTCAACACGGCCAGTCTCAGTGTTTTAAAGTAGGTCTTATTACATTTGCACTTGTGCATGTTGTACACATGTTTATATGAATTATCCATCTGTAGACACATTGCCGGCTTGTCGGAGAAGAAAGCGGAAAAGATCATTGAGCATCGCACACAGAAGGGTCCGTTTCAGACGCGCAAGGATCTGCTGTCTGTGCGAAGCATAGGAGAGAAGACTTTTGTTCAGTGCGCCGGCTTCGTTCGCATTGAGCCTCTCAGTGTGGGCGGCAAGCTAAGCAATCCGCTCGACTGCACCTGGGTTCATCCCGAAAGCTACAAAGTGGCCGAAGCGTATGTAAACCAAAAAAGAAAAGGAAAAACCATTTATTTTGCTTGTAATTCGAAAATATTGCGGAAAATTGAACAAGCAAACGAGGCTTGACTGATTTTAGTCATCATTCAACTTTTGCAACTCCTGCTGCAGCAATGAGGTATTACTTTGCTTCTCTCCATAGCTGCTATCGCTGGACTCCAGTTTGGTATCAATTTTTTTGTGGCACCGGTAATCAGTTTGCACAAGCCTAACGCTTTTATGACCAGGATCACGTCCCTGGCACCAGCAGGGCAGGTATGGCTCCAATGGATTCTTGTTGCTGCATCGCTTGCAGGTGCAGTTTTCGGTGCCAGCGCGCTTGAAGCTCTCGAAATCTATTTCAGCGCTTAGCAATTGCAAATAGTCCTCAATTGAGTGCTGCTGGGCGGCGTCTATCAACTGTGCCCAGGTCTTGTACTTGCGTGCCACTTCAAAGAAGTAATCGTACAGATCCTGTATAGTTTGCAACACCTTTTCCAGGCTCAATACAAACGGACTCTTCAGTGTCCGATCTAATTTGTCCAAACGCGCACGCAGCTCCGGCATTGCATTACGGATACCCAGCACTGAAGCTGCCAGCTCAGCGCTGCAAGGGAAACGGATTCAATATTGAAAAGTTAAGGCGATACTATATAGTGTGTCATACTTGGATGTATTGATGGCATTGTGTGCCTTTTGGAACTCGCACAGTGCTTGCTGCTCGGCCATCTGGCTTAGGTATTCCGGGTAGATCTTGATGCCACATGCCGATCCAATCAGCAGGCGGCGGCGTATGGCCTGGTCACGAAGTTCTTTGGCCATCTCAA
This sequence comes from Drosophila basisetae, assembly GCA_035041595.1. NCBI lineage: Eukaryota > Metazoa > Arthropoda > Insecta > Diptera > Drosophilidae > Drosophila > Drosophila basisetae. The sequence continues at coordinate 8,298,014 of JAWNLB010000070.1, forward strand.
TTTGCAGCTCCTTGGCTTTCTCATGCTGACACTCTAGATCCCTGAACAGTGCCTCAATGAGAAGTATCTGCTGATGCACACACTGCTCCAGCCGGAAGTCGCAGCGGCTGTAAGGCGTTTCGCAGTGCTCGAAAGAGGGCACTACGGCATTTGCTGGAATGATCGTTCCACGGCATGGCGACGGCAACGGATAGCGCCTATACCGTTCCGGCGGATAATCCCAGCAGGGACCATAGTGTAAATCCGCTGTTACTGCCATCGGTGACTTCCAGCATGGCGAATACGATTTACTCTCATTCTCATAGTTCGGACTTTCACTGCAGGCGATGAACTTGATCTTGGTCGGCTTCTGTGCCGGCGGATACTGCCAGCGCTCTTCGTAGAGCTTCTTCAGCTCGCTGACCTTCAACTTGGCCGGCATTGTACAATGTGTGGAATTGATTATTAATACTGTTATAATTTCGTTGACCTTTTTTCAGTGTTCTACGAGAATGTGACTTAAAACTCTCGGATATTGGCAAGGCTAGTTTTATGGATCGCATAAAGGAGTTCACCATGTCTCAGCGTAAACTCGAGAAGCTTGCCGAGCAGCACAAGCTGCACATGGATCGGGTAAGCAGCGAATTAATTATAATTTTTAACATTAATTATGATTACATATTTATTTGTTGCCTGCAGCTAAAGTTTGTGCTGGTTGCTCTGCAGCGTGAGCTTCTGCAGGATTATCGGGCGGATCTGGACAAACGGCCGCTTTTCAAGCAAGGTTTAACGCGGCTGGATGAACTCAGCATAGGCGATGTGGTCACAGGTCTGTAAATTGTCCTAAAAAAAAAGAAACATAATTCGATCGATGACTGTTTGTTCTCGTCTCCCTCTAGGAGCTGTCACAAATGTGACCCATTTTGGCGCCTTCGTTGATGTTGGCGTTGAACGTGATGGTCTCATCCATAGAAACCATATGAATAACTCGGAGCTTAGCATTGGGGATCGGATAATCGCCTCCGTGATTAAAGTGGATATGCAGCGACGAAATTTGGGACTGCGCCTGGAGAATATGCTGGAGGAGACGGACACATCGTTCACATTGAAAACCGAGTAAAACACACAATATATTGAAAGGACTGAATTTTTGTTGGAAGAGTTTTTAATGTGTCTCAATTGGTTGAATGTGTTTTGTTTTTTGTGGTTGATTTGCCGTTCACTTAACCATATATATATTATTAAATGTATATGCATATACATAAATTGTATGTATATATATATATATATATATATATAATGCACTCAAAGCTACACTCAAGGCTTATCGCTTAGCACTTAATTGTGTCCATCATCTGCCTTAGTTTCATTTATAGAAATATTATGTGGGTTTACAAAGTGACTGAATAAAATATACACATAAGTTTCTTTATATAAGCAGTACATAGGTTCTCAAATATTTTGTTTTCATTTCTCAATTTATTGCCGTTTCAATAGAATTGTTAAAAATAATTATAAACAATTGTTATACAGTTTACATTTACATAATTACACAATATAATATATATATATATATATATAGATTAATAAAAAATATACATACGTACGTAGTCAAAGTTATTGTATTTCGTTTTAATTCTTATGTGTGATTCGTTCTCGATTCTTATAATTTCATATTCTAGCTACGTGGACTTGTCGCGTAATCAACCAATTGTTGTTATTTAAATAAATACATATGCAACCGTACATAATAATATTGGAGAGAATTACTTATCGCAAAAAGGCCAATTATGCAAATTAAATACCTTCTCTTCGACATAATTCGCAATTGATCATCGACAAAATGTTTTAATAATTTATTTTTATCATTTATAATGATATCATAGGTAATGATGTAAGTTTCGTTTTTTCTGTTTTTCGTGTTTATAATGTATATAAATTGCTTAAATAATATGTATATATATATATATATAAATATATATATGTGAATAAGCAGTGTATACATTGAAGTGTATATGTTACAACAAACACAAAATGCCGTTCAGCAGAGTCCTTGGCAAATGCCAAAACAATAGAACAATATTTGTATGTATTTATGTAGTTTAAAGTAAGCAGCGATCTTGGCTTCATTTAAGATTTTGTGAAACCGTAACAATAATTAATGCTTGTAGAAAAAGTTACTCACAACTGAGGAGTACGACAACTCAACGAGACCAGCAACATTTTTGCTCTCAGCAAAATTATGATAAATGTGATATATAATGTATATATATATAAATATATATATTCGTTGCCCGGCTCTGTTGAACGTTCGATTTTGTAAATGTATTTTAGGATCTTAATACCCTTAACAACTTCGATTACAATTATAGTCATCTCCATGATGTATTATGTTGCTTAAGAAATGTACATAAATTCTGAATTATTGGCAGACTGTTTGGCGCCGCACGGCACAGCCGCAACGCGTGAGTGTTTATAGTCTCTCTCCCCCCTCCCTCCCTTCCCAATCTCCCCCATTTCTCTCTATCATCATCATCATCATCATCAATGTGGCTCCCTCGATTCCAATCCATTGTGTGTGTTTGTGCGTTGTGAGTCGAGTGATGTGTTGGAGTGTGCGAGTGGATGCGTGTGTGTTGTGTTGTTCTGTTTTGTGGTGTGTTGTGGTGTGTGAGTGGCAATTGGAGTATTTTTTTTTGCACAGACTTGGACTGCATTTCGAACAGAGAGAGAATGGTCAAATTTAATTTAAAAGTGTTATTCGTTATTCGTTATTCGTTATTAGCTTACCAATTGCCGAAGTGTGTGGTGTTGTGGTGTAGAGTTCAAATGATCAAAAATCAATAGCGAAACGAAAATGCGCAATTATTTCTTTTTCTTCTCTTTTCTGCTGCAAGTGAAAATCAAACTCGATATTAATATTTTATATATGTGTATATCAAAATTATAGAAAAAAAAAAATAAATAAATATATATATATAAATATATATAGAGAGAGCATATATACAAATGTGCCAAGTTGTAATAGAAAATAATAGAATATCTGATTATAGATAACGTATATATTTATATATATACAGCAAAGCTATACAAAACTGGACAATTGACTATAGAACATGTAAAACATAAGGATTTTGCAATTGACTTGCTCACATTTATGTCGAGCCTTGCTTTTTGTATATTTTTCTTTTGTTTTTCTTTTTTTTTTAGATTGTTCTGTTTAATTGTTGTTGCTGTTATTTGTTTGCTGGGCTGAAGTTGTGTTGCTTTAGCGTTTGCCTCCCATTTGAAATATTTGCTTTTTGTTGATTGTTTGCTGCTGTTGTTGTTGTTGTTCTTGTTGCTGTTGTTCTTGTTGCTGTTGTTGTTTGTTGTTCTTGTTGTACTTGTGTGCAGTTATTAGATGGCTAGTTTAGACTTAGATTGAACAAATTTACAAATTTCAGTTGCATTCGAAATAGGAGAGCAATTGCCGCCAGGGCGCGAGACAACAGCAGGCGCCGCCGAACCATCTGTAAAAATTCAAGAATTCTTTGTGTTTGGTTTTGTGCTTTGTCGTTTTTTTGTTTGTTTTTTTTTTCATGTGAAACATAACGCAACAGAATATTGAGGGAATTAATTAATGCTGAAAACACAAACAGCATTGTTTTGTTGTTTGTTTGTTTTTTCGCATGGTTTTTTTGTCCACTTTGTTAGCATGAATCTTATACATAATATGTGTGTGTGTGTGTATGTGTGTGTGTGTGTGTGTGTGACTGTGTGTGTGTGTGTATGTCCAACAACTATAGGCGACAATTACATATGCATATGTATGCACCAACAGAAACATTATAATGTGCGCATATGTCTCAAAGAGCTCTAATCATATAACTCTATATTAAAATGTTTCGATTTTGAATTCGCTTTGAAAACGATATATCCCATTTAATATGTATGTATTATGTATATTTAGAATGCTTTTGTTCGGCAAGGTATAAACATTAAACGTAACTACTTTTGAACCACATTTGAGTTCTTCTCTTTTTTTCTTTTGTCTTCTATATATTGTTTTTAACGCCAAAAATTTGAGTTTTTACTACGAGTGCTACAAAAAACGTTGTATTTTTTCTTGTTTTTTTTTCTTTTCTTTTTGATTTGTTCAACTTTTGTTCGCTTAAAATTCTATTAATTCTCCTTAGAGTTTTCACAGTTAGTTGTGTGGCTTTCTTTTGTTTAAGAACAACAAAAAAAAGAACAAAGAAAATAAATCTATTTTATATGAACTAATTAGATTAGGCTTTTTTGTTGCTTGATTTATATATATTTTAATTGCCTACGCGAGCGCAACTTGTAAGTCTGAATTATTGTTTAGGCATTTGGTAATTGGTGATTAAAGCTTCTTGCGTGAACTGATAATTACACGCTTGGGATGAAGAACACAGGACAGAGGACAGAGGACAGAGGACAGAGGACAGAGGAGGACAACGGTGTGCACAAACCATTTTGAACAACATTTTGTATTTACACAAGTGTGGATAACAACTAATTGAAAACAAGCTGACCAACAATGACAACAAAAACAAAAACAAGCGGAAACCAAGGATCACAACACGTAAACAAAAATAAAGAAACATTTTAAGAAATGGGTAAGGGTATTTGCAATTAAACCACACAAGCTGAGAAAACTCCCATTACGCGTCAGCCAATGTCCTGTTGGGCATTGCCGCTGGATGAGGAGTTCCTTGCCCGCTGCTGCTGTTGCTGACTGTACCTGCTGCTGCTGCTGCTGTTAGTTGACTGCTGCTGCTGCTGTTGTTGCTGCTGGTGCTGCTGCTGCTGTTGACTGTTAATACTTTGCGGCGTTGTGGGCGCACTACTGTTGCCCACGGGGAATGTGTCTGCGTCCTCCTCGAGCGTTGGTGTTGTTGTTGTCGTTGTTATCGGTTGCAATTCCAATGGCTGCTGCTGATCGGCGAGCAGCTTGGCAGTTAGAATGCTTACATACGCCTCATAGCGACGGAGCTGTAAGAGGAGTTAACAGTGATCTCAGACAGAGCGTTAACAGTGAGAGTTAACAGCACCCACCTCATATTGCAAATAGCTCTCCTTCTCTTTAAAGTTTTGCAAGGGCAATCCTTTGCTAGGCACTGGCGCCTTTTGATGCTCATTTAGCTCATGCTTCAACTGAGCCACTTGTAACTCATGCGACTCGAGCTGTTCCTTCTGCAAATAGTAAATCAATTACAAATGAACATACGCACATTTGCTGTCGAGTCAACAACAGAAAACAACGCACCATTAGCAGCTTGGTTTGCGCACTTGGCAACAGAGGGCGCTGGAAACGCTTCTGACTGCCGACGCCGCCTTCGAGTGGGGGCGCTGAAAACGCTGCACAAACATAATTAATTGTCTCCACCCAGGAGTGAAGCTCCTTGGAGTCGCTCGTTTGGAAGAGATACTCGGCCTGATCGGCGGTTTGCAGCCGGAACACATGTTGCTTCTTAGTGTAGTCATTGGCCATGGTGGCCAGTGCGTGATGTATGCGTATCGCATTGTGCAGATTGTCGGACATCTGTATGCGAAAGAATATAAATATTAAACTGAGCAACTGCATCTGAAACTGGCCACAATTCGACGACAAACTCACTTGACTTTTGCGAAAGCCGTGCTCGTCCTTGTGCAGATATAGAACAAGATCGCGCAGCGTTATGAAAAACATTTTCCACGAGCGTTTACCAAATGGTGCTGTAAGCAATTCAAAATTTAATTCTTCAGCTAATTGGTTTTTGATTCACAAAACTTACTCTTCTTAAAACTAGTATCGTAGCAGCATTTGCGCATCACGTAGCCCTTTTTGTACTCTATGGCTGTGGCTGATTCGGGTGCATCCAGGAACGGATTCTGACTGACGCCAGTCAGTGTAGTATTATTATTGGCACGCTGCTGCTGCGATTCGGCAGTTTCCTCATCACTAAAAAAGAAAAAGGGAAGATCAAATTGTTAATTTTAGATACAAAACAGTGAAAGTTACAAGAGGTGATTCTAGTTTGCAGAAATTGCATGTTTTCGAATGTGAATTAATTGCTTACAGCGCCCATTCCAGCGGCTTCGTTTTGATGGCCTGATGCAAATACTTGAGCACATCCTTGGGAAAGTTCTCGCCATCGTTGAGATCGGCCAAATTGTCAACGAACTCGGCACAGCTCATTTTGCGATTGATGTTCTGCCCGTGCAGATCTGTGTTCAGCAGCATAATGGCGCATGTGAGCGTGTGGACCGCATCCTGTGAGTTGAACGTGCCCGGATTGCAGTCGAGGAAACGTTTCGAGAAATGCACAAGGACGCGTTCACGCTCCTGTGTCTCGCCCGACAGCGAGAATTGCTGCAGGAATTCGCGCAGCGCCAGATCCAAGGATTTCTTGTCGAAATTAAAATGCTTCAGATATTCATCGGCTACAGCGCGGCTAAAGTCGTTGCTAAAAATACAATGGATGATTCATTAATGGGTTAAGGATTAGCTGTGTGGATTGTGTTAGAGAATGTAACCAACTTTTTGCTGAGATGCCGGGACACGTCGCTCTTCTTGAAACCATCGAGGGAATACAGTCTTTTGGCCAGGCGTATGGCCGATGGCATGTCCACCGCCTTGGGCGAGTAATGATACGAGTGCAGTGACTCCACATCGCTGCCATCATCCGAAACGGGCGGTGATCCATCCCGGCCAGCCGTTGCCAACGCTGTGAGCGGCTCCTCGGTGCTGTTGTTGTTGCCGCCGCCGCCATCCTCCTCGGAGGATCGTGTGGCGGCGCCGCTCGTATTGCTCGCATTGCTTTCCTTGCCACGCACCTGGATGACCAGCTTATGCTCTGAGGGATCACGTTCTCGTTCCCGCTCTCGCTCCCGCTGCTGCTGTTGCTGGGCACGCAGCTGTTGTTTGTGCTGCTGCTGCTGCTGGCGCTGCTGGGCGGCCGCATCCGAGACGAGAATGGTGGAGTCCGAGTCACTGGGATCGCTAAGTACCATGCCGCCTAAAATATCGCGAGAACTCAATAAGTTATCGTCGTCTTGATAGTCGGGACTAGAGATATTTGAGATGGCCTCGGAGACGCTCTGATCGTTGCCAAAACCACCACCATTAGCACTACTACCACCACCACCACCACCACCACCACCACCACCACCATTAGCACCACCACCATTTGGACAGCCCAACAGACCCGGCGTGCCAACAGTTGACTGCTGTGCGAGTTGGTGCTGCTGTGCGAGTTGCTGCTGCTGCTGCTGAGCGACTGGTGCGCTCCTCGAGCCCGACGAGGACATTACGGACGAGGACACCGATGTGGGTGAGGCCGGACTGCCGGCTGCCGAATGCTGTGGTGATGAACTAATGGAACTTGAATGTGAATTTGAATGCGATTGCTGACCGTAGTATTGCTGCTGTTGTTGCTGCTGCTGCTGCTGTTGCTGCAGTTGCTGCAACTGATGTGGCTGCAGCGGGGCATTGTAAGTCCACACGATGCGATCGCGATTCGATGCCTGCAGTTGAGAGAAGACATTAATTAATAATGGCTCAATTGAGGCGCTTCTTAAACTAGCAATATATATTAATTTTCACATATTTATTGTTGTTTTTTTGATTTGTCAGAATAGCGCTTCAAAAATTTACATTTGCCATTGCCCAATCTGAGAGTCCTAAGAAAGTGTTGCCAGTGTGTGTCTCTCTGCGTGTGTGTGTATGTGTGTATACAAAATAGAGTCTCTAACTGCGCTTATGCTTGCTTATTTAACAAAAATCATTGCTGTCAAACCACAAAAAATTAAGACATGGTTTTTATGGTTCTCATCGAATCCCATTTTATGTGGCTCCATAGGGCTGCCAGCCGCTTTGAGTATTTTCATTTGTTTTGGGAAATTTATAAAGTGTAATTTTTGGGACTTGTATGAAATTTCCTTGCATAAACACAGTATGATTGGTTATGGTGTAACTCTACAATGTACCACATTTGGCAGCTGTTAAGCAGCTGCTATAACGAACGATTTTTTTTTTTTTGACATCTGCTTGTGTTTATATATTTTATTTGCATAGATTTAATTAAAGATTGTTTTATTTTGTTTTTATTATTAAATATTTAATATAGATACGGTTCACTGCATCAATAATTTGTACTCTCTTTGCTGTCAGACAGGCAAAAAAAAAACAATGCAAAGCCAACCTATTAGATTGTCACCTACAAATTGCTGCTTTTACCACCTTCTATAATTAAACCATGGCTCCGTTGGGCGGCTGTCATCTTTTGAGAATTTAAATTTGTTTTGCGATATTTATAAAGGGACATTTTTGGTACTTGCATGAAATTCCCTTGCCTTGCATAAACGCAGTAAGTGTTGGGTAAAGTGTAGTAAAAAGCGTTTGTATTGAATGTAATCGGTTATCGGTTAACGGTTATCGGTTATTTCTACTTGATGTCTACGATAAAACGGTTTTGGCAAAAGCGCAGGCAACAAAACAAAGGAAAAACAAAAAAACGCGACTGGCAAATTATAATACACAGATAAGCAGATTAATTCTCAAACATGCCATGCTTAACAAATGGCAACCTTTTTGCGTAAAATATAGTTTAATTTGTTGCTGCAGCCTCGGCTAGTTGTTGCTGCTGTTGCTGTTGCGGTTGTTATGGTTGTTGTTGTTGTTGTTGTTGCTGCTGCTTTACTTGGTGATAATGGCGGCAATTCGGCTGTGGGCTCATTGTTATTGTTATTGTTGTTGCTGCTTGAGTCAAACTCATCGTTTGCATTCTCGTTGTTGTTCAGCGCCGACGACGAGTTGTTCTTAACCGTTGATGCCGTCGTTGTTGTCGACTATTTTTTTGTTTGTTTGTTTTTTTAAGAATTGGCGCATATGTAGAGAAATGTTTAGATAAAATACGAATCAACAGAGAAAACGCAAGGAAGGAAGGAAAGAAAGAACACAAGTAAGAGTAAGAGTTAAGTGTAAGAACAAGATAGAAATAGTTAATCTATGTAATTGGGTAGATAGATAGATAGATAGGATAAGATAGATGGGAGGAAAGTAAATACAGAGAGCAAATAGTAACGAGTAACGATTAACAAGTAACGAGAGTAAGTAAAATGTCTAGAGATGAGAATGGTGAAACATGAATTGAATTACAGCGAGTGGTAGTCGTGTACATATATATGATTCCATGATGATGATAATGGAATTTTAGTTAAATCGATACAGAAACACATCAATTGTGATTGACAACTACACACAACAGTTTTAAGTTCAGGCGAAACAGGATTCTACAACAGGCGTGTTCTGAGGTGAGAGAAGGAGGGCGGGGGCTGAAAAATCGATCTCAGCTAAAATCTATCTATCAACTAATTTGCTGCTAGCGGACTTAAACTAAACTGGTGTAAGAGGATCCATTTAATCTAAAGGTTTACCTGCGAATCCTCCGAATCGTGGCGTGTGTCGAGCAGCGTATTCAGCGAGCTATTCACATCCTCATCGATATCGATGGGTATCACAGCGGCAATGCCCTCGCGCTGTATCTGCTGCAGATGATCCTCGGATTTGCTGGTACGAAAACCGGCTGCATCACACTTGCGCACCACATGACCATTGTGGCGACGCACCACAACACCACCAGACCCAGAACCACCAGAACCAGAACCAGCACCGGCGCCACCATTGCTGGACTCGACAGCAGCAGCCAGAGAGCTGGGCTCGGGACTGGTCGGCACCGAACTGGCCATCTCCTTGTCGATGAGCGGCGCCGACAGCGATATGGGTGATGTTGGCACTGAGTACGAGGTTTCATCCTGGCCGTGACCCAAGATCGCCTCGCTCTTCACCGTCCCCGATGAGTTGGATGTGGAGGCAGCCGAATAACCGATGCCAGCCGACAATCCAACACGCCCGCCACAATCGGCAGCATCACGATTTCGCTGGTGTTGCAGCTGTTGTTGTTGCCGCAAAATGCTGCGTTGTTTGAGTGCACGCATCCGTTGTTTGGCCGAGCCGGAGCCTATGGAATTGGTCGAGTACTCCTCATCGCCGGCATCGTTATCCTCCTCATCGTAGTCAACGTTGTCCTCGTCGTCATCATCATCAACCAGACACTGACGATCGCTGTCGTCCTCGTCGTCGCCACGCCCCTGTCCACTCTGGTATGTCTCGATGTTGGTGATGTCGTAGTGCGTTTGATCCTCTTCACGCTCCTCCGGATCCCCATCCTCCTCCTCCACCAGCTCATCCTCGTTTTGGTAGTACTCATAGCGCTGTTGTTCTTGTTGCTGCTGTTGGTGCTGTTGCTGCTGTTGTTGATAGCGCTGCTGTTGCTGCGCTTGACGTTGTTGCTGTTGCCGCTTATTGTCGCCGTAGTCACCAACGGTGGCATCCTCATCCCGCTCCAGCTCCTCGCACAACACCAACGTATCGTTGGTCAACGAATCCCGACGATTGTAACTGTTATTGATGCTGTCACGTTGCTGCTGCTGCTGCTGTTGCTGTTGCTGCTGGCCTCTTTGTTGTTGTTGTTGCAACTTTGCCTCACGCTTCACCGAATCCGAACTGGCAGTATTGGTGGGCGAATCAACCGATGAGGAAGATGTGGGCGAAGATTCGCCAGAGGCACGTGGTGCTAAGGCGCCATTCGGACGCGCATTACCCAGATTGCGTTTGGGAAAATGACGCAAACTGTCCACCTACAAAAAAAGCAGGGAAAAAGAAAGATATATAATTAGTGGCAGCTCAAAGGGAGTTTTAACGCTAGTTTTTTCAAGTTTAAATTGGCAGTATTTGTTGGTTACGAGGCTTGACTAGAGGCTTTATACGAGGTGTGTTCAAAAAGTATCGCGAATTTTGAATTTTCGCGGGTTATGTATAATCGAATTTCGATTTTTTTGTAGCGTTATGTTGGTACTCATGTCTCTCACTTATGCCGACAAGCTCGGCCATTTTGAATGTTCACTTAATTGGGACAAAATAGATATTCATGAATAAATAAATATCTGAAAAAACACAAAATTCGCGATACTTTTTGAACACACCGACGTGTGTTCAAAAAGTATCGCGAATTTTGAATTTTCGCGGGTTACGTATAATCGAATTTCAGTTGACAGCTGCTTTGCTTGCACGTGTTTTGGATCGTCTTCGATTTTTACCTATTCAAAAAAATGGATCAAAGAACCTGTATCAAATTTTGTGTGAAAAACGAAATTAAGTGCGCGGATGCATTCCGAATGTTGATTGTGGCATACGGAGAAGCTACCTTGGACCGAAGCAACGTTTATCGGTGGTACAAAATGTTCTCAGAAGGCCGAGAAGATGTGAACGACGAAGAGCGTGCTGGACGCCCGAGCACTTCAACAACAGACGAAAAAATTAATGGAGTGGAGAAAATGGTATTGGCCAATCGTCGAATCACCGTTAGAGAAGTTGCTGAGGAGCTAGACATATCGATTGGCTCATGCCATTCGATTTTTATCAATGATTTGGGCATGAGACGGGTCGCCGCGAAATTCGTACCAAAATTGCTCAATTGCGACCAAAAACAGCATCGCATGAACATTGCTAATGAGATGTTGGACTCTGTCCGCGACGACCCAAATTTGCTCCAGAGGGTCATAACTGGTGACGAATCGTGGGTTTATGGTTACGACGTGGAAACCAAAGCTCAATCATCTCAATGGAAGCTGCCGCACGAACCAAGACCGAAAAAAGCGCGCCAAGTTCGGTCGAATGTGAAAGTTTTGCTGACAGTTTTCTTCGATTGCAGGGGCGTGGTGCATCATGAGTTCTTGCCACAGGGTAGAACGGTCAATAAGGAATATTACCTGCAAGTTATGCGCAATTTGCGCGAAGCAATCCGCCAGAAACGCCCGGATTTGTGGAAGAACAAAAATTGGCTTTTGCACCACGATAACGCCCCTGCTCACACATCGTTGCTTGTGCGCGACTTTTTGGCCAAAAACAACACACTAATGATGCCGCAGCCACCGTATTCCCCAGATCTGGCCCCCTGTGACTTTTTCTTGTTCCCTAAACTGAAGAGGCCCATGAAAGGACGACGTTACGCTACGCTTGACGAGATAAAGACGGGATCGAAGGAGGAGCTGAACAAGATAAAAAAAAATGATTTTTTGAAGTGCTTCGAAGATTGGAAAAACCGTTGGCACAAGTGTATAATATCTCATGGGGATTACTTTGAAGGGGACAAAATATATATTCATGAATAAATAAATAATATCTGAAAAAACACAAAATTCGCGATACTTTTTGAACACACCTCGTATACGGTACCACGGGTAACCAGGAACCAGCCCTGATAGTGAACTCAACTGATACTTCAATTAGTTCCAGTGCTTGTCACCGTGAAATTAAGCCGTTAAGTCGTTAAAAACATACGACGTATTTCTAGATCTCTATTTAATATTACCTTCTTTGCTTGGGCCGTTAGCAGATTGCTTGACTGTGGCGTTCTGGATAGATTCAGGATTAGATCACCCGTCATCATATATGCTTCGAAGCGTGGCGCCTTCGCCGGTTGTGGCGGTGCCGAATTTGGTTCCGGTTCCGGTTCGCTACGTTCCGTATAGCGCTGACGGCTTACGGCCGGACTGCCGCTGTAGCTATTCGAATGTTGCAACGGCAACTGTTGCTGCTGTTGCAGACCGTTATTGCCGCCGTTGGCTGCCTTCGTTGGTATTTGGGAGGGTCGTGGTCGCTTGTGCTGCGGCGACTGCAATTGTGGCAACTTGGGCGGTGCGGCGACGGCTTTTAGTGCTTGTGGAATGCGTGAGGGTCGAAATGTGGGCGATGTGGCAACGCTGTCGGCGCCCCCGGCAACAGCTGCTGCTGCCGGAGAAGTGGCAACTACTATATTACTGTTGCTTATGCTCGTCGTAATGCTTGTGATCGATTCCACCATTTGGATCTTTGTCGAGCTACCACCTGAAGAGTTGCGACTGTGCGTGTGTTGTTGTTGTTGTGGTGTTGTTGTTACGATTGCTGTTGTTCCAGTAGTTGCTGTTGGCGACTGTTGGCGCAGCGAAGGCAAATGCGTTGGCGATTTGTAACGCAACGCCGGCGAACCACCAGCATTTGTGGGCGTGGTCGCGCCCTTATTATGCGGATGCTGACGCTGATGCTTGGGACTACTGCTATAATCGTAGATATTGATGGGAGATTCAATGTCCACGTAATGCGGACTCTGCGTGTTGGCCAATTGCTCTTTAATGCGCGCTTTTAACTTGGGATCTGTAAGAAATCAGAGTGTTATTCATGGAATATACAAAAAGGAATAATATTTAATTGTCGCTTGCCTCGTTTCAGTTCCAAGGTTACCAAATTCTCCGACAGACGCAAGCACTTGAGTACTAAAATTGGGAAATAAACGATTATATATATATATTGGTGTAAAATCGTAGTTCAACTTGCCTTCCTTCGTTGTGTGGCGATGTACATCGATGCCATTGACTTTTAATATAACGTCGCCAGCTTCAACCTGCAAAAATACAAAACAAAAACAAAAAGTTTTTATCAAAAATATTATTTTTACATTTCTCAATTATACATTTATCATTATCTTCATCCATCGAGATGAAATGGTACACCAGAAATATTATTGATTTTCCTTACACTCTTTCCTGGTTATTCGCCGAATACATACAGTGGGTAAAAAAAGTAGGCAAACAAACTGCAACCGAAAACAATTTGGGGACATTTGTCAGATTATTGCAAAGTACAACCAGTGTTGTAAAATGTGTTAAAAGATCACAGCCATGTTTTCTTTTAAAAAGCTAACGAATTTTAAACAGATTTCACAATTGTTGCGAACATTTAATATTAAAAAAGAAACTGTGACGAAAACTCTTTAGACTCACTGTCCAAGTTGTCGGCACTTGTAAACTATTTTTAATTCTTGTGTTTTTGCCTTCGCATCAGCATGTGAACAGCAATGACAACAACGGCAACAATAAATCGACATTGGCGCCTTATTCGTCTGCTGCTCTGACGTCACAAAACATTTTCGGTACGATCTCCAGGGTGGTACGCACTTCTCTAGCAGTCAGTCAAACCCAAGCACATAGTTTATTCAATAAATTTGTTACACGTTCGTTCTATTTACGAAAAAAAAGAAAATCTGCTCCTCATGCAAAATGCATGCGACGTGAAATTGCCTTTATTGCATAATTAATGGCGCGCAAGTGCCTTTACTTTACAATGCTTTATAATTTATGTATGCTGCTCTGTTTTCTGTTTGTTTGTTGGTCTAAAAATGTGACGGCGATGACAGCAAACAAAGTTAAACTTAAAGAGTTGCAATAATTTATTTCTGCAGCACGTTTCCATTCACAATAGGCGAACAGATGAGCGCAGTGTTGCATGAAGCTCTCTCAGTAGGAGAGAGAGAGAGAAAGAGAAAGAGAGAGCACAACTAAGAGCGAGAGCAGCCGCAAGCAAGAGATGCAGCAAAGAGAGCAAGCGAATGCTGCATGGCTGCTGTGAAACGTCATTAAAGGTGCTGATAAAAAATTAATTTTTCGAGTCCCTTTTGGTAAAGTGTGGCAAGCTAGCAACAGCAGTTATGAGCGTACATTTACGTAATATTTTGGACAAACCAAGCGAAAAAAAAACCCCAAAACAAAGCTAAATATAATAAACACCTAATACTAATTTAATATTGGTAAGGCCGTTGCTGACTGACACATATACATTAATATATATATGTATATATAACTAGCTCCATATATATACAGATATAAGTATATCATAAGCAGCTTCAAAATCTCATTTGTGATATGTAATTAAAGACTTCAGCACTAATTGTGTTGTGTTGTTGTCTCTTAATCTTGAAATGCAAATACAAATTTCGCATAATTTTGTGATTTTTACTGCCAGATATACGGCAACGCTGTGTGTATATAGATCGCTCATCAATTTGGAATACTCTTCAAAGAATTGTTTTGTTTTCACCTTTAGCTAAAATTTACCACTTTTATTTCCTGCTGCACTGCGTCACGTTTTTATCGTTGACTGCCAAATTGTCTAAGGGAAATAGTCGTATTGCAAATGTAAAAGAAAATTGATGGGCGGTCATCAGCATCTGCAGCGTTGCCAGATGCCAGCGGCATGGAGCAATTAAACCAATTGAAACGCTAATCACTATCAATAAAATTTGTTGTTGAGAGCCAAGACTCACATGAGTAAATTGCACATCAAATATTTACTCTATAATATTTACCGTACTTTGGGCGCTGCACAAATAACCGGACTTAAATGGAATTTAATACCTATTATAAAAAAAAAAAAAACATACGAGTAGATAATAACATTCACTGCTGATGACTGCTTGGCAGTAATTTTATTTAATTTATTTGTTTTACAATATTCATGTCAGGTTTTTTTTGTTATCTACCTAGCTGTCAATGAGCAGTTGATGCCTCAATTAGTGTCAAAATCATTGGCACACTACTTGAATTTATTTCGGGCTGTTTTGTTTTATTATATGGCAGTGTTCCCTTTTTTTGAACTCATAACATTTCAATGTGAATGAATGGTTTTATTGTGTCCACAATATCAATTAACAATGCTAGCAACAAAAACAACAATAACAACAGCTGTACGCCCACCCAATCACAATCGGGCAGGCTGGCGAAAACGGTATGCAGCAGGTAAACAAGCCAATGGTTTGTTTGTATTAGTGTCGTCAGCGCAATGCCAACGATGATGATGATGACGAAGACAATGACAACAATAATAACAGAACAACTGTAGCGACAGAGACATGCCGATGACCCCCGATCAAGTACGAAGCAGCGTGGCATGAGAGAGAGTGCGCTACCTTAACCGTTATGCGAGTAGGCAATGTATGTTGCGGGGAGGGGGGGATTAAGGCCTAAGCTGACTACTCAAACAACCTCCACTTGTTAACCTGCTGCAATCTCAGATTAAAGAAAAATAAATTTTAATAATAAATTGCCAGGGAATACAAATAACCACAAAAATGCCTGCCAATCAAATTCAAAGTCAAATTATGGCTTAACTTAATTATTGAGCAAACTGTTAATAACAGTCTGATCGTCTGTTACGAAGTAAAGTTCAATTAGTTCCTTAAAGTGATTCATCAGTCATCAGTCACTTAAAAAAAGGGATGCAATTTTATTGAAAATCAATGTACGAGTATAAAGCTGTGAAGAAGAAGCCGACTTTCGAGTGAGCGTCAAATTAAGGTGGGAGTAGTGGAGAAAACCGCACCCAAACAAGCAAACAAGCACACAAATACGCAAAAACAACACCTGTCACACAGTCAGACACGTAACCACACACACACATGCATACATCCACAAACACACACACACACACACAGAAAGAAACACACATGCACAAAAGGTGTGCAAACAAATAGGCCAACGCTGTGGGTTAACAGCGGCTCATACAATTTAAAACTGTTATGAGACTCTAATAGCATTGCCACTTCTTCTTCTGCTCATTTTCTGCACTTCTTTTGTTGAAAAGCGACAGGGCAGGCAAACAGGCAGAGTGAGTAGCGTCGTTGCCTCCTTTCTCTTTCATTTGTGTTGTGCTCATAGCGTGAACCATTGTGAATGAACGAGTGACCATCGCACATACTCTGTCACAGTCACAGACAGAGCCGTCTGTCATTTATCATTACGGCTGTCAGGCAGAGGTACAGCTGCTGTGACGCCTTATTTAAATACACGAACATATCACAAATTTGATAACTGTTATGCATGTATTTGTGAACGACCTTGCCAGCAAATCTGAATTCTCTCTCTGCTCGTAATTGGTGCTTCCATTAATTTTTAATGATCACAACAATTCAGATTTGTACGCTGCGGTTCCCCATTCATACTAAAAGGTAAACAATAAACAAATACTAAAGCGTTGATTTCTATTAACACACACAACACCTACAAATAGTGTTGTGCAATCGGCAAAAGAGCCGGAAGTGACAAATGAAGATATGGCAGCGGTCGTTTCGCTCTGCTTAATTATGTCAATTTGAGCTTTGGTCTGGTCACACCCGATCCCACTTTCCCATTCCTTCCCCCTACTCCCTAACTCTTTAGCTGATTGTGTTAATTTTAGCACATTTTGTATGTTCATTTCATGTTATTATTGAAATTGAGTGATTTAGTGAGGCAGTTCTGCTGAATTGTGTAAGTAAATAAATAAGTACGCATATTTAGCATCATAAAATACATTTACCGTTATGCTGTAATTGAAATAAACCGTATTTTGCTATGCTCTAAAACATGTTATTTGCGCAACTTCTCTAACTGTAAATAAACACATACATTTGTGCCTGTGTGTGTCGGTTTGCATTTGACTTGAGCTTTCAATTTTTACGACAATTTCACAGCTGCTGCCTTTTTCGTAGACTTCTGTGTGTGAAGGCTAAAAATAACGGTGCTCAACTAGCGAATTAGCACGAATTGTTCAACCCCACCCCTCCACACTCCAAGACTCGTGCCCTTTCCAACACTGGCGACCTGTATTTGCATTTGTGCAAAAGCGTAAACTGCAACACGAATAAACCACCCAGAAAATTGTTTAAAAAGAGCAAAACAAAATAGAAAAAAAATACCCATGTTTATTTTTGGTGCCTGTGTTTAGGTTATTGATTTGCATTCGCGTTCGCTTAGACTGCATTGTTGCAGCAGATGTATGCCGAATTCGGCTAACCAGGCCACTTTTCTCTGTCTCTCTCTCTCCAGTCGAATTCTTCAGTCAGGTTGTAAATAGCCGGCCGGCTCCTCGCATACTTTGCCTATATCGTAATTCAGCAAAGCAAATGCAAAAAAAAAAAACGACAGAGAAAGAAAAGAACTCGAGACGTATGACAAGTACAAGTGCTGCCACTCAATTTACAGGCAACAGACAGCAGCCAAGTGGCAACACCGGCACATACAAAGTGCAGCCATTTGTACATAAGTATATAGACACACACACCTATGCACAGTTATTGTCTGTGTTTGGCAGCGTCTTTTGTGATGCTTGAACGCACATACACAAGCAAACAGACAAATAACAACAACAACTGCAACACACTAATTTAATGCTTAGATTTAGCGCAAAGTTTAATGCACACTGCGCGCTTTCTTCTGCTGGTTGTGCTTTTTTTTCTTTATGTGTTTTTTTTGCATGTGGCGTGGAGAGTGCCTTATGCACTCATTGTTCTAACTTATTATTTCGTAAATGCTGCTGCTCGCTGTGCCGTGGCGTGCAACGAACCGCAGCCACCACTCCTTCCCCGCACCCCCTCAGCCTTCTGTCCACCACCCCCTACAGCTTAGCTCGGCTCGCCCGTTAAAAAAGAACTAACTTAATAAACGCGCGCGCAATTTTTTTTTTTACTTTTGTAATTCAATTAAGGCGAATTTACTTTAGTGTGTGCACTTTTGACTTCTAAAGCAAGCCGAGTACGACAAAGCTATTCTCTTGTTGCTCATTCACAGAAAATGGCAAAGGGAATAAAAATGTCGCGTGCACTTTTGCTATTTAGATGACCAACCCAAAAAAAAAACACAAAAAAAACGTGCTCTCGTGCCACGCACGATGAACCCCACCCGACACCTCAACCCTCTAATCTTAACCCTCTAACAAATGACAGTTTTATGTTTTCGAGAGCTTGAAAATGGTGAGTGTTGTAAAGTTTACGACGAACATTTTCTATTTTCTGTCCGACAAATTCAACAAGGGTAAAGCGAGACGCCAAACGATTCACAATAGACAAAACAGCAGATATATATAAAAAAAAAATCAATATAGCCTTGTGCTTCTTTTGTTGGCCCGCCTGTCTGCGACAATTAATTTGTTTTCAGGCAGCAACAACAACAGCAACATAACAGACGCAAGTCGTTAGTCGTTAGTCACTTCCAGTTAAAGTCGAGCAAAGCTTTGGCTTAGAATTTTGCAACACTCCACGCCAGACAAAAGATGCGAGACAACCGAGCAAAGGGGAGCTGGCAAAGAGTTTGACCACAACAAATTTATGTATGCTGCAGCGAGCGTGAAATGTGTGATGATTAACATTGCTAATGCTGACCCTTAAAGTTAATCAAAATGGGCACTGATCTCATTTGGAATGAGTGAACTGTCCTCATTCTCTGAACGTAAACTGTTCTCATTCTCTGAATGTGAACTGTTCTCATTCTGAATGTATTTCGGCAAAAGGTAGAAATTAAAAAGCAATTAAGTTTGTGGGAGTAGACAAGATAAATTTATTAATGACATATACATGTATGTATATATATATACTTACTTGATGTTACTTATAAACATCTCGTTCATTTGTTTAGTTTTGTATTGTATATATTGCTCAGCTTAAGTCCAAACAATATTTGATATGGTCAAACAAAGTTGCTCTGCTTTCTGTTTTATTTAACTTGATGCAATTAATATAAATTTGCCATTTGTTGCCCCGTATCTAATTCTCAACAAGCAGCAAGCGAAAACAAATGCACACAGAAGAAGCATCAGAACTACCTACAAACAACAATAATATAATGCTTGACACTTCTCATTGGAAACGATACAGCTGCGTGTCCAGTTGTAGATGAAATTTTGTTTAAATTTATGCATATGTATATTTAATTATAGTACTTATTTATTTATAAGAATGCAATTTTATCTTTATTACCTCATTCCTAACAAATAGTCTAGCTTTAAATAATCAAAAATGAAATAAAAATATAATCGTGTTTTTTTTTCCAATAAACTATCGTTAAAATCACGGTCCAGCACTAGCAATGCACATGTGTGTGCATTTTTCTTCATTTTTACATGTACGCATACAGAAGCAGTGTGTGAGATTCACAACTCATTGAAAAATTGTTGTGCACCCAGAACAACAACAACAGCAACAGATCAAAAGGCAAACAAAACGTAAAAATGTCGTCGCTGCGAGAGATAAAGACAACAACAACAACACGAAGACTTGACATCCCCCCTCCACCACAACAACAAGTTGTAAGCGAAAGCGATAATAACAAATTGAAAAAGTGCGTGCCGGTGCGTAGTTGTATGTGTGCGTGTGCCTGTGTGTGTGATTACAACGCCGACAGCGAAGTCACCGAGTTGGTTGCTCTCTGCGTCGGCGTCGACGTTGACGTTCGCTGTCAGCAAACTGCAGCAGGCCACGTTGCTGCTATTGTTGTTGTTGCTGTCTGGCAACTTTTTTTATTTGTATTGTTTTTATACGAATTTGGTTTTGTTGGCTGTTCATTTGTCAAATTACTTAATATTTTTATTCAAAATGCGCATCACGTCTTCGTCTTCTCTTAACTCCTCTCTTTGGCTGCTTTCACACTTTTTTTTGAGTCGTGCGAATAAATTTATTTCTAAAATAAAGAACAACAAATAACAACTGAAAAGTAATAGCAATAATCGTGCACAAGCATGTTTGCTGTTGTTGTTGGTGGATTGTCTTTAACATTTGCTACGCCTGTTAATTATAAAGCAAAGAAACGTGTGTCGCTGTTTGCGCTTGTGTGTGTGTGCATGTGTGTGTGTGTGTGTGAGTGCGACTTATTTTTATAATTTTGTCTTTGCATTGCTTTTTATAGCTGCGCTTGGTTCTAGTGTTGTTGTTGTTTGCGTTCATCTTCTTCTTACTTTGTGGTGCATTTCGAGTTGGAAATTCAAATGATTTTCATTGAACTTTGTTGCTGAAGTTGCATTGCATTCAAAATGCGCGACACGTTTCAGTTCGATACGTGGACATATTTGTACATATTCCCATAATATCGTTTCCGATCTGGTGATGCACTGTTTGTTAGTAATAATAATAACGTTGTTTGAATTTGCTCATGGAATAAATATGAAATAGACAAAGTCTTTTTTTCTTCATATCTATGTTAACTGACTTTGCCAAGGAAAATATTTTATTTCTAATTTTTAACTAAAATTTTTGTGCAAAATCGTTACGAAGAAAAATATTGCTTATTTTTCATGAATATTGTGAATATTTTATTTAAAAGATTTTTATATTTTCGTTATTTATTGAAAGAAGTTTAATTGCAACTTTATTTTTGATTTTGGATTAACACTTATAAGCTGGAATTTTTTTTTTTATTATTTTATACTTTGTTAGTATCTTTACCTATATTTTATTTTCTATTTATTTATACACAACAATATTTTGAGTTGCATTTTTTGGAAATAGGTTTAAAAATATAATAGAGATGAATCTTTAAGAAAAGAGTGCTTCACATATTCACATAGATCTGTGAAAATTAGTAAATAACAAAAGGTACAATAAGATATTTTTAAACTAATATTTTCCACCACATTTTTTAAGTGTAAATCTAAAAAATTTGCATTAATTACGCTTAAGAAATGACTATTTATTTAGGTTTATTCGTGTACTTTGCATTTAGCATTACATTTCAATTTCATTGTTCACGATGATCATAAAATGCTTTCGGATTGTTATACAGGCAAAAGGTTTAAGCTTTTTATGATATTCTTAAACTTTAATATGATTAAGTGTAAAGTGCTCAACGATTATTTAGCCAAAAAATAACGCATATTATTGCTTATCGAAGAGAGGCGATTGTTGAAAGAAATGAAGTGATTGCAAATATATATTTTTACAGAGCAGAAACATTTTTTTATTAATTCATAGCTCTTACGGCACAATTGCAGAGTGTGCAGTGATTTATTGCAATTGTATATATATAAATTTTTTTGATTTATTATTTTTGTAGATACGCATGCTAAAACGCGAAAATTTTCAAATATATCCATGAAAATCGAAATGGGAATTCTCGCATTTTATTGGTCACACGCAAACGTTCTGTGTGTGTGTGAGTGGGTAAGTTTTTATTTATTTATTTTGTGTGATAAATTCAAATTGAAATGGGCAATGGGCAAATTCTGGCGAATTTCAATAACAAAAATAAATAGATGAAGAAACCAAACGAAAATAAATATATTGCGTTAGTTTTGCGGCTATATGTGTGCGTGTGTGTGTGTGCGTATGAGCTGTACCACAATGCGCTCTGTTATTCCCACCACCCCCTCGCCCACCCATACCCCTAACGAAATAAATAATAAAGCAAGTGACACGACGATGACATCACAGTGGGCGTCAATGAAGATGGGCAAAGCTAAACTCAACGGCGAGGTCGCGTTTCTCGCCTTTTGCGACTTCTGGCAACTTTTGCACTTATCAACAAGAATGAGAGAGAGAGGGGTGGAGGCGTTGGTTGAATGAAGTCATATAGGGCCAGGCAGGCTGGCAGGCAGTCCCAAGGGAAGAAGGGAGACAGAGTGCAAGCAAAGAATTAACAGCTACAAAGTAATAACAGAGTAGGTTTATAGTGTGGGGGTGGGAGTGAAAGAGAGAGAGAGAAAGAGAGAGAGAGAGAGAGAGAGAGAGAGAGAGAGAGGAACGAGAGGATTACTTACCGCACCGCAATCGGCGGCCGGCGAATTCTCGACAATGTCGTAGATGACATGCGGCGGTCCAGTTGCCCCAAGCAGCGAAAAACCGAAACCGGAATGCTGCTCGCTGCGACTGCGACGCAGCACCACTTTCAATTCCTCGGTCATTGCGCTGCGCTGACGTTGTTGCTGTTGCTGCTGCTGCCTATGCGTCTCTCTCTCTGTGTGTGTGTGTGTGTGAGACAGAGAGAGGAGAGACTGTGACCACCTGGAACTGCTGCTGACCGCTGCTGCTGCTGCTCACTTTGATATTTATGTTGTTTTTTTCACTTTAATTTAATTTGCCAACGTGTTTGTCGGCGCTGTCGTCATTTGCACTTTGTTTCAATTTTTTTTTCCTCTTATTTTGTTAATGCTTGAGTGAAGTTTTGGGCTTGGCTGCTGTCGCTGCTGCTGCCGCTGCCACTTCACAACTTCTTTGCGCACTCATTTACACAATTGCTTTTATTTCACTTACACACACACACACAACAACAACGCACACAGATACATGCACGCACACACGCACACACACTGAACAATAGTCACACACACAGGCACAGCCACACCGACATGAGTACAACTTAAAAATTGACAACTTCTCGCATTATATGGTTGTTGATCATTTTGTGCAAGCTTTCTTTCTTTGAACGCAATTTTTCAGCAGCCGCATTCGCAACAACAACAACAACAACACCACACACACAAAACTTGTTACAAATTTTCGGTTTGTCTTCGGTTTTTTTTATATTGAGACTTTTTCTCTCTCCACTTTCAGAGCTTGGGCCGCAGTTGCTGCTGCTGCTTTGCGGCTTGTGGTATTAACTGCGACGCATTGCGGCTCCAAAATGCATTTTGTTATTTCGCTTACTTTGCATTAAACTAATTAATTTGTTAATTAATTTTTGAAACAAAAATATTAAGCTGATGCGAATGCGCGACTCGCGAACCGAACACTACGGACGCCTTTCGGTTGTTGTGTGCAGTCTATCGATGTTTTCGACAGCTGCATTCGTTTACATTAATTTAGGTATGGCAGCGCATATCGATATGTGCGCTTATTCGATTAATGTTTAGTTACATGACCGTGTTTTCTTGTGGTGCCACCACTATTGAAAAATGAGCGCGCAAAATTTTAAATTTAAATTTAAACAATAGATTAAGCAAAAGATAAATATTTGGTATTGCTTTTGATATTTGAAGAATTAAGAGTATTGTATAATATTATTAATTAGAAATATTATAATGAGAAAAATACTTTTATACAAATATAATTCTTTCTAATTTAAATTTGCTTGTAATGAACAATTGTACATTTAGATTAATTTAGATGTTTGTTTACTGATTAATTGAAATATGTCTATTAAAAATTAAAAAATATGAAATGTACAGCATAAATAATTATTTTTAAATTTAAATTCGTTTAATGATGCATATTAAATTTAGATTTAAAATACAATTATGGTATTTTAAGTATTGCCACTGTAAATGGCCTGCAAAATTAATTACTAATGGTTTTAATAGTTTAAAAAAAGCAATCAATTAAACAGTGATATTTGTATAAAGCGTTGCCAGATACATTTTGCTATTTGACGGTTTTTATTTTCACAATTAAAAATGAAAAAGATCAATAATTATAACTGCATCAATTGCAATCTGGAAATTACAGCATCAGGAGAGGGATGGTGAGGGAGTGGGGTGGGGGGATATATGGATATTCGCGCCGTAGCTACAAGAAATGATGCGCTCAAGAATTAAAACGCGCATGCAATTGAGACATTCATTTCTACATAGATATAAAAACGCTGACCGACGATCGATAGTGAAACACTATTAAATTTCTGAGAGTTCCACAAGACAAACACACTTGACTCATATTTGCTTAAGAAGCAGAGGAGGTGGGGGTGGAGGAAGAGGAGTCACACATGCGCTCTACAAACTACTTCCGTTTCTAGTCGGATTTTCTGTTTTGACAACAGCAGTAAAAACAACAACAACATTGTTTTGTGGGTGTCATAACTGTTCAAAAGGAGAAAAGAACGAAGAGCACGCGACATTCCTTCTCCCTCTCCCTTAAGTGTGCCCAAGTGTGTTCGTGTGTGTGTGTGTGTCCAGATGTTGCGCACAATTATCATATCAGCGCGCACATCATTTACAGTTAAGTGGAAAAACAGATTGAGCCAATCGTTGCACGCAGAGAGAGCAAGAGAGAGAAATCGAACCAATGGGAAGACAGACTTAAGACTTAATAAGCCGCCGTCGATTACCCAAAAGTGATCAGTGTTAATTTGAAAGCGAGCGCGGCAGGAACACAATGAAAAACTCCAGCAGAGATTTAAACGCTTATTATGCCAATGTCAGCAAATATTGGTGCAACGACTATGACTACAACATGGTCAGCTACGAGGATTGCAATGTGGATGTCAATTACAACTATGATTGCAACTCTTTGCCAATCACATCAAACTTGCCAGAGGCAGAGCCGGCTGCCGGCAGCAGCAGCAGCAGCAAATCATCGTCATCCTCTTCCCATCGCAAGGAGCGCACAGCGTTTACAAAAGCCCAACTGCAGCAATTGGAATCCGAATTTAGCTACTCCAATTATTTGACCCGTTTGCGTCGCTATGAAATCGCTGTCGCCTTGGAGCTGAGTGAGCGTCAGGTTAAAGTCTGGTTCCAAAATCGACGCATGAAATGCAAACGCATCAAACTGGAGCTCAACTCGAATGCTGCTCAAAATTTCAAATAAGTTTTTTCTTTTACAAACATATTTCTTTTTAATTATTTTTTTTGTGTGCAACTTTTGTTTACTTAATTATTTTAAGGGTAAATATATAAAAACTAGTTTTATTTCTTGAGCTTATTGTCCACTTTCTTGGGCAGCGGCTTGGCCATTTTCTTGGCTGCCGCCAGTTGCAGCAGTTTTGTTGCACTTGTGGCAGTCTTTTTAGTTGCCCTCTTCTTTTTCTGGACACCGCCTGTGCCTGGTTTGCGTTTAATCAAATCCGACATGCGCTCAGCGCTTGAATTTATTTTCTTCTGCTTTTGCGTCTTTTTAGGCACTGGCGGCAGTTCCTCCTCCTCATCTTCATCCCCATCTAGCTCTTCCTCATCCTCATCCTCATCGCTATCATCGCTGTCCATTTGCAGCTGCTCCTCATCATCATCATCACCTATTTCATAATCCTCATCATCCGAATCCTCATTGATTGTATTACCCAGCAAATCCTCCAATTGCAGCTCTTTTTTCTTTGCCTCTTCCTGCTTGGATTTCTTAACGGGCTCCACAATCAATTGGGCCACATCGATGTCCAAATGTTTGTATTTCTTTTGCAGTTCCCTCACCTTCTTCATGCCGATGTCTGTGCGTTTCTGGCAAGCGGATTCCGTCCAATTATTTTGCTTCTGTACGCTGCGCTGCGTGGCTTTTGTTAAATTCGACACGAAAATCTCTTTGCCGGCCTACAACAAAAACAATAAATCAAAATATATATCGTATTTAAATAGTTCAAATTCCAATTCATTCGTCAATTTCCCACCTTATTTTTAACCTTCTTCACCGTGGTCTTGAAATAATTGAATTTCTGCTGCTCTGGCGGAATATAGGTAGCCTTGACGACCTTCTGGAACATCAGATAGTTATCCATAGTATCGGCTGCCACTTTGGCCACCTCCGGATATTCGAACTCGATGAAGGCGAATCCTTTGCTGCCGCCGGTGCGCTGCGAGCGGGCGAGCCGGATTCGGGTCACATGGCCGAATTGCTTGAAATAATTTCGCAGCTGCTGCTCGAAGAAGCCGTGTGGCAGGGATTTGATGAGGACAACGCCGCGCTCCTGCCGCTCCTTGGACGCTGCTTGCGGCTTGGCCTGCGACAATTTTTTCTTTAACTGTACCATAAAAGATATGGAGTCGATTACAGTTCGTGTTGAGCATGTTTGTTTCAATGTGTAACTCACCTGCCCGGAGACGACGACAGGTTTAGCTGCTTCTGTCTTTTTGGTGGGTGATGCCTGTTTCTTTATGTTTTGGGGCTTTTGTTTCTTGACTGCTGGCATTTTGAACTATTTACCAAACACCACAAAATTCTGAAAGACAAATAATTGGCCAACAATCGCACGTGGGGTATATAAATATGTATCGATAACGATATACATACAGTGCTGTAAAACTCCTTTCAGTATTTTTTGATTCCTCAAGTGCTAGTAGCGATATTCATCTAACCGCGATGCCTAATAAATTGGGTTTAAGGTATGTGAAGCATGCCTAAAGTATGCATATTTTACAAAAAAAAATGCAATAAATTGTCGCTGATTTCAACCAAAAAACAGTCAAATATAAAGAGATAATATTGGCATGCAGTGTGACCGCTTTTTAGTTTCCCATTAAAATGTCTAATTTTTGTGAGTAGCAGCATTGAATCATATTGGAAAATGGCGGACATGGCAACACTGTAAAACAGATGTTAGTGCAATCGCGTCGTCCGCGCGTGAAGAAGCAACAAGCGAGGTGCAAATCCAATATTACGGGCACGTGTCGCTAACAAAATTCGCTCAGCAATACAAAATATACACAATAAAACAATATTAAAAGAGAGAGTGAGAGCGAGCGAGTGAGTGAGAGAGAGCGAGAGAGAGAGAGAGAGAGTGAGTAGCAGTAGCAGCAACAGCAGCAGCAGCAGCAGCATGTTCTATCTAATTGGACTCGGTTTGGGCGATATCAAGGATATCACAGTGAAAGGCCTTGAAATTGTGAAGCAATGTAGTCGTGTGTACCTGGAAATGTATACCTCAATTCTCGGCTGCAGCCTTGAGGATATGGTGAGTATACATGCGATGGGTGGGTTGTGTGCGAGGGGGCGGTGGGGGAAGTTCTGAATAATCGTAAGGGAAGCAACTATTGTGAATGGTGTTTTTTTTGTGTGTGGTGTGTTTTCTATTTGAAATTATTAGAATTAATTTTTTTTCTCTCTTTTGCAGCAAGAGTTTTACGGCCGTCCTTTAATGCTAGCGGACCGTGACCTTGTGGAGCAGGGCGCAGATGAGATATTGGCGGGTGCTGCCGAGTCCGATGTTGCTCTGCTCGTTGTTGGGGATCCGTTTGGCGCCACAACTCACACAGATTTCATATTGCGCGCCAAGGAGAAGAACATACCCTACAAGGTCATCCATAATGCCTCGATTATGAATGCCATCGGCTGTTGTGGCTTGCAGCTGTATAAATTTGGTGAAACTGTTTCAATACCATATTGGGATGAGACCTGGAAACCGGATAGTTTCTACGATAAGATTAAATTGAATCGCCTGCACAATATGCACACACTTTGTCTGCTCGACATCAAGGTTAAGGAGCCCACACCCGAATCGTTGATGCGCAAACGCAAGGAGTATATGCCGCCCAGGTTTATGAGCTGTGCCGAGGCTGCCCAACAGCTGTTGACCATTGTCGAGAAGAAGGATGCCTTGGAGAGGAATACGGTGCTCAATGAGCAATCGTTGTGTGTGGGCTTGGCACGTGTTGGCCAGAGTACGCAACAGATCGTTGTTGGCACATTGCATGGGATGCGTGCCATGGATTTGGGTGGACCACTGCACTCGCTCATCATTCCCGCCAAGGAGATGCATCCCCTCGAGGTGGAATTTCTACAGCAGTACTCCGACAGCATCAAGTTGGACGATTATAATCATTAGATCCAAACAACAAAAAGTAAAGAAAAGAAGATGCCACCAATCCCCCCACCGCGTATTTAATTGAATTTAAGTAGCTCGAACCTCGTTCGGACGAGGAGGAGGAGGAGGAGGAGGAGAAAGTCGGACGCAGGGACGTAAGGACGTAAGGACGTAAGGACGAACGGACAGACAGACAGTAAGACGAAAGTGATATACAAATGTGTATGTGTGGTTTCCCCTGCTTAATTCCATCTGTGTGTAGTTTTGCAAACCAGCAAAAAACAACAAACAAAATACAAACAAATAAAACTTCGTTAACAATATTGAAAAAGCTCTTTTAACTGGAGTTGTCTCATTTATAATAGGAAATATTCATCAGCTGTTTATATCGGAGCAGATATTTCAAATATGCTTACAAAAATAATGTCAAATTTCTTGGTATTCTTTTTGTACAGTTTAAAATTTCAAGCAGATCAATGAAATTAAACAAAAACCTACAAATTGAAAGCAGCTTATTAAAATAAATAAGGGCCCATCCGTCGATGATTTGCCGTGCTTAATTTGCTTAATTGCATCTGTGCTTAGTTTAGCAAACAATCAAATAAAACTTCGTTAACAATATTGTTGTCTCAATTATAATCAATATGGGGAAGAATGTTTTTATTTGCCATTATCAGAGCAGGATTTCAAAAAATTCAAATACGATTGTACAATTTTAACAATTTTTTGTGAGAACAATCAAAATTCAAATTTTATTTTCTCGCACATGAATGAAATGAAATATTTTGGATAAGAACTAAAAGTATTACGGACAACAATTATGAATTTAAAGCAAGTCCTATTAAATTAAGTAAATGCTCAACTGGCTGGTTTTGCAAGCAAATAAAACGTTGTTAACAAATATATATAAATAAATTTGTTATAACAGGTCAGAAATAATCCTTATGTGCATTTGCTTGGGAAAGAAACCAATGATGAACATTTAAAAAAAGTCGCCTAAAAATTAAAGCAACATTATCTCAAATCTTAAATAAAGTCACTGTCCCTCTGGATGCGATGATGTGCTTGCCACAGCTTCAATTCAGTCTCTGCGTGTATAAAAATAAAGTTGCATTTGCAAAAGAAAAATAAACTAAATAAAATAAAGAGAGTGCACGATTCGTATTTGATTTCCACACATTTAATACGCAGCAGCGATTGTTGAATATAGATATATATATAAAATAAATACGAGTCCGACGTCGGCTGCCTTAGGGATAGAGGCCACGCATGCGACGCGAGGAACCCTGCCGATCGTAGAGCATATTGAATTTGTTAACAAACTGATGCATATCGTTGCAGCCCTTGGTCAATGTGCCCAGATAGCTGATCAAGCCGACATCGTTGCACTGTGTGTAGAGCTCCTCCTGGAAGGCGGGCACCTGCATAATGGGCAGACGATGGCACAGCGCATATGCCTCGCGCAGTATCTCCTGGTTTGGCTTCAGGTTACCCGCCTCCACTTCCTTAATGTATTGCAACACGATTTTGATGCGTGCATTTAGCATTTTGATGGCACTATCCTGTGCAACCAGATGCTCGGCGACAACGCTTTTCTCCCCGGACTCATTGGTGGTCATGCGGGCCACATGATCGACCCCGATGCGTTCGGCCTCCTCCGTGGCCAGCGTATAGGTGAGCGGTACAAAGAGCATTGTGGCCTCGCCATCGACCAGATCGATCAGTGATTCGAACAGTTTGACGGGAAGCTGGTCAACACTGCGCGCCAACGGATTCAGTTGCAACATGATGGGGCATTCATTGATCTCGGCGATTTGCTTCTGGATCTTAATATCGCTGGCCATCGGACTGTCGCCCGTTGTATACCAGCCAATGAAGTCCAGATCGCTGAACACCTGCCAGCATAAATAAATATATATATATATATGGGTATATATAATAAGGGCACTTCAATTAACCTGCTTGTATTGCTGCTCCTTTTTGTTGTAGTAGTCTTTGTTGATAATTGTCTCGTCCGCAATTTCATCGGCTTTCAGTTCGAATGAATTCATCACTTCGATATTGCGGCCCTTTTGTTTGCCTATTAGTGCGCCGTAGACTTGGCGCGGCTCGCCGTGCTGAGCGCGGAAGCGTGTCCAATGCTCCGATATATTCATTATGACCAGTGGATGCAAGGAAATCGTTACCGATGCAATTGTGCCCGATGCAGCCATAATATTTCCCTTTGGTTGCGCTTGCTTGTTGCTACTGCTGCTTGTGGCTGCATCTGCGGCAGATGCTGCTGCAGGCGCACCCGAGGATGTGCTTGGTTTAGCCGAGAGCTCAACATCGACATCCATTTGATCCATGTTTGTTGATGTTGCTCTCTTGCTTTGTGTTGCAACAATAAGGAAAAACAAATCACAAATGATTCGCAATTGTCAATTCTTCTTTTGTTTGATGTTTGATAAATGCATTTTTCATAATATATCGATAGCAACTCTGATATTGTTCTGCAGCCCTGGTCGTCTTCTTATTGACACACGGAAACCAATGCGATCGGTCAATATTTCTATGAAAATTACTTCAAATGTGCTTGAAATGAGTGAACATCTATGTAAAATAAGTGCTGTTATTTGACTTAATTGTGTTTTGGCTTTATAAGCAGCTACTTCGAGCAGCTATTTTGTCCCAATAAGCAGCTGTTAAATTTTAAATTGTAGCCGGCGTTTGGTATTTTTGTACTGTTAATAACAGTGCAGGTATATGTTAAGTTGTTGTAGCCGCTGTAATAAGTTACATAGCAAGTGGACCATCACTAACTAGTTCACCACCAATAAGAATTGGCCGTGCTACGCAAAAGCGGGTGCGTCGCGGACGGTTTTTCGAGAACCCGAAGAAAGAGAAGTACGTGCGCCTTTTATTTGTTTAATCGCGAAATGTGTAAGAATTAAAAATAAATTCAATCGTCCAAAGTAAAAATCTAGCAAGCTAAAGTGTGAAATGTGTATATGGAAGCCAGCTGCTGCAGCGGCGACAAGCGACTAAGAATATCATTCTTTTTTTTGGTCAAGGTATGCACAAAACTTGTCTCTGTGTGTGGGAGTCGCAATACAAATCTTCTTTATTTTGTATGTATGTGACAAAAATAATCAAAATGTTTACAGTAGATAGCTAACACCCACGCTATATAACAACAACAATTATAATAATAGTCTGTTTCTAGTTTCGCCAGTTCTTTAATTAAAATTAATGAAGAGCTCTCGTTTTCGTATTTTTTGTTTCTTTTTTGCTCGTTTGGCGTTCGTCTTCCTTTTACAGGAAAAATCAATAAAGTCCAATTGTGACAAGGGGCGCTCATGTGTGCGTGTGTGTGTGTGTGCGTGTATGTATGTTTGTGTGTATGAGCGACTGCGCCGTGTGTGGGTGTGTGAGCTGTATTTGCATCTGTATTTCATTATTTAAGCTGCAGGCTCCTTTAGCAATTTGTTGTTGTATTGGTATTGGTACTGTAAAGTGAATGGGGCTCTGCTAATTGATAAGTGTGCAATTTCTATTGGGTAATTTCTCTGTTGTTGTTGTTGCTCTTGTTTAACATAATTAATCACTTTTCTTAGATGCCTGCCTGGCTACATTCGCATTTGTAATTGTTACTTTTAAATGTTATTTATATATTATGCATGCTGTAAGGGTTCGACTTGCGACTGTCGGTGGTTTGCTTGTATCTTTATTTTGTTGTTGTTGTTCTTGTTGTTGCAACGAACGTTGTTTAGTATTTAGTTTCCCTTTTACTTTGCTACACTTTACATAATCATTATCTAGCTGCGCGTTAAGACAATACAAAAATAAAAAAATAAAACTGGACAACATAAAAATGTAAAAAAATAAAAAAAATCCCCAACAAAAGCAAATGACGTTCATTAAAATAATGTACATAAGTACATACATACATATATGTACATGTATTTAAATATGTATGAATGGGTGTGTGTGCATGCATTGAAAGAGGCGCGTACTTTAATTATGAGACCCCAGCGGGTATTTAAATATTTTCTTGCAGTGTGTAACAACATATTAAAGGAGAGAGACACTTGCAACCCCTTAATGTTGATATTTATATATAATTATATATAATTATTAATGATTTGACAGCTGCTTTCAGTTGGTCTTTTAGTCTTGATTGCATCTCTCTTAATGATGCCTGCCATGATTCATAAATATGTATAGATGTAGCATTTTATATTATATATATCATAAAGAGCAACATAAAAAATACATGTAACATTTTTAAATATTATTTTCTACAATTTTAACAAGTTTGTAAAACAATTTAAAAAACAAATATCTAGATATATTTGTATTCCTTAGTTTCCTTTTGTTATTCTCTGCAAAAACAGAGTATTTCTTTTAACACATAACATTTTTGACATAACTTTTAGCTTTTATGCTTGTTCATATTTTGCGCATATTTCCATAGTATCTTTTTAATGTCTTTTGCCTTCCACATCTCAATCTTTCTCAATCTTCGGCTGTTTTTTCGATTTTCGGTATGCAAAATGTGTGCCAAGCCAAAACGTCGTTTCCTTTTGTGGTCGCAATGTACTTAAACTATTACACACACATGTATATATATATATATACATATATATATATGTTCTAGCTGGTCGGTTAATGACACGCCAGACATCGAGTTAGACAGCGGAGTAAAGGCAGCGGCGCCCCGACTAGACAAGTGACGCATGCAAATTCTTTGCGATACTTGCCAACAATATAGGTACAATTTTATCTATATATACACAGCTGCGGTCAAAATTCTAGTAGCACACACATATGTCTTGCAAGTTGCTAAAAATAACTCCTAGAATATAGTTAAAACATTCAAATTTTATTTGAATATATTCAAGTTAACTAAAAATTAAAAGATGGGTTAGCTATTTAAATACTAACAAAAACCAAATTAATGTGTTTAAATATTTCGACTATTTTCGCCAGCACTACTATTATAAGAAGATAAAAATAAGCAATAGGTCAACTAACATACAAGGATGTGTGGAGATATGTTGAAAAGTAAATCGAAGAGATTATAAAAGAAACTATGAATATATATATATATTTGTAGTTGCGTTGTATGGAAGAGCACTATTATTTTGACCGCTTCTGTATGTACATTGTACATATATTTGAACAGCCTTTGACTAATTGATGAACTGTTGATTCAGTGGACAAGCATAAATGCCGTCTACATATTGTTGTGCATAAAATGAAGTATATAGGCACATTTGCACCATTTATCATTCACACTAACTAATCAGAGACCGGTTGCCTTATCACTTTTTAATGCCTTACGTTCTTGAATTTCTGTAAGAGGATTAAAGTTTGATTGAGTAAGCAGCTGATATTAGGCCCAGGCACTCGGCAAATACTCGTGGATACTCAGTGAGTAGCCACTGTTTGATTTTGCTTAAAGTTAAAGTAATTAAATAAATAAAATCTATTTTCCTATCATTTAAATCTGATGTTAAAGATTATACAATATTAAAAGCATATTTATTTTTAAAAATGTAAATTAAATTTTCAGTTTAAAATCATTCTCAAATAAATTTTTTACGAACTTCATTCAACTTTTGTAACATAGTTAAACAATTATTCTTCGGGTTATAGAGGAAGTCAATTTATAACGTTATGTGGATGTTATTCCAATTTGTATAGCATTTTATCACCCAATTGCAGTCTGTATTAGTTCTTTTTAACAAAGAATCACTGTTTAGCCAATTCATTGCAAAGCAATTTCATTTTATTTATTCCATTAGACAAGAATCAGAATCAAAAATTGCAAAAAAAAAAAGATTTGGCTTTGTGATTTAGAATTCGATTTTGATGAATTTGCCAATTGGAGCCTGAATAATTTTGATTTAGAGGGCTGCCCCAATTCACATACTGTGCGCATAGAAGACTTAACCGTGTCACAGATCAGAAACACAAATACACACACAAACATGTAGATATATATGTGGATATGTGTGTGTGTGTGTGTGTGGATACGCATATATCCAATTATACGGCTCATGCGCCGCGCTGCAATAATAAGAAAATGCAGCTCCCATTTGCACAGCGCATAACTCAACGGCAGCTCAAATTAAAAACATAACAACAACAACATCAACAAAAGACACAACAATAACAACAACAAAAACAACTGCAACAACAGAAGACACAGCAACAACAATGAAAATTAAGCAGCTGAAAACGCATCTATATCTTTTTCATGCACTGGAAATTCCGCAAAGACGACGGCGAACCGCTAACTTTCTAAAAAAAAGATACCCAACGCCAGCTAATCATGATCATGATAATGATTATATTAGTTGCAATTTTGTTTTTAGGATAGGCTAAAAATTTGTTGAACGCATTTGTAGTTTGACAGAAAATGTCAACGTTTATAGTTATGCGTTGAAAATTGAACTTAGAAGTGCAAAAGTGTGGTCCTTAGTCTGAGATGGAGTTAAGTTCTGGTTCTCTTAGCCTTTAGTAAAACAAAAATCAAAATAGTTTAAGGTCTCTTAAATATCTAAACTATTTTAAAATTATGCCTTACCAATCATAATTATATAAGTTTTGTAAAAGAGTTCTAAACACTTTTAAAGCGAATTTGCAATTTGGCCCTTTATAATTATACTTTTGTAGAGGATGTTATCACTTTGTTGCTTGAAGGAGACGTCTTTGACCATTATATATATATTGAGCAACATCACTAGTCGAGCCGATATAGACTTCTCAGTCTGTCCTTCTGTTGTAAACTTTTGTATTTTTTGAAGGTTTATTTCATAAATTTTCATTTGCTTTTTTTCAATAATCAAAGAAGTGTATAAAACTACAAAGGAATTAATTTCGAACAAATAATTTCGCATATCGAGACAATGATACCCCTTTTTAGATTTGCACTAAAAAACAATTGTATATTGTTAAAAAATAGATTTGACTAATAATGCCAAGAAATTTTATATTAGATTCCTTATTCTTCTTTATGTGTTCGTAAGAATTGAAATAGAAAACAGTCACCAAACTGATTAAAAGTGAAGTTTTCCACTCTGCAAAACGATACATAACTGAGTTTGCACACGCAAAGACAAAGACTGAGTGTTGCTGCTATTTTTGGCACACTTTTATAAGACTTTAGGGCGGAGTAGAAGAAGTCAGTACCACCTGCTCGCACTCACGCTCTTAAAGAGATCGGGTTTCTATTCTGCAAGAGAACATGTCGTATGATCGCTGTGCCTGCAGCAGAGAGAGAGAGAGAGAGAGAGAGAGAGAGAGAGAGAGAGAGAGAGAGAGAGAGAGAGAGAGAGAGAGAGAGAGAGAGAGATAAAGAGAGAGAGAGAGAAAGAGAGAGAGATAAAGAGAGAGAGAGAGAGAGAGAGAGAGAGAGAGAGAGAGAGAGAGAGAGAGAGAGAGAGAGAGAGAGAGAGAGAGAGAGAGAGAGAGAGAGAGAGAGAGAGAGAAAGAGAGAGAGAGAGAGAGAGAGAGAGAGAGAGAGAGAGAGAGAGAGAGAGAGAGAAAGAGAGAGAGAGAGATAGAGAGAGAGAGAGCAATGAACCCAGGCTCATGCTGGACTCGGTAAGGTGACGTGGTCAGCATTTTCGTGGTACCACGCAGTTGACAGTGGTCAAGCAGCTGCTCTGCATGTTTGCTCGAGACGATCGATTCTTACTGTGCGCTGCTTGTGTTTATATATTATACATATATATATATATATATATATATATATATATTTATATATTTGAAGATTGTGTTGTTTGTTGTATTATTAAACATTTAATGAAGATAAGATAATAATTGGAACTCCTGTCAGACAATTCATTTTTTTAGGCTGATGTCTCAAAACAACTCATGTTAGCAGCGTTTTAATGTTATATATATATTTGTAATTTAATAAATCTTAAATGCTTAGTGATAAAAGTTAGTTTATTTAATTATTAACACTGAAGGCCTACTTTTTTTTTTGTTGTATTGTGATGTTCAAATCTGTCAATTGCATCATTTAATGAATACTTTTAAGGGTATTTGCTATGGATTGTGTTTATCATCTCAGCTCATTGCTGTTGCTGTTTATGAATCGCTTATGGAGCGCACACTTGAGCTCACACCTGATGTTCTGGAGCGTCTCGCTCAAGGGCCCAATTTGGCCAACTTTTTAATGGTGGGCTGGTGTCTGTAGCTATAAATAGAAGACTCGCTTGCGGCGACGCCTAACTGAGACATTCATCTTTTAATTTATTACGCAACACTCACTCACTTCAGCACTCCTTCTTTAATTGCAGAGCATGGCGCATTGAGTGTTGGCACTTGAGGCTTGAGCATTGAGAATTGGCCATGTTGCAGCCTGAGCTTGAGGATGGCCAGCAGCAGGAGAGCAACAGCAGAAGCATTGTGCTGGGCATGGCTAACGTCTCCCTAGACGACACCGATGTGGATGTTGATGTAGATGTAGATGTAGATGTTGAAGTGGATGTTGAGGTGGAAGTGGATGTGGATGCAGTGCCCGAGCGAAAGCCACACTTTTTGGACTATGATGCTGCTGTGCCGCCAGATTACGAGGATAGCTATAATGGTTATAATGGTAGCATAGCTGCCGGCGAACAACTGAAAATGGACAAGAAATTCGAGCGAGATGGCGAGATTAGTGACTATGAGCTCGCAGCTAGTGGTTATACCAAGAAGGAGTTCACCCAGGACGACAATACGCTGCACTTTACGCAAAGCGCTGCTGCTGGTGGCGGTGGCGGTGGCGCCAAGTGTAAGCCAGTGAAGCACTTCCTGGACGAGAATCCCATACCGCCCGATTATATGCTGGCGCAGGAGATGCGCGAACATCGCAGTCTCGATCGCAATTTCGAACGGCAATCGGCGCAGCAGCAGCAACAAAAGGAGTTGGGCGCAACTGGGGCGACGGGATCAACATCAGCATCAGCAACTGGCGTGGCAACCACGGGTAGCTCAGCCAGTCACATTTCCCGCAGCCGTAAGGAGCCGTCGTATACGCTCTCCCGTTTCCTGGACGGGGATACAGCTGCCGTTCCGCCGCCACTGCCGCGTTTGCCCAAGGGTTCGGCGTGGACGAACAGCAGCGATGTGGATGCCACGTTGGGAGCCAAAGTTGAATGTGTATATTCGCTGCTTTCCATGCTCGGCTCCAATGATCCGCTGGAGATGTCCAAAAAGTTTCTTGAACTCTCTGGGAATAGTCAGAGCTGTGCCACGCTGCGTCGATCCGGCTGCATGCCGCTGCTGGTGCAGATGATGCATGCCCCGGACAATGAGCAGGAGGTGAGAAAATGCGCTAGTCTCGCACTGCACAATGTGGTGCACAGTCATCCCGATGAGAAGGCCGGCAGGCGGGAGGCGAAAGTGTTGCGTCTCCTCGACCAGATCGTCGACTATTGTAATTTCCTGAAGACATTGCTCCAAAGTGGCGGCGAGGCAATTGCCGATGATTCGGATCGTCATCCGCTGGCGGCGATCTCATCGCTGATGAAGGTCAGTTTCGATGAGGAGCATCGGCATGCAATGTGCGAATTGGGTGCTCTTCAGGTAATACCCAATCTGGTGCATCTGGATCATGCGGTACACGGGCCGAAGCCGGAGGATCAATGCTGCAATTCGTTGCGTCGTTATGCACTGATGGCTCTGACCAATCTCACATTTGGTGATGAGAATAATAAGGCGCTCCTTTGCGGGCAGAAGCAATTTATGGAGGCGCTGGTCGCCCAACTGGACACATCCGGACCCGATGATCTCCTCCAGGTGACCGCAAGTGTACTGCGCAATCTCTCGTGGCGTGCCGATAGTAACATGAAGGCGGTGCTTAATGAGATTGGAACGGTTACGGCGCTGGCCAAGGCAGCCATGCGAAACAAGAGTGAGAACACGTTGAAGGCCATTCTGTCTGCCCTGTGGAATCTGTCGGCGCACTGCAGCACAAATAAAGCGGAATTCTGTGCCGTTGAGGGTGCCTTGGCCTTTCTGGTGGGCATGCTCAGCTATGAGGGACCCAGCAAGACCTTGAAGATTATCGAGAATGCGGGCGGCATTTTGAGGAATGTGTCCAGTCACATTGCCGTCTGTGAGCCGTATCGTCAGGTGTTGCGTCAACATCAATGCCTGGCCATACTCCTGCAGCAGCTAAAGTCGGAGAGTCTGACGGTGGTCAGCAACTCGTGCGGCACCTTGTGGAATCTATCGGCGCGCTGTCCCGAGGATCAGAAGTTTCTCTGGGATAATGGTGCGGTGCCGATGTTGCGCTCGTTGATACACTCAAAGCATGCCATGATTTCGGAGGGCAGCTCATCGGCATTGAAGAATCTATTGAATTTTCGGCCAGCTGTACAGAATCAGGATCAGCTCGATCCCATTGCCCGGAGCATGGGCTTGAAACAGTTGCCGACGCTCAAGGCGCGCAAACAGAAGGCGCTGCAACAGGAACTGGTGGGGGAACGTGGCCATGCAGAGACTTGCGATAATCTGGAGGGCAATAGCAGCAGCAACAGCAACATGGGAAAGATGCGTCAACGTCAGCCATCAGTTCCCATCTCTCGACTCTCTCGCTCCGCGCTGCTGACGAAAAGCGAGAGCCGGGATTCGGTTTACTCGGCCAAATCGGATACGGCATATGAGCATCTGATGCGATCCGATGCTGCTCAGCGTCCGCCCGGCCAAAGTCAGAGCTTTGAGCTGGAGCTGGATATGGAGCACGATGGGGATGTGGCCACCGAGGAGCAGCCAATCGATTACTCCGTCAAGTATAGCGAAGGAGCGGCGAACAAGAATCACAACAGTAACAAAACAACAACAACATATCAGGAAACGGATCTCGATCAGCCAACGGATTTCAGTCTACGCTATGCGGAGAATCAATTGGAATCGGAATTGAAGCCGGCTTCGACAGTCGATGCAGTGGCGCCGGTGACAAAGACATCCGGTGGACGTCAGGAGATCCTCCTCATACTGGACGACAGTGTCAAGTGTTATCAGACCGAGGATACTCCTTATGTCATATCGAATGCGGCATCTGTAACGGATTTGCGGCAGGCAGCGAAAGCGGACACAGAGACTGAAGTGGAAGTGGATGGAACGATGCCACCCGCAGAGATTGAGGGGGCCACCGGTACCAAGGTGATCATAAAACCCAACCAGGTCGAGGAGGAAGAGACTAGAGTGACGGCGCCACAGGTTGCCGGCAAACATAGCTCAACAAAATTATCATCCGGCTCCTATACGCCCGAGAAGCCCATCAATTATTGTGAGGAGGGCACGCCGGGCTACTTTAGTCGCTACGATTCACTCAGCAGCTTGGATGAGGCTGGCGCCAAGTCGGCAAGCAAACAAGGCAAGCCAACCGTCAAGCAGGATGAGGAGCAAGTGCAGCCGCCAGAGGAATCGGAATCGGTGCCAGTGAAACCCAATTCAGCGCTGGAAACACCGTTGATGTTCTCGCGTCGCAGCTCCATGGATTCGCTGGATGTGGATGTGGCCAATTGTGATGACAAGAGTTCGGTGGTCAGTGATTTCAGTCGTTTGGCCAGCGGTGTCATCTCCCCCTCGGAGCTACCCGATTCGCCCACACAGAGCATGCCACAATCGCCGGGACGACGGAATCTGCGGGATATTGCCAATGTTGCCCTGCCAGCCAATGTGGGTGCCAACGCGTCGCGTCCATTGCGCAGCGTCTTTGAGGATGATTTAAGCAGCTTCAATGTGGAGCACACACCTGCCCAATTCTCGGGCGCGACTAGCCTAAGCAATCTGAGCATTGCGGACGATGACAAACCGTTGCTGGCTGTCGGCGAGATCGATAATGATAACGAGGATGAGCTGCTGCTGGCCAGCTGCATTAACATGGGCATGCAACGCACAGTGGCAGCTGCTCCCTCTGCTCCAACTGCCTCAACAGCAACTGGAACAGCAATTGAGGAAACCACACGCAGCTATTGCACCGAGGACACACCGGCGCTCCTCTCCAAAGTCGGTAGCAACACCAATCTCTCGGCCATATCGATGAACTCTGCAGCAGAAACGCAGCCGCAACGCAGCTCACTCAATCTGTCCGATGATGTCTCCTCCAATGCATCCGATTGTGTGCTCCAGCAGTGCATTCGTGCCGGCATGCAAAAGTCATCGCCGACACCAGCTGCCGCTGCTGCTGCGGCTGCAGTTGCTGCACCACACAATGCTGATCCGATAGACATGCTGCGCAGAGGTGGTAATCCATTGCCCGCCTATTTGCCCGTCAGCGATGAGATGAGCAAATATCTGGTGGAGGATAGCCCCTGCAATTTCTCCGTCGTCTCTGGTCTGTCCAATCTAACTGTCGGCTCCAGTCTGGTCGGACCAGCGGTGCAGCTGGAGCAGCAGGAGATAACTGGGTAAGTCAACAATTGCGATATACACTTGTGGTCAAAATAATAGTACAGTTTTGGAAAATGATAAACAAGCAATTAATTCTCCAGCGATAAGTAAACATTAAAAGATGGCATAGCTTTAAAAGTACGAGTATTAATAAAAAGAACTAAAGTCTTTGAATTGATTCAAATAATGGTAGTGGAATTGTAGAAGTGAAGCATTCTTATCCTAAAAACAAGATATGATTTTTAATATTTGTTTAATATTTTTCATTAGAAATAACCACCAGAAACAGTCTTAACAACTTCGCTCCGCAAGTTCTCAACCGAGTTGCTATCTGTAGACTGTGCCTGTCATCTCATCACCCTGCCTCCATTGACCTTGAATGATTCCGTAGAGACTTGACTGGAGTCGTTGTCCTGTTGAAATATTTATCATATCATACATAGCATAATTGCGTCCGTTAG
Organism: Drosophila basisetae; assembly: GCA_035041595.1. Taxonomy (NCBI): domain Eukaryota; kingdom Metazoa; phylum Arthropoda; class Insecta; order Diptera; family Drosophilidae; genus Drosophila; species Drosophila basisetae. The sequence continues at coordinate 8,338,942 of JAWNLB010000070.1, forward strand.
TATCACATATAGATTCCGATTCGAGATTTCTTTTCTGCAATATTGGTCCGATAGCGTAACAAGAGAAAGTCGATCAGATTATTAAAGACGATCTGTCCTATTTAATGACGGAACACATCTGTTTAGAAACAGATTGTGAGGTGGTTCATTGTTTTACATACCTGCGACTTTCTCGATCGCCAGTTAATCAAAAAAAACCTGTTTTGAATTCGCCCAATTAGAAAATATTCCTAAATTTCTCGAATGGTCAAATTCAAATTGTATTTCTTAGACTTTCAACTTTGTGCATTATGTTTGGGTTATGTTATGGAATTGTAACTACTGGAATTGTAACTAATCTCTGGGATGTCTTCTCAAGTTGTTTTTAAAATAGTATCATTTAAGAATGGTTTGAAGAATTTTCAAATGGATGCTCTTAAATAAGCGAATAAGTTACTATTGTGTTATTTTATTCAATAAACCTGTAAAAATACTCACTCAGTTTTAAATATTTGGACTCTATTTGGACTCGCCAGCGCCTCTATTGTTAAAATAGTCCAAAGAATCGAAGGGATTATAAAAGCAGCTATGAACATATTGAGTAATTTCATTTTGTTGATCAGTACTATTATTATTTTGACCGCAATTATATATATTTATATATATATTTGGTTTATTCAATACCTGATAATTTCCTCTTCAACTTTGATAGTATTGCCGAAGCGAATGCAGCAAAGATCGACGTGATCCAGGCACCAGCATCGGTGGCACCACAAGAGATCGCTAACCGACGACCGCTGCATTGGCAGGATGATTCGCTGAGCTCCTTGTCCATTGACTCGGAGGATGACACCAATTTGCTAAGTCAGGTAAAAGTCATTTGACTCAGATGCAATGACATTTATTAATTTACCATCCATTTTTGTACAGGCAATTGCCGCTGGCTGCAATAGACCCAAATCGAATCTTGGCTTCAGCACAAATGCCTCAAGCAGCAAGCGATCCAGTTCGCTGTGCTCCTCGTCGCAGCCGATCGCTATCAATGCGGCGAGCTCGGCGTGCTCCTTAAATTCGGCGATGAGTGCGCGGAAGACGGTGCCGCAGGAATCGTACAGTTCGGTGGATTCGAGTGATTCCAATGATAATCAATCCAAGTCACTGTTTGAGCTGTGCATTCTCAATGGCATGTACAAGTCCTCATCCTCCTCGTCCAAGGAGCCGGCCAGGTCACAGCAACAGCTGCAACTGCAACTGCAACAGCAGCAGCAACAGCAGCAGTTGTTAAGCGGTCAATCCAATCCCAATCTGAAGCAATTCGATTCGCTGCCCGTTCAATTGCCGTTGCAAGCAAAGCGACAGCGTCATCATCATCATCATTCGCATCACGCGCATCATCATCGGGAGCGTGAACGGGAACGAAAGGATGAGAAACTGCTGCTGGAGTGCATCAATACGGGCATCTCGAAGAAGATCAATGCGGTGTCAAAAAACGCCCAAGCTACGTCTGCAGCTGCATTGGAACCGTGTCACCCAATGGCAGCTACTACATCAGCAAGTGCCAACAGCACAGCACAAGCAGCAGCAACAGCTCCAGACGTAGACAAACAGAAGCAACACCAGCAACAACAACACGCAATAGCAACCACAACAATCTCCAACCACAACAATCCAATCCCATCCAATCTGAGCAGCAACAGCAACAGCCCCAACAACGACATCGACATCGCCATCGACGCAGCAAAAAATCCAGCTCCAAGTCGCGAGATCGCGAACACGAACGTTCCCGTGACCGTTATTGGGTCTAGACAGCAGCAGTCCAACCAGCAACTGGATTCCCATTGTTCCAGCGATGAATCGAATCAATCGTTTATACTGGACACCCAAGTGCGTTTGGATGAGCTGCCCGTGGCAGAGTTAGCCAGCTGTTGCAGCGCCGATAAGCACAAAGATCCCGATTTGATGTTGAAATCGGTGGAGCGACTCACCTTGGAATTTGTCACATCGGCCGAACAATTGCGAACGGGCAACAACAACAACAACAACAGCAACAATAACAATACGTGGAGCGAGCACACCTGTCCCAATGATGTGTCCTTTCCCAGCATTAGCCAAACAGCGCCTAAGCTCGCCTCGCTCAGTCTCGATGATGATGCGGACGATGCCACACAAGCGGCAGATTTACAGGATTTTTCCGAAGCAACGAATGGCGAACTAGGCGCTGCTCTAGCTTTAGGTTCCCTCGAGCAGCAGCAGCAGCAGCTGGTTAGCCTCAATTTCCAGCTGGGCGGTCAGGTGCAGAGTGCAGCGATGCGCAGCTATGATTCACAGCAGCTGCTCTTCAACGGCACCAGTGCCTCCATGATGACCAATTCGACAATGATTGCGTACGAGGCGCGCGCCCTGGCCGAGAATCTACAGCAGTTGCAAGCAGCTAACGATGACGATGACGTCGATGAAATGCTCCAGTTGAGCAGCTTGGATTTGGATAATGTGTGTCCACCATCTGGCATGGAATCGCTAAATTCCGCCTGCAACACCCAGCCGAGTTCGTTGCGCCAACTGCTGTTGCCCGGTAAATCACCCAGATTTGCACGCAAGCCATTCCCAGCGGGTCTGGTGGCGAGACGTGCCCTTGGCCAGCTGGCGGGCAGTGCGGAGAGTGTCAATTCCAGTTGTTGTAATCTATTGGATAACATTAAGCCGCCATCGCTAATGGATGAGCTGCTCGACTCCATGATCAGTGTGGACAGCATACAATCGGAGGTCGCCGAGGATGCTGAACAGGATTGCAGCATGGCCACCACAATTTCAGTGTCCAATTATGAGACAGCAGCTGGCGATGATCAAACATTAACTCTAACCGTGCTCCAAAGCTGCTGCGATTACGATGATGAGGAGGAGGAGGAGGAGGATGCCACCATGAATGATGAGTTTAGCTCGGCGGAGTCGACACCGAAGCAAGGATCGACACCGTCACCCAATCGTCGCACGCTGACGCCTAAGCAGAAGCGTCGCCTGTCCAAGGATCGCTACAAGACATACACCATAACCAGCAACGCTCTGGCCGACCTGTGCACAGAGTCGAATGAAACGCTACAGATTGAGATTGTGGAATCCGCAGTGACTGTGGCAGCTCCAATGACGCCTGTGCCACGCCTCAATGGACGACGACGTGGCAGCGCCGAACGCTACAAGACCCAGCTCATTGAGTGTCCCAGGCAGTTGCTACTCCAGCCGGGTCAACAGCCGGACCAGGAGCTGGAGCCGGAACAGGATGACTGCCTCAGCGAACAGTTATCCTCGATGCGCGCCATGATGCAACAGTTTACCTATATTACCGACATCAATATTGGCCTGCCCAAGGAGGAAATGGCACCGCATGTGCCTGCTCCTGCTGTGGATGATCCGCCCAGCTGCGAGGGTGAACAGAATTCGGAGACGGAATCGTGTCATGGTCGCGCTCAAACACCGCCAGCAGCTGTCAGAGCTGAGATAAAACAGGTCACTTTGCCGCCAGCCACCGCTGTGAAGATTGTGCGTGGCCGAAAGAAGCCCGCCTACATCTCGCCCTACAGCATGCAAGGTCAGCGGGAGGCCAAGAAGACGCTCTCCCCGACCATAGCCAGGCGCAATGCGTTGCCCAGCAGCCAACGTCTGCCGGCCAAGAAGAAAGCAACAACAAATACAACAACAACAAGAACTGCAACAGCAGCAGCAACAACAACAGTGAGCAACACACGCCTGGAGCGTCAGGGCACCTTTGTCAAGGATGAGCCGACGCACACCAATGTGCAGGTGCCCATTGTGGAAGCAGTGAGTCCCACGCAACGACAAGCCGCCTCCTCCAAGCTGCCCACAAAGTGCGCAACAACAGCAACTGCAGCAAGAAGAGCAACACCAACCAGTTCACCCAAGCGAATCGTGGCCGGTCAGCAACAGCAGCAGCAGCAGCAGAAACAGCAACGTGCCAATACGAATATACGCCTGGCCAGCGCCAAGGCAGCCGCAGCATCACGTGTCGCAGCTCAAGCAGCGCGAGTGTCGACCACAACGCCGCCATCGCGCAGCAATTCGAGTCTGAATGAATCGGCGAAGATAGGCCAGGCGCAGAGTCGCATCGCCAACATTTGGAAGCGTGTCGATGAGGCCAAAACCAAAGCGAAGACAACGACAAAGGCAAAGACGACACCGACCAAGTCAACATCCAATTTGAGGACGCAGCAAACGAAATCTTCCAATATGCTGAATGGTGGAGCAGTAGCGACGCGTCCCAAGCCTCTGCTGCGTAGCTCCACATTCGATAATACGCCGGAGGCAGTCAAATCCGCAGCTCCTGTGGCCAAATCCCGGCTGCCCATTGGAGGCGCACGCAAATGAGAGCGAAAAACAAAAGTCTTGCATTTTGAACAACGCACAGATATCAGCAAAAGAATGTTTTATTTGATATAGATATATATATATATCAATATACACACTTAATCAATATCTATACAAAACTTTATATAGAAGTGTAGCTAGTTCGATAAGAGAGCCTCGTAGAAAAAAAAAACAAAACAAAACAAAACTAAACAAATCCCTATCTCTAATCCACAAATCACAGTCAGAAACGTGGAGCGATTTAAAACATTAGCATTATAATCCAAGCTCCAAGTTCCAAGTGTGTAGCCAAATATATTGCATAATAATATTAATAATAATAATAACAATAATTATATATTAGTTATTATTTCAGGCCTTTTAAATTGTGTACAACTTAAATATATATGATCAAAATGTTGAGGTTTGTGAGTAGTTGGGCCTAAATTAATCAAAAAAGAGAAGAGAAAAAAAACACACATTTATTAAGCGTTTTTATTATTTTTTATGAACTTCCTTTGCAAAACCAAATATTATTTGAGAATGAAATGAAATGAAACAAGATTTATAGTCACTGCTTTTTAAGTATTCAAAACGCGCGCGTTCGACGTTCATATTATATACATATATATATATATATATATAATTATATATATATATATTTATTAATATTTTAACTTTATTTGATTTTAGTATTTCGAGTACTTTTAGCTGCTTTCGTATTGAGAATTTACCACTTTGCGATTTGTAGTTAGTTTTGATTTAAGCCGATTACATTTCTAATACAAATATATCTATATACATTTAATAAAACGAAATGCTTTTCGACAAAAAACATTTGCTATAATTCTGATCTTACAACAACACATGAATCGATGGATCGCTGATATGGTAGCTATATGATCTTATATTCCAAAGTGGTTCAGAGCTCAGGTAGGTAACTTTATATGATATACTCGTACATATGTATTACTCCAAAGTTGCTCGGAGCACTGATTATCGATTAAAAAACTATTGATTTTTTGGGTAAATTCGGTCAAAATATCGAGAAATGCATAAAAAAAAAAATTGGCTGATATAACGATCTGATTCGGTAGACTCCAACTCCGGTACTATGCCAAGTTTTATTAATATTACTTCAAATTTAACTGGCTGTATGTGTATATGAAACCTGATCCAGCGAACTAATAATGTAAATCGCGTTAAAATGTTTTTTTTTTTTAAACCACAACTTAATATTCAACCAATTTTTTATTACTAAAAAAAAACCACATTCTTTTTTAAAGAAAATTATGAAAATCAAATTAGTTTTCTTAAAGTAATGTGAGACTTGAAAGGCGTTTTTAGGATCATGAAAATATTCTGTCAAAAATCAAGAATCTATATTAATTGTTTATCTGATGGTGACTTTAAGATTTTAAAAAATTTCCATTTGCTATGTGTAACTAAATAAACACAGACAAATATTTGAATATTTTTCATTGCCTTAACTGGCAATTGGAGAGACAAAATTGATACAACTTGTAGTTCATTTGCTTGATGATTTCATCAAGTGGAGGGATACCGCCCACTGTTGAGGCAGTTGATGCTCCCGTTGCTCGACCAAATTTGCCGGAGCTAGATGAGGATGCCGATGAAGTGTATAGGGAACCATGGTATGCGACACTCATCCAGATCCTGATACCGTTCGGGCTGGCCAGCCTGGGCACGATAACGGCCGGAGTGGTGTTCGGCAATGTGGAGAACTGGTTGGTGTTCAAGCAGATGCGAGAGTTGACAATGATCGTGCCCGGACTATGCGGCCTGAAGGGTAATCTCGATATGTGCGTCGCAGCACGTCTCTGCACCCATGCGGCGTTGGGACATTTGCGGCAGTTCTCCAATATACGCAACATAATCATTGGGAATGTGGCACTGGTGCAGGTGCAGGCGATCATCTGTTCCTTAATGCTGGCCATTTTCACAATGATCATCAAGTGCATTGTGAGCAACACTTTGGACTTGAGCAATTTGATTACACTTATCTCCGCATCGATAATAACCGCATCCACATCCTGTTTGATCTTGGACTCGGTGTTGCTGTTAGTTATTTTATTCTCGCAACGTTATCGCTTCAATCCGGACTATTTTGCCACGCCCATTGTGGCCTCAATTGGAGATGTGACATCGGTCAGTATGCTTGCTTTTACCGCCGCCAGTCTCTACGATTTGAGGTGGGTCAGTGTGCTCATCGTTGGCTCCTATCTGCTGGTGCTGTTGCCCTTCTGCATCGCCCTGGCTCTACATAATACGCAAACACGTGGGGTGCTGTTTTATGGCTGGATATCGGTGATTGGCGCCCTATGCATCAGTGAAATTTGTGGCTTTATCCTTGGTACTTCGGCGGAGCAATTTAATGGCTTCACTTTATTCTCGCCGGTTATAAATGGCAGTGCCGGCAATTTGATATCGGTTCAAGCGAATAATATGAGCTCGCTGCTGCATCAGCGAAAACCGCTGGGCAAACTGCCAGAGGGCACCAGGATCTTTGAGATGCCGCAGCATGCGCTATGCTATGGGACGATCTATTCGCGTGTCTCGCGCCTTGTGATCGCCATTTCGATACCCGGCAGTTTGATGCAGGCCTATTTGGCCGACTCTATATATTCGCTAGATTCAACTGTACATTTTGTATTTGTCATCGCTTTTGCATTGGCCAGCTTATTGCAACTGATTATCCTATTGTGGTCGGCACATGTCCTTGTGCATGCTCTATGGATGTTTAAGATTGATCCGGATAGCGCGGCGATACCATATTTGACGGCATTCGGGGATAGCCTGGGCACTGGTCTGTTGGCCATCATTTTTCTCATCTTACAGGGCAGCAAGTATGAGTATTGTACTAATAAATCGCCTTGGTTAAATTAAACTCAATTGTATTTTCAATTATACGCAAATTTGAAATCACTTTTAAATTGACGCGCGCGTTTAATACGCGGCCTGGTAGTCTACGGGCAGTGCTCGTTATCGATAATCAGCTGGTTGCACGATTACAGAATTATACTTACCAAACTGATGGCAACTCTATTCTCTACTATCGGACACAAAAAGCAAACAGTGTAATTTGGTGTTTTCGAACTACGACCACACTGCACTGGTATTTTAAGATTTTTACTACTACAAAAAAAATAAATAACAAGCAGGGCAAAGGCAGCGAAAAGCAGCAACACCAACGAGTGAGCTAAAAATGTGTGACAAACAAACCAAATTCGTGCAAAAAAAAAACGGAAAAAAATCAATGATTGTTAGAATCTGTGCAACATGGCGACAAGAGCGCTAAAAGACCTTGAAACCCCTTTTTGTGTGTGACTGACTGGGCTCTGACTGTCTGTCCGTCTGCGTGTCTGCTGTATTTTCAAGCGTCTATTTACATTTTTACCCCACCTGGTTTAAGTTGTCGAGCAGACAGGTGTTGTTGTTTTTGTTGTTGTTGTCATCGATCTCGTCATTTGACAGTCATCTTTATTGGACGAGTTTTATTGCATTTCTAAAGTGCATTTGTGTATTTGTTGAATAACTCCACTCGCATGGCTATGACGTATACACATACATAGACGCTGACACACACATGTATACATCTAATCAGTGATTGTGGTATTGCCAAAGATAAGAAACGCAGCCCGAAAGCAGTTTAATACGCAGCTGGCGTATTGACTAACTGATGATTGGCTGACTGACTGACGGGGCTAACTGTGACTCAACCTCTCTGCCTCTTTCTTTTGCCAGCGCCCCAATATTACAATATTTGTTGTTGTTGTTGTCACCATTTGCGGTTGTCGCTGCTTCTTCTTCATCGTCGTCGTCTCGGGCGCGTTTTTTTGTTTTTATTTCTTTTTCATTCATACTCATTTAAAATAAATCAAATCCATTTGACCAACAACTTTTTGCAATAACTGTATATAAATGTATATATATATATACATTATTTTTGGGGCTATATTATTCAATTAATGAGTTTATTGTGTGCGTTTTAATAATCATAATAAATGCATTAATAATATACAAATATATAAATATACAGCAGCAAAGCCGTTGCGCCGCCGCATAAATGATCAGTACGAGCAGCAGCATGAGGTCACAGGAGGGGCCAGCAGCAGCGGGGGGGCTGTCGCGACCCAAAAACAATGCGAGCAGCACACAGCTGACCCCAGATGAAAATGATGCCGTCTTCCGGCTCTTGGGCCGCAAGTGCCAGGTGAGTTTCTCCATGATGATTAATTTACGCATACAAATAGTAAAAGTATTTAGCGATCTATATATGTATATATAAGTGTGAATAACGCGGCATGATTAATTTTGCGTAGGCGGTAAACCTCGCCTTTTTCTGCAATTGAAACACAGAACGCAAAACATATGTACATATATATGTATGTACAGTGCACCATCGATATGGTGGATAGTCATTACTTACATTACTTTGCTTTAGCTTTTTGTAAATTTTTGCATTCTTGTTTTATATTTTTAGCGCTGACTAGAAACAAAGATTTGACTAGAAACTTTTTATCCAAATTTAACCAATTTTTCGAAATTAAATTTTGCATCTGCCTTTGGTATAAATGGAAACACAAATGCATTATAATTTCTTGAATTAACAATTGTTATTTATTCAAAATCAAAGCGTTCTTACTCGCGATATACCAATATATTTATGACATTTACACAACGTAATTTATTTACCTAATTCAAAAAGGAATGTTTGCATTTTAAATTCTCTTTTATCTGTTCACTCTGCTTATTATACACACATCAAGGTAGTACTGTGTGTGTCTCATATTAAGCTTGATTAAACGCTTCCTGCAAGTGCATTTAGTTGAGGGACGCCTAAAATTACAATAATGAATGGATTCCAATTGAATGCCAAAAAGAAGGAACCTTGGTAACACTAGCCGAGGCCGTGACTCTATTTCCAAACGTTATTCATGTGATTTGTAACTCAACAGGCGCATTTAGCAAAATATTCCTCAACCCATTTAGTTGTTATCAGCGAATATTTGTTGGTCTTTATTTTTCGGCTTATTTGCAAAGCTCTTTCTTTTAGGCGCTAAACGAAACGCTGAAAAGAATTGTTCAATGTTGATAAGCGTTTGCAATTGATAAATGCGTATAAACCAAATACTGGACACACTTATCTTATCGGGCCCATCCGTCCAACTTTAGCAATTCCATAACCAATGCCAAGTACACACAAGATAACAAAATTAAAGACCTTAGAGAACGTTTAGAAACATGGGCAACAAATGTTGGCTCCAAATTTATTCGCTGTTAAACACACTTTAAATTTTACGATCCGAAACAAATGTACAAATGTTCATATGTTCATAATTATATTGCTTGCACGATATGTAAAAGTCGTTGCTGTCTGCTTTAATATTTAATTGTAATTCACGCTTTGCTAATTTTCGACTTTCCATTGACAAACATTTAAAATGCTTTTCAACTTTTGCTTTGCGCGAAAAAATGCTCAAAGCCAACTGGCAGGGGCGGAGCAAGCTTTCTCAAAGGGGGATCTCAGTTTTATATATTTATCATAATTTCTAATATAAGCCATGTTTTATGCTCTTTTTATTTTTTTGAAATCACATGCCATTATACCCATGGGAACCCGTTTAATTTGGGACACAGTCTAATTACAAAAAAAAAAATCGCTTCTATGACACACACCACACGGCCCATTGTCCCCCGTAAATAAAATTTAGCGCAGATATTCGAAACTGTTAGTTGCAAATTATTATTTTAGAGTCTTCAAATAGTTATATTACTATAATATAATGGAGGCAACAATAAATATAATCAAAATATATTTATTAGATGTATATGCATTTAATATATTTAATTAGCCTGCTGGCAGCTTAAGTTGGACAGACAAGCGAACCAATTAAGCTGGACAGAAATAAATCGAAACGATCAACAATTGATATATGTATATGTCTATGTAGATTTCGGGTACAAACTTTTCCCAGAATTTTAGGTGTAAGCCAATCAGACGATAATGAACCCTATCTTTTACCTTGATTCTATAAGAAATTTTTCACAGGGAAAAGATACATTTTTTATTTTGTATGCAGTGCTTCTTGATGAATTATCACATTTGAACTGTTGAAAACGCATTTGGAGTACTTTTGACTGTTCCAAGAGATGGAACAGAAAGGAATAGGAAATGATTTGCTTTATAAAAATATTGAAATGATCTAAATTGAATATGCAATCAACTAATAATAAAAATAATAAAAAAGTAAAAACAAATATATAATATTTGCTTTAAGATTAGTTACAGAAGGCCACGCCCACATTGCGCCCCAAAATGCTGATTGTGGTTAATGCCACAGCGTTGCAGTCGCAGTCGTCGGCATCGTTTTGTGTGTGATAAGCTGTCGCAGAATTACTTCACAGTTTGTTGCTGTTGTTGTTTTTCTTGTTGTTGCAATCCATTTGTCGCTCGTTTGTTGACATCTGTTATTTGTGTACGCTTATTTTCTGTTTGTTGACCAACTAACTCGGCAAGCTGGCAACAGACAACTGGCAACTGGACTTTCTAATTGCTGTTTTAAGTTGCTGTTTTGCCTTTTCTCTGTCTGGGTTTCAATGTGTTGCCGTTTTGCAGACGCTGCTGTTGCTGTTCCTAGTTGTTGTTGGTGTTGTTGTTGTTGTTGTTGTTGTTATAGCTGGTCTTTAATGCGCTCCATTGCTCCCTTTGCCCTCAACACACACACACACACACACATGCATATGTGTATAGACTTAGCCAAGCTGAGCTGTTACGGCCAGTTATATTGCTGTTGTTGCTGCCATCGATTTTATGCTGCAACAGAAAGACAACAACAACAACCAGCTTGTAGCCAAGTCGTTTGTACATAGAAGGCAAGACATCATTTTACAATGCTGCTTATGTCCACACACACACAGACACTTACACACAAGACACACACATGTAGAGTGGATGCCTTAAGGCGTCAATAAAAATTCAAATATGTTCACAATTTCGCACTTGCGCCGCGTGGGCAATAAAACAACCATCAACAACAACGTCAACGTATCTTTTATCTCTACAGAGACACGCAGAGGTCACAGAAAGAGCTGTGGGGAGACACATACATCACACATTTAGCTAAAATGAGTCGTCGTCATTTGGTGATAAAGAAATACATAAATATGTGTGGAATAAAATATACGAGTATATTCATTAGCAACTTTTACCTAATACAAGCCAGCACATTATTAATTTGTATATATCGAGCATTTTTCTATTGCTTTTATCCATGTTTAAGTGTTATGTATGGTTTTTGGAAAGGTATTTTAATTTATTTATTTAGTGCCAACAAATATCAGTCTGCTTACACAAAAAAAATAAAATAAATACTTGAAGTAATATCTACATTTAAAATTAAAAGGAAAATGAGAATTAATTATAACATTGCTGGGGATATGGTCCAAACTGGATTGGTAACCCCTCAATATCATATAAAATAAGAACAGAAAGTTAGAAAATAATTCTATTACAAAAATGCTCAATGTTCGCTTGGTGCTGCATAAACATTTTCTTCTTTTGGCCGGGACAAGTTCGGTCAATTACTTAGTGGTCTTCGTTGTACGGTCATGGCCAGCTGTTTTTGGCCATATGTCAAGTGCTGTTTGGCCATGGACGCCAAAACTTAATAAAAGCACAATAAATGTTGGTCTTTAATTTTGAGTACGACTGATTTTGCAATTATTTTCAACAACAATGTGGAGCATGTTGATATCTGCAGTCTGTGTTTTAAAAATTAAGCAAATACTTTTGAAATCAGAGTTAAAGACGCTTAATTGTAGCATTTTAACATAAATAAAAGCGTGCCATTTTACAATAACAGAAGATATTAGCATCATTTTTTGACAATAACTCAACACGTAAAAGTGTATTTACAATTTCAGCATTAATAAGCAAATCTTCTGTCTAGAGAATTACACACAAAATGTCTTTTGATTAATAACAACCATATTCAAAGACAAATAACTTTTGCGAATTCCTCGTCGAGCAATAGAGAAATATAAAACCATTTGATTTACAGCTCTGCTCATAGAGCTTTCCATTTGTCAGCCCATCGTAGTAATATTTCATGATCTATTGTTTTGGAATTTAGAAACTCTTGAAAGTTGAAGTTCTTCTTTGTTATCGATTTAGTGATTTATATGCTGCTGTCTTGAGCATTTTTGCTTCTTTTGCAGCACACGAAATGCCTATAGACACATTTGGCAAGGATTTTAAATGCGGCAGTTTAGTGGCCGAAGTTGTTGTTGCCGCTGTCGCCAGCATTTCCTTTGTGTTGCCAATAAAAATGCCATCTACAAATCACCTCGCCACAAATACGATTTCCGTTGCGCAGACGAAACACGGAATAACACAGTGCATATTGTGCAAGTCTGCCAGAGACTCCCAATGGAGTCCACCAGTTTGCCAGTAGCCAGTTGTCAGTCCGTCATTGGCGAGTGCACAGAGAGAAAATAAATCACAATTGGATATTGATTTTGACAATCGAAAAATGAAGTACGATAATCAGGGTGATAAAACCAAAAACGGAATCGGAACCGCACTTTTAAAGATTGAAATCCAGAATCGTAATCAGAAATTGTAGGAGTGACAGACCAAAAGGCTTGATCCACTCGGCTAGTGATTTTGATCACGAATATATATACTTTATGGGCTTGCAGATGCTTTCAGCTGTCTTTTGACAGATTTGACCAATTCCTAAAAAATATTTTTTTAATATACCAGAAACGGGCGATAATCGTATTTCAACATCGATATTTTTATTTAACGTATTTGTTTTAAGCAATTCGTAGCCTTATTGTGCTCACTTTTGAGCAAATCGTTCTAGGCATATGCAGTATGTTTTACCAAATTGCACTTACTTGCAACGCTTTTCTCCCTGTGTAACCCAATGCTATCAATTGTTGCCCTACGACGTGCTGGGCATCATAAGTGGCCAGATTAGCGATGCAGGTGACAGTTTGGTTTGCAAATGCAAATGCGTCTGTGAATGTGAATGTGAATGTGAATATGTCTAATCGGTATTCAGATGAGCAGCATATGGCCAAAGGCCCAGCTTGGGCCAAAGCGCAAAACCGAAAGTCAGATGAGTTTCTTAACTCAGTCGCGACGGTTCACAGTCCACGACTCTTCGCCTTCTGTTTTTTTTGTTGTTTTGTTTTGTTGTTTCTGAAATGAGACGCAAAATTAAGGTGCGCTTAATAATATATATTTATGTTGTTCGTTTGTTCGTTGATAACGCAATATATGCTAATAAGCCATTGTTGCACATTTTTACAGACCTTGAACACTGCCGTTGTGCAGATCTACAAGACGGAGGGAAATGCCCATTCCCATTGGAAGAAGAAGTATACGGGCGTCGTTTGCTTTGTGAAGGATAGCGCCATACGATCCTATTTTCTGCGCGCCTATTGCCTGATTAAAAACGAACTGATCTGGGAGCATGAAGTCTACGATGGCATACAGATTGTCAAGTCGCGACCCTTTCTACTTACCTTCGAGGGCAGCGTAAGTCGAATTCGAATACCTAACAAACAAACAAACGAATAACAATCTGAAGAAAATTGATTTCTCCATTTGCAGGACGGTAATGTGGGCTTGAACTTCATCTCGGAAGATGAATGCGATTCGTTCTTTCGTACGATGGACGCCACAATTGAGACACGCAATCGGAAGCGCTTGGAGAAGCGATCCCGTCAGAAATCGCAACAGGCGCCCAATGTACCAATGCCGCCTGTACCGCGGGAGCCAGCGCGTCCGCCTGCAATGCAGGGCAAGATGAGCACAACGTCGACGGCGGCGGATAGCGGTCCTGTGCAATTGCGCAACAATAAGATCAGTTCGGTTAGGTTAACGCCAGCACCAGCGACGGCGCCCACAAAGAACTTCTTGTCCAGCAACTTTGGGCTGAGCGGTTCGGCGGGCAAAAATAAGAAGCCCAAGGTGACCAAAAAGGACATTAGCACTCCAATGAATTTCGTGCACATCAGCCATGTCGGCTGGGATGCGGACAAGGGTTTCGATCTGACGGGCAATGAGAGCGACGAGATGCTCACCAAGTTCTTTGCCAAGGCAGGCGTTTCCGAAACGCAACTAAACGATCGCGATACTCGCGCCTTCATCTATGACTTTATACAGAGCAATAATGTGCTGGCCTCGGTTAAGCAGGAGGAGATTGAATCGCCAACGGAAAGGGAGCCAGCGCCCACACCGCATATGCCGCCGCCGGTGCCCAGTCGTCATCCCCATAATGTGAGCAGAACTTATATTCTTATTGTATTCCAATTAAATATTCTTTTCTTGCAGTCAACAAATGGCAACCAAAGATCAGCACCACCGCCACCACCGGCGCGGCAGCAGCCTACCCCAATGGCAACGGTAGCAACGCGCGCACCTCCTCCACCCAGCAGACCGCCACCCATTAATATGGCACCACCGCCACCACCACCATCAGCGGTTTGTCCACCAGCAGCAGCGGTAATTTTTTGCTTAAAAGCCTATCTATTTCTGTTTAATTAAACAATTTTACTGCAGCCGCCGCCACCACCGCCGCCAGCACCACCAGCGGCAGCGCCGCCGCCACCTCCGCCACCCCCACCCATGCCCGTGGCAGAGATGCCAATCATCGCAGCGACGCAGGCTACAGCTCAGGCGAGCAAATCCCAGGCGTCGTCGGCAGAGCCAGATGCGCGCAATGCGCTAATGGATGCCATACGCAAGGGCAAACCGCTAAAGGTGAGTGATTGAAAAGGCTGTCCTCCAAAATATATCTATACCATATCTTCCACTTGCAGTCAGTTGAGCCTGTTAGCACGAGCAGCAGCAGCAGCGATCCCCGTAACGATCTATTGGGTCAGATACGCGGAGGCTTCGCGCTCAAACCCGTGTCGGAACGTGTACTGTCCGATCAGCCCATAGAAGGCAGAATGGCGCAAAAGTCTGATGCTTTGGCAGATGCACTGAAGGCTGCACTTATGGCACGTGCCACAGCCATTCAGTCGGATGACGAAGAGGAAGAAACTTCTTCGGACAACGATGAATGGTCCACTTAGATTATCAAATCTATACTGGTGACTTGAGTTGATCGATGATGATGTGTGGCAAATATTATTCCAAATACAAGCAATAATTTAATTATGATCTATCGCCATCGATAAATCGCTGTAAATACTGTTTAGTGAATTTTCATACCTCTTTAATTTAACATTAATATATTATAAACGAACAAAAAGAAACACAAACAAAACAATCTAACTAATTATTACAAGTATGCACAGTATAAACAGCATAAAGCTACGTATTGTTTTTTCAAATCAATCATCCATCAATATATGCATATCCCCCTTCAATTGCTCAAAAATCGAGTTCATAATCAAAAAGAAAAAGGAAAATTATTTAAATTATTACAATAAATACAGCAACAATATTTATGTACATACATAGGAATATGTATCATGTGTATTGCCACAACAATAATCGTAAACTATACATACGCATATATATAAATATATGCATATATATATTTATGTATATGCCTAACTTGTGCCAAATAAAAAGAGGAATCTTTGAAAAGCCCCTGTCAAAAGAAATCCACACACAACCCCTAATTGCTAAAGTCTGCTGTGTAGAAGACCTAAGACTTTTATTTTGTAAAAAATGTGCCTAACTCACAAAACTAGTTAGTCTAGGTCAATGGGAGAGATTCAACTTTGGAAACTTTAGCTATGCGTATCCCTAAAATTTAAACTAGGCGAATGCGAAAATACACGAGCGATAATAACTGAATGTGAATGAGAATATGTATATTTAATCGAATTAATTAACTAAATATAATAAAAATATACACTTAAAATCAGTATAGAATCAACATACTTTGCAAATTGCTCCCAAAATAACTGACTAATCGTAATTGTGAATCAATTAACATTTATTATTATGAATTCTTGCTCAAAACTATGAACACTTTCAACAATTAGCAAAATTGTTGGAGTAAGTGAAGTGAAAAACAAAAACAAACAATAATGTATACCCTTTATAAATATAACTATGTGTTTAACCAAACTCCAGACGATAATGCTTCCTAGTCTTCTTGGAAAGAAGATAATATTTAAAGCTGCTGTCAGCTCCTGTTTTTTAACCAATAACAAATGGATTTTTTTTTGTTGTTTTGTTTTGCGGTCTATTAAATTAAACTGGCACTAGTAATGCCCAAGTATTAATGCTTTTAGTGAAATGTGCATTAAATGCAAATTTGTAGTCATTTCTTTATGTATGTATGCGTGAAAATTAGAATATATATATAGATATATATATCTTCGAACTATATTCCCGAAACAACAATAAGTGAATCATGTGTGTATGTGTGAGTTAATGATTCGAGAGAAAAAGATATAAAGTGTTTTGTGCGATTTTGTGTATTTAAATAAGTACATATATTCTATATACATAAATAGTTATACATCTATGCTCTATATTGTATTATATAAGCCATTAATTTATGTAATTTACGTAAATAAAGTTGTGTATATCTAACTTAACATAATTTCCATAATCTTTAATAAGGATTCTTTTTTATTTTGTGTTTGTTGTTTGCTTATTTGTATTTACATAACATACGAGGAGTATTACCCGATTCAGATAGGAATTTCGTCTGAGCTACAAATGAATTACATACATTGCATATGTACAATTTTTGTATATGGGAATGGTGGATATGGCGAATATATATATATATATATAAGTGAACAGTATTTAATCTCTAGAGTACCGTGATTTCTTATATCGAGAGTAGCTTATGTTATTGGATTTTCCTGAGCTGCAACCACATTCGCATCGTCGTTGAGCTCCCGTTCAATGTTGGCATTATTATTATTCTCGGCAATCTCATTGATATTCGAATCATAATCATTTACCAGGCAGCGCGGCTGTTGTTGCACCTGTTGCTCCTGTTGCAACTCTTGCTGCTGCTCATTGATGCGGTTGTCAGTCTCTTCCTTATCTACTTCATTATTGAGCAGCTCGCAGCCGGCTGCGCTTGAGGGTCCTGCCTCCACTTCCAGCTGCTGCTCCTCCGTCTCCAACTGCAGCTCATCAGCTACTACCACCGGCTGCCCACTGGCCGACGATAGCTCGTGATTCAGCACATTCTGTTGCTCCTCATCGCAATTGTCGTTCGATGTCGAGGAGTTGCTAAAGAATGGCTGCGCCAGTGTTTCAGCTTCCTTGGGCGCACTCACAATGTTCTCCACACTCTTTTCAGTCAATTCCGCATCCTTACTCGATGTGGATAACGGCTTATCCGCTGCTTGACTGCAAACGCTGGTGATGACCAATCCAAGATGTGACTGCTGAGACTCCCCTGGATGTGGCTCTAATTTCTTTTCTGCCATCTTCTCCGTTTTCTTTACCGATTTACTTTCCGTCTGTAGCAGATTTTGCTCTAATGCCGCATTTTGTGGTGCTCTTTGCGACTCCAGGATGTTGTCGGGTTGTAGCCCATCTGGTGGCTCCGCCGACGATTCTTCTATGGGTATAACCCCTACAATGGTTTGCGAATCTTTCACTTTGTCATCTGTTTCCAGCCTATGATCTAAATGGGCTGGCTCCACTTGTGACATTTTCGACCCGCTTTGCTCCACTAACGCGCCCAATTGTGGTTCTTGCTCTGAATGTTGCTCCACTAACGCGTCAGGTGTTGTTTCCTGCTCCATTGTCTCAGACTCGCTTTGCAACTTCGTTAATTTATTTTCTGGTTCACCTGGAGATTTTGGTGGCCTAACAATTGAGGGCGGAGGTTGTCCCAGCTGCATATTCCCCGTCCTTTTTGACTCGCTTGGCGCTGGTGCATCTAATCTGCTTGGTGCAGATTGCTGCACCAAAATTACTGACTCGTTGTGCACCTCCGCTGCCGTTGATTGACTAACTGGACTCCGTGCCTGTTCCTGTTCCTGTTCCTCTAAAAGCGGTAGCTCGATTTCTCGGTATATGCGCACCTCCTGTTCCTCAAGCGTGTCCATATTTTCGTCCGCTTCATCAGCAGATGACGTACTATCATCATCACCATCATCATCATCATCTGGGTCGTCGTCATCGTCCATACTCTCGCGCAATCCATTGTATAGCACGTGGTCAGATTCGCTGCCATTGAGATTCACATCGCAAATGTGTAAATCTTTCTCCTGCTTAATTATAACATTGCTTAGATCTAGACTATTGATGTATCTGGTTTCCTCGTCGATTTTCTCATTGTGATTGATCTCTTTATGTGCTTCTCTTTGATCTGTACATGCCACCTGCTCATCTGCATAGCCACGATTCAGTGGCTCCGGCTTAATAGCCAGCATATTGAAAGGCAACGCTGCACCGCTTTCCACAGACACAATTTTTGGTAGCTGATTTTCAGCTGGCGGTGGTTTTGATGTGGTTGCAGCTGCCGCAGCTCCACCGGTGCTCTTACGCGCTGTTGACTTTGTGGCACTTTTCTGCTTGGAATTGGCTGGCATTTCATTGGGTATCGCTTCCACAGCTTTCTCCGGCGGTGTTGCCTCCTCGGCCATGGCGACACCACTCGCAATATGCGTGATTTTCATCAGACGATCGAGCTCCAAACGATTTGGCTTCACATCTTCCGCCTCGGCTGTCACCTGGTTCACCTCAGCAAAACTGCTGTCCAGCTGGAGCGTGGGAATACTCGTCATAACCGTGGCTTGTGGTTCATAACTATCCGCATAGTTTTCATCGTCGCGTTCCTGTTTAACCGTTACAATGGTTCTGCCAACTGCTTCGGCTGATACTTGTGGTATTTCTTCCGTGGTTCGCTCGGTTGCATCGGTTGGCGGCGTCTCCTCCTCCGCCGTGTCTGCCTCCGCCGTCTCTGCCTCCGCCTCCTTATTGCGCTCCTTGTGCTTTCGTTTCCTTTTCTTTTTGGCGCTCCGCGACAGCTGGTGCTGATGCTGCAAATCGTTGTCATCATCATCAACTATTGATGAATTGAGCTGTCCATGATTATTGGTAATTTTTAGCTTGAGCTTGAGCGGCTCCTGTTTGATCTGTTGCCGCTCGTAGCCTTCGTCGATGAGCTCCTGTTTCACGGATACCGTTGATATATCTGCTGTTGTATCGGCTGCTGCTGCATCTGCTGCATCCTCATCGCTATCGTCATTGCCTGCATGGAAATCATCAAATGGAGATGGTTCTTCGTCTGGGTCACTCCCCAGCTGCGGTCCGGTATCATCGATATGCACCTCGGGCTCATGCTTGATGCTGACCAGCGTGTTCATTGTATTCTTCAGCAGCTGATCGACGCGTTTCAAATACTTTTTCGATGATACACGATCACTGCT
The DNA here is from genome assembly GCA_035041595.1 of Drosophila basisetae. NCBI lineage: Eukaryota > Metazoa > Arthropoda > Insecta > Diptera > Drosophilidae > Drosophila > Drosophila basisetae. The sequence continues at coordinate 8,358,682 of JAWNLB010000070.1, forward strand.
CCGGCCACCGGCTATGGTACGTAAGAGAGGTGATCCCAAGCGCTCTAGTACAACCACCGGCTGCATACTGCCTTCCTGATCATATGCCGTGGCCTCCATTTCTAGATCGTTTTCATTCTTGATGCGCATCTCGGCCTCTCGGTCAGCCGCCTCGGGCATTATGTGCTTGGAGTGACTCAAGTAGATCTTGGCACAGTATGGTGCATGTCGCATATAAGCGACTTCACTGCTTAAGACCCGGCTGCAGCCGCCACACTTGCGAGTGCGTCGTGCACAGGGATGGGTGTTGTAAAAGTAATTCGTGAGAAACGTCTTCCTGCAGAGCGGACACTCGCGATCCAGGACGAGCAGTTCAAGTGGTGTGGCCACTGTATGCTCACGCAGATGACGACTGAACGCATAATTGTTGGCAACGCTCACATCGCACCGGGGACACTGATACGGCGTCTTGGAGAGCTTGTGCCACAGCTGGTGGGCCTTGATATCGCTGGGATTGTGATGATTCTGATTGCAGGCATTGCATGTGTACCGCATCACCATCGGCACGTGAGTGATACTCTTGTGCTCCTCGGCAAGCTCCTTGCTCTCGAAACGCTCGCCACACACACTGCAACTGGTCTTGCGACCCTTCTTGCCCGTCGTCATCCGGGGATCAATCTCTGTCGGCTCCTCCTTCCTGGAAAGTACAAAATTTCGATTAGATTGCAATTTGATGTCTCTTAACTATGCCCCGTAGGTGAAGTCTTCGACCTCTTAAAATATATACGTTTGTTCAAAAAGTATCACGAATTTTGAATTTTCGCGGGTTACGTATAATCGAATTTAAATTTTTTTGTAGCGTTATGTTGGTACTCATGTCTCTCACTTACGAGGTGTGTTCAAAAAGTATCGCGAATTTTGCATTTTCGCGGGTTACGTATAATCGAATTTCGATTTTTTTTGTAGCGTTATGTTGGTACTCATGTCTCTCACTTACGAGGTGTGTTCAAAAAGTATCGCGAATTTTGCATTTTCGCGGGTTACGTATACTCGAATTTCGATTTTTTTGTAGCGTTATGTTGGTACTCATGTCTCTCACTTATGCCGACAAGCTCGGCCATTTTGAATGTTCACTTAATTGTTGACAGCTGCTTTGCTTGCACGTGTTTTGGATCGTCTTCGATTTTTACCTATTCAAAAAAATGGATCAAAGAACCTGTATCAAATTTTGTGTGAAAAACGAAATTAAGTGCGCGGATGCATTCCGAATGTTGATTGTGGCATACGGAGAAGCTACCTTGGACCGAAGCAACGTTTATCGGTGGTACAAAATGTTCTCAGAAGGCCGAGAAGATGTGAACGACGAAGAGCGTGCCGGACGCCCGAGCACTTCAACAACAGACGAAAAAATTAATGGAATGGAGAAAATGGTATTGACCAATCGTCGAATCACCGTTAGAGAAGTTGCTGAGGAGCTAGACATATCGATTGGCTCATGCCATTCGATTTTTATCAATGATTTGGGCATGAGACGGGTCGCCGCGAAATTCGTACCAAAATTGCTCAATTGCGACCAAAAACAGCATCGCATGAACATTGCTAATGAGATGTTGGACTCTGTCCGCGACGACCCAAATTTGCTCCAGAGGGTCATAACTGGTGACGAATCGTGGGTTTATGGTTACGACGTGGAAACCAAAGCTCAATCATCTCAATGGAAGCTGCCGCACGAACCAAGACCGAAAAAAGCGCGCCAAGTTCGGTCGAATGTGAAAGTTTTGCTGACAGTTTTCTTCGATTGCAGGGGCGTGGTGCATCATGAGTTCTTGCCACAGGGTAGAACGGTCAATAAGGAATATTACCTGCAAGTTATGCGCAATTTACGCGAAGCAATCCGCCAGAAACAAAAATTGGCTTTTGCACCACGATAACGCCCCTGCTCACACATCGTTGCTTGTGCGCGACTTTTTGGCCAAAAACAACACACTAATGATGCCGCAGCCATCGTATTCCCCAGATCTGGCCCCCTGTGACTTTTTCTTGTTCCCTAAACTGAAGAGGCCCGTTACGCTACGCTTGACGAGATAAAGACGGGATCGAAGGAGGAGCTGAACAAGATTAAAAAAAATGATTTTTTGAAGTGCTTCGAAGATTGGAAAAACCGTTGGCACAAGTGTATAATATCTCATGGGGATTACTTTGAAGGGGACAAAATAGATATTCATGAATAAATAAATAATATCTGAAAAAACACAAAATTCGCGATACTTTTTGAGCACACCTCGTATACACTTAATTAGATCTGTCTTGTTGAGAGTTACTGTATACTACTTTATTACTATACTCCTGTATTATATAGCTGTCATGGAAACAATCGGATATATAAGAAAACATTCAAAATTCGTTTTAAGCGTACAAAATCAGATTTAAACCGCACCAAATTTTAAATGAGAGCAGATTACTTCCGGTCTGCATGGGCATTTAATCCTTGACGTGTCTAATATAAAACCGTTTTTACTTGCTTTAACTTACACTTCAGTTTTGCTCGCTGTTAGCTGCTGCAGACGCTGCTTCTTGCGTCGGCCGACAGGCTCATTTTTAACCGCATCTAATGGGATTTCCGATGCACTTAGCTTGGCGCTGTTGCTACTACTGCTAGCCGCTGCTCCCTGCACATTGTCTTCCGTTTTTCGTTTACGTCCGCGTTTGCTAAGCGGTTCGGTTTTAAAAATGGATTTTACATCCATCAGCTAAGGAGCGAACAATTTGATTGCTTTAGCCATTTCAGAGAGCCACTGCATAATTGTATCTTACCCTTTGTGGCTCCAATTGAGGCTTGAGGCCAAGCAATTTGCGGGTCTGATCGTTTGTTGCATAGCACATTTCTCGAAACTCGTAAAAATCATTGATTTTATCCACGCATAGGCTGCACATTGTCTGTGGCATTTTGTCATTAGGTGCCACCTGCAAAATAGGGTGTTATTTTTTTTTTGTAAGAACCTGGCCACGCCCATTTATAATAATATATTGTGCTTACCATGAAGCCAACCACCTCGAAGACTTTTTGGCCCAGTGTGGGCTCGTCCAGATCTATAATTTCGCTTGCATTTGGCAGAATCTTTACCTTGGACGGATTATCGATGCCGCACAGGCGACAGATCTTGTACAGGTTCGCCTTGAGCGCTCCATCAATCTTGAAAGCAAAGCGCTCCATTTTGGTGTCGCAGTGATTTTAATTAGATACCCCAAAATCCTTTTTGCTACATATTTATTTGTTGAACTTGACGCAAAAAGTTTTCAATTTTTTTTTGTTTATTACCCACAGGCGCAAGTGTGGCCAAACAATTGTTTTTTTTTCTTTCAATAGAGCATGGTCACTCTAGTCAGGGCTGCCCATCCAGTCCAATAGTGAGGAGCAATAAAGTGATTAGGTATAATCTATTTTAATTCGAGAATATTCAATATTCACCGATTGTGACTGCAGACGATAACAAATAATACAAACAAACAATCAATATAATTAAAAGCCTGATACTTGTGTCTTTTATGTACCTTGTGATATCTTATGATGGTTACATACCGTGATTTCTTATGATTGCTACATTAACAGAACTTACATAAAAATTAAAAAACATATGCACTGAACATATACACTGTAGCTGTGTTGCTGATATTTATTTACACGTTCAGTGCAGTATTGTATGTAAGTATATTTTAAATGTGCTACAAAAACTGGTATATGCAAAGTATTTGGTGAACAGTCACATATTCGCCGATATTGACATCTCTACGCAGTCGTAGAAATTTTTTTATTCTTTTTATTATATATATATACAGTCCACAGAAGGTTGAGAACGGAGTGCAGAACGGTGTGCGAGAAAAATAAGGAAATAATAACAATGCACACCATAGAGGAGTATTTGAGTCGACGAGAAAGTGGATGGCTGCATCGAAATAAACACACGGCCGAGGAGAATTCTGTGATGCGTCGCATTTACAGTTCGATGGGCATGTTTAACAGTTATCATTCCAATTGCAATCCTGGCAAGGCCGGACAGGACACGGGTGCCATCTTCAATCTGGAGTTCAATGCCGATGGCAATGTTGTTGTAGCCGCCACCGAACGCAAATGCGTCCTTGTCTTTGATGCAATCACACAAAACGAGATCTTCAAAATACCCGATGCACACACGGACAGCGTTAATTGCATCAAGTAAGTGTGGCACATCATCCATTCAGTCAACAGCAGTTTGCAGATTGATTTTATTTTTGTTAGATTCTTTGACGATCGCCTATTTGCAACGGGGTCCGATGACTTTACAGTTGCTCTGTGGGATCTTCGTAATATGAAGCAGAAGCTGCGCCTGCTCCATGGTCATTCCAATTGGGTGAAGAACATTGAGTACTCTTCGAAGGACAAATTGTTGGTCACATCAGGCTTCGATGGCAGCATATTCACATGGGACATTAACTCACACACGGAGCACGGTTTGATCTCACAGCGCGTCTTTCATGCCAGCGGCCTGATGCGTTGCCGCATCTCGCCAGCGGGTGACAAATTGGTTCTGTGCACCAGCAGCGGTTACATTATGATCGTCCATCACTTGGACTTGACCACATTGCACAAAGATCTGTGTGGATTCAGGGTGAGTGGCACAATAACATCAAATACGAATTTGAGTTAGAATCTTGTACGTAATTTTTAGCCGGGCATCTATAGACTTATGCAAATGGGTGATCAGTATATACCCCAGGCAGCTAAATATGATCATGTCTTCTCGAAGCGTCAGAAAAAGAATCGCGTGGAGCTGGTCACCGATTTTCCGGAACAGAATGATGCTGAAATGATAATGGCCCTGCAGATACATCCACAGTGCCGTTGCATGCTGACGCGCAACGTGAGCTGCGACGAGCAGAGCGAATGGACATGCATACATGATATACACGAGGAACCAGATCAGCCCACGGATGATGTGAATGATGATGACGACGATGAGCCCAGTGCCAAGAAGAATCGTACACGATTGGCACAGCAGGCAGATCAATCGGATCACGAGCAGCATCAGGCAGGCGCGCCACGTTTATCGGCCAGAGTGCGACAACGGGTAATTTATCCGAGACGCGTGCCCGGCACCGTACCCACAACACGCCCAGATGGCTTCATACCCGACATCTGGGCAGCTGAAGTGACCGTGCAGGAGCGAGCCATACGCCAAAGCCGGTCACGCACCGAAAACAATCATGTCAGTGGCTATAACTTTGTGTATGCCATCAGCAGCGGAGTGCTGCCATTGCGCTCAACGGTGATGCGTACAAGAGGCGGGAATGTAGTCGTCGACGACAGACCGCTCTTAGAAGATGCGGCGCCGACAAGCACAGAGACGCTTCGCAGCAGCAGTGGCAGTGGCAGCAACAGAAGCAGCAGCACAAGCAACACCACCAGTAGTACCAGTAGCACCAGCAGCGGCAGCACCAACCGCAGTGGCAGCAGCAGCAGTAGCAGTAATGGAACGAGCCAACTGGTCACCATTGAGATTCGACCAAATATGCCAATGCGACAGCTGAGCAACGTTTCGGCTGTGGCGACATCGTATGAGAATCCCTCGCACACTATATTGATGAATGCCAAGAAGCTGCTGTACTACGCTTCCGAGACAAATAATAAGCCTGGTTTCATTAAGGAGCCGGGCTTCTCGGCGGATGGCCGCATCATCTGCTCACCATATGCGAATGGGGTGCGGCTGCTGGGGTATCAGGACGATTGCAGTGATTATCCCAGCCAAATGATGGTTGAGCAAATGAAAAAAAGTCCGAGGCAGCTGGTCGAACTAGCCAATATTATCGAGCATCAGGATGTGGTGCTGTGCTCCAAATTCAGCCCCAGAGAACCACTACTAGTGACGGGCTGCAATGGTGGTGAGATATCCTGGTACAGGCCATGCCTCTAGACGACGCGTTGATTCTCAAAATTTGTTTTACTTCTTAAGCAACTAGGAACGTTTATGATTCACTTATCTCCCATGATAACAACAACGCCAACAAAAATATATAATTGGCAATAAATTGTAAAGCATGGCGATTACAGTGAACCGATTAAATTAATATTCTTTATTTGTATATATAATTTGTATTTTGTATTTGCATTTGTATTGGTTTTGTGGATTTTGCGGCTGCCTGCCGTCGACAGTGAGGTTTGCAAGTATATTCACACACACATATACATATTTATATATGTATAAATACGTACGTGGGCTACATATTTTTAATAATAAGAATCATTATAAAACTACAAATATCGTTATGTTATCCACTAATTTAACGGTCTGTGTCTGTGTCTAATAGTAGTTGCCATAGCCGCTCCACTGGCCATAATTATAGCTGGCACCGGTACCAGCGCCACCAGAGCCGTAACCACCACCACCACCCCATTGACTGTAATATGAGTCGTACGACTGCTGCTGTTGCTGCTGTGGCGGATAGGCACCACTGTTCTGCTGCTGGGCATAATAGGCACCGGAGTTCATCGAATTGTAATTGTAGTTGGCATTCGCCGCTGCTGCCGATCCACCATTGTTGTAGGCAGCGAGTGGTGCAGATGAGCCGCCACCGGTGATACTGCTGCCATCTTTGCCACCAGTGGAGTTCTTGCGACTTGGACTTGTATCGCTATAGGGGAGGTAAAGAACACGATGGTTAGATGGCTAGTGATTCGTTTTAATAGTTCATTTCTTTTGACTAACCTCTTCTTTTGCACCTCGTTGGCCTTGCTGAGCGTCAGTTGGAGGGCACGCTGTGCATCCTGTAATCCCTTGGCCGTGCTGCCAAAGTCCTCGAGGAACTCAACTTTGCGCTGAGCAAAAAGCACTTTCTGGTCAGGTTCAATATCGGCGCGTGCCATAAACTTGTCCATAATCTGAACGATCTCGGGCTCAACAACTTGTGGCCGCTGCAGGCATAGATCGATCATTTGTAGGGCGACACGAGTATTGGCCGGATCACGTTCGAGCGCCTGCTGCAGCACTTCCAAACCGGCATCGAGATCGTGGCACAGCTTATTTAGGAATCGGGCATACTTAATGGCCAAACTGCCGGCAATGGCTTTGTTCTTGGTGCCCTCGATGTAATGCTTGTAAAGCTCACGGCATTTGTCCAGGGCGCCGCGACGTCGCTCCACATTGATGCGGCGATAGGCGATCTGGAGCACATTTGGACAACGTTGCTCGATGCGCTCCAGCACCTCGGCGGCGCCATCAAAATTGAGCTGACACTCCTCGAAGGCGGCCCACATCAAATGCAGGCTGGGCTTCTCGGGATGATGGATGCGACAGGCGCGCCGATAGACACCTCGTGTTATATCCAGTATATTCTGGCTGTGTTCGCTACTACCTAACGACTCCAGATAGCGCAGCATCTTTAGCCAGAACTCATCGTACAGAGCGCACGCGATGAGACAGCGTTCAAAGAGCACCAGGATGCGTTCACGATCACCTTTCTCGATCTCAAAGTCCAGGTAGTCCTTCCAGTTCTTCAGCTGGGCACGCTCCAATGGCTTGACATGAAAATATGGACGCTTGATGCCCTCCTCGAAGGACCAGCGCGCTGTGACCGCACCAACGGTTAACTTGTGCAGTTTGCGACGCGCAGAAATGACTTTGTCCTTGATTGAAGTGGTTTCTTCCTCGTTGAGTGTGCTGAGATCGCTGAAATCAATTGGAGCCGGTTTCGATGTGGCTGATGATTCGCTGAGAGTCAGATCGGTAGAGGATTCTTCTACAGCTGTTTCACTGGCCTCTTTGGGCTCCTTACCGCCATCAGCTGCAGTTTCCTTCTGCTTCTCATCGCGATCACGTTCCTTTTCACCCTTGGCTTCCTTGGAGCTGCCGCTGTCGCGACGACTTCTGGACGAAGATTTCGAGGATTTACTCAATTGGCGATCGTGCCAATCCTTGCGCAATCGCAACAGCTCCTCATTGCCAATGGTGGCTGTTATTGCATGCTGATTAATAACATCCTGAAAACTATGGAAGATGCAATTTAATTATTATTAGCAGGCAGACAAATAGGATAGAGACCACTCCTTGACTTACTTGTCAAAGTGTCCGTTGTAGCCCTGGGTGGGTATCGTGAGCAGATGATCATATATCTCGACGACACGCTGATAACGCTTCGATTCGTTCTCCCAACGTATGTAGGCATCCCAGAGCTTGTCGGAGCGGAACTCGAGGCCGCATGCCTGGACAGCTCGCTCGTATTGGCTACGGATGAACTGCTCCTCGTCGCTGTGATGCGACTTGATGTGCATCAGATAGTGTATCCATAGATCCACCGATAGCGGAATGGCTTCCAGGCCTCGCTCAAATACCTAAATTTTTTTTTATCAATTTATGTTTTTTTGGAACAAAGTTTTTGAATCGGTTTTTTTTTTCATGTATTTTGATTTTTGATCGTGGAGAAGAAATAGAAATATTTACAAAAAAATTGAAAAAAATATTTTAGCACGCTTTACTTATTTTTGATAAACTAACTTGCAGACTTTTTTTTGTGGTGGTGTCGATGTTTTTTTTTCTTTTTTTTTGGTAACTTATATAGTAACCTATAATGATCTTAAATAAGCTTACACAACAATACGTAATAAAGTAGACACAGAAAATAACACACGTTTTGTATTGAGTATTTTTTTTTTACACAGAGAGACTTAAAAATTTCATTTAAACGCCATTTGTACTTACTTACGGCCTCACGAGAACGTGCTGAAGGAGGAGTCGAAGGAAGAGTTGTTTGTGGTGACAACGACAACGATAACGATAACGAGAACGTGCGAAGATCAGAGAAGTTGACAAAAGAACAAACGACGACTGTCGAGTCGAATTGGAGAGTATTGATTGATTGTGGAACTGGACTGGTGGTGAACAACTTGCGTTGTGGAATACATCAATTTGCTCATACATAAATATGTATGTAACAAGAACAACAACAATAACTGCATCCATCATATCGGGAATAAAACTAAAATGTCAACTAGCCGCCCCCATAGGATCATGAATGATGGGTATTAACAATTGTGAACGATTGATTGCATCTAAGGTACAGCTAAGTGAACACACACATTTAAACAACGCGATTATCATTTAAATACACACTCTGAAAAGAGGACGAGTCAAGTCCAAACAAAAATAAAAACCAATAAAAAAAAATCCGGAACCTACGATTAAGAAATGTTTAGCTTATGCGTATAATTTGTCATTTAATTTAGTTGGATACAAAAAAAGACAGTAAAACTTGAAATAATTTTGATAAAATGTATAAAAAAAATATTAAACATTTGAACTAAGCTGCAGAGCTAAAGATAAAGTTCAAATAAATTCATTAAAAACTCAAATTGAAATTGATAACGAGTGCATATAGAATGGATCGCTCAATCGTGGACCCCGTTGATATGCTGAGACCCGATACTGACCGATGACTAAAGAGTTGTCGAGAATCAGTTGTTTTTGGTTCTTTCTTTTTTTCTTTCCGCAATTTAGTTTCTTTTGTTTTGGTAATTTGTTGCTTTTATTGAATGTAGTTATTTTTATTCAGTTATAATAAATTGCATTATAACAAATATATATATTTAAATATATATATGTGGAATATCAAATTGTCGTAATCGTAAGAGTAAGCGTAAAACAAAGAATCGCAAAGATATGTTTAATTTCATTGAAATGTGTGGGGGTACTCACCTTATAGCAATTGGCCTTAATACCCTTGCGCTTTTCATAGTCCGCATATTTGCGCCAGTAGCCATAGCAGTAGGGATAATGCGACAGGAATGTGTCGTAAGCCTCGCGCGCCGCCTCAGCATCGGACTGGAGCATAATTTAAAGTTTATTTCAATTTGTATAGGTTAGATCAATAATCGACATACCTCGCTGTCTACGTATTGTAGCAGATATGTCCAGCCGGTAAAGTCGGATGCATCGTCTTTGACAACGCGCCAGTATTTGTCGAGATCGGGCAACTTTTTGCGATCTTTCTCCTTGTCCTTTTCCTTGTCTTTGTCCTTCTCCTTTTCTTTGTCTTTATCACGCTCTTTCTCCTTCTTTTGAGGGTCCTTCTCTTTATCCTTGTCCTTATGCTCAACATCTGCTTAAAAAATGTACAAGATTATTTTTAATGGATGTCTGGCTACAATTCGACTTAATTTCCAACCTTCATCTACTCTGGCACGCTTCTCCAAGGGCTGCGCATCATTACTCTCTGATGTTGGACTGCCGGGATTATACTGTTCAGTTGATTTAAGTTTTGTGCTCGATTCATTATGGCTCTGCTCGTCGTCATCTCTTGCAGACTGTGGCACATCAACATTCTTGCCAGCTTTACGCTTTATTCTCGTCTTTAACTCGTTAACATTGTTGTTGTTGTTATTGTTGTGCGTTGGCAATTCATCCTCGGAAATGACTTCAGCGTCGGCTGGCAGCTCAGCACGCTGTGGTGCCGGCAACTCCTCATCGGATACCTCTTCGGCATCATTGATCTCGGGCTTGCTGGGTGGCGGTAACTCATCCTCTGAAATGATTTCAGTATTCACAATAGTCGCATTGCTTGTGTCCATCATTTCATCGCCCAAACTCTCGGCAATGGCATGATGTGAACTCGAATCATCCGATGAGTTGTGCTTGCTCCCACCAAGCGGCTGCAGTGCATCGGGCACATTCGATTCAAAGTCGGATTTTTTGTTAATATCGCTCTCATCATTGCCAGCTACCGAAGGCAGACTGTTGGCATTATCACCAACCAGGGAGGCCAAGAGCGACGTATCTACGCCATCTTCGTTGCGTCTACTCTCCTTGACATCGTCACTAGTCTCCGAATGTTGTTCGGCAACGGCCCCAAAGGGAAACGAGGAGCTCTTCTCATCTACACCGCCCGTTGTTTCGGTCGTTGCCAGCATCTCAACATCATCGTCTAGTTGCTCATACTGAGCATCCTCTGCTGCTACGCGATCTTGTTCCTCTTCCTCGGTCAGCGCCATCATTTGTTGACTAATTGGGTCGTTTTCCTCCTCTTGATCACTCAACTGAAAAACAAAAATTATTATAGATGTATCTTGCCATGCAGTAATTAAAAACTAATCTCTCTCTGGCTCTCTGGTTTGCTTTATCAGTTGGCCCTTGCAGAGAATCATGTGGAGGAGACCATCATTTGCGAATGGAACAACGCCACATCCGCATGAAGATGCGTATTTTTTCATCAAATTGCAAACCAAAAAGCAGAAACACGCAAGGTGTGTTTGTGAGTGTGCGTGTGTGTGTTACTGACCTGTGCTTGGCGCTTGGATGTGCGACGTGTGGTTCGCGTTGGTGTTGGTGCTGCTGTTGCCGGCGGACGTCCAGAGCGTGTGCGGCGCCCTGAAAAGACCAAGTTATTATTTAAAACCGATTAACAGAAAAAAAAAAATAAACGAGCGCTTTAAGTACTAATACATAAGCAGATGCGTGTGCATGTGTGCGTAGTTTCCGCGTGACGCTCACGTTTTTTTTCTTTTTAATTTTCGGTTTACAATCTGTTTTCGTTTGTTATGCACGATATGGAAAATATGAGCAATGTAACAAACAGTATACGGCTCACTTCAATTAATTAAATTTTATGTTTTTTTTTCAGTTGTATTTACCTGAATTTTCTATTACAACGTTTTCGTCTTGTTCTGACGCCATTTTTGGATTTGTGACACATACAATGTGGTCACACTATATTATAAAACTGGTCAAAACAATAATGTGACGGCAGCATGTTTATTGAAAAATCCATAGGCTTTATATAAGCTTGGTATATCGATAAATTACGTGTGTGCAACCCTTAAAATGCATAGGCGTCGCATCTTACAACACTGTTTGTCAAAATGGCGACTTGAGAATTCATAGCGTGACAAAAACAAAGCGCATTTCACAATATTTTTGGTGTTTTTGTGCAAGATTTAAGTGTTTTATTGTGCAAAATTAAAGAAAATGTATAAGCAAATAGTGCTGTGAGTGCAAACAATTGAACAGTGTATGAAATTTTGCAGAGCGAACGCAAGAAGTTAAGAAACGCCGACCGCATAACCTTTACGTGTCGCAGTTGCGAATGGAGTGTAAAGGCAAAGCAAAGAGAATGAAAGAAGAGGCGCCAAGCAAAAAATTGCCGCCTAAATTATATGGCGGCGATTATGCGGCCAATGCAAGCACCCCTACCAAAGCGGCCCACGATGAGATACTGAGCTCCTTGTTGCGCATCAACAATTTCGATTCCATATCGAGCATCAAAGACGAATCCCTCGACATCGATCTGTCCGCCTGCGTCACAATCAGCTCGGCCAGCTTCATCAACGGCAACAGTCTGTCGTCTACGGATTTTTGGCGCGTTCTCGACGAGAGTGCACAAAACAATACGGAATTAAATCTATCCTCAGATGTGTGCCGCGAGGAATTGAGTGCGCCCAGTCCCAGTCCCACACCCAGTCCGAATCTATCGAATGGCAGCGCCAATGACAATCATAATTCCGAGTTCAATGTTACGTTCCTGCGGCCGGAGCCGCCAAACGCGTTCACGAACTCGCCATTTAAAAAGATCACGACAACAGCAACGACTACGGCGACGGCTGCGACGACACCTGTGAAGCTCCAATCACCGGAGCAATTGCCAATGGTGCAGCAGATGGTTTCGCAACGTAAGCCACGTTTACCCGCTGCGACAGCGGTACGGTTAAGGGTCTTCAAGGAGGAGCTCTTCGATGAGAAGGAGGTGTCCCCCAAGGGAGCTGAGCTGTTGACCAAAGTGGAGCATTCGGAGTCGGATCATTTGCCGCCAGCGTTTACCATATTCCAGCAACCACAGCAGCAGCAACAACAACAACAACAGCAGCAGCCGCCAGTGAATAATATGCCGCCACCGGCTGTGCCGTTGGATTTCAATGGTAAACTAGAGTTGGAAACGCCGCCGCCACCTCTCTACAAGTGCCTGGACTGCAACGGCCTGATTCTTGACAATCAGCAGCTGGTGAGTAGCCACAAGGCGGCAGCGCATCGATTGCGCATCACCTACAACTGCACCGAATGCCAGCGCGAGTTTGAGCTCTTGGCGGGGCTCAAGAAGCACCTGAAGACGCATCGTAGCGAGGGACGCAAGGATACATGGAAAAAGTGCCCAGACTGTGGCAAGTGGTAAGTTCACAAATTGAGTTGCAAATCTCTTTCATAAATATCTTTAACTCGTTTTAATTTCGATTTGCAGTTTAAAGTTGGGCAGCATGTGGATGCACCGGAAGATCCACAGCGATAATAAGAAATATCAGTGCGATATCTGTGGACAGAAGTTTGTGCAGAAAATCAATTTGACGCATCACGCACGCATCCACTCTTCGGAGAAGCCGTACGAGTGTCCCGAATGCCAGAAACGATTCCAGGAGCGCTCCCATCTGCAGCGCCATCAAAAGTATCATGCACAAACGCGCTCCTATCGCTGTGAGAAATGCGGCAAAATGTACAAAACGGAACGTTGCCTCAAGGTACACAATTTGGTGCATCTGGAGCAGCGTCCCTTCGCGTGCAATGTGTGCGACAAGAGTTTCATTAGCAACTCCAAGTTGAAGCAGCATTCGAATATTCATACGGGCATGCGACCGTTTAAATGCAACTATTGTCCGCGCGACTTTACCAACTTTCCCAATTGGCTGAAGCATACGCGACGCCGTCACAAGGTCGATCACAAGACTGGCGAGCATCTCGAGAACATTCCCTCCTACTGCTCCAAGAAATCAACGACAACGAAGGCACAGAAAGCAGCTGCCGCCGCTGCTGCTGCTGCGGCGGCAACGGCGACAACAGCCGGATCTCCAGCATCAGAGGTGCTACCACTCAGCACAGCTGATGGAGAGTCAAAGTCCACATCCTCCTCAACGCCGCAGACAGCCAAAGCGCCGTCAGCTGCAGGGCCAGCTCCACCAGTTAAGCAGACACGCAAAAAGAAGCAACCACAACAAGCAACTCTTGCCGCTTTGGGCATCACTTTGCCAGCGGGAACGGCACTGCAGCAGGTGCATCCGCCGCAGCCGCTACCACAGTCCATAAGCAAGCAGTCAAATGCTGCTCCGCTACTGGCACCACCACCACAAGCAACAGCAGCAATGGCAACCACCGCTCCAGCCAAGCAGATGAAAGCGAAACGAGAACGCAAACAGTTGGCGCCCAAACAGCTGCAACAGAAGCCATCTGCGCCAGTGGGCAGCACTCCTCACACGGTGCCCGTTGCAATGCCACAAATTAAAAAGGAACCGTTGCAGACGCAGGGTCCATTCATGGACCTGCATGGCCTTAGCCTCACATCGGCCGAGGAGCTGATCATGGAGCAGGCCCTCGAGATGGAGGAATGCGGATTGTATGATACACCCGTGAGCAACACTGAAATGGGCACCTCAGACAATGCAACCTCCTCGGATGCAGCAACTGCCCTGCACTTTCAAATCAAAAACGAACTACCCGATGAACTTCTACCTGACGACGATTTCTGTAAGTCTATATATACAAATATTGATTTGATTTAGCTTTAAATCTCTCTCTATATACTCGTATATATATATTTATATAAAATATAAAATGCGAGCTGTTGAAAGCATTCATTCAAGCATTAAAAAGTGCCAGTGAACTATTTTTTTTTTTTAATGTGGTAACATGTTATTTATTTAATCGACGATTGTAGCTCATTCTTTTATAAGTACAAACTCGTGATCTTTAATGTCAACTTATTTTATATGTACTTTTACCATTAATAACTTAAACACCAATTAATTTTTCATCATTTCTTTTTTGCAGTGCCCCACAAAGCCAATAGTGGCAATCGCATAGCCTGTCCATCACTGGAATCATCACCGTTCTCCTCGCCCGCATCCATGGAGTTGGCTGCGGTATCCACCACCACCACCATCTGCAGTAGCACCACCAAATCCACATCAGCTGTGAATGTGAACTCGGGTCGCACCGCTAACTATTATTTGCCAGCATTTACGCTGAATGCCCAAGGCAAGTTGACCAGTTGCACGACCAGCACTGGCCCTTGCACGGGAACAGGAGCGACCAATGCAATTGCCAATGGACCGACAACAGTGTCTGTTGTGAATATGCCAATGTTGGTACACTCGAATCAGATGTTGCCATCCGTGGACACTCTGCTCTTTACCACACAGACGGGCAATCGATTCTTCTCGGGCAAGGCAGCCTCAGGTGGCGCCTCAGTCTCAACGACGACCCATTTGACATGATCGCACGACGGCTGAATGCCGTCATCATATAATCTCAACGATCTCCTGTGTCTTAATTAAGCTAGGGTTTTGCTGCGACCACTTCCGCTTTTGCCGAGAATATATATATATATATATATATATATATATATTCGTATATACATATAGGGCAATGATTCGGATTATCTTCAGTGTAGTCCTTAATATTTTTTAGGATATGTAGTACGACGCTATATTTGTTTTGAATAAGTAGGCAATAAGAGGATTTCTACATAGAGCTAAGTATTAATGTAAATACAATACACACACACACATACATACATACATACATATACACACACACACACGCGCACACGTACATTTACCCACACAACTACATGCATGTACATATATCACTTACATATGTATATGTATTTTTATGATTTACCACCAACACTACAATTATTATTTCTACGCTTAACACCAATTACATATAAAAAAATTAAATAATAAAATTCGAAAAAATTCAAACAAAAATTTTCACTTCCAACCCACTGTTCTCCATATAGACTGCCAAACTGTAGACAAGTTGACCTAGTGCTTGTCCAACCCGTTTCTGCCTCAAATTTGCGACTTGGCTCGGGGTGGTTATTTTGCAAAGGGTGGTTTCATGTCCTTGACTGAGTGTGTATGTGTTTTTAAGTATCCAACATGTGAAAAAATACAGCTGAAAAATTACGGCATATGCAGTTATAGTTGGTATAGAAGCTGTTTGCCATGATGCCAGTTTGTCTGCAGGGTATTGCATTTTTAATTGTCAAAAAAAGATAATCAGGTTGGTGTACAAGATGTAGATAAGAGGTGTTCATGCATCTACTAAATTTGCTTAAGAAAAAGCTAGGCATACTTTAAGGGGAAAGTGAGTTCGTGAACAAATCATGACGTATTGGCTAAATCTAAATGTTATCTATTCCCAAGACACAAATAAGTTGAGGATAAACAAATTAGATTGGTGAATTGGATAACTTGTCGATAGGATTAAAAGGAGGTATACTTTAAGAGAAATGCCATTGGGTTGTTGTATCGGCTAAATGACTCCAGGGTGAAAGTTATCATACCACTACTCCGAGGAAAATATTAGGGCCGTGTCAAGAACTATACGGTCATATAAGAACATATACTCACAGGTTCAACGCGAATGGTCTGGTAAAAATAAATTGATTGACGCAGGACTCGGCAGTTTCCGAAAGGCTATGACCAAGCTATGAAAATGAAGTATTTTGAAAAAGAATTTTAATCATATCACGCGCCATTCGCGTTTTACCGAATATTCTTCCTTTCTACAAATTCTTCAATTTCAATCGATAGTGATGTTTACTGTGAGTTCCAAGATCCTCAAGAATGTGGTATGTCCTTTTATAAAAGTATATCTAACTCCGTAAATCGTTTAATTTAAAAATGATGAAAAAACTTAACTTTTTAGAGTAAGGTTAGGTAAACAAAATTTACTTAACCCATCCACGCTATTTATTTTAAGGAGCTTTTAACTTTTCTATAAAAAAATAGTAAGGGGAAAAGCTTTTACCATTTCGCTTTGTCTGATGCTTTCTATTGTATTAAATTTATTGGCAGTTAGCTCATTAATTTCATATTCAATTCATAATCAGCGCGAAATGCCCATAATTTCTTGAAAAAGTCTCAAGCCATAAATATGCAAAGTATTCTATAAACAGCAAGAGATATAAATATGTTATTAATTCCTTAGAAAAATAGACATAACATTTGCCGTGAAAACCTTGTTCTTACAACACGCAAGAAATATAATTTGAATATTCATTTCATTTATTTCAAGGGGTTGTGCGTTGGACCTAGACCTGGACTATGGACCACAAATTGTGAAAACCAGTTTTTGTGAGTGTGTGTGTTATTTTGCCTTTTATGGACAAAAGGATGCAACTTCTATTAGAACTTTTTGGTAATTTCAGCTGCGTTGCAGCTTCCGCGAGTTCATAGCGCTGATGGATGGATGGATGGCTGGATGGCTGGATCACGCACACATTTACAAATATATATAGAGACATAGGCACATGCATCCTGCGGCATATGAAATTCAAAACCCGTTTTTTTTCTTCTTTTAACAGTGTGCCCAAAAGCTGCGCAGCGTCCGGCATTTAATCTGCTGCACATGCGTAGCCCGACTGAAATTAGAAAGGATTTGTTTGGTCAAATCCTTGGGCTGCCATCAAATTTGAATATATTACATACACACATAACCCTAAAGGGGCGACATACACAACACAACGAGCCACTGCTGCCCAGGGGTCGATCCTTGGCTCGTGTAATTTAATCGGGGGTAGCAAAAGTGTTGCATTGTAACTTTATAATTTTGGGTCAGCTCTGGTTGCTCTCACTCTTTCTACTGCCAATAAAACTGCATACAAATCTCGCATCAATTTTGTTTTTTAACAGAACATTGTCTGAGTTTTCTGCTCTTGAATTTTTATTTTGGTAGTTCTTTTGTAGCAAAAATTGAGTAAAAGGTCACTTTTGATTTCCTACTTTTATGTGTTGTTGAATTCAAAATTATTAAATATAAGCTATAGAAATTGTGGTTCGTTTTTTTTTTTGGGATGGTAATGAAGTGTGGAAATAAATGAGATTAAATAATCCAATTAAACAACAACAAATATTGGTTGAAAGCGAGAAATAGTAAACGAGATTTCGTTCTGTATAATTTAGAAAATTTAAGGTGAAAACATTGAATATGTAGTAATCAGTAACTATAATTGAAATGAGTTTCAAACATGATTAATAGGAATAAGCTTTTAAAGGCATGTCTTAATTTTTGGAAAGCGTCAGCCGAATTAGGAAAATCGCACTAATGCTAAAATTGCAACCAAAACCAATTTTTTATGTTTTTAAAAGTCTATACTCAATCAGAAATGTGCGATTTATAACAACAGCTCTGTTTTTGCAAAAAGACACGTTTATTAATAGTTCTATTCATTTAAGCAACAACAGAAGAGATTGAATGGAAGCAAACCAACATAAAATATGTATCTACTCAATGATGGTATTATTTGAATACTTTTCCCGTACTTAGTCTGAATAGCAGCAAATTTGCTATCCTTTGGCCCATTAATCTGCATGACTATTGGCACTTCGGGGCCATAAATTCAGGCTTAATGTGACATTGACCCACAAAACCAATCTAGGGGCAGAGGCCTCCGCTAAGCCAAAGTCTTGCCGTCTTCGGGTGAATGCATTTACTTCTGCAAGCTGACATAACAAAAAGAAAAAGGAAACCCCAAGACGATCCTTGAACCAACCCCGCTCTGGGTCAATGAAAAATCGCTTCAGTTTTGAGGCAAAAATCTTCAAATTCGTCACAAAAAAAAAAAGAAAAGGAAAAAATGTGAAAAATGCTTTAAGCAAGGGTTGCCAGAGGCCATCAAGGTAGCAAGGAGCAGCCGTTTTTTATTGTTTACCTTTCACCTCTGTTCGTAATTTACTGTGAACCCGATCGTGGATCAAGGATTGAAGACGATGCCTATCTGTGATATATTTTTCTTGGGGTTGCTATTTGTGCAAATAGCACCAAGGACCTTTAGCTCTTGCGATTTTATTTTGCACCCTTTGATGCCTCGGTTATTTGATCGCTCGTAAATTTCTTTACGCGCACTTTTCTGCCACTCGCTGGAGATTGTAATCCCTGCTGGCGATTTTCGCACTGTGGGAATTCTCAGTTTGCTCAGTTTGAAATCCTCGCAACATTTGAGAAAATGCTTGCACTCTTGATTGATGGCTGTATAGGGTTTCAATAATATGAAATGGGCTTAATGAAAGACGCCTTTGCCTCGCTGTGCTTTACTCAAAAATAATGCAGTTTAACGTTTCATATATTATTTTTACAAAAGCTTAACAGCCTTATCATGCGATTAATCAAAGCACTTTCACACTATTATCATTTATACAAATCGCTTTATGGTTTTCAATTGACCACAATAAAGTAGCCCTAATTTTTCACTTTCTTTTTGTACGGAAAAGTGGAAAATAATTTATGTAAATATTTTTGTTGTTTGTTGTTTTTGTGAAGCGTGTCCAGCAAAGTTAACCCCTTGAAATGACCCATGTGACCAGTCATTTAGCCCTGGCACGTGCTTCACAAAGCACTTTCCAGTGGTCAGTCGGTCAGTCAAAACGAGTTTTGGTAAATGAAGGCGAGATTTTCAGTAAACACATTCTCCTTTTTGAGTTGCTCATCTCTATCAGTCTCACAGATATTTGCCATGCTTTAACAACCCTTTTTTTAACCCATATACCCATTAATATTTGAAGAAAGCGATAACACACTGATAACAGGCAGTATGAGATATGTCGACAAATAAATGTTCATCAAAATAAATGAAAAATTAAAAAAGAAACATTAAATTAACATTAGTTTACAAATAATAACATTTAACAATAAACTCAAAATATGTTACAGTTGCACTATTTACTTGATTGCAATTCAAAGCTGTGCACAGGGTATCTATTGGTCAGGCACTCTTTCTAATTGATGACTTTTATTTGTTTTCAGTCAGTTTTTATTTTCATTTGAAATGTTTGTGATTTGAAATTTTTATAAATGCTACATTTTGGCAAAGGATTCGCCATCATTGTGCAAGTATCGAAAGGGGTAGCTGTGCCGCTAAAGGACAAAGGATGCTGCTGATGCTGCTGCTGATGCTGTGTGCCGTTACTTGACAGCGTGTTCAATTGTAAAGGACACATATAAAAGCGATGCGTGTACGCAACAACAATTTAGCTGACCTTCTATCGTCTCTATACCAGTAGAATTTAGAAAACGGGAGAGTATCAGAGCCGGAGAGAGAGAGAGAGAGAGAGAGAAAGGCGTAAAAATAAAAGAGAGAACTGCGTTCTCTTAAATACATTTTTTGCATTTGCCAAAAAATGTCCGTAGGAACTCACAATTTGTAAGTATTTCTTTTATTTTTCAACTGCAAATCACATTTTGTAGGTCAGCTAAATTGCATTTTTTGATTTGCCAAATTCTTGTTTTGCTCATAAATTGTTTAAGAATTAAATAACAGCAACAAATATGCTTGTTTTCATATGGAATATGATTTAGTTTTCTTTTTTATATATTAAATACCCATGTGTTCTGAAGAATGTTCCAATCGCAGAAGGTAAAAGAAAGTATTTATACTTTTGAAAAGCATTTGGAATTCTTTTCTCACACTGATTGCAATCTACTGATACAAAAATAAAAAATATTCATAATATGCACTTTCCACAGAGCGTATAATAGGCGACTGCAAAATGGAAATGCATGAAATTTTCACTTTTTCCCTGGTTTGTAAATTTTTGCCATGTCAGCAATGTAAGCGAAATAATTATGCAAATCATATCTGCAAAGTTTGCATCGTTTTGGCATATTCAATTATGCGGTGAGTCCTAAAAGGTCCTGGCTCAGTCGATAAAGGGGTTTGTGCAACTCTCCTTCCTGTTTGGCACATTTTTGACTTGTGTCAGTGTTATGCAAATTTACTGGTTCCCTGCGATTCGACTTTAAGAAAGACTTCATCTTCGAGTGTCGTCCCCAGATTTGATTTTGATGTTTTGTTTTGTTGTTTGGGATTAACCGTGTTAAATGTTAATTTTTCTCAAGTGCCACTGGTCGGGCTAAGATGCCCTACTCTGTTAGACATTTATGGGTTACTCAATTGATTTTCATTTAATATTCATGTATATCAAATTATTGGTATTTGCGGGTAGTTGATTGGAAATTGGCAAATATTGAAAAACAGGGCTGGGAATATTATTTGGAATATTATATTGGAACTAAATGTTATTGACTGAATACTACATTTTGCAAAAGCAAAATTATTATGGATTAATTTTAATGAACAATAATATAATGTTTTAAATGGGGCATGACATCAAATGTAATTATTTTTACTAGTTCTATTAAATATATTTGGTAGTATTTTTGATATTATATTATTATTATTTGTATGCAAGGCAAATAAATAAAAAAACTTCTACAAAACTAATAGTTTTAAAATATATTTTTATAAGCTCTTGTAAATCTCTCCATGTTTAATCGTTGCAGATACTTGTAATTTTCTCAAGTCGATATCACGGCAATCTCAATATTGCAAAGTCTTTCAGATAATGGAAGGAGAATGGAAAGAATTACATCAACCCTTACGCAAATCATCAATTTATAAATTTCCCATGCTTGTTGTTTATGCAATTTGCAATATCAAATATCAGGAAAATATCAAAAGAGTGGAAAGCGCATTTTCTGTAAGGCAGTTGTTTTCATTATGCAAGCAACTTGAACCGAAATTGCAAAAGGTAGCAAAAAAAACTGCGAACCCTTTTGCTCAAACAGGCAGAAAACCGTAAAACACTTTTTGCATAACCTTAAAAGGAAAAGTGTGCAACCCTTTGGAGCATTCAAGACCAAGACGAAGGATAAGAGGAGGCGAGGCGGGCACTTTCACATAAATCTCTTCGATGTATGTGCAGCAGCTGACGTCATTAACACAGCATTTGTCATTGATTTCCGTGAAAGGATTTGCAGTAAAATTGTATCCTATTTTGATGGTTTTCTTGTGCCAGGAAATCTGAGACTTTTTTATAGTCAGACAGGATTTCCTTTTTTTTTCCAATAAATGATCGATAGCTCAAATGATTATGATAGTCTCATGGAAAGTTGTCCATGAGATCCAATATCAAACAAGGACTTTGTTCAGTTGATATACTAAATAAACATTTAATGTAGCTTTAGTGAAAATAGATTTTTGTGGAGGCAACAGCTCATAAATTATTCCAATGAAGTGGCACACATACAAATTTGACCTTTTGGCCAGCTGACTGTCAACATACTCATCGATGAGCAAGTCCTTGCATATATAATCCCATTAATTGCATTATTAGCAAGCCAAGGCGAATATATAAACAGCTCAATAAATTTTGTGTGAAAATGTGAGAAATAATCTAGGTAAATTTTGAAGAAAACAAAAAGTGACCAAGAAGCTAGCAACCCTCCAGTTGAGCGAGAGAACCAGCTGATCAATTGCGTTTGAGCCTCATCCACATCCACATCCATATCATCATCAATATTGTGTAACCTAATGGACCCTGACCCTGGCCGGCTGCACTAAGCTGTGGCAAAAGTGTCCTTCTGCTCGACTGCATCACATTGAGTCGGCTGCTATTTTTCTTTAATTTCCGTTGAGGCGAAACTGCAAACCCCATAATAGGGGTTGGATTCAGAGAACATTTCGTAGACAGCGCTAATGTCTTGCGCAAGTTTTATGCTTCAATGTCCAAATAAATATTAATCAAAGTTGGCAAAGACAATATTCTGGGAATGCACACTCTCATCATTTAATGTTTGCTTAGGATGCCAATGCGAACAAATTTCTAATTATTGTCGATTTTTGCAATGCTGTACTCTCTCTCAGTCTAGAAAAATTAAGTAAAAACCTGTTTAAGTTGTGCCAAGGCAGAACGGAAATAAATGAAATTTAATCGATTGCTGGCCAGCCGTAGGCTTGACAAGTTTTTATTCATTTGTGCTGCAGTT
Source organism: Drosophila basisetae (assembly GCA_035041595.1). Taxonomy (NCBI): domain Eukaryota; kingdom Metazoa; phylum Arthropoda; class Insecta; order Diptera; family Drosophilidae; genus Drosophila; species Drosophila basisetae. The sequence goes on from JAWNLB010000070.1 coordinate 8,381,493, forward strand.
GCTCTCTATCTGTAGATCACATTCTGCATAGTTTTGGCAAGGACTCAAGCAGGCTGAAATACAAATTGTTAAAAAAAAAAAACGTGCTTCGATCAATGATATCCTCTTGCATGGGATCGTTGTGTGTTGGCGTTGTACGACTCATTGCGCAACTGCCAAAACTGCGTTTGAGATTTTTCCACAAAAAGGAAAAGGAAATTCGTATAGAAAATGCCCAAAAAATAAAAGAGTAAACTAATCCTCCCTCAATTGGAAGCCAAACTCATAACAAGATGTTGCACAAGCGGCGCATTTGTCTAAGCATGCTGCGTAATCCTTTTTGTAAGGACACGTCTGTGTGTGTGAGCGTGTATGTGTGAAAGGATTGTGTTTGCGAGAGAGTAGAATTTGGGACAAATGTCTCGGCATACGCGTATCTCCGACAAGGAACCTCAACAAACGCTCCGAAACGGCAGCTGAAGATGATCAACAATTTTTCCCTTTTCTTTCCGTATGAAAAGGATGCGTTGGGGCGCCGTGTTGTCCTGTTTGTTGTGACGATGTAATAAGATTATAATTCCATAATTTCTCTTCCATTTTTTGCGTTTAAGTTTCAGCAGAGTTCAGAAACCTTTGCCAGCTGATCCCATGCAGTGAAAGAACATTCGATCAAGGGTTGCAAAAAATTGAAACCATTTGATGTCTCCAACTGCAACCCTTTAATTATCCTTTCATTTTCCTACCTGCCTCGATTGCATCTCAAATTCCTGCACAATTTAGCAACATTTTACCCAAAAAACGGATAAACAATTTGCAACATACCTAAGCAAAAGTATCCAATGACATCCAATACTATCATTAATTTTAATATTGTCATTAGTTTTACGGCAACTTAAGATTTCGTAGAATCTGAAGAAATCAATAAGAAAATCGTGAGAAAATTGTTACGATCGTAACTTGAGTTGTATCCTGGGCAACTTTTGCCAAACTCCTAAGGATCATCAATCAAATCGGACACTCGCTGAAAAGGCAAATATTTATGATAAATTATTCAGCCAAGTTCATTGCCGTTGGCGTTTGTTTTTCGTGAAAAGCGTGAAAATGTCAGAATAATTTCGACAATTTTTCAATTAATTTTCTTAGAAAATTTGCTAAAATCAAACGAAGCATCAGCTGTCGATGCCCGAAAAAAACGGCTATTTTTTTACAATCCTACAGTGAGTTAAACTATACCATTAATAAATTATGTAAATTTTTGCAATGAAGATTCGATGCAAAAAAAAAAAACACATTTAAAAATATTTACATAATTTCGGAGCAGGCGACTTTAAAGTGAGGTGGCTGCCAGGCAACCAGCATATCCTGCAACAGCCAGTGTTATGCTAATTATGACCTGTGACGGGAAGTGTTCGAGGAAGAGGGTCACAAATTTAACCTCATCGAACAGCGCGCGCGCGTCATGTGAAAATATATGCAAATTAGGCCGAGGAAGGCAATGAATGAAAGGACGAACAAATCGATTGGCCAGGGGCGGCAGCAATCGATTGGTTTCGAATATTGAGCATTCGAATGGGAATGAGACACTAGGATTGAGAGCACTGAGCTGCGCTCTGCTAACTTCTGTTGGTTTGAGATTGAAGTGGACTTACCAATTGTGGCCATAGTTGAGTGACATATCAGTATAGGCAGGATAGTAACAATTCCGATCTGTATGCCAATGCATACCCAGCTATTGATTACAGAAAAGGTTTGCCGGCAAAATGGCAACGGAGCAACTAATGGAAATTTGCATGAAAATGCGCACAAAAGCACAAAGCACTGAAAAGAACCAATTCCAAGTTGGCATTGTGCTCCATAACGACGAGCAGAACCCTGACATGTTTTATTTGTACTTTAGTGAAATACAAATTTGCATATGAGAATTTTATGTTCAGTTACAAATGTTTCGAAATGGTAAACTTTTGTTAGCATTGCTTTCCACTCGTCCTTTTTACTGTTCCTCTTTTTGGAAAGTCAGTGGTTGTTATATATATATATTATACTTCATACGATAACAATCAGCTTGACAACTATTATTTCAGGCTGTACAAATGTCTAACTTGATTTCAGGACAGAGCAGGAATTAGCATTACATTGGTATGTACAGAAAACGTTAATTGGATGACATGTTTAAATTAGCCTGTGCCTAGTATATTTATTTTTGAGAGCCCACAAAACGCGTTACGTTTTTTGTTAGGGTTATTCTGATAGTAATTGACTATGAACATATTTAAGTAAATTATATCGAGTTTTTATACGCACTCTCAAAAACGTGAGATCATTTTTGAGACTTATTTTTCTAATTATGTCAATTGCCCGTGGCATCCTTTGTCCTATTCTCACAATTTATGCCAAAAAATAAACAAAAATGTTTGAATATTAAAATGAACACCCTTAAAAAATAGCTTTGTTTTGAGATGCATTTAGACTCCGATTTTTAGCCCTAGCTAAATGACAACTTTCCCCCTCGGAAATAAATTAGAAAATCCCTCAACATTTTATTTGACGCTTATGGACAATTCTGTAAGAAAATTTGTTGATCGTTTTGTTAAATATGGGCGTCTTTTTGCATAAATCTTTGCGACTGTCAATGGGCACTGGAATTGGCAAGGGGACCCTGTAAATTTGAACGTTTTGTCAACAAAGATATCTGAAAGATGATGATGCCTATAATGGATGGGATATTTAAATCAAATGAAGTCATTGGCAATGACAATGCAAATGTGCAAAGTGTTGACACAAAGACTATCCTCGACTCTCCTCAGGTTCTACTTAGGGGGAAGTAAGGGGACATCGCTGACCAACTGAGTGAGTGACCAACCCTATTAAGGACACGCGTACGAGTCATTAAATCATTTAACGCTGGTCAAGCCATTGAAACCAGTCGACTTATGTTTATAGAAACAGAAGGGTAAGGAGGGTCAGTGATGGGTGGCTAATGGTCAGTAGCGAAGTCTGTTATACACGAGACTATTTGGAGGCTGAAATCATCCGATAAGCAATCGCCATTTTGTTTCCTGATCGCATCATTTGGTATATTACCCTTTGGTCTAAGTTTGTGACCCAGCGGAATTCTTGAGAAATGTCCGTTAATGTGAGAACATGCTTGGGTTCAACAAAATGGCTGACCTCCAGGACAAGCAGCTCGAGAAGGCCAAGCAGAACAATGTGGAACAAGTTGTGTTAGACTTATTCGAAATAGGATACCCCAATTGTGGACCAAATAGAAAATTTTAAATGCACGACCGCAAGCTAACCCTTTGAGCAGCCATTGTCCTGTTGTCCTGCGAAAGCAACAACTCATGCCCAACAACCGCCACCCCAAGGACTATGGTAAGGGCAACTGTCAGTATACATCCTTTTATCCTCGCATCCGTGATGCTGCCGCTGCTTTCAGATATATTCATATTGACCAGATCCTGCAATGGACCGCCATATGTCATGTTCCTACAAAGGGTTCGTCCTTTTTTTTTTGCTAGAAATTTTCTTCGCGGCCTTTTCCAAAAATTAATGCCAGTGTCCAAACCGGTTTATCGCTTTTTTTTATTCAAGGTCCGGTTTTTAGGCAAGGAAGCCGTCCTTTCCGGATCCCTTCAACCCTTTTATTGTGTGGCTGCGCAAAAGCGAATAAAATTGCAGCATTCGCTTTTCTGTGTTGTCCAAAAGGCCAGGGATTAGATGGCAGATCTTTTTCTCAAGTTTTAATAAGGGTAGATATTAAAATAGCCGTTATAAATTACGGTTGTGCAACAGAATCTGAGCCCATCATCAGTCAAAATTCTTGACCATCTCAATTTGTCCACGCGCACACAGGATGACCTATACTAAATGACCACTTAACTCCTTTCGGACAAACCTGTTTGACTGTCTGACCAATAAGGACGAGTAACGCGTGCTCTTTAAATACATAAAGGATAAACACGCGCGCTGACCAATGGTCAGGCAGAAGCTACCTGGCGCATCCCTCCAGTGCTCAGTACACTCCTTGAAGATAATCTGCGACGCGTGTCCTATTATTATAATAGAGATCTCATTAGCCGTGGCAATCTTCATGGGCATGCAAAGGATCAAGGGTCAACATAGTTGACCAAGCAAAATTCAAATGCAAAAATTTGCCATAAATGGCAAAGGAATATATATTGAAATATCATCCCGGCTTCGGTCTCAAGCTGTGCATTTTCCTAAATTTTTCATACATTTTTCGGGGGTAAAAGTTGATATTTAGTTGAGGCAATAAATCTGCGGCCAAACGCATCCCAAAACAAAGGATCTTAAAAAGGAAGAAATAGACAAAATATCTTTGCATTTTCTATAGTGAATCGAGGTCCTAAGGGTGTCCCAAATCGACCCTCTGCTTGAATATTCAAACTGTTTTTGTTTACACTCTCGGCATAAATTGTGAGAAAGGACAAAGGATGCCACAGGCAATTGACGTAATTAGGAAGATAAGTTTTAAATGTCTCTAACGATTTTTTCTCACGCTGATGACATTGCCGATAAAGACTTAAATATCTTCTTTTCTTTATTTTCAAAATGCTCTACTAGCTATCTAAATTTACGATTACCATGTCAACTTTCAAATCAATTAAACTCCCATCAACTTATAAAACGAAATGCTTTGTGTGGGCTTTCAAAATATATGATGCAAATTTGCTTTTTATAATTAAAACATGTCCCACAATTTGCCTGCCAAAGAATCGAATGGCAACTTCTAATATCAACTTTCAGGAATTAGAGCTCAAACCTATTTGAGGAGCCTCAAATAATGCTTGTCGCGTCATGAGCAAAGCGATTGTTATCCGTAACATAACACAACCATTGACTTTCCATAACTTAAAAGAAAAGCAATCAATGCTCACATTCGCTGACAAAAGCCAACGCACAAACGTTTTTCATTTCGAAAAATGTGTAACTGAATATAAAACTCACATATGCAAATTTATAGGCGACTAAAGTAAAAATAAATTCACAAAGTCGGAAACAAAAATAAAACATGTCCGGATACTGTTCTAGTTATACTGCAAAGGAAATGGTTCTATTCTAGGTTTTTGTGCTTTTGTGCGTATTTTCATGCAAATTTCCATTAGATGCTCAGTTGCCATTTTGCCGGGAAACCTTTTTTGTAATCAATAGCTGGGTAGGCTTGCTATGACGATCCTAAATGTTAATGCCGTTCTCTTATCCATGTCACTCAATTATGGCAACAATTGGTAAATCTGTATCAATCTCAGAATTGCCAACCAAGTGACAAACCAGCCAAGCAGACTAGAGCAGAGCAGACCATTCTCAATAGCGCTTTCTACGAAATCAATCGATGGCTACAATTCGCCCCTCGCGAATCGATTTGCCTGCCAGAGTATTTCCTTTCCCTGCATTTCCTCAACTGATTTGCATAAATTTGCACATGGCGCGCGTCGCATGAACCCTCCTCCGACACAGGTCGATTAGCATAACACTGGCAGGTATTAATGCTGCCTGGAATTGATCCTGATCCTGGCGCTGATGCTGTCTCGCTCTGGCTAGCATGCTCACCCGCTCGCGCTTGTGCCAATATTATGTAAATTTTTATTTTTTTTTTTGCGCTTACCAATATTTGACAACAATAATTTATGCAAATTACACCGGCAGGGATTTTGTGCGCCTGCGCAAAGGATGTTACATGTCGCGACCGTTTTTTTTTTTTTTTTTTAATTTTTAAGGGTTTGTAGTTGTTTTGCATTTTTGCAACGTTTTTTCAATATGCAAATTTTTTTTGTTGCCTAGACATACGAAATTTTTGGCATTTTCAATTGAATATTTTTGCGCGATTGTAATGTAGATTTTTTTTGTTTGATTGTAATTTTAATTTTGTGCGCCAAAAAGTAGTTTATTTTTTTTTGCATTTGAATGGATTCGATTTTTACTGAAATCGCAGCTGGCACTGCTGTTGAATAAGTTCTTCGAGATCATCTCGAGTTCGGCGAATAATTTGCAAAAGGTTTTCTTAAGTTTGCCAGGATGCGGGTTCTACATTTTGTGCCACTTTTGTATTTATGGAAATGCGAGTTGGCGTTTTAATTGGCTTTAGCATTTCCTGAGTGTGAGAAAATACTAAAATATAAATCGGCCGTTTTGCCATTTCCAGAAAAATCTGATACCATATTATTTATTTTATTATTATTAAGCATAACGATAGTATCTACACTCAACAATTGAAGCAGCCTAAGGTTCTGGACACTTATTTAATATCAATTAAAATGAGTTCTTAAAGAATTAAGTTCGAATGTTTCCTACTAAATTTCTTAACAGTAGAAATATTTCAGTCAACAAGCCCCAAAGTATTGAGTTTTTTGTAACGTAAATACGAAAGTAAGTAAACTGAAAGTTCTATTTAGATTTTGAAAAAAATTTATAATCATTAGAAATGCTTTAATAATTTTGTTTTTTAATACTAGAAAAAATAGTTACTCTGTTTACTATTTTTGTAGTGAATATAGGGATTTTTATTTGCTTAATTGTAGTATTGATTTTCATGTTTAAATATTCTTTATGAATAGAAAAAAACATTTTTATATTTATTTCTTTAAATTTTATTTAGTGTGAATATTATATTTATGTGTACTGAAAATTTCATCTTTTCTCCTGAGACTTTCATTAAATTCATTTACATTTCTCTCTCTCTTTGCTCGCAATGCACAGGGGAAATTCCTGAACAGTCGTTGGTGCTTGCAATGACATTTTTTCTGCCCAAAACTCGATTTTGTGCTCAAATTTACATGGACGCTGGCATTTTATTGGTTGGCATCAAAAAACTAGGCAAAAAACGGCAACAAACTCACAACAAGTTTTCCGCACATTTTCCACAAAACAGGACTTTAAATATAATTCAGGGGTTGTGCACCCTTAACAACCACCACCAAGTGGTGTTCGCATCTCCGTTTTTTAAGAGAGCCCGAGATGCGAGAGAGCGAATTGCAGATCAGTTTTTTAAGAGCGTTTCATGTTCATATTTTTTATGGAGAGGGTTGCTGTTGGGACCTTTGCGCAATTTCTGCTATATTAGCTGGTCGTCGCGGAAGAGTTGAAACAGTTTGAGCTATGCAGCCGAACTTCGAGGATCGCCATAAAGAATCTGAGGTCGTGATCTGTATCGAGCGTGTGATGTGAAAATTGTGAAAAATCTTGTGAACCAAGAACCATTTTTGAATTTTCGAAAATTTTGAATTTGTGCTGTATTATCAAAATATTAAAAAAGTGATCGCAAAATGTCCAATCAAATGGAATTTATAATGCAGCTTTATATGATGAGCCTGCTGCAGCAGCAGCAACAGCAACAACAAATTCAACAAAATTCACTACAACAGCAACAACAACAGTTGTTAGGATTTGCCTATACACCCAATCAGGATATCAGCAGCAGCAGCGGCAACAGCAGCACTTGCCTGCAACAACAACAACAACAACAACAACAAGAACAACAACAACACAAGACAAGAACGCACAAGCAAACAAATTCGCAAAACACGAACTGTAGTAGTAGCCGTAGTTGTAGTCCCAATAGTAATTTGAACACTTTATCAACACAACAACAATATGAACAAAATGCTACAACACTAACAACACCCATAACACCAACAACACCTAACAATACAAACTTTGCCTATCAGTTGCCACAAATGCTGCTGACGCAGTACATAATGCAACAGCAGCAGCAACATTTGCTGGCAACTTCAACTTCAAATCTGCTTCTAACTCCTAATACACCCAGCTCCACACAACAATCACTATTGGAGCCATTTCCCTCCTCCTTGCAAAGTGAGCAATTTACCACAAACAATTTTTTGCAATCCTCCACAGTGACATCAACGCCAAACGAGCAAGCAGCAGCAACTGCAGCAACAGTACCAACAACAGCAGCAGCAACCGTTTCGGCAGTCACAGTCCAAGATGAGCAGGATTTTAATGATGAGGACGAGAAGCCGCTGTCCACTTTAAACAGCTGCAGCTCCTCCAATAATCACAACACAATGATGATGCTGCAGTCGGGCGCACAATCGCTGGAAAGTACGAGCAACAGCGATATCAACGACTCGCCCAGCATGGTAAGCTATCTATTCACGATGATTCAAAACAATCACATATTGAAAGGTTTTTTTCGGATCTATTTTATGAATTACTACCACTACAACATGTATTACTACTACTGTTACTCTACAAATTATTATTAGTAATTTTATTATTGACACTTCTTCTAAAAACTACTCTAAAAACTTCTACTACCATTACTAGTGCTACCAATGGTACTACAACTACTATCACTACTGTTGCTAATGGTACTTCTACCACTATATTACTGCTCCCAACAGTTACTAATACTACCACTACTACTGTGACTACTGCTACTAATAGTAGTGCTGCTAATAACACTGCTACTACTACTTTTACTACTGCTACTAATAGTACTGCAGCACTAACATTACTACTACTACTGTGACTACTGCTGCTACTACTATTACTACTACTACTACCACTACTGTTGATACTACTATTACTACTACTACTACCACTACTGTTGATACTACTATTACTACTACTGTTACTTCCATTAGTACCATTACTACTTATACTTAGTACTTCATACCTACTACTATCATATTATTAAATTATTTCTCCTACTATTTATTTATTTCGTAGTTTCCTTCATAGTTAAATAAACGAAATCATATCTTTTATATTTAAATTGATTTTTTTTTAAATTCCCCATTATGGATTCTAATTTTTTTTTTGTCAAGCTGCATTGGTTCAATGTACTTTTTCTGTTTGTTTTAAACTCCCACGCTGAGTGTAATTCGAGAGCAGCTCTGTAAATAGGAAAGCTCTTCATTCGTGCGCTTTGCGCTAAAAAGTAAAACACAGAACGAAATATTTTCGCAAATTTGCTTGCTTAATGTAAACAAGAACATCATGATTCCAAGGAAAATAAAGCAGCTGCGGGTTTCTCTATATATATATAAATATATATATATATATTTTTTTTACTCTATCCGAAGCCATTGGCACCAAGCAGTCTAGTCCGGTTCTCGAAAGACATATATTACTTAATATTTGATGTTGGTTATTTTATCATTGCAGTATACGCCCGTCAAACAGCCAGCGGATTCGTCATATAATGTCGTCACCTCCATTGATAATGAGGCAACGACATTTAACACTCCCCGGGGAGCACTGAGCAGCAATTCGCTGTTGACACCACCGTCGTCCAGTGATCAGAGCAAAGCCAGCATTGTCAGTCTGACAACGGCCAGTAGTCTGGATGCCTTTCTGCAGAACGAGGAGAATCTGAAGAATCTGCGTAAGGTCTCCTCGTATCTGGAGTGTGAGAATACGCTCTGTCGCCAGGAGACGTTACGTGAACATTTTCATTGCTATGATGAGCCCTGCCAGGGCAAGATACTAAGCAAAAAGGATGACATTATCCGCCACCTTAAGTGGCACAAGAAGCGCAAGGAGAGCCTCAAATTGGCCTTTGCTCGCTTCTCGTCCTCGGATGATTGTGCGCCCGAATACGGTGAGGGTTGTGTCTACAATTGGAAGCAGACGCACTATCATTGTGTCTATGAGCACTGTCCCAAGGTCTATGTGAGCACCAGTGATGTCCAGATGCATGCCAACTTCCATCGCAAGGACTCGGAGATTGTGAATGAGGGCTTCCGGCGTTTTCGCGCCCATGAAAACTGTCGCATTGAGGATTGCCCCTTCTATGGCAAGAAGATATCTCACTATCATTGCTGTCGCGAGGGTTGCAATCACACTTTCAAGAACAAAGCAGATATGGGTTAGTAATGCTTCATCTGTATAAATATATCACATTCAATTTGGATGATTTCGTTAATGTTGAACACGCTTCTTGCAGACAAACACAAGACGTATCACCTGAAGGACTATCAGTTGACGCAGGACGGCTTCAAGAAGATCCTCAAAACGGAGCAGTGTCCCTTCGAGTCCTGCAAGTTCTCCACGGTGTGCAATCACATCCACTGCGTCCGCGAGAATTGCAATTATATCCTGCACTCGAGCAGTCAAATGATTAGCCATAAACGGAAACACGACCGCCAGGATGGCGAGCAAGCCTACCAGCAGTTCAAGGGCAAACAGGAGGACATGGAGGATGCTGCTTCACTGGATGCAACACCTCAACCAATTAGCAGCAATAGCACCAGCTCCAACTCCACATCCACATCCACATCCACCACACCACTCTCCTCGCTATCAGCGGAGCACTTCCTTGCCCGCAAACGTGGTCGCCCGCCAAAGAAGATTGTAAGCTGCCACTTTCCTTAAGCACTGGCAATTTACTTAGTCTATTCCCTATTTCAGCAACTGCCCGTGAATAAACTAGAGTCAGAGGCAAAGCGTTTCAAGATGACTGACACGGCGAGCAATCCAGCGGCGCCAGCACAGTTCCCGCCCCAACAAGCCAGCAACAATGCGATGTTACCCAGTTTGATGCCGATCGCAACGTCGGCAAATTTCCAACAGACGCATCTCATGGCCCTCTTTCAGCTGCAGAATCCGCTCTTCTATCAAAATCTGTATCCCGGCGCCGCAGCTGCAAATATGCTGACCGTGCCACAGAATGCATCCATATTTGGTAACTTGGCCGCTTTCAGCGCGGCGGCTGCTGCGGCAGCGGCGGGTGGCGTGCAACAGCCAAAGACAGAGTTTAGCATTAAGCCCGAGTTCAAAGAGTAGATGGCAACGACCTACACAGAGAGAAAAATTACCAGCTAAATTTGAGTATCTGCAGTACTAGTAAGCCAAACTTGGTATCAGAATAATGAGCCCAACAAATTGCACATACAGCTTAAATCGAATATTAATTGCACATTTCTTTAAATGAGTTTCAAGTGCTTCATTTGAGTTCTAATTCTGGATCCAAATTTCACGTTTATCTTGTCCAAATCTGTTCGTTTCTCTTTAAAATTTGATTGCATTTAAATGCCTCATCTTTAGTAAATTCAATCTTTGATCTAAACTTTTTAGTTTGAGTACGAGATACTTGACTTTTTTTCTCTGTGACGCCGTTAAGAGATATATATATAGGGATGTATAAATGTAACGATGTATATATATATATATATATATAGTTGTAGTGTTATACTAGACTGACTGATTTGGACGTTTTGTTTGACAGAGACCAGGGCATCGGGCTCTAAGCAGGTTTTTGGGTTTACCGGGTAAATTTTGATGCATGGTCAAAACGTTCCTTTGCCTTTCTCAACCCATACAAAAGCGAACTCAGCCATATTTTGCTGGCTTAACAGTCTCAACAAAATGTCGCTGAATTCGCTTTTCAATATGATTTTATTTCAGCTTTTATTAAAAGTACAAAAAATAAAAATTAAACAAATCAAAGAAAAATAAAACTTAATTTTAGTTAAACTAAAACTGTGATGTCTTGATTGCTTGTCTTTTAAACAAATGTAAACAAAATACTTGAAATGTTCGAAATATATAAATATGACTTTAGGAGCTTTTAGTTTGAAACCAAATAAATATAGTATTGCTTTGTGATATGTTAATGAAAATTCCGTATGGTTTTACAATTTGTAGATGAAATATTAAATACAATTTGTTTTCTTTTTAAATAAACTAGTGTGTTTTTAAACTAAGTTAAGAAATGTGTTTTTCTTTTTTTGAACGCCTGGACGAATTGACAGACAAATAATATAAGACACTCATTACAATTATTACAATATTTCGTGTAAAAAATAACTCTACATTTTTTGTATAATGTTTCGACTAAGTTTACCACTTATTTACCCGATTAAATCTAAAGAATGGTTGCTTGAATTTATGTGAGTAATATACTCTATAAGGCTTAAAGAACAGTGTATATACAATGCAACGGTAATCGCGTTACATTAATAGGCATTAACCGCAGGCCTCTAAAAAATACAAGCTCAAGTACGCAATCTTTACTACACAGCCAAACATATTACCGCTGACTGTAAGCAGACTTATAAAAATATGTTCAAGTTCATGAACGCGCTGATAAAAATTACTGACGACATTAAATGGAGAGACCTAATATTTAACAGGAGCACTGAGTACGTACATAGACCGTCTCTGAAAAATTGCGCTCTTGAGTTTTGCTGCCGGTCAGTTGAAAAACAACACAAACAAGTTTGAGTTGCAAAGTGGAGAGATTTTCCAATAGATATCGGATACGTCTTGCGCTATTTGTGATCTCTTTAATGATCGCCCTCTCTCTCTCTCTCTCTCTCTTTTCTCTCTCTCCCTTTCACTTAGTCACTCTTCTGTAGAGAATTCATCATTTCGGCACCTGACTCAAGAGAAGTTTAGTGAGCTTGTTTGGGGAACAAGTGCATTGAGTGCAGGAACAATTTGACTTAGTTCTGCTTCAGCCATTGCATGGATAAGTTCGGTTTACTGTTTTATGATTGATTGTTGTGATAGTTCTTTTCGTTACAGTTGCAACTTGATTATTCAAAAATATGATATAGAAAATTCATGGATTTATAAAATTAAGAACATACCCAATGCGAAATAAATGAAATTAAATTTTAGTAAGTTTAGCAAATTGTAAAAATGTCAAATGTGCTTACAAGCACAAAACAACAAAATAAAAGAATAAAATAGTTGAATTAATTCAGATTCAAATGAAAACTGTTTTTCTTCTATATGTAGTTACATACTTCTAAATAATTCATTTGTCTATATGAGATGAAATGTATTGTAAATGTGAAATGCAAGCAAATAACTCTGTCAGACAAACACTATCAGAATTAAAATACTCTTTATCCATCCAAGTATGTTCTTCAAGTATGTGAGCAAAACTCATTTTTTTCCAGCTGAAGAAAAATCCATTGCTGTCTGAAGAATGCCTAAGAAAAATCACAACAAAACTTGTAACCGGTTTGTTCGAATCACAAGAACAAGGTCGTCGGACGCCTTGAGATTGCAGGAGTAAAAATAAGCAGTGGGTTAGAGCTCAGGCAGAATATGCAATAATAGTCACAATAATTTAATTAAATTGTGGATCAATACACAACATTTTTATATTGTATAAAAGTACATTAAATAATTGATATTGTACTAAGGAGCACACTGTTCAAGCTGTTAAAATCAGTCGTTAAATTGATTTTGGCACAATTTCTGTATTATTTGTAGACACAAAATAGCCAATTGGCATACTTAAACAGGGTTATCGCCTTTTGCCTGCCTTAGACCTGTTTCTGTGGTTTCTCATTATATTTTATGGTGTGTAACCACAAACACATCAAGCTAATCAACTTATATTATTAAACCTGATTGCTTAGTGAGATTCTAAGCATTAGTTTGATCATATAATAATGATAAATAATGGAGCTGAAGATAATTAAATACACACCGTCACCGACAGTATACGTATGAAGTACTACTGGTGGAGAGATCTTAAGAAGCCGGTTTATGTTCTTCAAATTGTAGGTGTGTATCCCAAAGTTTGAGCAAGTATTTATAAAATACGGCTGCCTTTTGTTTACTTTAGTTATAATGATTTTGGTGCATGCCTTTTAGGCTGGAGGCATGGGACATAAACTTTTGTTGCAACTGTAATGCATGTCTTGCATGAGGCACCGCATAGTAAACAATAATCTATGTACATATTTATATAACCACACACGCATAACCATAGTAAAAAATAACTGTTATAAAAGAACAAGTTTTTTGACCTGTAAGTCATATTTTGAGTGAATACTATGAGCGGCAAATCTTAAAGAACATAAAAGCTTTTACCAATCCGGCGACCAGTCGTCACGCCTGGTAAACACCTCTAATTGGTAGCGCCATGGGTGAAAGCAACTAGTAAAATAATATGTATTATTATTAATATACAGGTAATTTTTATAACGTTTTTATGATGGGTCTGCGATATTAAATAATACATCAGCTTTAAAATACTATGTAATTCTCAGGTGCAGGAATTAGTTGAAATGCTCGATAAGAGACAATAATAACTGCAATTCTTACGATAATAGAAATAACATCAGAAGTTGCCACAACAGTTGACACAGTTCCTACAGTCGACATTGAGAATGGAAAAATTAATAATTTATAAAATTGTTCTTATCCAACAATACGATATTATGCCAGATCTTTAACAATATCTTTGTTGAAATGTTCCCTTCTGTTCTCAATTGTTGGTATGTATTTTTCGCTATATTAAATGATGATGCCTAAATACTTGGCTCAAGAACAAAACCGGTCCCTCAGTAAACAACGAGATATCTTTGTTATATTTTCAGTGCATGGTGATTAACTTACAGGTAAATTACTTATTTGCTCACATTTAAAGTTCAAAAATGATTGAGCAATTAATTTTTATATTTTTCACAAGCGCTATGACGAGTTCACAATTTCCGCATTAACTACATATGCGAAAAGTCTTGACTTTCCACGAGCCTGCAATGTCGATCGACACAAAATTATATGTTGTAGTCGGAAGTTGAAGTCGTTATCTTTATGCTCTGAGTTCTCAGCTCTGTTTTGCGTATGAAAAAAGGAATTCTCAACCCGGTATATGTTCATACAAGCATTCAACAAGTATTTCGTCGATTTTTGAGCTAAGTCTCGCATTCAACTTTTCAAGAACTACATTTTAAAAATAAGTGAATATTTTCGACTTATAGTTAATAATATTTTATGCTTACTGAAAGGCCAATAAAATGCCATATGAAAAGAGTGAATTTTGTTAAATTTATTAAAAAGTTTCACGCATAACCGATAACTTTGCTGAACGGATTTAACAATATTGAAGAGCTGTTGAATTATTAAGAATCGTTTTTCTTATATAAAAAAATTATTATTATTTAATTTTTGTTATTAAATTAAGTACGGTCATGATTTTTTTTAAGTTTCCGAGGCTTTAAGCAAATAATCATTTTAATTCGATGTCTTTTTCTTCAGAGTCCTCAACACTGGCTGCGCTGTGCTTCCATTCACTATTATTGGCATCTGGCATTTGTGTTATCAGCGATTGTTTTATTTGGTTATAACATATATTAATCATTTGAGTTAACAATTGTTTAACTATGTATACCTAACTAACATTTCTCACATTTACGTTAAGCTCAATTTTTATATTGAACCACCCTTGTGATGAAAATAAATTATTACTTAACTGATATTCGTAAATGATATTACTAAATTCATTTTTTCTTATATAAAGCTTGGATAAATGCATAGTTATCCTTCCAATTTATCGACTATATATAAATGAATATTTATTGCTGACACAAATATATTCTTATTTTTAAGAAATAAAGCTTCTCTGAAACAACATCAATATTGATAGTAAAACTGTAGGATGGGCACAGGAGGAGATGATTGTCAATAGACGACTGCCATCTGTTTGTCGAAACTGAACCGATTTCCGAAAGCAATGAGTTATTATAATGGTTTGACCCCAATATTAATCCTGGAATTACATTTGCAAACATTAACTTAGATCAAAATTTATGTAATTACTTTTCAACAGAATACGTGTTTGAATTCTCAGGAGAACGCCTGGGAAGTTTCGCAGACCTTCGCTAAGTCTCTTTAAGTTAACTCGCCCAATCTCACTAGATACAAGTTTTAATACAAATAGTATGAGAGATTGGATATAATGTCAACATTTTTTTTATATGCTTGTTGTGTTGACGACTTAATTAAGAAATTGGTTAGTGAGGGAATTTCTTTATGTTGCATTTTATCAGTGTAAATTAGTTCAGTAGAAATGGCTCTTATATAGAAGGTCGGGAAAAAATCGCCCACTTACCAAATTACACAGATTATGTAATAAAATGATTTAGATATTAATGTAACACAAACTTGAGTTCATAAGATAAGAATGAGAATGTAGATAACTTAAGCCAAAGAAAAGAACTCTTCTTGTTATGGCACTTGCATGTTGGGCCTAATTAAAGCTTTCCTAATTTTATAGTCATAGAGAGACTTTGAAGACAGCCAGCTCTTATCATTAATTGCACCAAAGTGTTTAGTCAGGGAGGAATTCATGATGTCGCTGTTGTTGTCTTTTGCATTGTAAGTGAATTAATTGAGATGAATGCACCTAACTGTGTGATTGAGGGACCGGAGGTGTAGGCTATGGAGGTGTGGCAAAATGACGTCCAACGACTAGGCAGCCGTTACCTTCTATACCTCCTCCTCATCGTCATTTACCTCCTGCACCTCTTGTGCATGTGTTCGTTTGGTCTTCTAGTAGATAAAGATACAAATCTGCACGAAGCCTGTTTCCTGTTGCACTGGGGTGCATTAATTTGCATGATGCACACAATCGGCCGCAGCAGCCAACTCCACTTAGACATATATACACATACATATTTGCGCAAACATATTTATATATATATATCGTATATGTATATAGCTGGCTAGCTGTTCGTGCCTTAAGCAGGTGCATACTTGGATAATGGCAAGCAGCGTCGCAATGAGTGTAGAACGTCCAACCCACATATAAAAGTGAATCGTTTCTTGGTTGCATCATCTTGTCGCCAATAATGATGCTGCACAGACTGTACATATAGCTTTTTTATTTGTTTTTTTTTCGTGTTTTCTTTTATTTTTTGTACCTTGAAGTGTGCTTTTGCGTTCCAGGAAGCTCTTCAATTTTCTTTTACAGTTTGCTCTTGCGTGCTTCATTATTTTCCGAATGTACAATATATATAAATTACAATGAAATCGTTGTTGCAATGCAATTACATAGCTGTGACTAATTGGGAGCCGGACAGTTTAGGATAATGGTCAGAAGGGAATCATTGCTTCAATTATTGCACATCATAATAATTTGGAGAGCCTTCGTAATTACGAAAGTTGTCATAATCAAAATCGTATGAATTCATACTCTTATCAGTATTAAAATATCTATATGTTTGTCGATTCATCGCCTATGTGATGGATTTACTAAGCCATTACTATTTGGAGGCAGAGATTTTGGTACCCCAACTGCAAGGATTGATTTTCCAATGTAAAGCACATGTCCACTTATTTGTATGCCAACTAAAAAATGTCTTAAAAAAGTTGTTTTGTGGATTTTTACAAAATTTCTAAAGCGCAAGCTCAATTATACTTAATGTTTTTTTTTTTTTAGTTTTGTTTCGTTGTTATAATTTGTATTATTTTTTTGTTATAATTTTTTACACACATATTAATTTAAGACATGTTCCCATTAGAGCACCAGCTGCCAGAATCGGCCGATGGCGTGTTAATCTATTCTAGTTTTAAGTGTTACCGGATATAGTTAGTGGAGATGCATGATAGATAGGCTTGTAGCTAAGCGATCTCAGAGACCGCCGCTATGCAGGTGCCGTGCCATGTGGAGATTTTTCAATAAAGGCACTGCACGAATGTATCTGCCTGATGAAAGACTATGCGTTAAGAGCAATTACACTTCTGCACTTCGGTATCCCCACGAAAAGTGAACATGCTACTACAGTCAAAGCCCCCTATTATTGGACATTATTGCGCCCGGGTTGCAGTTCTATTTAGCCGGCCAATTATATGCTTATTAAAAACGGTAATTATAGTCATAGTTTATATTTTCGTATGTACATGTTTTAAAAATATTTGTTTTATCTTTAACTTTTACATTTGTTATTTGATAAAATTAGAAAAGTTTTTACATTACAATAAATAAATATTGAATTGAAATAAAATATATATACCTAAATTCGTTCAAACAATATTTTCAAAAATATTGAAAACTAAAACAGTAACTGATATACATGTACATATATAATAGGTTAATCATTTTTAATTTTATATAAAGATGTCGTACAAAATGTGCGTTAAAAAGTAAAAAAACATTTCAGTCGAAATCTGCCGACTAATTAATACTCTGTTTTTCAGCTGGAATTACAATTGAGAACATAGAACGTAGCAATGGGAGAATTCTTCTGGTTTTGGGGTCATATGACTCGAAAACTGTAATGTAAATAACATAATCGTATTTTTCGGGGGT
This sequence comes from Drosophila basisetae, assembly GCA_035041595.1. Lineage (NCBI taxonomy): Eukaryota > Metazoa > Arthropoda > Insecta > Diptera > Drosophilidae > Drosophila > Drosophila basisetae. The sequence continues at coordinate 8,399,512 of JAWNLB010000070.1, forward strand.
ATATTTTATATTTTTTGTTCGATTATAATCTATATTCAACATTTTGTGATTTTAGATGTTGGGAGATACTTTGAAAAAATTAAAACGAACAAATAAAGGTTCTAAAATATGTCTTTCATACAGGCGGACGGATAGACAGCATATATTTTCCGTTTTTTTTTTTTTTTTGGAACAGAGCATAGAAAAAAGGTTACTTAAAAATGTGAATAGGTAATTAACTGGTTCTAGATATTTTATATAACATCAAAAAACATATTTTAATTTCAAAGAGGGTGTTAACCAATGATACGCGGCAGGCTTCAAAATTGAACTTTAGCTTCTCCAGTCGGCTGTACTTAGTTGGGGACATCAGGAACTAAGTATGTGACTGATAATATTGCATACTTATAGTTATTTATTTGGGGCTATGAGTCGGAGTAAATGATGCATCTTTTACTCTTGCCAACCGACGCCAGGGAATTACTGTTCGGACTCCAACTGACTGCATTCACCGCCGAGCTGTGAAAGTAAATAAAACCAGAATTAGTTGCGTTAGGGTTTTCAACAAAGCAAGAGCACAAGATTGACGAGAAATGAACGCAAAATAGGCAAATTGCGGACTTATGTATGTAATTATGATCGCATGCATTGATTGTATTTAAGAGCCAATTACGCACCTGTGCCCCTTGAGCGTCGTTTCAAGAAATCCATTCACATTCCATATATATATTGTACCGTCTGCCGATCCACAAGCGATCTTTGTCGCGACCGAATTGAAGGCGGCACGCGCGAAATCACAACTGATTTTAAAGTTCTCATTTCTGACAGAAACGAAATGAGATGTTTAAATGTTTTCTTTGAAATTATAAAATCAAACTTACGAAAATGTGGATATAACTTGATTCTTTCGTAAGTCTAATAGTTTTATTGTATCATCTCGAATGGAACATATCAAGTAATTGCAATCTGTTCAAATAAATAAAGAGCGTATTTCAATAAATATTCAATTTGCTTTGTTGAAAACACTTACCCTTTGATAAATCCAGTGAGGTTATTTTGGCAGGCATAAGTACATCATCAGCTTGTTTTTCTGTACGTATATCCCAGAAGCGGATTTTCTTATCATAATGGCCACTTATTATTGTCGAACCCAAACTGTCCGTTGTGCACAAATCATTGCAACTGGAGCCGGCAAATTTCGTTTCTATGCAGGCGATGCTGCGTAAATCCCAAATCTTTAAAGTGCGGTCGTGACTTCCGGTTACAACTTTAATTGGCTCTTGGACATATTTGGCGGTCATCACCTTGCCACTGTGGCCAGTCAGGGTGTGCTGCAATGAACGAAGAGTAAAACCATTCAAGATCAAATACACAGGAAAAACAAAAAAATTAAAAAAAAAAACAAAAATGTTATCCTACAAAAGTAATGGTTAATATTAATTCAATATGAAGAGCTGATGTTCTGTAAACCGTTCTTGTATCAAGTATAGTTTATTAGCATCGCCTATTAAGTATATCGCATTAAGGTCAGTTAAATTAAAATTCAGTTAGACAGTTTTCTCACTGTGTACTGTATACAAGCAATATACTATATACATTAAAAACATGGACGCTGTAAGACCCGCTTCCCCACAAAAATAACACCCTATTAAATGAGGTAAGTTTTTCCAAGAACAACATATAATTAAAGTTGTAAGCACTTTTAATTATGGCGCTTAAAAACGCTGCTATTTTTATATTTTTTTTATAACGAATTATTGAATAAGGTTGTGTGTTTAGCAGCCTGGTGTAGCTGTAGTGCTGCTCTCCAACAAACTTCATGTGTGGACATGGGGTTAAAAGGTTATTAAGTGACAACACTTTAATGTACTGTAAGAAAGTTACGGTTTGGCAGAAGTTAATGACATTTAGACCGCAGCTGGCACTGTCAAAAGACATTTACCTCTTGGGATAAATGATGCAGTATGCAAAATAGATCTGAAGATTTGTCGAATGGGAAAATTAATTTGTGTAGTAAAGTAGAACCTGCTTAAAAAATATATATATACAATTTTCCCACTCTTCGTTAAGGTGCGAAGAAGCAAACTAAATAGTTATTTTTTCTTTCAAACATATGCAAATAATGCCGTCAAATGTAAGGAGAACTTATGAAGGTGTTGGTAACCAGAAGAGCCTGTTTATGTCCCTGACCAAGTTTTTTGTAGCAACGTCAAGTGGTGTACCGAAGCACCTACTCTTAACAAGGCATTAGAAAGAGCATCAAGCGCAATGTTATCAACCCGGCAACTGAAGCCGAACGGTCAATGGACGCTCTGTAGACTTTGAGCATAACTTGCACTTGACAACAGGTTTATGCTTTTCGTTTCTCTTGCCTCTCTTTATGTGGAGACTTGGAGTTTAGACGAAAATAGCACTTTCATCGCTGACGTATTGCCAGAATTGAGGCATGACTCTCTTACGCATCCACCACACTCTGGCTGAGATTCATGCTGGTGGCTTCGTTTATCTTCAATGGAATGTCAAACTTGCATGCCGTAATGAAAGGCTTCATATGAGCAATATAAGAACATAACGTTGGTCAAATGTGTTTAGTTCTGCGGCAACCTGGCAGTAATCAAGTACGTGCTCCGACTACTCCTAAAAGTAGGTAGCTAACTGAATGCATAGATAAATTCAGCGACAAAGTTAAATGTAACTCATAAAACAGAGACTTTTTAAAAAGTGTTGTGAATAATCGGTGGCATTTAAAGAACAAACTAAAGTTTCAAAAACTACCTATTTAAATTAATTAATTTCAACAGAGAATCATTTTCCGCCGGAAAGGTGTGCTGTCCCTTTGAACCCAAAACAATTAACAAAAATGTAAGACATTAACTTAAGGCGCTTTTCCTCAAGGGTCAAATGTATAATTGAAAAGTAAACTGTGATTTCGTAGTATTTGTGATATTCTTTAAATATGTTCGGTTTTATTTTTTCTCTAATTTCCAGATACCATATTCTATAACCCGAATAATTAAGTTGTGCAAAAATTTCGTTTTTCTATCAATAATTGATATATTCTTAATATAACATTTTTTGTACTCTGTGTATTTCTGTTCGTCAGTTTATAAGAATATGATTTTAGCAGTTTAAGATTTAGAAAATGGTTAGTTTTTTTTTTTTAAGAACTCGTCAAAAAATGACTGAAATCAATTTTGAAGCCACCGTTTTTGCCCATGTCTCGGATGCTATAAAATTCGCACTCTTCGCATACTTTTCTCAATTTGAATGAAATGTAATTTTTGCTCTTGTTTTGGCATATGAATGCCATTCCTATAAATACAAATAAATAACTACGAATAAAGGAAATGTTAATTGAGAAAATATGTAGGTCTTTCCCACAAAAATGTAATTTTAGGCTATTGAAAAACCTGCTGAAATGATGTGCGCTGGGAAAAAGAGCCGGAGCGTTGCTGATGTTGCCATTAATTCGAATAGCAATAATTCAGAGAAGAACCAAGAACTGCAATCACGTATATCTATTTATGTTTAGATGTATGTTGTTGCGGGATTCGTGGTATGATGATAACACGGTAGCTCCAGTCAATGTGCTCATTTCAATGGTACAGCGTGGACAGCGGGATTGTCTCAAGATGTGCGCAAAAAGAACCGTTTAAATGTCAATCCAGAAATACCAGTTAGAAAAGGCGGTGCAGCAGATACAGATACAGATACACATACACACATAGCGCAGATACTTGGAAGAAATCGCACTTATATGTTTAGTCACATTCGCACAATGTGAAGCACCAAACACTGAGATGCGGTTGCCAAAGCCTAACATTGTTATTTAGGCCAAATCAATGCAGGTTCTCTTCTACGCTTCATGTCATATTTTGCCATTGATTTGATAAATGGCTGTGTAGAGGTGTACGCATTGTACAGTTTGGCATTTTCAGCTAAATAAGGAAATTATCATTGATTGTATAATCGATAAAGTCTTAAATGTTGTTTATCGTAATTCATACACAGATTAAGTTCACTTCAGACCTCCGATTAATTAAACAAACGTCATATGCATAATAGAACACAAAGTGTATCTCAGAGAGCATAAGGCTTTAGCTCTTTAGCCAATCTGGTATCCGGTTACATTCCTTGAAACGTATAAAGACCTAACGCTAAGCACAAATTGCATAAGAACTAATTGCATAGTTTAAATCAGAAGGAAAAAGTTGCAATTTATACTTCGTAATCATGTTAATGTCGACACTAAACAGGCGTATTCTTAAATGGCGCTTGTTGATTGTTGCTTGACTACCGAAGCAGCTTTATACTGGCCTACAAGGGCAATTATGCTTTGCCTTCTTCCCTGGTCATTTGCAAACACGATATTGCAATTTAATTTAATTAAGTTTTGCTGCTTGTTGCAGGATCATCAAGAAAAAAAACCTGTACACATTTTGTTCTCTTCTGTTAACGCCATTTCCTTGTGTGTTCTTCGGAGGGCTTTACCCTTAAGGTGTTGCTTTCACAACATAATTCCCACTAAACAAGCCTATCTTATCTACTTATACAGTAGCTGGGGACGGGAAGCGTTTCTGTTTTTCACATTTCGTGCCAAAGTTTTGAGTTTTGTTTGATTACAGTTGTTTGGCCCTCGATAGAAAGTGGGTTATAATGTAAAACATCGGCTACCTTCATGTACTTTCTGTAGCTGATTCATATTGGGTCATGTGTAAGACGGTAAATGTAAATGAAAATGCTAATATCTCCCATGAGAAATACATTGCAACGCAGTGAGAAAAAAAAATCAACTTACATATAAGCATAGTCTGCATTCATATTACGTCTCTACTCGTATGATTATTATCATGGAACAAAACTAATGGTAGTTAGAAAATTTGCCTTCGTCTTAGAAAAGGTTGGCATTGTATTAGTTCAACTTCAACTCTTGACTATAACTTAACGATATTAGAACAGTTGATTTTTGGTCCTCATAAAACTATAAAATAGAATCAGGTACTCTCAAGTTGGCGTACAATGAAAACTGTCAATCAGCAGTTGTCATTCGACAATGTTGCATTTAAGATGTTCGCCTCATCCCAAAAGATGCCAAAGTCAGAGCTCAACTGGCTTCGTTAGTTGGGTTACTTTGACAGTTAACAATATTTGAAATGCTTCAACCTAATTTGAGAACAACAACATCGCATATACCTAGTAGAATCGTATATACTCACCGATTTTCGTGTGACATGTATATCCCATAGACAAATATATATTGTAAGTGTTAACTTGAACTCTTAACTCTTTTTAGAAAAACTATATTGGATTAGATTTAATTTCTAACTGACTTTTAGCTGGATTCCCATTTCATACGAGTACATGCGTTGTCTTCGCAAGGGCTTAGATTCAGAACGAAGTATTTTTATACATTTACAATGCAAAATAAAGGTATATTAAACGATTAAGAAGTATTTCACGTATATTCTTCGCACGCAAGATGATTTAAATTGCACACAAGGATTACAATCTTTTACTACATCGCATCGCAAAGAAGGTAGACTAGTCTAGTCAACAAAATGTTATTTATACATGTAGACTAAGGTAATCATACCATATTAAGACCATTAGGATTGATCCCAGGAATGCATTGCATACATAAAATTATGGGGAATGTGAATGGTAGCCCAGCAGGGAGCCAAGGCAATTTTGCACTGACAAAATGACACCTTGGGCCGTGGCACGAATGAAAAGATAATTAAATTAATACCATTGCTATTATTTTTCTTAACGTTTTTTATTTTTTTGCAATCGCAAAAGAAATCAAAAATAGACATCGCACACACAGGAGTCCATCCAGCATATTTTTCCAATGAAAAACATAAAACCATTAAGCAGTATGAGGCCAACGCACTTTTTGCTGCCTCTACTTTTGCTCTTCTGCCTGGGCCCAAAGGCAGCCGATGGACGGGGCTCTCGTATTGACCGAACGAATAGTGCAATTGCAACAGCAGCAACCGCAGCAGCATCAGCTAGCAGTAGTGACAATTTGGCGGACTTGCAACCAGTCGTCATTCAGCTGGCAAAGGCATCAATGCCTGAAAGTGACAAAACAAAGAGCACCGACAACAGCAAGCAGAAGAATGATCAATCATCGTATCTGGCTAATACCGGCGCGGGTCAGCGCGGGACCACAAAGACCAAATTGGTTGACGGTAAATATTTGTACAAACAGCGGTAGTAGGGTAAAAAAAAAACACCAACCAACCAACTTGATAATCGTTGCCCTTTACTAATGCGATTAACGATTTTTATTGATACCAGATGCCAACAAGACAACAGATCAAGTTGCGCTGCAATTATCAAAGGAACAAAAACATGAGGATATCGTCTTTGAGCACCTTTTGCCAGCTAGTAACTATCACAATTCGATCAGCGAGTGTGATCCAGATTTGCTAGGCTTCGAAATTATCACAGGGTAAGTTAGCAAGAGGACATCATACTATTTACCACATACATTTGAATTTATGTTCTCGTTTACGTTTGCAGCTATGTTTTCTCAGCACCCGGTAGAGTGATGGAGTCATTACCTGGCACATTAATGCTCACAGACTGTTTAGAATCTTGCCAAAATAATGAAACATGTCTTTCTGTAAATTATGAAACTGGTCTTTGCGTTCTATTTTCGTCCAATGCAGATATTTTATCCGGTAAGTTGGCTTATTATTTACTCACTTTAACTATATATATTATTATTTAATTATATTTAAATATATTATTATTTAATTTAGTTTTATATATATTATTACTTAATTTGTAAGTTTTATTTGAAATTGATTTTTTTTAAAAATCTTGAGCAATTTTTGGTTCGCATTAAATATATAAATAAAAGTACAGAGAGGTAGTTAGTTTCCAATTCTTCAGATATTGAAACAGTTCTGATGAAAGATTTAATTTGTAGGTGCCCTGACGAAATCACAATTCCCCGTTTTCACTATCTATGCACAAAAAACCTGCTTAGGTGTGCGACCTTGTGCAAGAGCTTGGTGTATTGATCGAGTACAAAACTATAGGCTTGAAGGACATGCAAAAAGGATAATGTCCGTGACATCGCGTCGAGATTGTCTCGAATTGTGTCTCGGCGAAAATGAATTTATATGCAGGTGAGTCTAGAATATATTTTATTACGACTGACTTGTGATTATGGCGTTGGCTAGTTTATGCATGACAATTATGTATTCAAAATAAAATTTGTATTTAGTAATTAGTTACTCTGCCTCTCGAGTTTGTTGCTTAGCAATAATTTATATATTCTTGCAGATCGGCAAATTACAATCGGGATTCGAATACTTGTGAGCTCGCTGAAATGGACCGCTTTACATTGGCCGGTTCGAATTTATTCCAAGCACATAACGGAAGCGAATATTTGGAGAACAATTGCGCCGAGGAACCAAATAAATTATGTGAATTTAAGCGTTTGCCAGGCAGAATTCTAAAAACTGTGGACTCGGTTTACCAAGATATTGGTAGCATTGATGAGTGCCGAGATTTGTGTCTCAATTCACCTTATAGGTAAATATTTAATCTCAAATATGACTGCAAGTTTTATATGTTTATAAAAAAATGTAAATAATTGTTGCGCACATTTAATTTTGTCTCTGCTTAGATGCCATTCATATGATTATGGTGATACTGGGGATATGGTCTGCCGACTTTCGCATCATAGCAGGGCAACACTTTTGGATGTTCAAGATCCGTACTTGGAGGTACCCGAGGCTGCCACATATGAACTATCATCCTGTTATAATGTGACCATCGAGTGTGGAGCTGGAGACATGGTCGCTCGCATACGCACATCGAAGCTCTTCGATGGCAAGGTCTATGCGAAGGGTTCGCCCAAATCTTGTGCAGTGGATGTGAGCAGCTCTCTGGACTTTGAGATACGTATGGGCTACCAGAATCTCGAGTGCAATGTTCGTCAGAGTGGGTCGGGTCGCTATATGAATGACGTTGTTATTCAACATCATGATACTATAGTCACGTCGTCAGATTTGGGCCTGGCTGTGACCTGTCAATATGATTTTACCAACAAGTCGGTGACAAATGATGTCGATTTGGGTGTTGTGGGCGATGTGGAGACAGCACTATCTGAGGAGGTTATTGTTGATTCGCCCAATGTGCTGATGAGGATCACCTCCAGGGATGGCTCAGATATGATGCGCTCGGCAGAGGTGGGCGATCCCCTGGCCCTTAACTTTGAGATCGTTGATCAACAGAGTCCGTATGAGATATTTGTACGTGAATTGGTTGCCATGGATGGGGCGGATAATGCTGAGATAACGCTTATAGACTCACAAGGCTGCCCTACAGATCATCTAATTATGGGACCCATACTCAAAAGCCCATTGTCAGGCAAAATTTTGTTTTCAAATTTCGATGCATTTAAGTTTCCATCGAGTGACATGGTCCAGTTTCGTGCTTTAGTCACGCCCTGTATGCCCAGCTGTGAGCCGGTAAAATGTCATCAGGATGACATTATTGAGGAATTCAGATCGCCACTATCTTATGGACGTCGACGGCGCGAGATTCATGCAACATGTAAGTAGACTTTATTATACCCTATTATCATCAGAAATATGGGTGAAAGTCTTGTAATAAGTTCTAGTTAGTTTTGACACCCAGTGGCATCAGAATTTCTATTTATCCAAGCAGATATAGACACAGAATTATTTATTCTTTTAAAAATTGGAAGCTAATTTTTTTATATTAACATATTTATTCTAAAGAGAACAAGAAGTTCATCATATCTGCTCGTCTAATACACTATTTCAGGTTATCATTTCCAATGTGCTTATTATAGATACGAGTATACTATAAAACACGACACGGTAAACAAAATCGAACAAGATAATTAAGTATAGCTTGTATTGACTACAGAAATAAACATGTCATAAATAAAAATAAAATATTTATTTTTTTATGTTAACTTGCAGCCAGTGTTGTCGGCCACCAATTAAGACGGGCAAGTCGTGAGGCAAGAGCTGGAATGGTTGAAAGTCAACCAAGTCAGGAGGATATGCTGCTAGTACAATCGATTCAGATTACCGAAAAATTTGGTTTTGGCAAAAGGGAGCAACTGCAGCAGCATACAAATACAAATACAAATACAGTGAAGGATAATTATGACAATGCTTTTATTTTGAAAAATAGAGCAACAGAATATTGTATTAACGGCATCGGTAAGCAACGAGAGTTTATTATTTACTGATCATGCAATCTAATCTAAGCGAACAACAAACGTCTTTTTCAGGTTTCATTGTGGCTGCCACAATATTTTTTATAGCGCAGTTCATTGTTATTGCGATTTGTTCTTTTTTATATCGACGACGAGATAATCAACAGCCATATGTTAATCACTTTCTGAAAGCAGCCACGAACTATACAAACACCGCCGGCAGCGCCAGTATCGCATTTGGTAAATGAGATGCCAAGCGCTCCAGTGGGGTTTTTTTATGCATGGAGAAATTTTGTGGGCGTTATCTTGAAATCGCTTATAAAATATTGCAATATTTTAGTTAATAAAATTTAGAAAACATATTATAGAATTTAGGAAAATAAGTAAAATAAAAAACAAAAAAAATAATAATAATAACGAAAAGTGATATTTGGAAAATGAACAATTTTTAAACTGACTATCTATAAGTGAAAATTTAAAACATAAGAGGAATATTTACTTAATGAATTGAAAAAACAAAATACGACTTTTCTCAAGTTAACACTTCTTTATATACCCTAGCAGAGAGTGTCTTGATTTTGCGAAATAAATAATTAAATTTAGACTTTTGCAAGAGTATGTTATCGTCTTTATTTCTTGTTTCTGATTTATTCAATAATTGGTTGTGTGAAATTAAGCGTATATTAAGGCCAAGGCTATGCGGTAAATTGATTTATTTTTCGTATACCTATATAATCATGCAAATCACTTTTAAAAAAAAGACTGAGTAATCTTTTGTCAACGCTTAAGCAATATGAATTTGTCATAATTTAACCTATAAGATTGAAAATTTTGTAAACAAAAACGTGTTTAAGATTAAAAAGCGATTAGTGCTAAACGTCTCTACTCACAATGCTTTGTAAATAATAAATGAAAATGTTTGTGTCCACCTTAACTAAGCTATCAAATATCAATCCATACCATTAGTAGTAGAAATATATATCGAAGACTTACAAAGAGATCTTATTTATATGACAAAATACAATACTAAATAAAAAAAAAAAACATAAACTTGCATGTTTTAATGAAGTACTCACCCTTAACCGATTATCCATTACGGTCCAGACTCTGGCGCCATAATCGTTCGATGTGCCCAAAACATATGAACCAGTTGAGTCAAAATCGACAGAGTTAATGCCGGCACTACTCCCACTAAGTACAGCACGGGGCTCCGTAGCACCTAAAAATCAATCAAAAAAATTACGACGATTTAATAAAACACTTAGGCGACTCACTCTTTCTCAACCAGTAGCTACCTTTGCCAATATCCCAGAGCTTGACTTTTCTATCAGCACCGCCCGTGGCAACCATTCGGCCAACCGGACTCCAGCGCACTGCATGCGATTCGTTCTCATGCGCCTCGAACTTCATTAAGATATTTGTTGGATTTGGCTGTCCTAGGTAGCCGGCGGCTTTCAATGTGTCAATGCTGCGGCGTAAATCATGACTCGTTTCACCGGCCGTAAATCTGGCATTGATATATTCCTCATCGTCGAGCCCTAAAGCTTCCATGGCGCCGTTTATTGATGCCTCATCGAATTCGTCGTCACTCACAGTGGCCCCTCCTCCAAACTGAGCGGGACTCGAGTTGCGATGCAGTGGTGTACCACCGGCTGCTGGAATTGTCTGATTAACTGCCGAGTTCGGTTCTCGGACGGCGTCCTCCAAGTCACGTTTTAGCTTTGCCGAACGTTTTCTGAAAATTGACGGCAGTCTTTTTCTAGATATTTTTGAAATCGGTTACACATTTTATGTTGAACCAAATAGAATCAAATCAAGAAGATAAAAAAACAATAGAATCGAGAAAGCTCGACTGCATGACTACCCTGTACCCAATTGTCAAAAGTATATACTAATTAAATGACCACTCTTTGTGAGTTGTTTGATATACTGAAACGATGAACAAAACTGACTTGAATAATATTTTTAAACTAATTTTACATAGGGTTCAAGTTTTTTTAAACCAACTTTTCTTGGCTGCTTTAATCGGAGGAAAAGCTTTATATAAATGATATCTTAGAGCTGCAGGATTACTTTATTTTGAGCAGACTTAATGCTTTCACTTTCTTAAAAATTTAACAATTTTATTTTATGGGTACAGGGTATTTTAAATAACGCAACCAAATTAAGATGATAAAATACATGTTTCCAAAATGCAAGCTGAAAATTGTATGATTTTTTAACAAATATTCATATTAGTTGTTGGTGTAATAATCAATTGTAATTAGTATTAATGGTGTTAGTTGTTATCTGAAGAACAGGCTTCAAATAATTATTAAATAGTTTTGTAGCAATTTTAGAGACAGTATTAAAAATTGATAATCATTTTGTTGAGACAGTATTTGTAAAAGTATTTTTTTTTACATTATTAAATTTTAATATAAACGTAATGAATCTACCTCATAACGACGCCTCCATTCTGACCTATGCAAATTGTTAGATCTATTGAGCTGATAGGGCTGATCAATAAACTGATAATAATAAAATAAAACAAACTGATAGTGTATCTTGTTTACTATTCCATCCAGAGGCATTGCTATGTGATGTCTGTTTTGATGTTTTAATATAATACATTGTACTTCCACTTTTCTCATATCGCTCTATTTGTTATTTATTTAGTTCACGTATTATTTATTTAGTGAACGTATTAAATATCTTAAAAGCCATTTGAAAAATAATAAATAATACTACATATAACAAGTAACTAAAATTGACATCAGTTTAAGCTAAGTTTTTTTCAGCTGGCAAGCTAATTTCGATGCAAATTGTAATTATACACTTTTGTACCTGCCGGCTATAAAAATATTTATGAATATATGTATATTTGTATAGTCCACTTTCAAGATAACAATTCAGTGAATATATTTTTTCTAATTGATGTGCATTATGAAGCAGAGCAAAAACAACGAAGTTTCCACTATAATTGGAAATTTGTTTAGAATGGTAGTGAATTAAAAATGTATATTCACACATGCACATATAAATGGGGTAATTTGTATACGTATATATGTTAGGCAAAAGTATTATTTCATTGCATTTTTACCTGATGATACTTTCGTTCTCTTCATTCAGCTTGTCAGCATCTTTTGACTTATAACGCATTAATCGGTCCAACAAACTGCGATTTTCATCCTGCAAATCGAAAGAAAATGTCATATTTGGTTACAAATCTGCATTCAGTAAAATTTTCTGCATTTATGATATTTAATTTATTTTTTTGTATTGTCATAAATTAAAAGCGTTAACTTTTTTCGTCTGGTATGTTTACAATTGTAAGAAAAATGTATTTTAATGAAGATCTAATTTATCAATAGACATATTCTTTAACAGCTTTATAATTTGGGGAGCCTCGACTCGATTCGGTGTTGATGCTGATACATAATATATATCTTGATAGCTTTGTTGATCAAATTATAATAACCTCTACCAGAATATATTAACAAACAAACAAATTTCCGCACTCAATTAGCGATACTCACACTCATTAGTCAGTTATATTTGATAATGAACTTTATTATGACTAATTTGCATACAAACAGACATTAAATTCGCCAAATAATTCATTAAATTGGCTGAATCTATCACTCATTACTACATACATATATGAATATCCCAATATATTAATGAATGACAGATTCAGCAAATTTAATGTTAATGAATACCATCTACGAATTTAAATAACTGATAGCAAATTCCTCAAATAAATACACACACTCTTTACTACATACAGATATCAGCAACTTACCAAGATTCTTTAAGTTTGAATAAGCAATGATAATGGCATATAATTTAAGAAAAATAAGATAATTTAGATTAAGTAATAATATTTAAAGTCTGCGTTTAGTAGAAAAGTACATATATAAATTTTAAAGCAATGCTACAATGATGACAGCACAGTCAATATTAATATAAACAATAAAGTTATACGTGCATGGAATATTTTAAGCAGCAACTAACCTGTATATGTCGCATCTTATCTTCGAGTGAACTGAACGCCAACTGTAATGCTGTGTGCTCATCCAACAAAGTTGTGTTTAATTTTTTAAGTTCATCCAAACTGGAGTGGAATAGTTGGACCTCTGCCCGCAAACTGTTATTGACAGTTTGTTGTTCGTAAAGACTGAAAATGTAGCGTAATGTATGAGGTTAACTAAACTCGGCCAGGATAGTAGTCTCTTCTCCTTAATCACCTGTGCTCCTTCTCGTTGAGTAGCTTCTTTTGCTGCTCCACCTTCACATTCAGATCAACAATCATTTGAGAGTGTTCACCCTTTCTTTTGTGCAGATCTGTGAGTTCCTCCTGCTGTGCCAAAAGCTTTTTTTCCAGCGTAGCTATGGCGACATTGGGGCCTGTGCCACCTGTTGACACCGCATTTCTCAGTTGCTCGTTCTCGACGGATAGCTTCAGATTGTCGGATTTCAGTTGCGCAACATGATCTATTAGACGATTGTCTACGACAAAAGCAAAAGTAAAATTTTAATAAGTACACAATTCAATTGAGCTTAGCCCGTAGTCGGACCCAGTTAGCAATGCACTGGTTATATATATCTATATATATATTTATATGAGCAATATATTTCTTACTTTGCACAATAATCTCCTTAAAGTTGTGGCATTCCTTGCGGTCTCGTTCTCGCAATCTTTGAACAATGAGCTCGCGCCACACGAACTCCTCGGTGGACATTGTGAAAAGTGTTTTAATAGCTCGCCCCTATATTTTTATTGTGCTCTTTGTTGCTTTTGTCGTCACAATACGTATGCAAGCATGTTTCTCTTGCAACGGTTATCCACTAAATTTCCAGAATCTCTGTGTTACAATGACTTGCGAAGGAAAATGCTTTGGCAACCAATTAATGCTCTTTTCTTGCTGAGACAATTTGTTGTGACCGGACAATAAAGTTGTACGCTATTTTGATGAACAGCTGTTTAGATGTGGTGGCTCGTCGATAAGTTGATAATGAAAAATACCAACGTTGGTGTTAAATCGCGGGTAGTTGACGCAAGTCAAAATGTGATCAATAACGAAATAGTAGGCTCCTGTATTAAGTAGCGTTTTATCAATTATTATTGTGCAATTTTAATTCGCACAATCGGTCTACAAATATAGGAACACGTCGCGGTCTGTTAACTGTGTGGCAACGCCATGCAACTGAGAATCCAGCTGGATTCTGGCAATGTGCACTGCTTTGTTTAACGTGCAGCTCATACCGACAAGTCTGTTAATTTCTTCTTTTTACAACATCAAATGCAATTTTAAAAATCAGTAAAAGTTGATTGCCCCTTAAGCACTCAAATCACTCCAAATTCTTTGGTACCAATTACTCAACCAACGGATACTTAAAAAAAAACAATAATTTTATTAACGTTTTTATTTGAAGTTTGCATATTCTATACACCTATGAACATTTCCATTAGTTTTGCATTTTGAGAAATGTTTATTCCTTGCGAAAATAAAAAGGTCAATTGGCATTTTCGCTTTGGCGATATCATGGTTTATTCTAGCTGGCAATGATGTCACGCTAATTTTTCTAGGCATTCTTGAATACATGTGGCAACGCCATGGAAGAGCGGGTGGTGATCCACATTTTAAAAAATGTATATTGCTCCAATTTCAAGATTATTAACAGATGAAGAAAGTTCGATTCAGTTTAAAAATTTAAATCAACGTTTAATTTTTATTGCTGCAACTTAAACATTAACGAGTCAGATTAAATTATGAAGATCTTAAATTAAGAGGCAACTAAAGCAACTATTCTTTTTCCAATTTTGAAAATCAAAAGTCAATTAGTAGCTGTGTCTAGTTGTGGCGCCACATTTTTCGAGGCATATATTTTACTTAACAAATTGCCAGAAATAAGCCCTCATTAAATTTAATTAGAGCAATTCAGTTAGTTAGCAGCCTAAGGCTGAGAAAATGAAATATGAGTACATTGCTCTTATGGGGAAGCCATATCAAAGCCAACTCCCATAAGAGTAATGTGCTTGAGAGACTTTCTACCATTTAATGCGTGCCTAGAGAGAGAGGGAGAGAGAGAAAGATCACTGAGAGCGAGAACCAATGTCAGTGTCAGCATTGCTAAGTCTTCGCTGTTGAATGCACAGTTGTGGTACAAATGTACCAACGATTGTACTTTAATTATTCCACTGGTTTTCATTTAAACAGCTTCATCTTTGCATAAAAACAGTCATGTAGACAGAAGAATATTGCTTTATTTTCTCTAATTATTATGTTGATCAGGAATATGTATAATTCAGTGTGTTGCACCTTTAGTGAATAATTATAAAGACCTTAGCAAGGGTATCAAAAAAGAGTAAGTCAAGATCAGTAGTTTTAGTTCCCAGAGTCTTGCCTAGTTTCTGTTCTAAATACGCATAATGGAAGCAATTGTATCGAAACATCGCTAAACACGCAAAGGCAATTAAAATTGTTTAAAAACATGCAAACTCTCCTCCTACAAGCAATACGTGGCTGCCACTTCTGCTGCTGGCGCGGCTTTTGCTGCCACTGCTGCTGCTGCAACTGCTGACGCTGCTAGTTGGTACAATGTAGTCACCACTCTGGCAGAGGGTGTTGGTTACCAAAGTGGAAATAACAAAACATGAATGATGTCTGCTCGAGGCTAATCAACTAACATATACCCTATAACGAGGTTTTCTGTAATGTACTTTTCTAGTTTTACTTATTTTATTATTTTATTTCATTTTATATTATTTGTTTATTGATTGTTTTATTTATTAATATTATTTTTTACTTCTTAAATATCTAAATGGCATTATGTCTCTCTGTGTCTCTTTATTTATTTCTTTTAATTTTCGTTTTCTCTCTTTTAGTACTGAATCAAATTACTACTATACATTTTTAGTATACGAGTATTTTACATATTTTTGTTCCTCCACTTCTTTATACTGAGTATCTTCTAGTTGAGCACACTCGGCTAGTGCATTCTGGTTTAATCTAAAGGTTTTCATACTAACAACAAAAAAAAAAGAACAAATACCATTTTTCTTAGTTTAGATAAATTCACGCGATAATGAATTTATCGGAAATTAAATAATAAACAATGTATAAGGAACCTTGAAACTTGAATTTTCATCATATCAATTTCAAACTCATTATCAGAGCTCGGCTTACAAATTGAATTCGATACGTGTTTGACCGGAAAAAGGGCGGAATATGAATGGATACAATTGTATGGTGTAAACTTCGAACACTCTAAAAACCGGATAATTCTGTCCGTATCTAATAATGTCTCTATAATAAAAACTAATGTCGCAATAATTTCGTATAATTTATGCAGATTGGGACACTTATCATCGACACCTGCGCTTCCGACAGTGTCCTACCACCGGTTATTGCCTTAGCTCTGTTAACTCTGCTAGCCGGTTCAAAATACCAAAGCATCCACTTTAAGATTAAGATATTCCTGTGCAAAGTGTTCCGTTGTGATAAATAACAATTACTTCCACTGTCTGTAGCTAATCATCGTTGCTATTTTTCATAGCTCTTGCAGAATAATAACTGAGTTCCGCTCTTTTCTATTATTAATTCTTATGGTAATTAACTTGGGGATTTCTCTTTAATTATTGTGTGTAAAATATTAAAATACATATAAAATTATATTATTCCGTAAAAACATAAAAATAAATATGATATCATTTGCTCCACTTTTGTGATTATTTCTCGCATTTAATGTATTTCATAAAAATATAAAAATAATTATACGAATATCATTTGATCTACTTCTGTGATAATTTCCCACATACGATTTGCGAGCTCCATTTAATGTGCAAATATTTGGTACAAATGTACAGAATGGCACACACAAATACAAACATCTTATTGCATTTACATACGTACAAACATACAGGTGTTTAATGACAAAAATGTGACTACGATTTATGCAAATGGTGCAACACACACACACACACACACATGCATACAAACGTATGTCATGTGTATATGTATCGTATATGTGTTGCCAGCATAGCAAAGCAGCAAACGAAACGCTTGGCCATTTTAGGAAAATGTTGTTGTGTTTTCGGCACCACAACCATTAAAAATACCTGCAAAATGCAGACTCTGAGGCTGCTGCCAACGCGTAAATGCAAAAGCAACCTGCCTTTCAGAAACTTCATTCATTTAATGCTGCACAACGAAGGAGCCCAACAGAGTCCCAAGCTGAAATGTGGTCGACGTTGTACATAGCAGTCACCAACTAATAGAAGAGCGAAACAATAAAAAAAAAAAAATAGACAACAACAACATGCACACAGAGACCAATAAAACAATTGAGAAGCTGTAAAAACCACAACAAAGAAGAAGAGTTTTAAACTGGTTTTCAGCACAACATAACTGAAACAAGTTGGAGCTGTTTATTAAATGTTAATCTAACAGTCAACTGTTAACCGTTTGCAATTGGCATCCATTGGCCTGCTGCTGCTGCTGCATATGCTGCACCTGCAGATCGCGAAAAAATAAACACAAATATGCACTACACTCCTGGCCAGTTGAATAGGTTGGAGTGTGGAGAATAGGTGAGATGCGATAAATACAGTGTTGATAGCCCATTTCAATCAACTATATTGCCCCTTTCAGCAGTTGCAATTGTATATTGAATGTAAAGTGTTTATCAAATTCAATTTACATACACGCAAATGCACATAATTTATTTATGTATATCTACAATAGTTATTTGTATATAATCCTTTTACTTGTATCACCAGCCAAACGAGTAAGTAAAAACCGGTTTATGCCATAGACAAACCAGATTTCTTAACCGTTTCGATCGGAACGTGCTTCGCTTTGAATCGAGTCGAGCGCCCACTTGTTGCTGTTGCTGTTACTGTTGCTGTTTGTTCCACGGTCGGCAAAAGTCAGTCTTGAGCCAGCTACCTGTGATTTCAGGTGTTGTAATTGTCGTGCGCGCTTGGCTCCCATCTACATTTTTTCACACACGAAATTCGCGTTTGAGCCACCAACACCAACACCACAAGTAGCAGCAGGCTTAAATATGTGTGCACAATACGAAGTGTAAATAAAAGTAAATAAGCGGATAGCAAATCTACCGTATCTGCTACAATTCGGTGGCATTTAATACGGCTAACAACACAAAAACTTCATTCTACAGTTTTGTATTGCAAATGAAGTTCGTGTAACCATGTGTTCATTAGTGCAATAAATATTATTATCATTGCAGAAGTTGAAAAAGGTAATAAAAAATATTAAAAAAAATTCACATCTTCAAATCTATTAAATTACAGCTTATGCTAAAAAGTGTGTGCGAATGTGTGTGTGTGTGTGTGAAAATGATTGTGACTTGGATGAAAGCTGAGAATCTTGTTTTTTCGCCATCTTCAGAGATAACACTTTCTAACACTCAAACTCAAATATACCTATGCGAGTGTTTGTGTGTGTGTGCGTGTATATAGCTAAGATTGCGGATCTGCATGTGTGGGAAATGCAAAAACCAAAAAAGAGTCAAAAGTGAAATCCATAAGTATTTGTAAATGTTTACAGTTGGAATAAAACAAACATATATTTACATGACAACTGTAAGATATATATATGTGATGTATGCAAATTATAAGACAAACAAGTCTCGATATAAAACACTACCATGGTTACTATAAAGCAAACACAGCTCAACTCAAATATTGATCATATGTGGAAATCATAAGAAAAGCAAATAAATACGGATGATATGAATGATGTGTGCTAATTATAAAACCAACATAGCTCTATATATGTCAAGAAATCGAGTATAACTTATATATGCCACAGCAAACAGATATTTAAATGATAACTGTAAGATATATAAAGCATAGAGATGATGTATGTAAATTATACGACAAACATGTCTTTATTCAAAAAATTACCATGCTTACCATTATGCAAAGACGGTGTGCTAAACAAAGAAGATATAAATTATGTCTGCTTATAATAAATCAATCGTGACTCTATATACCTTATACATGTATACTCGATATGCTGCACTCTCCAAGTCTGCCAGATAAATTACGTTGGAAAACGTTTCAATTTTCCATCAATTACAATTGCCAGGATGTTTGTAGGCACTTTTTTTTTGCTGTCGTGCTCGGCAGAAACATTGAGTTGAGAATTGACCCCAATAGTGTGTTGTGGCAGAGGAAAAGCATTATTATGTTGGGGTAAATGGCAAATGAGGTCACGTGTGCAGAGCGCGCGCGTTTGCAAATAAAATAAACTGCTGTCACAGGTACTCGTCGCCGTCGTCGTACACGTTGAGACAGACTTTGCCAGGCGATGAAAATCAACTTGCCACACTACTTTTACTGCACGCAGCCGCAGCCACTGCCAGAGTCGCATTCACATCCACAGCCATAGCAGCTGTCGACAGTATTGAGTAGTTGTATTATTGTTTTTGTTTGGCGGATTTTTGTGTTGAGCAGGTTTTCAAAAGATTTGTTTTTTTTCGCTTAACTGGTGTGGGTGTCTCTCTCTGTCTCTCTCTGTTTCTCTCTCTCTCGGTGTGTGTTTGTGTGTGTGTATTTTGAGTGTTTTGTGCTCGGCCATCGTTTTGTTGGCAAAAGTGAAACTTAAATGTATTCGAATCGTGCGAGAATCATTTATCGGTATGCAAATGTTTACTTTAACAAACCAAGTACCCGTTTGTTTTCTCGGTTAATGTACAATATTGTCCAGCATTGTACATGAAAATCTTTACTGTTATTTGCCCAAGAGAAACCAAGTGAAAGCTGTCCTTTATCCGGTGTGTATAGGGGCTGACTTGGAGCCGGTAAGAGAAAGACAGCTTGTTCATTTTTCAAATTTATTAAATGTCTGATCAGAAAATTAAAAATATAGTTTACCAAATCTTAATTGCCAATTACGGAACTAATAAGTCATTGCGACATGAAGAAAAAAATCTTTATTTTTTGTTATAATATAAATTTAAAAAACTATTTTTTGCAATTATTTTTCCTTTTGCTAATTTTCCCTATTAGAAACAAAGGTTGGAAGAAAACACGAAAAGAAAATCGCCAGCGTTTCATATAAATCTATTTGTTTATTTATTAGTATTTAGATATTAGATGTATATCTCCAAATGTTTCTTTTATAAAAATAAAAAATAATATTTGTATTTAAAATTTGTTATAAAGTAGCTTTAAGGTATTAAATTCTAAACATTTTTTAATGCTTCCCATAATTTAAACTAATAGACTTCCTTATTTATTGTTGTTGTATATAGACACCCAATGTATACAGATAAATTGGTACACCTCGTTTTCAAGTTTCGAAAAATTTGCTGTCAACATTTCGCAGATAAGTTGATTGTAGAGCAAATTCAAGCTTTTTCCTGTAAGATTATGCTATCATTTTGTTGAGTGTATTCATAAATATAATTGAATACATTTGTTTCTATGTGTGCATCCGCTTGCCACCAACTTTTTATATTCTTGGAGTGCTTGCATTTTCGATTGGTAATGCTGACTTGCGACAGTTCAGCAAATTTTCTGTTGAAATCAAGAATATGACACCACACGTAACAAAATGCGGTTGAGCATTTAATCAAACGAGTATATGAATGTGTGAGTGTGTGTATGTGTGTATTAATATGTGAATGTGTCCATACAGCGATTATTTGAATTGTGTCTCAAAAATGCTTTGGGCCTTGATGAAAACATTTTCGATTTCATATCATTTAACCTTTGACATATTTACTGATTTACCGGTTTCTTGGTGCATCAAATATTTTGTTAAACGTGTCTGAAAAGAGGCACCCTATTGAAGAGCGTTAAAAAATTGTGTATTAAGCAAAAAATGGCAGACGAACAAAATATGCAAGATTTCTGTTTAGGCTACATTGAAAAAACTGAAATCCAAATATTTTTGATTATGCACGTATTTTTGCCATTGTTGCTTGCAATCATTTTGATTAATAACATGCATTATATTTACTGCCAAGTATCTCTAGTTCAGTTGTATATATCGTAGCTCGTATATATGAGCAAAAACACTATAACTCACTCAAAATGTGGAACAAATCTATTTTAATACTGAGGGATGTACTAAAGTTAAACTATTGATATTATAATATATAATATTATAATTATTTTCCACCACTTGCTAGGTTGAATTTGCTCTAAAGGAACAAATTACTTTGTCTCTTTTCAACGTACTGTAGAATGATATGATAATTATGCCTTTCCTCCAATTGCAAGTGGAAAAAAAGTGGAAAATCGTATGAAAAATCTTTCGAATGATGTTATAATTAGACCTTTTCCAGCACTTGTTGATTGAATTTTCCTTATACTCCTTTTGGGCGCTCACTAATATCGCACAAACGAGCTTCCGTAATAATTTGCTAGCTCTTACCGTTAAGGCTCAGACGTTGATCAGCAATTACTAATCAGCAATCAGTCAGTGAGTAGAAACTGTTTTATTTATGTAGAAGATGCTCGCTACTTAAATTACGAAAGAATGCATTAATTATGTTGCTCCCTATGGTCCAGAGCACACACCCATATAGACACACGCACACACACAGACATACACACATGCATGCATAGCAGTATGTGTGAAGTTCAGAATACATATGCCAGACTTAGGCGAAAGATTACGTTCTTTATGTGGTCAGCTTTGTCAGGTCTTGTGTGTTGTTGGACTGTGCGCTGTGTGTGTTTGTTTTGTGTGTGTGCCGTGCAGTGTTCACGAATAACAGCAGGCAACAGCATCTTATCTTAGATTTCCGAAGCTCTATATATGGTCAATACTAAAGTGGGCAACAAGAAAAACGCGTAGACAGCACCAAGATGGGTAAGTTAAATATTTATTGCATATTGATGTCAGGCCATTTAGGGTTCTGCCAGCCACCTTTGTGCATAAATAAATATACTACATACTTACAATTGATTTCTGATGCTTTATAAAGTTCAAGAACAATAGCTCAATTTTGTTTGTTTGTTCGAAAGTTCACCTTCCCTCGATGACAGACCTTTGAGAAATTTGATTTATTTCGATTTATTTACGTACATTTGAATTGTGTTGGTAAATCGATATTATTTTCTTCTTATACTCGTATAGTGCAATAATATAAACTATATACTATTTATTTATATAAGCAGAGCATTTGTATATTTTTGTATATATAAGCTAAATACGCAAGTCTATAAGTTTATGCATGGGGTATCTTATGGCCAGTAATTTTATCTTAAGCGCGTATCTAGAGCAAATGTAAATGTATTCAATAAATTTAATAAAATGCATTAAATCAATGGAAGCAATCATTTTTAAGTCCAGTTATTTGATGTTGTCTTTGCAGTTAAAATGACTTTCTACAGTGTGATGAGACCATTTGGACCCTGCTTTCTGGGGATTTTTCTAATGCTTGGCAGCTGTGAAGATGCAGTCGGTGTTCTAGGTAAATCACAAATGTGCGAAGTGGAAACTGGGCAAACAAACATTATACTGGATATTGAGGAGAGTCGAGGGAATTGTAAGTATTTAAGTATGCACATAAAGAAGAAATAGGTAATTACGAATTCCCCAGTGAATTTCGCACAGTACGTCAAGCAAAAATATCCTTTAATGGCTATACACACTCTTCTCCACTGAAATGTGAGTTGAAGCAGGAAAGTGGAAATCAGAGCCGTAATATCGTCTCTCTCGTCGGTATTGTATCTCTCTCTTTCCTTTCCTTCCCATTGAATGTGTTCACATTTTGCAATAATTGCAACGAACTTTCTAGATACTTGATTGCCTCCATACACAAAGACTAGTTCGTATAAATACCTTAAGTCACTCCGCCAAAGAGAAAGGCTTATGTCGATACATATACACATATGCACGTACATAGAGGACTTCCATAGCTTCGAGTTGTCTTTGACATCTTTCTGAGTCGGTTAAAAGGAAAAAACAGTTTGAGTTTCGAACTGCACTGATACTAATAAAATTCCAATTACCCGTTTTATTAATGAATGTATGTATCTGATCTATTCATACAGTAATTGGACAATCGACAACACCGGCTCAGCTGCCAATTTATGGTGATCCCTCCACGGAAATAGCGCTCGATCTAGTTTTTCCGAAGGGACATCCCACTTTCCAATTGGATGGAAAGAGTCTAAAGCTACTTCAGCCACTCGATCGTGATGAGGAGAACTTAAGTCACATTGTCTTCCAGGTGAGTCTTAATTAAAGTTCAGATACCTCCTAGCATCTGTCAAGGATTGTAGCAAACTGTTTCTGAAATTTTACTGAAAAACGTTTATGAGTTTTAATAACATTAGATTGATAATAAATTGAATTGTTGGTATTTACCTTTAACTTGTTAAATAGAATCTGACTGAGTAGAAACATCTTGGAATAAATGTTAAGAAAGATTTTTTCTTATACCATGAACTAATTAAAATGGATAAAAAGGGTATAATGAATCTGCACAAGAATAGGTAATAGGATGAAGAATTCATCTTCGACCCCATAAAGTATATATATCAGCTTGAGCATCCGTCCACTTCCCACGGTCCGCCTGTCGGTTTGTCTGTCAGTATGAACTCACGGATCTCAGAGACTACAAGAGTCAGATATTTCAAGTTTGGAATATAGGTTTCTGTATTCTACCGGGAAGATCAAGTTAAATTAATTTCATAGGGAACTTGCCCCTACATATCGATTTCCGATGGCAACCAAAGCGGCAATTTGCAAGGCAGGGCCTTTAAATTTCATTTAGATCGGTTAACAAATACCAAAGCTATAGTCCAAAACGTATTCTCATATTGATCTCAGTTCAGACAATCTCAGTTGTGAATGAAAGGTGGAGCTGCCTTCGAGTTGCTTAGAAGCTTTTTAAAATAAAATTTGGCAACAAAACAAGACTAATACACTTAATAGCTGCATTCAGAGTATCGCGTAGTCGAGCTCACCCGACTACAACATTCTTACATGTTTTATCTGAAGATTTTTGTTCTTGCTTGCGTGTGAAAATTAAATGCAATGATTTTTTGTTTTAGGTCTCGTGCACGATTCGGGAGACGAATAAGAAGAGAAACATTCCGCTTATTGTACGGGTGTCCGACGTCAATGACAATGCGCCGCAATTCATGAACACGCCGTATGAGGTCACTGTACCAGAGGTAAGTACACCTTAAGTACTTAAGTGTAGCTACTAAAAAAATAAGAATAATAATTATAAATAATATAAGTAGTCTTGTCTGCTCATCCGTTATGTTTTCTCAAAATAAAAGAGTGTACAAATTAGTGTGGCTTAATTTTGTGCTAAGTCGTAATTCTGTCATTAATTTATAGTATATACTTACTATATACTGTGTTTGTTTTGAGCTTTTTAACCAAAAGTTGCGGACAAACTGGTTTCTAGAGCCACATACAAAACCTTCTTGGGCATCTGCCAACTGAATCTTCATCAGCGGTCTTAAAGACAATATTTTGCTGCTTACTATATATTTGTACACATACATATATATGTATATATATATATAAATATATTTATATATATATACCATGCTATTGTGTTTTCTTGTCCGCTTTGCGTTTTTCCAGTTGCGTGTGCTGGGACCAAACAATGCCTGAAATAATTTATTTGCATTTTAATATGACAAACACAGGCTTGACATATTTGAACTGGATTTTACAAAGCCTCCGATTTTAACAGGTTAAATGCATTGACGCATACTTAGCATATTTATCTGGTTGAACAACATGCAATTGTTCCTTCTCAAATGCGCTTCAATCAAATCGTTGTTGTTTAAAAATAGGCTCGTGTTCAAGTTATACACTTTAGCGATTATCAACTAACATGAATGCATTGAGTTTGATCCATAAGCTATCATTTTCTTAATTGACATATTTAAAAAATGACGGCTATTTGGAATGACTACAATTCACTATTGGTGGTGCTGGATTAAACTGCATTAAGTCAAAGAAAACCAACATTCTGACAATATGTATGTTAAAATGAGAGCATTTTCTCATTATTGAAAAGTATACTCGACCATTAGCCACACATATTTTCTACATAAGTACACAGAGGCATATAAACGACTAGTTAATATACTCGTATATATAATGTGCATACAAAACACAAGTTGACATATGTTTTCCATTTTATGTCTATGGCGACAGACACACAAGTCGCCATATTTTTTTTATGGTCTACGGAGTAGACAAAAGGATTTCGTGATTGCGATAAATATCTCTACTAATACAAATAAACTTGCATAAATATGCATGTGTAAAATACATAGAAAATAATCATTTCAAGCAATTTCAATGCATTGAAGATATTTATTCAGCGACCGCATATTGCTTCTTATTTATTTATTTTTTTTGCTCAGATATTTTCTGTTCCTTCAACCTGATTGCACAATGCGCAAAGTTCAACCAGCGCCAACAGAAGTAAAATATAAATATCATTATTCTCTGTCGTTTGGTCTTTAGGTGGAAGACCAACCAATGGCTGCTGTAACCTTACTTACACTCAGAAAAAAGATATCAACGATTTTTTAGATTCTCACCAAAATTGAATTTGACAAGAAAAGCAGTGTCTAATTTTGATTATTATAAAAGCTGCCGTTAGTCCCCATAAGCAATTCGAATTTCCGAATACTTGGAATCGTTTACTTTTACACCGTTTTGCAGATTTCATTAAAAAAAAGTCGTGACCCACATGGATCTCAAATATCAATCAACATTTGTTCCTCTAATGTAAATTAGTCAAATTAATAAACAGGGTATACAAGGTATATACTACACATGCATTGATGTGTTGCACCTTGCCACAAAATTGCATAAGACATGCCAACAATAACAATTGCGCCTATTTGTGGGCTGTTTGACTTGTACCGCTTTGCCATTTAATGTACATAAGAAGAGAAACCAATTGAAAAGTTCAACACAATGACTAAGTAACTTCTCGCCCCAAGCCAGGCGACATGCGAATGTTAAACCAGTAACAACTAACCCTGAGGTAACAGGCACTTGTAAACATACAACAAAAAAAGATGCTAACACACATACACATACAAGACACAATACAGACAAGCCCAAGTATATAGTGATAGTTAAATGTAAAAGGCTGTTCGCATTTTGTGCTTTTTGTTTGGCCGTTATATAACTGCACTTTTGGTGCATCTCTCTCTCTCAATGATGTTGGGCACGTTTTGTCACCCAGCTTGTTTCTGTTGTTCCCCGGATTGCTGGCTATTTATGCTGGCTTCTGGCTGCTGTCTGCTGTCTGCAGTCTGCTGGCTGTTGGTTGGTGGCTGCCCAAACCGTTTAACAACAATAGCGCTGCACAGTTGCACAGTTTGCTACCTAATTTTCATGAACATGCCATTTTTGGTTTCCGGTGCAACGTATTTAGCATATTTGCACGGCACAAAACGGTAACATTCATTATCGTTATAATGTTTTGACGTCAATCATTTAAATTTATAGTAGTGCATTTTTGGACACAGCGATATTACTTCATTTTCAATAGTTGAATTGCCAATGTATCCTTATATGCAGTTCATAAAAATAATTCTTCTTTTTTCAATAGTTAAATTACCAATTGACCTTTATATTCAGTTAACAGAAAGATGATAGACAGTAGTAAAAGTAAGTGACACACAGGATGACGCATCTTCGATCCCATAAAAAATATATATTCTTCATCATGAGCAACAGCTTACCATTTTAATGAATAACTGTCCCATTTTCTGAGTATCAAATTTCCGATTGCAATAAAACTTAAAATTTTACAGGCAGAGGCTTCTAATTGATACATAATATGTATTTGCATATTATTCATCGACAGGGGAAATTTCATTTAAGATCAGTCAAGAAGCGTTCCGCAATACGTCCAGTAAATGACTCAAAATATATTCCAATATTGATTGAGATCAAAATATACTTACTTATAAAATTTATCGATTTTTTATTACTTTGTTTTATTAATAATTATTTATTATTTACAACTTTTACAGAGCACTCCTTTGGGCACGACAGTTTTTCGGAATATACTGGCGGTCGATAAGGATGCCGGCGTTAATGGTCTAGTTGAGTACTTTATAGTTATGGGCAATACCAATACCACCGAGGACGAGAAGTTAACTAGTGCCGATGGTTACGGATCCTTTGCCATATCATTTCCCCATCAGGGACAAGTGAGTAACACTCGAAATATATTTTAATTGTCGATTCTAATTCTTTACTCTACCCATACCATATTTAGGTCACAGTTGCAAAGACTTTGGATTATGAAAAGATACAACGCTATTATTTGACAATTGTCGCATCGGTGAGTAACATTTCAGGCTATACCGATTATTGCCCGAGTTATTTCCTGATCGGCTACTTATATAATTATTCTATTGCGTTGTTTGCCATTTAAATTAATAGTTTTGAGTTGAGATTTTAGAGCGTAAAAATGTATAAGTTATTATTACGCTAATGAATAGTCTTGATTGATTCAATAACTCAACATTAGCGAACAAAACAATGGAAATATTTCTTAAACTTCAACTTAAAACTAAAAAACATAAATAGCGCAAAACATTAAAATTTGCTTAAACTATAATTAAAAGCATTTAGCGTGTAATGCGAATTAGGTTCGGAATTTCTCACTGTGCGATTATTAACAGAGGCAAATAATTATTCATTGTTTATTAATTATTATTAACTATTTGAATATATACTTTTTTCTCTTTTTATTTAAGGATCGAGCGCGAAGTGTTTCCGAGCGATTGTCTTCGACAGCGACCTTAACTGTAAATATAGCCGACTCCGATGACATGGATCCGTCCTTCATCTATCGTGGTTGTGCGCTTCTCGATGGTGCCTGTATTAATCCCGAGTATACGGCATCGGTGCCGGCAGGATCGGTGCAAGGAGTGCTCAATGTGCTGCCGGAGCGAATACAGGCGGTGGATCTGGATACGATCAGTTCGCGTATACGATATAGTTTTGCCAGTGGAATGCCTGGCAACTATGCCGACTACTTTGAGATCGATGAGGAGACGGGTGTTTTGAAGCAGATCAAAGCTGTCGATACTTCGACGGCGAAAAGATACGATATAATAGTTCGAGCTGAAGAGATCTCCCCGGCTCCGCGACGCTTCACAACAGCCAAGCTGACGATTGCTGTGAAGCCCGTAGATGCCAATCCACCAGTTATATCGTCCTCCGATATCGAGGGATATGTTGATGAGAATTCACCAATCGGTACGAAAGTTTTGGATGCGAATGGCAAACCAATTACATTTAGAACAACGGACGATGACTTGGGTGAGGATGATCCGAAGCCCGAGTACATTTACGAACTGACGACGCCGTCATTTAATGTGACAAGCGATGGCATTTTGATTGTCTATGAGGAGGGCTTGGATCGGGATCCGCCAGCGCCGGGACGCTACAAGTTTCAGGTTGTCGCCCGAGAGCCCCGAACAAACGCGGCAAGTGCTCCTTTGAGTCTAACCGTACATTTACGTGATGTTAACGATAATGCTCCCAAACTGGCGATGGTTGCTCCCATCTCAATTTCGGCTGGCGATCAACACGAGCAGCGACTGGTCACACAAATGATGGCCACTGATATTGATGAGGGACCCAATGCCGTTGTCACCTACTCCATTTACCATGTCTCCAACAATGGCATGCAAAAGTTCAAGATCAACGAGCAGACGGGAGAGATCGAGACTCGAGGTCGTTTACTCGCTGGCGAGCAATATAGCATAACGGTGCAGGCAAGCGATATCGGGGGACTCTCATCCCAGGCCATTGTGGAGGTGACTGTAACACCTGGACCAAATACGAAGCCACCGCGATTCACCAACGTCCTGTACGAGGTGCAAGTTAGCGAGGGTGCCGAAATTAATTCCACAGTCACCGTCGTCCATGCCGATGATCCCGAAAATGATCCCGTCATCTACTCGATCATGTCTGGCAACGATCTAAGGCAATTCTCGGTGGGTCAACAGAGTGGTGTTATTATGGTCATACGGAAACTGGATCGCGAGAGTCTAACACGCTACCAACTAATTGTGAAGGCAGAAGATAATGGCGGTCTGTCGAGTACTGCCACAGTCAATATTAAAGTCACCGATATCAATGACAAAAATCCCGAATTCGATGAACTCAACCAGCCCTACGTATTCCACGTGGATGAGGGTAAGGATGACGCGTTTGTCGGCATTGTGCACGCCACAGATGCGGATGAGGGTGTAAATGCGGAGATTACCTACTCCATACCAACGGATATACCATTTGCCATCAACGGCAAATCGGGTGAGATTCGCACATCCAATAAGCTGGACTATGAGCGGGTGAATGAATACAAATTTGTGGTGACGGCCAAAGATGGGGCACCCGATGCACGGCTGGGCACGGCAAGTGTTACGGTGATTGTGCATGATCTGCCAGATGAGGTGCCCAAGTTCAATGATGCCCGCATCAATGTGCGAATACCAGAGAACCAAGCCGACTTCCTTGTGGCCACTGTGCAAGCCCACGATCCCGACACCATGCCAGAGATTACCTATGTGTTGCGTAAGGGTGACGAAGAGTTGTTCAAAGTTGCGCCCAAAACGGGCGAAATACGCACAACGATGGGTCTGGATTACGAGAAGGAGCGACAACATGAGTTGCTCGTGGGCACAATTGAGAATGACGGTGAATTGCCTGGTGACACTGTGCGTATTGTCGTCGAGGTCGAGGATCGCAACGATGTGCGGCCCGTATTCATCACAGTACCGGGTCCGGTGACGGTGAACGATGATCAACCCATTGGATCGGTGATAGCGACTATGCCGGCAATCGATGCCGATGGCACCCCGCCCAACAATGTGATTCGCTACGAGCTGGTTGGTCGCGGCAAGGCTCTGAAATACTTCCAAGTTGATCCCGATACGGGTGCAATACGCATTCGCGATGAGTTGCGCAAGCAAGAGGATACGGAATATCAGTTGGATATACGAGCCTACGATATGGGTGAACCTCAGCTCAGCTCAGTGGCCATGCTGCCCGTGTTTGTACGCCATCTGCTGCTCGATCCCAGTGAGGAGACTTCAATCGAAAGCAAGATGAACACGGACAGTGGACTGATTGTCAGCTCGGAGACAGTCGGATTAGCGTTTAGCGATGACAGCTATGTCATCAGTGTGCCAGAATCAACAGCCGTGAATAGCACTTTGAAGCTCATTCAAATCATCAACTCCAAGAAACCATCCAAAGGGGCACCCAACTTCAAGTGCGAGTTCATCCAAGGAAATGAGCAGGGAGTATTCGAACTGGGTCTCGAAGATTACGGTTGCTTGTTGGTCCTCGCCAAGCCATTGGATTATGAAAGTAAAGTCTCATACACTTTGGAGTTACGCTTAGCCTCCCAGCGCTATTTTGTGAGCCCGCGCAAGGATCGTACCACTGTCAACATCATGGTCCAGGATGAAAATGATAATCCACCTGAATTTGTCTTTAATCGCTTCCATGGCCAGAATGATACGTATTATGCCGTAATAACACCGGAAATGGACATCGATATGACCATTTTGCAAGTGAGGGCAACCGATCGCGACTCGGGTAAATTTGGATCATTGAGATACAAACTATATGACGAAGAGGAGCCCAGCATCAAGGATGACCATTTGGTAAGTAGCAATGAGATTTAGATAAACTTTCAGAGCACATTAACTTTGGGTCTTCATGCTACATGTATAATCTGAGCAAACTTACTAGTTGCTCATATTTGCAAAGAAAATATCAACCATAGACTAAAATATCTAGCAGCTTCCATAGAACTAATGAAATTCAGTTGTCTGCCAAAGTCAATTATATTATTGAATTGCTTTTCTTATCTTTATGTTAATAACATCGATTTGTACACGACTTTTGCAGCCATCGACCTACTTTATGCTAACTGAGGAAACAGGTATTTTACGTACGGCTAAGCTCTTTAGTGATGCCAATTTTCCGATGATATTCTACGTGGAGGCCAGTGATAATGATGCCATCGAGCAGGGCTCTCATCATACAAGGGCACGCATCGTTATCAATAGGTTAACGGATGTCAATCGTATGGCTTTGGCATTCTCCAATGCGGCACCAAATAAGATCCGGAACCATTATGCAGCACTGGAGGAGCTGATCGAGGAGACGACCAATGGATTGGTCAGTGGCATTGAAAGGATAAGCAATCGCAAATACTTGACGAGCAACGGCTCGGTCATGGAGAATCCGGAGGCTACCGATGTGTGGTTTTACCTTATCGATCCCAAATCGGAGACATTACTAAGTCGCAACGATAGTGTTGTCCAGGAGACGTTGCTTGAGTCGTCTGTTGCCTCGGCATTGAATTTGGCAGCTTCTGACTTGGCACATGCCAATGCAGATGGAATCCATGCACCAATCCAAGTGAAGGAACAGGTTCACAAGGTAAGCATATTGTATGCAAAATTAAATACCTATACTAATACAAAAAATATATTTCTAGGTCAAAACGGCTAGCAGCATCGATGACGAAGTTTTCTCCTTCACGCTTATTTCCATATCTATCATTATACTGATTCTGGGCACCATCGGCATAATCTATATATGCATATCATGGTCCAAGTAAGTAATATTACAAAAGAATCACCATGTAATTGCGTAGTTGCAGAATAGATTTTCATCCTTAGAAAATTTAACTCAATCTGAAATTGTGAAGATTATTATTCTTGTAGCAGAACAGTTTAACTATATTTAATACACTCTGAAAAACATCCACGATTAATTATTTTTTCGGCCTTTTTCCATAATAATTTCTATTTCAAGAAATTATATATTGAATTTTTCTCAATTTTTTTTAATTAACTGCCTCCAATCAACAAACTAATCGATTACTTTTCTACAACTTAGATATAAAAATTTCAAGGAACGCATTCGTCATTATTCGGCACCAAGTCCGACACGCTATGATCCTGTGATAGTCAACTCGCAAGCCTCGAATGTTGGCGATGCTGTGGCTAATTTGAAGGAGTACGAAACACAGATGCTTGCTATGGCTGTTCCTCCCGATGGTGATGAGGACTTGCAGCTGGACTTCAGTGCAAAGAATCACGCCTTTTCCCTAGATAATGTCAGCTATATAACACACAAGCAGAATGGCGGCGGAGAAATGCAGTCGAGTCCCACGCAAATGGATGGCAATCTGAGCACAATTTCCACACTTCGCCATAACAATCTGAATAATCTAGCCAATAATATAAACAACAACAACAATTTGACGATGAACAATCGTCAGAATACTTTTAATCGCACACTGGAAATGAATTCGCGTAACAATGCCAATCCACTTGCCATTCCGGCGAATTGTACGCCCGGCACATTAACATTGGGGCGTATTAAGCACCATAATAGCAATAACTATCTGAACGATAGCTATAAATATGATGCATCGAGCCGAAATAATTTGGCCAATGCCAGTGCCCAAAACAATGGATTTAGTACGATGGGCAGGCGTGGCAACACCTTTGGCGGAATGGCATCCTTGAACGGTGCTGGAGAGCTCATGACCAACACCCTTGGTCGCAATAACCAGCAGAATAATCGTCTAAATGCTGACGAACTGCCCATTGCCAATCCGTTGTTCCAAAGGTAAGTTACTCTATTCAATTCAACAGCATCTTGAAAAATGTAATAAGTAAAATATACCATTTGATTAATGCATTTCGCTCTCTCTTTCAGATCTAATGGTGATAGTCATAATCACAATATGAGTTTTACCAATGAAAATGTGATTTTTGCCAAGCGAGACTACGGCCAAATGAGCTTCTCCTATTTGAATGATTTGGATCGATCGGAGGTGGAGACGACAACGGAGCTATGAAGGATTAACTACTTACAATTTAGTATGAAATTTTGATGTATTTATTAATGTTGTATTTATCTGTACATACAATTTGTACGAATAAGCAATTTTCGATTAAGGCATTTAAGTAGTTACAAATTCTCGAAAATTGCTCTTAGATTATTTGAAGTAATGTGCATATGCCATTATAATGAGAATGTTATTCCAACAAGCTGTAAATATAATAAGCTGATAAGATTTAATTATTTTTTGTACATAAGCAGTAAGCAACTGCAGTCATTAGTTTCTTATAAGTAGTGGCATTTTAAAAAACACATTGGGTATATACAAATAAATATATACATATTATGTACTAAGAAAAATGAGTTTATTTAGGATCATAAGTTTTGCAGGCCATAAATATATCTTTGATATCAAATTGAACTGAAGAAAATGCCTGTAAGCAATTTATATGTATCTACTCTTATAAGTAGTTAAATATGTTGAGCAACAATTTATATGAAATATAATATATTAATATATAAAAAAATACAATTGTTTTGTTATCCAAAATAATATATATATTGCTTTTAGCTCTACAGCGTATTACAATTCTGTTGTGAAGGAGATGTCCCCGTTTATATACTTTTGATTATCATCACTTAATATAGCCATGTTCGCCCGTCAGTTTCTATGTAGTATTTGAAAGCTATCTTGATAACTTGGAATATAAACACATTTTTTCTGTAGGCAGCACATATGTATGTCCGAACGGTATTGGATCACTAACAACAACACTAACAAAATAGGAATTATTGTCATGAATCAAAACTTTCCACAGCTGTATCTCTGTCAAAAATAAAACGATTTTCAAAATCAATGCCTCGAATATGTTTTGCTTTCTAGACTAGTACTGCATTTCAACTTAGAAGCACGATTTTCCCTGGAATTTCAATTTCTATTATAAGTATTTGAGTGTCCAATGGCTATAAGTATTTTTCTATTACTTTTGAAGGTGAATAAATAAGTGAATTAAATCCAAGATTTTAAATACCTTCCACTAAGTATTAAAAGTCCTTTCCTTTATGTGAAGTAACTTTCCTAATGATTTTTTTTTATGTGGATTTCTGCTCTTTCCGAAACTTGGTCACATTATTTGCTAATATTTAGTACAATCAATAAGCGAAAATTGGTTTGCATTTGTGTACCGGCGAAATGGCAAAATTGGATGAACGTATTGGATTTATTGGAGGCGGAAACATGGCATTTGCCATCGGTTCTGGCCTCATAAGTGGTGGCATTGTGAAGGCCAGCCAGATTATGGTCTCCGGGCCCCACATTGAGAATTTGTCCCGCTGGCGTGAATTGGGCACTTCGATCACTGATGAAAACTACGACGTCATTGAACACACAGATATCATTTTTATTTGCGTCAAACCGCACATGTTGGAGCCATGTGCATCTCAGCTCAAATACAAACATGCTCCGTCTGCCAAAGATGCCAACAAACTGTTCGTGTCCGTGCTGGCCGGAACAACATTGAAAACGCTCGAGGAGAGATTCGCATTTATTGAGCGTTTGCGATTGAAAATGATCCGAACAATGCCGAATACATCGATGCAAGTGGGCGAAGGCTGCACGGTGTACTCTGGCAACTCGCATGTCTCACATCAGGATCTGGAAAAGGTGCATCTAATGCTTAACTCCTTGGGATTGGCCCAACAAGTGCCCGAATCGATGATTGATGCAGTCACTGGCGTTACTGGCTGTGGTCCAGCTTTTGTATATACCATTATTGAGGCACTGGCCGATGGTGGCGTAAAACAAGGCGTACCTCGACAGATGGCCATTCAGTTTGCCGCCCAGACATTGCTGGGAGCAGCCAAAACGGTGCTGTTAACCGGAAAGCATCCGGCCGTGCTACGTGATGAGGTTTGCTCACCAGGCGGATCAACGATCGTCGGCGTACACGAGCTGGAAAAGGGCAATCTCAGGTAATTGGTGGAAATCTCTTACATCAAATGAGAGAATAGAAATTAATGTTTCCTATTGTTTTTTAGAGCTACTCTTATAAATGCTGTGGAAAAGTCTTCGTTGCGTTCAGCGGAGCTGGATAAAAAGTAAACTGACAATATCGATAAAGTGCTCATCGACAATTGAAGTTATCTCTATATATCTATATATGACACCCATGACAAATAGTTCCATTAAAATATACCATATTCAATGATAATATTATTTATATTTATTCCCGATCCTTCTTGCTGACATACTCAACACACTTGGATGGATCGGTGGGAAAGTATTCCTGGCATTTGGTCATCAAACGCTTCAGGCCCTGAATATATTTGCGTTGTGTTTCGTCGTTCATCACATGAGCCACATTCTTGGAGAAGATCTTCTCGCGACCAGTTCTCGCGTGAATGCCCACCATGGTCACGCCAATGGGCCACGGAGCGTTGCCAATGGCCATTTCTAAGTAGGCATCACTCGCTGAGATATAGTTGCGATTGAGCAGATGCTTGCATATATCACGCAAGCTGTCCAAAATATCCTCGGGCAGCGTATGGTGCTTCAATTTGCGAAACAATGGCTTCACATACTCCTTGGTCTGGGTGTAAATGACGCGAGCCATTTTCACCTTGGTCGACATTTTCTCGTGCTTGGTGTAGCTGGCAATCTGTGCGTTCCACAGCTTCAAAAGAAATGTGAGCAGTGTTATTATCACATCCATATCGTAATCTTTGTTGCGACCCATCTTCTGGGCCATTGTCTGTATGCTCTCCCATGAGATTGTCTCGTCCAGTTCGGCAAAATCGGATTTCTTATCCTCCTTCGCTGTGGGTGTGTTCGCAAACATCTCTTGCAGATACGCGGCATCCACTTGTTCCATTGCCTCCTGGAAATCATTGCGGAATCCACGATTCGCCTCCGGTTGTGAGATCTCACAGATGCGTAATCTGTCAAATGCCTCCGGCTCTGTCTCACCAAAGAGCAGGACGGGCTCGCCACGCTCCCGCAGGCGACGTATGACCTCCAGGCGTGGAAGTATATTCTGGCCATCGGCCACAAAACTGTAGGCGCCCTCAGCTCGGGGCGAAACAATCAATTCCTGTTTTTTGTAGCCCACTTTTTGTAGCACTTCTTCGGTGTCCTTTGCACTGAGCTCGCCGCGGCGAAAATACTTTTTCTTTTCGTCAATCAGTTGCTTCTCCTCAAGTAATTTACGCTTGCGCGCAATTTCCGCTTTTAAAATATCCATTTTGTGTTTTAAAGCTTGTTATTATAATTATTATGACTATTGTGGACAACAAACAATACAACTGAGAAATAATTTCGAGTATGACCACAATACTGAAACACATTTTAATACCCAACTTGGGGAGAGATTCAGTATGACCGTTTTTTAATACTAAGAGGAACAATAATTAGTTCAGCCCTGGTTATCATATGTTAACAAAATTTTGTCGTACTTAAAAGACAAATCACATCCACCTACACTGGCCAATATAGCTTTTGTAAACATACAAAAAGACAAAACAACAACAATACACAATGCCAAAGAAAATGGGTATAAATTCGAAAGCAGCCGAGGCCCGCGAACGCATCAGCGCCAACAAAAAGGCGACCCAGGAGCGCAGTGCGAAAGAAGCGGAGGATCGTTTGTGGCGAGACGATGACAAGAATTTGGCCAAGAAGCAACAGCGACGCGAAGAAGAAGAAAAGAAACGAGCGGAAACAGCGCGACGCAAAGCGGAATCGAAGGCTTTGCTGGATGAGGAGGTGAGCGCGATAAGCACACAGCGCAAGCAGCCGTTGGCCAAGATAAATCGCCAGCAGATCCTGGAGGAAATGAGTCGAAAACAGCGCGTCCTCGAGGCCATCAATGAAGCCAACAAGCCGCCGCCAACGCGAGTCGTCGTCCAGCAGAATGTCATCGAGGAGAATTTGAATCGATCTCTGGCTGATACGATGGTTGCCACAAATGTTGATCAGGCCCTGGCTGTACTTACGTGAGTGCCACTAGAAATCCTCTTCCATATTTTAATTAATTTGTTAACTTTGTTTTTTGATTTCAAGTGTCAATGACGAGGACGATAAGCATCCAGAGAAACGTATGCGGGCAGCCTATAAAGCATTCGAAGCAAATAATATGCCACGCATTAAAGCTGAGAATCCTTCATTGCGTATGTCTCAGTGGAAGCAAATGTTAATGAAGGAATGGAACAAGTCTCCCGATAATCCTTTTAATCAGTAGCTTGAAAATTTGTCGTGGTCGCCTGGAAATCTCAACTGCGTAGCAGTCGATGCCAGCACCCCCATAAACTGGAGAAAACAGAGAAAAAAACAAAACAATTTTGAAATTGTTCTTTAATTTATGCTTAATTTAATTGTAGAATTGAAAATATATTTACCAATCTTATTTATTATTCGGTTGATTCTATGGTCTTATTAATTTATGCACATAATCTTCGTTTTTTTATTTATTTTTTATTGTGTCTCGATCTTAAACAAATCTTTTTCCATACACTTTTATTGGCCCGGGAAAGATTACAGCAAAACGAGCTATTTCTGGAAACATATCCAGTCTCATTCAAATATCGATCCAATGTCAGAGTTCATACTTGGGAAAAACCAGCCAAACGAAGCAAACCGAACCGTTAACTATTTATTTTCTTTGGATGCGGCGACTTGATGATTACGAAGAAATTGTCGGCATGTAAGACGACAATTATATTTCCATTTATTGCCAAAATACTAATGTACATAAGTGTTGCGCAATAAACAACAAACACACAAACAAAGCTTATATACATTTATTGCACCCATGTGTGTAGATAAGTGTGTGTGTAATGTGTGCATTAACTTGTAATAAAGAGAGGTATAATTGGCGACCGCTTTTCTTTGCCCATTAAATTGTACAATTTTTGTTTGTTAAATTTTTATTTTTTTTTTTGCTCATAACTAGTTCCGGTTGCGTACTTTTAATATGATATAAATGTACTATATATTTTTTTAAAGCTCTCATTTCGCTTTCACCATATATGAGACTCATTTTTGTATGCACTTAATCTTAAACATTTTCCAAATGACTTGCGAAACATGCTAAATGGAAATTTTTGTAATTAGAATTCTCGCAACTTGATGGCAAATCGAAATATTCCTGAATATATAAATTATTATTAAATTTTTCAATTTTATATAATGTTTTAGATCAGATTATATTTATTGAATTCGCAATAAAAACTGTTATATACAAAAAAAAAAAAAAAAAAATGCTGTGTGAATAAGGTCCACAAGAGCTGAGTTTAACAGCAACAGTTTTAACAGATTATGTTAACCAGGCAGCTGGCGCGCACACACAGCTCATCGAGCCATTCATTTGGCTGTGCTTTCTTTTTTAATAAAAATTTCTTTAGACGCATCGGTGCTTCATTCTTCATTCAGTGCGAGACCGTTAACAGTAACAGACGCGTTGTGTTTGACCAACGTGTGCAAGAGAAATGTAAAACTTGAAAACCAATACAATATTGAAATTGTTGTTGTTAGATGTTGTTATATCTTGCGTGTGTGTGTCGAGTTCAACTAAATAAAAAAAAGAAAATTAACAGTCGGTAGCGACGAAAGACGCAAAGACGTGCTTGGGAAATTAATGAAATTTCGTATACCGTCGCCATCGGAAATCGCAAACGGTAATTGT
Source organism: Drosophila basisetae (assembly GCA_035041595.1). Taxonomy (NCBI): domain Eukaryota; kingdom Metazoa; phylum Arthropoda; class Insecta; order Diptera; family Drosophilidae; genus Drosophila; species Drosophila basisetae. The sequence continues at coordinate 8,438,241 of JAWNLB010000070.1, forward strand.
GACCTCTCTCGCTCTGTCGTTTTGTTTTTATTGATCGTTCGGTCAGCGAGTTCGAATCGCGTGAGGATTTTCGGCGATATATCACATATTGTATATATACATATAATAAAGGATTGCCAACAATTCAGTAACCCAATAATTGATTTTGTGAAATCTTTAAGTCCAAAGTTATTGGTTACATTTGGAAATTCATTTTACAGTTATATCTATATATATATGTAATTAGTATTCTGTATGCCATTTTGTGCAAGCGACACTGCCTTGCATTCTCCAAGTTTGTGTCTTAAGTCTTTTGTTTTATACCCTTTAAACTTAGAAATGTAAATTGAAATTTTACATTTACATGTAATTATGTAATGGAATATACGTAACAGATCAATCTACTTCTTTGATTGGAAAATATTGACTAATTGCAACTGTCCTTATCAGTAATTTACAATATTAGCGTCAAATATATATATATATATAGAGAGATATTCATAGGTATTTTCATTAGTAAATTAGGGTTTGTACGTGCATTAATGAGCATAAGTGGATACTTACATGTAAATGTTGTATTTATATATACATTAGTAGCGGCTTTCATCTAGAAATGGTCTGTTTTTCTTGTTGATTACTTTTATTACCACTTTTTTTTTTGCTGTACCTTTTGACACACATTCGTATGAATCTAGAACTTGTATCTTTTTTTTATTGTATTATTTGTACTACCGCTTTAGTTGACTATGAATGCGAACAACATGTTAATTTCTTGACACTAATTTACTCGTTTAACCTTAGATATACAATGTACACACATAAATACATTTCATACGTACAAATGCTCAAGTTATTATGTCTGCCTGCAATTAATCACGAATTCTCAAACTCACGAGTCTTATGCAAAATAACTAAAGATTGCGTGTCTGCTTTTTCTTTGGTAATACACAACATCTATACACATTACTGTGTGTGTGTGTGAGTGTGTTAGCGCATACAAAGTTAGTTGGTTATATTATTTGGCCGTTAAAGATTATGCACATTTTGTGGCACACACATTTATAAAGCAAGCAAAGCACTTTGATTTTGTAAATCAGGTAAATGGACCATTGAGTCTATTGTCTATTGACTTAAATCCATTGCAGATAAAGTAAAACCTAAACAGTCAACGAACCTTCTATAATATTATGGCACGGACGAGCGCACTTATATCAAGTGCACTTCTGCTATTTATCAGCCACGCAACTTTTTCAATGCGCCAAATAATCAAGGGACCATAAAAACGTACGTAAGCGTTTTAAATCTATTTGATTATTAACAAGCAATCCATACACACGATGGCTAAAATTCTTACTAAAAATCAAAGTTCATTTGAGACAAGAATCATAAGAGAAAATCAAATATTTTTATCATCGCAGTACAGAATCGATTGAACCAATTAATATTCATATCCATTTTGAAAAGACACTGTAGACTAAGAAGTCACCCAGCTTAGCAAGCTTTAATCAAAGAAGAGGAGGATCCACTATATTACATGTCTTAGCTTGGAACACAGAGAAACTCTTAACACAACAAAAATTCTTGAACTCGTAAAGCAACCTTGACTATAGAACTATAAACTTAGAAGGGGGCACAATAGATCAAACCAGATCGCAGTAAATGCAGTACCACAATAATAAATAAATAAATGATCCTATTTCGATTGGTATTAAACTGATAGCTTCAATCTTACTAACAATCTTACTTCATTTAATGCCAAAAACGTTTGAGTTCTTCATCATATGTACATTCTCTCATTTTTATTCAGCATAGTTGTCGTTTTCACCAGCTGGCTTTTATGTGAGAGTCGTGTGCCGTGTGTTGTCCACTAATTATAGTGTTGGTATAGCATATAAATACTTACTTTCATGCAAGTGCATAATTTCTATATTACTTGCCGTTTATCAACAGCCGCACGAACTTTATTTGACTCTTCAGAAAGCTAAAGACAATTTCACTGTTTCTTTTGCATTGTTTGTGGCGATATTAAAGGAAAAGCACAGCCAAACAGCACACAATGCCACCTTATTTATATATATATTTATATATATATTTAACAAAAAGTGTCAATAGTTTTCATTTTGCTTAGTAAGAGGTAATGCATTTCTGAATGCAAATTAACTGACCTATTCGTAACATTCCTTTGCAGAGAAAACACTGTGGTTTAAATTCGGCTATATATATAAATATATACATATATATATATATGATTATTTATATGAATAGTACACATTTTTTTGCTTTTTATAGATCATAGGATTTGAGGGGTAATGATTCACAGTGCTTTCCCAAACCAATTTTATGAAATTCCAATCAACAAACTGAAACTTGCTGTTGAACAACCACAACAAGGCATCATCATCATCTTGATATATGTACTATGTATGTCTATATATACATATATGCGAATGTATCTGTGCATGTGCGTCGGCCTGTTCGTGTTTGTGTGTGTATTTGTATATCTTTATGTAAATTTGAGTGGTCGAAGCCGATTACGCACCTTAAAAAGTGAAATTTTTGCCATTGTTTTATTTGGCTTTCTGTTTCTTTTTTTTTTGTGAACTTTATCATTTTGCAAAAAAGTGTAAAAAACAGATTTTACGGTATTTAGTAAAAGTAGCTATAGTTTAAATTAGGAAGGAAATAATCAAGCATAATACATATGTTTTAATAAGATGTTTCACAATCAGAAGAACCTACTCTATAAGTACATATTTTCTATGAAAGAAATAATTTCTCCACAATTTAAAGAAAAATAAATAAAATCAACTATTACGAAAAATAACTAACTAATGAATCAATTGGAAACCAAATGTTATAAGCATAACGAATATCGGCTTTGGCCGTAAAGCGAATTCATTGAAAATAGTTTTCTGTTGTACAAAAAAGCTTACAACCGAGTATCAATAATATACAGTATTGACATTATAATATAATGTAATAAGATGATGTAGCATTTTCATAAAATTACGAAATTAACTTTGACAATCGCTCGAAAATTTGTCAAACAACATTTTTCACAATCAGAAGAATAATTTATTATTATTTCTATGAAACAGACTTGGTGCCACAAGCCAATGAAGTGTGTTTATTTGACCACACTTAAATTACCAAAAAAAAAAAACAAATGTATGTACCAAAAGATAATAAGCATAACAAATCACACAACAATAGTCTAACAAAATGCATGTGTAATCATTTTTGAATAGCCCGTTGGCCAGACTGTAAGCCAGGCCCAAACCCATCTGTTGGCCCATCTACACATTCCATTCTCTAAAGTCACAAATGGTGGTGGTTTTGAGGCAATGCAGGCAATACTTTGACATTAACGAGGTCAGCTCTTGTAATGACTAAGACACTGGATGCTTTATGGTTGTTGTTTCAGTTTCAATTTGGGGCTAAGTCTGCACGTGTTAAATATAACAATATATATATTGTTATATGGATCGTGTTATATGCAGAACAAAAATAAATTTCACTGATTTTCATTCCGTTTTTTTTAATGTATCTTGCCGCTCTGGCTTCGCCACTTAGTGTTGGCTTCACTGTGAAATAAAAATTGTTTGGTTTTGTTGTTGTTTTTGTTGCTTGTGGTTAAAGTTGAGCAGTTGAGTCGTTGTGTGTGTGTGTGTGTGTGTGTGTGTGTGTGTGTGTATGCGCGCCGACTCCGACGTCAGAAGTTGAGCGAGAAATTTTTGACTGTCAAAAGTGAAAGTTGCAGCTGCAGCCAATGCCGTTGAAAGAAATGTAGAAAAGCGGTAGCTGGCTAGCTGGGTAGCTGAAGCCCCGCCCGATGAATCAACTTACAACACTACGCAATAATGATAGAAGCGACAGTCTAAGGTTGAGTCTTGCGAAGCGCCTTTGAATTTTGAAGCTGTGCAATTAAACTCTCGACTCATTTAAGACACCAAATTTTCGTTATTATGTTTTGTGTCTCATATTTAACTTATTATAGATATTATATCTCTATGAGATATTTTATTTGAGCAAACACAAATAAACACAACAGCAGCTGATTGCATGTGGCTTATAATTAACTTGAATGGCTTTCTTAAATACAATTTTTAGTTTTCTTAGTTTTCTTCTTTTCATTAAAAAAAAAACAAACTATTTTTAATAAGTGCAATGTGTAATATTATGAATTAAAACCGTTTCGGCAACTGACACTAAATAAAAAGTGTGTCAATGCTTAACAGAGTTCAATAAACTCTGCGTCCATAAACAAAAACAAAAAAAAACAGTAGAGAGCGAGCAATGCCAAGACAACTTGGCCATAACTCTCTTTTAATATTTAAATTTAATTAAATTAACACTTTCTACACGACTTGCTCTGCTGCGACGACCATTGGCGGTATCAAATTTGCTCGGCGGTTCATATTGAATAATAATTTTGAGCAATTAGCACAGTGACCCAAATGCCTTTATTAAGAGAGCAAAATGACTTTGAGCATTTAAGGCAACGGAAGCAAGACTATCACCAAATCAATATGCATAAAATTATGTCCAAACATAAATCATAAAAGAAAAAGAAAAGTCAATTGCACACACACACACGCTAACACACACGTACTAGGTTATATAAATAGGCACAAGTTTGTGTCTGAAGTCTTTCGTTTTGCACCCTAGAACTGAGAAATGCGCACTAGTTTTGAGCGAGGAATTTGAGCTGCCTTATTGACAGGTTTTTCGTGTTTAACTTTAAAAAAAAAAATCGAACACATTGGCTTCATTTCTTGCTCTGTTCATATTTCGCATATCCTATACACCTCAAAATTTCTAAAGGGAGTATCGTTAACATTAAGCCGATTCAGATTTATTAAAGAATAGAATAGCTATTTTAAGAAACCAATAAAAATAATAAATAAGAATGAAAGACAAGCTATATTTGCCGTCTTTATTATAAATCAAAAATCAATTACTATTATGAATACGAGTATTTAATTTGCATGCCTGGTAGCTTGGACTTACAGAGTATTTACTAGTCAGTTAAAATGCTGCCTTTCTTGTTTGTTGTCCACGGAATTATCGATGGTGCGTAGCAAAAATTGTCAAGTAAACAAGTTTCCTAAAATATGACCCATTTACCCAGTTAACCAGCGCTTGGATCTGTCATATTGTGGCGCTTAAATGCAAATAGCTGCTACTTACTTAGTTATCTGAGTTTGGATTGTCAGCACAAGAAACTTGTTTAATGCCCAATTATTCGACGACACGCTCTTTGAGAATAATTGACAATTCGTTTGACAATTTAAATGAAAGTTGATTGGTATCTCCACGCACCACTTGCACCACTTGCACTCGTTCAAAGCAGCAGCAGCAATAAAACTAGTCGCTGCTCAACGGGCATGCAGAGCGAACGATTGTGGTAATGAGTTTGTCATTGACAATTGCCAATTCACAATTCACAACTGTGTTGCCATAAATATTTCTTGGCTTTTAAGAGCAAATCTTGTCTAATTGAGAGACATTACTTTTGTGAAGAACGATTAAGTGATTTAAGTGAGTTTTTATAAAAACAGAAACGCCCATATATGTAATATAGTAATGGATATACTAGTCGGAATCTATATATATATATATAAATATTTTTTTTTATTTTTTATTATTTTTTTTTTTTGTTGAGTCGTATATGGGTGCAGTGTATAATAACGAGTTCAACATCATCTATTTAAAAAATTTTCAATTTTTATTTTATACGTTGATTGTTTGTTTTGATGAAAAACAAAACATGAAGTCGCTCCTCAATGCTGCTCCTCAGTGCCAGCACCAAATTTGGATAGCTCCAGTTGAATTGGCATCAAAGCTACTTACTAAAGTTGTAATCGCTATGCTAAGGGGTATCATCATCATGATCACCATCACGATATACATATGAACAAACATATGTGTTGACGACGAGGCGACATGGAACTGACATACTCGTATTATGTGTTTGACAAAGACGAGCATTTATTGTTCATGTCCAAGAAATAGATCGTATACGACTGCTGTAACTAGAGCTTTTGTATTAGTATTGATATGCACTATTTACATAAAATTCCGGTATGCATTTTGAGAGTCTGTCACCAAAAAAAAAAAAAACCAAAAATATTATTGAGAAATTTCTTTCTAAAAAATGTAAATATTTTTTTTCTGAAATTCAAGGTATTTTAATGAAAATGTAGAAATTTATTATCTTATTTTGGAAATTATTTCTAACAACAAGACAACATTTGGAATTTTTAGGGCGATTTTCGCTTTGAGGAGAATTACGGAGTGTAGACACAAAGTGATTTATATTAAACAAGAAAAACTAGGTTCGCTATTGCGCCAGTAATTAATGTAGATTACAAAGTACATTTGATAGAGTAATTAAAATAAAAAATGGTTCTTCCAGATCAACAAGTTAAAACATCGACAATATGGGAGCCTACCAGCTGGCTATCGCTGGGCTGTTCATGCTGGTCTGCAGAATAGGTGAAGCCACGGTATCCGATCAGACATCCTCGGCGCTGTTGCCATTGGAGGCGCGGAACTTGGACTCTTCCGGCGAGGAGGATGTAATCTCCAATAGTTATGTGCTGCCAAATCAGATCTTTAACGATGGCAAACCCTATTATGCGCGTCAAGATCCTGTCTCGGGTCAATTGGATTTCACGGCCAAGAAACCGGCGGGCATTGAGCCGGAGGTCAACGAGGTGCTCAACTCCAAAGAGAAGATTGTGCTTAGCAGCAGCTCAACTCCAAACATTCACGACTTTCTCAATCTGCCCGTCAAGTACTCGTCATCGAAGTTTGTGTACCCGTTGGTGTCCAGTTCGTATGCCAATTTGAAGTATCAAGGCAGCAATAAGAACTACATTACGAACAAGAAACCCACTATGGTGATAGCACCGGTTACTCCAGTGGTATCCAACAATTATTACACGGTGACCACAACCAAACTGACTGCAGTCCCACCAACCGAAGCGGGCTACTATTCGAGTACAAAGAAAGTACCAACAAGGACAAGTGCAGCTACCACCAGCACATTGTCAACCACAACCCGGACGACACCAACAACTACAACCACCACAACAACAACAACAACAACAAGACAAACAACAACAGGCCGAACAACGACCACACGTCGTCCTTTCATTCAAGCGATATCCACAACGCCGCAACCCATCCGAACAACTACAACACGAAGGAAGTTCATGCCGGTTAGGAAACAAACCATACACACTTCGACAACGGCGAGGATAACGGAGCAAACGGCACCCTCCAAGCAGCCAACAACGCCCAAACAGCAACTGAAACCCACACAAAGTAGCAGTGATGGCAAGTTTACCACCCATCATCCGACACCATCGGCAGACATCTTTCCCACAGAGCCAACGACAACCACCAAAATGTATTCAACACCTAGGAATGACATGATTGCCTCTGGTCCCACAACGCCACGCATCTTGACCACCCCGCATCTTAAACTAAATGCCACCAAAATACCAAATCTAGACCCAGCGGATGTCTACTACACGCTGGGACAAAAGAACACAAAGGCCGAGCAGGAGCAGCAGTCGGCTGTCAATAAGAAGCCAACAATGACATTAAGCGATATTTTCAACAATCTGGCCGAGGAGGAGAATGCGGTGGCCAACAACTATCAGCAGAATCAGGGCTTTGATGCCCAGGGTAATCTCATTGAGCCGATAGCACCCTCTCAGCCATCGCCATTTGCCATGCAACAGTCCCAGTCACAGCAGTCTCGTCCGATGACAATGCATCAGAATCAGAATCAGAAGGTTTCACCTGGAGTACATTCGGGTCCGCCAACACCAACACATTACCCAAATCCTAATCCCAATGAGCAGAAGATAACCGCGGGTAGCATGGAGAACTATGGCAATCAGTATGTGTCGTACCAGGTGCAGCAACCGAATGTGATGCAGTATCGACCCATACCGGGTCAAATTAACAATGTGGTCATCTCACCTGGACAGCAATCCGCCTCGTTTGTACTGGGTAGTCAACAGCAAGTGAGTCACAGTCATCCTGGCAATTTTGGTGGTGTGGAGAAGGATACGGGACCTTTTCCACAGGAAACGGCTGGCGTGCAGTACGGTCAGGTCATTAATGAGGAGATCAACATTAAGCGTCCACAGCCTCCCACACAACAACAACAACAACAACAGCAGCAACAACAATTCCCATCGCCACATCAACCAACTCCGCCAAGCAACCAACAACCGATGCCCAATTATCAGTCCAATATTAAATATCAATCTGTTGCACCTGTCGCGTCTGAGGCAACTGTGGTCGGTACTGTTTTAGGAACTGGCATTGGAGTTGCTCCTGGTAGTTACCCAGAACCACCACCGGAAGCACCTTCGCCATATCAACAACTACCGCTGATTGGTTCCAATTCACGTCCAGCCCAAAAACAATCAACTAGCAATCCAAATGCCCATCAAAAGATGCACCCCACTTTGGCAGCCCAAAGTAAGCCAACAGACAAGGACACCAAGGAATTGTTGGTATCCAGCAATATACGCTTTCCATCCAAGCAAGAGGATTCTCTGGAATTGGCCTCGTCAATGATTGCTTCAGGTCCACCGACTTCCGCCCATATCAATGGACATGCACAGCCGTTGAGTCTGCAGCAGATCCAAAACGCCAATCCTGTGGTGTTTCCCAAGCTCAGTGACGATGAGGGTGTTCAGATTCAACAGCACGAAGTAGTCAACCTGAAACAGCACGAGCAGCACTTGGTAAACTATCGAACTTATCGATCTTAATCGATGTCGATCTAAGTAATTTTTTTCACTTACTTCGATTTCTTTCACTTTTGTAGAAATTCCCAACTCAACAACTGATCAACAATGAACAATTGGCTCAATCACCTTCCAGGGATATGGAACCACCACCACGCTATGCTCCATTGCATAATCCATCCCAGGCACCATCGGCTCCGGGTAAACCTTTCTACATGGAATTCGATCGCAAGTCTCAGCATCCACCTGGTCCTCGTCCCAACGTAAATCTTCCAAATATTTTGCCACAATTCCGGCCCAATGCCAAAATCTCCGCTGGTCATGGACATGGCCACCTAAAACCGGAGCCTGGAAACATACGTCTGCCCATGCAGGGAGGCAAACTGCCATATAATCCTTCAACTCAGCCACAATTTGCGAACAGACGTCAGCCATTGCAACAGCAATATTTGCAGAAACGTTATCCTCTAAATCGAATGGCAGAATATGAACATGGGCCTCCCGTCAACAGACGTGTCTACCGCGTACCCTCGAATAATGGGCAAAGGCTCCCTCAGCTGAGGGATCGCATGTATCCTCGTCGCCCCCAGGGTCCCATGCGTCCAATTGATAACTACTATCCAGTTGAGCGGAATGCCCCAATTGCGCCAGAGTCAGCCAAACTGGTTAGTGCTGATCTAAGTGATTTTGAGGAGGAGGATTTGGTTATTAATGATCCACCACAGGCACCCAACAAAGATATGGCAAATAGTCCAAATGACTCCAAGCTGGAGGCAGTAATTACACTGCAAATGCTGCAGTCGCAAAAGAAAATGAATAACGGTGAAGACACTGGAGCTGGAGAAATCCAAGTAACAGCCGATAATGATCCACAAGAGGCAAACGATCAAAAGTCCGATCCAAATAATATATACGCAGTGTATGCCTCAAAAGCTGACACAATGTTGCAAACGAATACGGATGGACCGTCTGGAGTGGAATATCAGAACACACCCTTCTCCGTGATACGCGATCAGCCCCAAGAGCCTATTTTAAAGAACAAGAAACCGCAATCGTTGCAACAGCAGTCAAAAATTCAACCACTACACAAGCAAAAGTTTCCGTATCCGATCGAGAAACCAGATCCATCCTACACAGAGCTGCAACAGCCGGCTGTGAGTGTGCCCGGTGTCCTGATTGCGCCACGTATCATCAACAGTGCCATGAATACTGGCACAGAAGCACCAATTGCGATTGCCTATACGCCTACCGAACCGAACCCCTTCTCAAGAAACGGTCCAGTGAAACAGGAACCTCTTCATTTGAACAAACCGAATGCAGCTGAGACACAAACCGAGGAAGTGATGGGCATTGATTTTGATTTACGTGGCCACAACTATGAGAAGAACTTCATGGCACCATTTTATCCCAGCGTCAGCTTGGGTGGCGCCAGTGGTGCTGGTGGTGTGACCAATAATCCATCGTCAACCAACTGGAAAATTGTCCCATCTGCCTCCAATCAACAATTGTACGAGAAGAATAATATAAATCGTGCCGATGTTGAGGCTGCGACAGATCAAAAGAAAATCGAATCCAAGAATTCGACTACGGAAAAGTATTCCGAATTGGATAATTTCCAGCCGGAATTACAGGGCGGTTTCCTGCCAATCTATCCAGCTGACTATATGCACTTGCAGGAGCAACAACTGGAGACAACTTTGAGCAATGAAAGAAATAAACCACTGGCTCTGGCACTGGTGGGAGCACTGACTACACAAACACCCAAAGCTGTGACTTCAGTTGGGACGACACCTAACCCGGGACCATTAGGTGGTACCCCAAAGACCACTGTAACCACAACAGCGACAGCGAAAACCACTGCTGACGTACAGCTGAAAAGTGAGGCTCAAAGTACAACAACAACAGCAACAACAAAATCGCCCGTTAACCAGCTAAGACCGACAGCAGCCAAAAAGTCGACATTTGAAACGAGTCTGGCTGCTCTACTTTTCGGCGATGATGATGAATATGAAGACGGTGCTCGGAAGTCCGTTCAGAATCCGAAGCCCGCCCCAAGGCCCATAAATGTGGCACGTATGGGACCGCGTAGTCTATTTGCCAGATAACTGCTTTAGGCACTATTTGATTTTCTTAGCAGCATTTTAGATTGTATTATTTATTTGAAAAAGAAAAACATAAAAACAAAAAAAACTAAGATGTGTATACGACTTGTAAACGGATCATGTAATAATTGCGCTATTGCAGCTAATCTTTAGTCGTAAGCGGACAGACATGCTTGACGCTAGCCACCAATGAATGAACTTACACCTAAGACTTTTGTGAGTCTGATTTGAAATACACAACAATTTCTTGTATGTTTTCTTATTGGCCTCCCGAATCGTCGCTAAATAATCAAGAAGCATGTATTCAAATCTACGTACAAACCTCTTCTACAATATCAACCGAACACGCATACATATTTATTTTACTTATACGTATAATAATAAAAGTCGGCAAATCAATTTGCAAATCAATCGAAGAAGTTTCTTTTGGCAATATGGTTCTTCAACTTTCAAAATTAGCAATAATTGGAGAGAATGTTGCACTCAAAATGATGATACAAAAAAATCAACCATGGTCGAAATTTTTAATTTGTAAACCGAAATTATTGTTTGAATCACCTTTTTAGTCAAAATTATAAAAAAAATGGTGGTCGTAAAACAAGTCCAGATATTTTGCACACTTGATTACTTGTAAGTAAAGGTTTTCTTATCTGAATCAATTATTCTCGAAAGCATCTTAAACTAAAGCTAAATAAACAAAAATAAAAAAAAAAACAATAAAAATTGATAGATTTTTAAACATACATAAATATACTTAATTCAATAACAAAATAAGCTCAAATTGTATGAATAAATGAGTAGGAATTGAAAACCGACTGTACTTGAATTTAGTATAGCGTTTTTTTCTGAGTGTAAATGAATAACAAAAACCGTACCCATTTTATGTTTAAAATACATATTTATTATAAAACTCGGTAATGGATATCTCCACATTTGGAGCGTGCTCACAATCGTATTTGAATATGTTTATGATGGACACGATTTTGGGAAACCAAAAGTCTGTTAAATTGCCCATATTAATGATGAATGAATTATACTTAATTGTAGTGCTAATGCAATGTTAATATAATACTTGAGTGTTACCATTAAACAGTTGACATAAATAAAATATTTAACAATGGAAATTAACGTGCAATGTGTTGTTTTCTTTGATGATGTGAAGGGTTTAAGTGTTAAATTTAGTTCAATACGCATATGTACAACTTATACCAGTCCTTAAATATATATATGAACAGCATTAAGTGGCTTCAATAAAGAACCAACTGCAACCAATTTGCAAATTTTGACTCAGTCTTAGCTGTGCTTTTCAATTTATACAAGATGCTTTGTAATTGGAAACTCGATGATTTATAGCAAGTTCAACAGAAGTGATCGGAATCCAATTAAATAGTGCAACACCGATGCTTAAGTCATTCTAGCTCAAAAGTAAAAGTTTTCACTAGAAAAATTACAATTACAAACAGTTGCTGTGGCACTTTCTCCTGCTAAATATATAATTACTAATTATAGCAGAATTGTCTTATCGAAATTTGCATGACTAACAGATGCCAGTTTCCCAAATCCAAATGTCGAGCATATATATATATATATATATATATATATATATATAACTTTACTTTCATTTGTACACACATACAGATATATATTAACATGTACAAATACATTTATATACTCACATATCAACACAGTATTTTGCACTGATTCTTACGACATATATATACATGTATCTTAAAATTAAAAATTTGTGTCATTTATTATCTGTTCTCGTTATGAAAGTGTTGTCAATTAGCGTGTACTAATTACTACGTCTAGATTATTTTTACAAATTAAAAGTCGTTTTTTTTCTGCTTTTTTTCATCGATTTGTCAGTGCTTAAGGAGGGATAGCCTTAATATATAAAAGGGGCTTCACCTGCGTTTATATATATATATATATATATATATATATATATATATATATATACTAGTATGTGAACATACAAACCAAGTTAGTCTCGGAGATCGACACGTTCATACAGACGGATATGACTAAATTAACCGATGAAGAATATCTATAAGTTTTGTATGGTCACAGATTATCGTTTCTGCTGATTATATACATTAGCTTTATTTATCATTATCAATACCATTATTACCCATATTTATGGTCCAGGGTATAAGAAATACAAATATATTTAGATACATATTATTATTATTATTATTACAGCTATGCCATTTTCTCGGAAGTCTAACAGCTAAAACACTAAATAATGTAAATAAATACTTTTCTTGATTGAATTACAACATAGATGTATATAAATAAGAAGGACTAGGAACCAGTACAACATATTAGAAAAATGTTCGGAAAATGAAAAATGTTGCTATACATAATATACTACTTTACAATTTGAAACGACCTATTAGACTTACAATTTAGTGTCTGAACATTTTATGCTTCGCAATTATATAAAAAAAAAAATTTATATTTGTATATGAATATAGAATGGGAGTATAAATAAGTGCTAAAATTTAATCAGTGAAACATAAAGTGATTGCAAATTGGAAATCATCAATAGACTGCCCAAAAACTAAATATTTTGTGTGCAAACTGATCAATCAAGCTCTCTTTATCGCTTTCTCTCTCATATGTAAAACTAACCAAAGGATCTGAATAAAAAAAAAATGAAAAACCTGCCAACACATTTTGGAAATTGCTTAATAAATATTCAAAGCCAATATGGCTAGCCACCCTGTCCGCTGCTACCCATTGATTGTTGTTGTTGCTGCTGCTGCTGATGTTGCTGCTTCTTTTTGTCGAATATGGATAGCTTTGACTTGACGGCTCCCTCGCAGACCATCATGCGCTGCTGTGCCGGTCGCTTGTCCAATTCAAAGCACAATGAATCTGGATTTAAATGCCGCTTAAAGTCGGAATAGCGATGCGCCTCATACGACAGATAGCTGGAGCCCAGAGCTGAGGCAGCCACAGCAGCGGCAACCGTTCCATTACCATTACGATTATGCACCGATGGCGGCAATGAATCCTGCCGCTTTCGCTCAAAATATTCAACAATTTTGGCTATTTGCGCGGACCGTGTACTCGGCAGAGCGGTGAATGAGCGATCATCCCAGAGCAGTGAATCGGAGCTGATGTCATCCGAGCTATCCGTGTAGATGGACGAGGTGCGATTCTTGCAATACAGCAATTGATTTGTTGCAAATGGACTGCGTTGCAGTAGCGAATGGATTTCCGAATCGAGAGCGAGTCGATTGATTATGCCCGCCGTGGCCGACATCTGGGCATCGCCACCGCTCACCAGCGAGTGGTGGCAGGTGTAACGCCTGTGATGTGTTCGCGGTGCAATAATTTCGGCATCCAGCTCATCCATTGAATCCAGTGCCGTCGATGACGATGTGTTGCCGGCAATAGCCGCAGTTTCGTTATCAATCGTTAGCAAAACGGATGACGATGTCGCCGTAGGCGAATCACTGTGATGATGATGATCGGCAACGGCAGCTGCGGCGACAATTGAACCCGGCGTCGCATAATAGCAGCAACGACACAAACTTGCCAGTTTATCGCTAAAAAGAATAAATAATGTTTAATAATGTTGTTTGTTGTAACGTTGCGTGTTTTACGCGTCCTCAAATTCGTTTACTTGAGTTTATTATTGCCAACAGTCTCGATCCTTAGCTGGGATTTTAATTGATCGTAACAGCAGCTGCTATTATTGGAGCCACCCACCAACGATCCGATGCCACATAATTGTCGCGTATAACTGTTGGTGTTCGCCGTGATCGCCGCATCCGATTCCTCATTAAAGCACGAATAGAAACCACTCTCAATGGAATCGCGCCGTGTCAGATTTCGCTTAGCAGGTAATAGTTCGCAGGACGATGTTTTCAGCTCATTCAATTCGGATGCGGCCGTCTCCTCCTCCTCCTCATCCTCCTCATCTTCTTCCTCCGCTAACTGATGCGGTGTACTCTGCGAAACAACATCGATTTGGGAATGCGATGTGCTGCTCTTCGATTCATCCTTAATATTATGCTCAATGCAACTGGTCGCATCGACAACTAGAGGCATCGTTGACAGCGCATTGCTGCTGGCGCTCGTTTTGAGTAGGGCGGGGGAAGTTGCTTCATGTTCGCTGCTGTTGGTATATTTTGTTATGGGTCCACTGCTGCCACGAAAAAGCGGATGGGTGTAGAGGGAATTTGCGCGATATTTGCGTGCAACGGGCATTGTGGAGGGACGGACAGCGCTGTCATCGCTGCTGGACTCGGCATCCGCACAATTGCCACCATCAAGATCCTCTCCCTCCGAATTGCAATAGTCACAGTCATCCATGTCGGGCAGTGCTGATGTATCTATGGTTGCCGTTGCACTTGCAGTTGCCGTTGTTGTTGCAGTTGCAGTTGCCGTAGCAGTTGATGGTACCGCTGCCGTTGCGTTGCTGCTTCGATGCGGCAATTTCAGTTCGATGGCGCTGTATTTGCGCGACAATTGCGGTGAGACGGGCAGACTCTTTGGTTCACTACAAGTAGTTGTGGTTGTTGTTGCTATTGTTGTTGTTGCTGTTCCTGCTGTTTTCGCCGTTTTTGGAGCACCTGCTGCCGCTTTGGAGTCGCTGTCCGTCATAGTCTTATTTTGCATGGCAACCAGCTCCTTGAAGAATGGCGCCGACATCTCAAAGCATGAGCTAAACAAATCGCCGACACCTGCCGCATATGTCTTTGGATTGGCGCCCAATATCTTTTTAACGCCACGGAGCTGCGCCAGGGCCGTGAATGGATTTGGTTTGACACCATTGTGATCCTTGGCTAACGATGGTTTATATTGCGGATCTTTCAGGCACATCGTTTCACCAACTTTGCGCAGCGTTAGCACCGCTGATATCGGTGGCGGCAACGGTGGGGGCTCCGGCACCGTTGAAGCGGGCATTAGCAGCACCGCCGCCGTTTGCACATCACCATTTGGCAATTGTCGCGGTGGTGTCGGTGAATGGGTCGAGGATCGCTGTCGCTGCATTTGATGACAGCGCGCCTTATCGCTGGGCGACGTATGCAGTGGAAAATGTATGATATTCTCACTGAGTGATCGTCGATGCAACAGTATCTCAGCCTCCAGTTTCTGTGTGGCACGACGCACACGTGATTGCAATATATGCTGATCGTATTCACTACTATTCTCGGCCAGCAGCCAGTTGGGTGTGCCGGGCAAGGCAGCCGATGCGGATTTACAACCGATACTCGGGGGAAAACGAAAACCATCCTCATCGACGTCGCGCAATCGTCCTTCGGGTGATGCACTCATTGTGGCAACAATCGGTGGCACAGTGTCTCTTGCCTTTTCGATGTCACTACTATTTGGCAGGGAATTGATCAATTCCAGCGAACTGAGCGGACTCGACGTGCACGTTGATTCCTGTTCGTATTTCTCGGACAGCAACGTCAACTTTTTGGCTGCATCATGGAAAGTCGGTCGGCTCTTGGGATCGTACTGTGAAGAAGAAATTTGTTAAATTTTAATAAATAAATTGATTAAAGTCTACAGAGTATTCAATAACTTACGAGACAACAGTAAAAGGCTAGCCTTAAAAAGACAGGTGGCGTATCCATTGGACAGAGTTCAACAAACGACAGATAATCTAAGCCGAATGAGGCGGTACGTGGCATCAGGTCTGGGTCGGCCTCGATGCGTGCGATAATCTCACACTGAATAATGCCGAATGAGAAAACGTCGCTGGTCTGATCGTACCATTGGCCTTTTAGACACTCGGGACTAACCCAGTACGGTGAGCCAACTGTCTCTAAACGTGATTTGCTACTGCAATCAAACACAAAATACATTAATTTCAATGTGAACATCAAAACATTAAAACTATTAAAAATACAGTCGATATATTGTGTGCATAAAACAAATGGTTAAAATAAATTAATTATCAACATTGTCTATATCATATTTTTAGACAAGCTTTCTTATTTTGGACAGCTGCAAATTAGAGACATGTGGTTAGATATGAAAATGTACTTACGATTTCACTGGTATTTTAGCAGCCAAGCCAAAGTCACCGACAACAGCTTCGTATTGTTCATCAGCGAGATGACGAATAAGCACGTTCTATATTATACATAGATATATTTTGTTTTTTGGGCACAAAACAGATGTTCACAGTTTAGTTTAGCTATTTAAAGCGTAATTTTGTGTTGCACTAACCTTGCTTGTTAAATCTCGATGAAAAATACCCGCTTCGTGAACATATGCCATTCCGCGCGCTATATCCAGCGCCAGTCTTATTTTCTTTGCAGCGCTGAGAAACCGATCTTGGTTAGCCAGCAGCTGCTCCAGTG
The DNA here is from genome assembly GCA_035041595.1 of Drosophila basisetae. NCBI lineage: Eukaryota > Metazoa > Arthropoda > Insecta > Diptera > Drosophilidae > Drosophila > Drosophila basisetae. The sequence continues at coordinate 8,455,431 of JAWNLB010000070.1, forward strand.
AACCACCGTTAATGTACTCGGTCAGGGCATGCAGTTGTCCTTCTTGCACACAAACGCCCATAAAGCTATGAAAAAATACGTGTAATTAATAAGTTATAATTAAATAAATAATAAATTCATAAATATAAAAGTTAGATTTATTATTTGCATCAGGTAAATCGATTCAAGGGTAAATTTCAATTGAAATTAACCCTTGTACATTTTTTTATATTTTAGTTATTTGTTTTTATATTATTATTGTAGATTGATGTTAAATGAATAACTTAAATTTTTAAGTATGGAATTTACTGTTGCTTGAGTGAATGGTTAATGTTAAATTGGTTAATTGATTAACTGGTCTTACTAAGTGAATTCGTCTTTGGTCTTCTTTTATTAAGTAATTTTATGAGTGCAATATTGTTGATTAACAAGGTGTTTGCTTGAAATTCAATTAATTGTTTCTTGAATGAGGGGTTCAATGTTAAGGTCTCTACGCATAATTAATTAATTACTAAGTCTGATTATGGCGTTGAGTTTGTGTTGAACTTTGTTAATGTGGAATTGTGCTGACAAATTGCAAATGTCGTAAGTACATATTGGTAGAAAAATTGTTTTAAAAACATAATATGTTTGGAAGAGAATAGTGTGTACATAGTTTTTGCTAGTTAAATTTTTACTTTGAGAGAACTTACCTTAATATATTAGGATGCGATAGTTTATTAAGCAACTGAACTTCCCTCAACATGTTAGGTCGATTAGCGCGCAATTGGTTCATTTTCAGCACCATCACCTTGCCAGTTGTACGATGTGTGACCTATTTAAAGAGAGTAAATGAGATGAGATTATGATTAATGAGACATCCTTGAACTCGGTTGACTATTCATATGAGTGATTCTCTGCGTCAACAGATGCGATAAAGATCATTTCGCATTACGAAAATAAACTGGATTAAGTGACGATTGTGTTAAGCTGGTTTGCTTTCGATTTACAGGCGCGAGAGTGAGATCATCACTCAACATTTTTAATTTCATTTTAAGACTATAAGGAAATATCTCTTAAGGCTGTATACAATTTAAAATATTACAAATAATATAAAGATAAAAATACAACAACAAAAATGAATAAATAAATAGTAAAAACTATAAGGAAGGCTTATTTATTGCAATAAGCCACTAGCGGCCTAGGCAATAAAAACTTGAACTTTCATATAGCCGGACATTCACTGTCCAGTTATGGGAGGTGTCCGCCTTGGACACAGCATGCGCAGCAATTAAGTCATCATTTTTTGTTCAGTATTTAAAAATTCATCAAATACACACTCCACCCCATTTAAATATGTTATGATATTTTTGTCATGGGTAATCGGATAAATATGTTCTCATTTATCCTCTCCAAGGCTACTTCTACTTGTATAAAAATAAACAATAAAAATGAGCACACTGATAGCGTAAGTTATTTACTACAAGCCACACGCCACACACATGTCGCAATGAGTGTTATGTCAACATTTTGAAAATGTGGTAGCTTAAATAATTTGGGTGCATGGTATTGTGGTGTTTTCACTTTCAGCTGGGAAATGCGATATGGCAATTGCGGAAGTAAAACAACAAGAAAGCGCCAATCGGCAGCAGCAAATATACAAAAAAAAAATAAATCCTTTTTCCACCAAAACCAAGATGAAGCCGTGTAATGCAACAAACCAGTTGCCGGACGCCTGTCACAGACGTCCATTTGAAGCTCTGGCAACATCAGCAGCCATAGCAGCAGCAGCAGCAGGTTAAAAAAAAACCAGCCTGTTGTTGTTGCTGTTGTAGTTTGTTACACGGACAATTTAACTACAAGTTTCAAGTCCACTCATTCGGAGATATTCCCAAACTAGTTTTGATGAAACGGCATTGACCACGATTGACATCGATTGCATCGCCAGCGAAATTATTTGAACAATTCCCACATGCAATTTGGGCTTTACTGTTAACAAACACCATTTTTAATATGATTTTCAAAAGTTGCGTTTCGTTTTTCATGTTTGAACAACTTTTCAACGAAAATCGAACGAACGTTGAAAAAGATCGTCTGCTATATTCGATGATGCCCCGTTTTTTTCTTTCTTTTTGTTATGCTTTGTGCAATCACAAATCTGAACTCAAAAGAGGCATTTTCGCTTGCAACTCTTACAAGTTGGCAGCGCACAGCACAATGTCACCTGTTACAAATAAACGTGTTCCGTTACAGTTGGAAATACGACAGCTAAAAAGCAATGCGTTTTCGCACATATTTAAATACTCCATTCTCTGCTGTGGCAGCAACTGTCACGAGAATATAAGTAATTGTGGCAAACGGATAAAATTTGCCGTTCGTTTCGTTTTCGCAAACAAAATCTACAATTGTGTCAGCGATACTCCGGCAATAAGTTGGCAACAAGTCAGATGGATTCTACACTGAAAACAATTAAGTAGAAAGTATTGCTGAGTGATGGAGATAAATATGAGGTTTCTACTGTTTGGTCGATTAAGGGCAACCATTCAAACGACGTTTAATAAATATTTACAAAATTCGGAAATTATATTTATTTTTTTTTTGGGGCAATTTTAATTTTAGGGAAATTTTAAGATTCTAATTTTTTTTTTTTTTCTTTCTTTCTGAAAGCTACTGTGTCAGAAATACTAAAATGTCGAATTTAATTGTGTTTTCTTTTTTAAATGGCAAAATTTCAGCCCTCAAATATCATTTTAGATAAGAATTCAAAAAATTATTTTATGATTCTTTATCATTCTATGTAGAATTTAACCATTTACTTAATTGACTTAAACAGCAAAACTAGATCAATAATAAGTATTTCTATATGCTCTTTTAGGTACAGTGTTTTAAGAATATATTATGTATATTTTGAATCCCAACATCTTTAGTCTTCAGGTGTAGATTTTCTTTTTGATGTCCAACTAATCAATCAGAAGCAGAAGAGATTGTTGAACAGGAAAACCAACTGGATTGAGAAGACTCGCAAACAGCACTAAAATAGTTTGTTGGGAAGCTGCAGCTTGTTGCAAACAATGTTGTTTTTTGAGAAGTTTACCCAATTAATAATAAATTCCATTCCATATTTATATTGATATTGAGCAGGCAGTTGTGAAGCATATAGGTGTTTATAGGGGGGGCAACACAACGCCTCCCCTTCACCATTATTCTAGGTATTATCAAGACCAGTTTTTAGACAAAGAGGGTTGGCGAGTGTCGCCACTGTTAACAATCCACAGCTCGCTGTTCTGACCAGGTAAATTGAGGTCGTCGCCATTAGCAAAACAAACTGTTAGCCAGTCGTCGACCGACTGGAATGGAATCTGGCCTAGTTTGCTTTCTTTCACGCCGCCTGCCAAGCGCGTCTGGTCTGGTCTGTCTGTCTCAGTATTTATATCTCGACTTTTTCCAAGCTCGCTTCACGTTCTTTTTGGACATGCTTCTCTTTTCTGTTGTGCAACTCATCTGCGGCGTCCAAGCCGCCTAAACGGTTATTTTAACTATTTTTTTTTTTGTTTATGGCTGCACATTTTAACATTTATAACAAGTACATTTAACAAGTCGTGCAAAATACGACAGTCGTAAGGCGACTTGCTACACTCAAGTTCAATTGATTAATCATATTGTGATCGGCGCAAGTCGTGCATCGATTGGAGTGTCCAAGACGCTCATGTGATGCAAGGTGTCAACGTGTACTCGGATCTTTGCCAAGGCGCAGCTACACTCAGAAAATTAAAGTAGAACGTTTTTCTTGTACTTAATACAAATAATTAAAAGAAAAAATAATATTTATAAAAAAACACTTGACCTAGAAAAATGTCTTAAAATTCGAAAGGTTTCTAAATTTTTCAAAAATCTATTTCTTAATCATAGAATATATTTTCGAAAAAATCCTTTCTGAAATTTAGAAAGCAGTAATGAAATTTGCTCTCTCCGCTGTTATTTTAAAATTCAGCTGCTTTTTGTCTTAATTGACTATTAAGAGTGTGTTTAAGAAACATCCTGAAATTGGACATAATTATTTTTAAATTTAAGAAATGAGAAAATCGGTTCTTTCTGAATAACAAACTGATTAAGGCTTGGCGCAAAAAAGTATGGCGATTTTTTTTCTTTTAACAACCGATCTTAATACTTGCTTGAACCATAAAACTATTGTAATTTGATAATGGGCAACTGGCCAAGACAGGTGAACTCAAAACGTGAACTATTTGAGCAGCGCAACAAAAATGAATTTATTAACGACATTGCCATGAATTGCAAATTAATTAACATTTGTGGTAACATTGTTGAATGACTGTGCAATCTTATCAGAATTCAATAAAATAAATAATGTATATGTACTCAAATATTTTTTTTTAATTTTGCTATCGCAATAATTTGGTAATTTACTGCCCATAATCAGTCCAGCAAATAATCAAGCAAATAAAAGAAAAAGGAACGTTTTCGTGTGTGTTTCGTAGGCGTAATCACATTTAATTATACATGTGACAGTAAATAGTTTAATAATACACATAACGTTAATTATACTGACTTAAAGTATTTCCATTTGTGTCGAAGAGTTTGGTTGCAAAACTTTATACAACCATTTATTGCATTGATTGCATATAACTAATCGTTTTGAATATGCTTTTGTTGTTGTTGCTGTTGCATTTTATGTGATTTTAATTGTTAACGGAAAAGCCAAAGAGTTATGTAAATGTTTGGGTTCGTCTGTATTGGTTTACTTTTGATCAATACACATGTTTAAACACCTCTTTCGTGTGTTGAGCAAGCAGACGGACAGAAAGAGAAAGAGAGAGATACAGAGAGAGAGAGAGAGAGAGAGAGAGAGAGAGAGAGGGATACATATACCCATCAACTGATATGTGTATATATATATATAAATACCACATTTTCAATCATCTTTACGGGCGGGCAGGCAACAGCACTGAGTGCAACTAATAATAAACTAGTTTGCTGCAAAATGGACTGAGGCTTGTTTACAACTGATGGGCTTTTTACCTAGAAGCTTAATTGAGTTTGCATTTAACATTTTATCTCTCTTTCGTCTTTGGGTTTTCTATGGGCGCCTTTTTACGATTATGCAACACACCGTGCACAACACACAGCGTAAAAATCAATTAGTTTTTGCCCGTCTTTTTGTTTTTTAATGTATATCAATACTAAGCAAAACACAAGCTAAACGAAGACTGCCTGATGTGTTAGACAGTCAACACAATGTTTATTTCTCCGAGTGAAGAAATGCTATGGTATATAAGATGTATAAGATTTCGTAGAGCAAGCACAGATAAAGTTCATTTTATTTCAACCATAAATTGATTGGTTCTTTTAAGAACGATAAGAATCGGTTACCGGTGAAAACCACAATTTCAAATATATAACTATAAATTTAGTATGAAATGCGCAGGTAAAATAAGAATCGATTACTAATAGCAGCCAAATCAACGATTTTGATGATTTATCACAACACAGCTAGAAACACACCACTGCAGTCAACGGATCTTAATCCTATTGAGCATATGTGGAATATGCTGTAAATGGAAATAAGCAAGAGAAAACGCATGATTTCGTCAAGAGGAATCGTTAGAAAAAACACCGTTTTAATTATGGTTTGACCTCAACATTTATAATACTTTGGAAACACATTTTTTAATAGTTTTTTTTTTAAATTCATCCTATTATTCATACTTTTAATTTTAGACAGTAACAGTATGTTTAGAATGCGGTTGTCAAGATTGCTGAGGCCAAGATATACGAATGAATGTACAAAGATACTTATGTGCAATAATAATAATACATTTTACAATTTAAGTGTTTCTTAACTTAATAAATTGTACAAAGTTTGCTAATGCACTAAGCCAAAAGCAACGCGTAAATCAATAAAGAATTACAATATGCTAAAAACATTTCACTTTACGAGCAATCATTAATACATAACTAATTAACTAACGTATAAATATGTAACACAATCTCATAAGTTCAATAACAAAACTTCACATGCACTCGCTTCACAAATAACAAAAAATAAAAAAACAATAATAAAACAAAATTTTTGCAAGGCACCAAGCCGTGGTAAGTATAAAAGTCAAGTAGAAAAGTGAAATGCTGCTACTGCAAAGTAAGAAATAAATAATTGCTTTTTACCCCACACACACTCAAGATAGGAGCTGTAGTTGTTTTGGAGTAGGTACAGTTGGCTGCACAAATCAAACTGTGGGGGACACGGGCAGCAGCGGAGGAGGTTGCAAGGGGGGCTAACGGTATGCCGAGCAAGCAACTAAGCCGCGCATCAGAGCTCATTCAATTTCACATTTCAAATGTGAGAGAAAAAACAAAAATAACACACACACAATGCATATTATTTTGTTGCCAATGGTGTTGGCGTCTTCTGTTTGGTTTGGTTTGCTTGGTTCGCGCTCTTTAGTTTCGTTTGAAAAAAAAAAACACGGGTGGAAATTAACCGTATACAAGTTTGTACATACTTATCCACATCTGATATGTACAATGTATATTGAAACCCCTATCAAGTACAATAACCCCCCAACACTTCCCACACACACACTCACACACACACACACACTCTCGCACTTTTGTAATTTTTGTTTCATTAATACTTGTGAGCAGTTGTCGCGTGCTGTTGAAATAGAAAGTGCACATCAATTGCATTGTTTTTTGCAATGCATCATGATAAAATAGATGGCAAAAGAAAAGCATGTTTATTTTATTTATTTATTTTTATTTCTTTTGTTTTTTGTTGGTAAGGTAAGGCTTGGAAACACCCAATATGTGTATTATTTGATCAAATGTTTCCCCAATAAAATATAACAATGTAAAATATTTAAGCCCTACGCTGTCAAACAACACTTTAAACAAATAAATGAGTATTATTGTAAAACATTTTTGGAAAATTGTCGGCTGCTTAGACCACATTAAACAAAAAAGAAAAAAACCAAAATGACTAAATGAGTATTGTTTAAAGCATTTATATACAAATAAATGAGTAATATTTGAACAAATGTTTCTGCCTGCATTCTTGCTTAACAAACCCTAAAATTATTGCCAAGTGTTGTGCACTTGATGTGCACATCAAAATACACCCATTGCAGTCTTCGTTGATATACTGTAGCGCCTGTATCTACACAGATACACACATGCACACATACATGCATCTGTTCAGAGATGGTGTCTACTTGTTTTCTTCCTTTTCTTCGCACACCTTAACAAGCGTATATATTTGTATATGCATATTTTTGAAACATTCTCGAAAGCAAGCAACATCGTAAAATTATTTGGCACACTTACCAACATTTTGTGGGCAGATCACGCGACGTGGGGCGCGTGTAGTGTAAAAATAGCTGCAAGTGGGTGTTTGGCAGCTATACACACATCGGAGCTTAACAGATGACACATAACACGATATTGGGCATATAATGATAAGGCCCATATACCACACATACACACCCACACACATACACAAAGACATGCATTCACATGCATACCTAAACACGTAATGAGCAAGGGCAAATTTTTGAAAACTATGTTGATTTAAGCACTCAACAGCGCGAGACACAAAAAAAAGATCGCTTGAAACAGGCTAAGTGAATTCAACTCCAAATTAAAACATATGAATCACATATACATATATGTATATATATATATGTCTCCACGCTGGACGCGCACGCAATTGCTGCAGGCGATGTGGCAGCTGCATGTGCAACCAGTCCTAACTAACTAAGCAAACAAACAAACTCCTAACGGCAAATGTTTCCATTTTGCAAAGATAAACACAATTTAACGTTACAATTTGTTTTCATTTGCTTTCCTTTTTGTCTTTTTAATTAAGTTGTTGATCATATTTATACATTTTGATTTAGGCAAACAAGTAAAAAATAAAAAAAAGACTGCTACAAGGCCTCTATGTTAATGGCCAGAGGTATGAAATACCGTTAAACGTTAAACGTCCTGTCCTGTCAACATAACTGTCTTCTCCTAATGAATATTGATTTCTTTTGCTTGAGGAAACAAAAAAAAAAAAAAACGCACAGTTCACTTAATGGGCATATATACAAAAATCATAGATTATTCTACAAACTGCAAAAGTATCTTATCAATAATTTTATATAACATTTGAAGTGTTCACAAAACTGGGAAGCAAAAAAAAAAAAAAACAATATCAAAACACATCACAATAGGCACATACCAAATGATTACGGTACTGATTGGAATTGTGTTTGCTGGCTCTGCCTGCTCTTATATAAGACTTTTGAAGACTTTCGTTTGGATTGGCTGCTGTTCGCTGGTTTTTTTTTGTGTTTTTCTTCTTTCTATTAAACGTTACAGCTTTTGTTATTGAAAGTGTTTTTGTCGGCTGATTAGTGCGTTAAGCATTTTTTTTTTATTTTTCGCAAACCAAAGCGGATTGTTATGTAAATTGATTTTCCTTTCAAATTGTTGTATGTGCGTTTCTTTTTTCAATCAGGTAAAGCAACGATTCCCAAAAAACAAAAAAAACAAAAAACAAATAAATACTGCACTACTTAATCAAATAATGGTGGCAATTTTTTTTATGTAAGCTTTGCTGCTAAAGTTAAATATTTGATTTTAGTAAATAATGTTGGCAACATTTTAATTACTTCGACACACTTCGATTGATGCAGAGACGCGGCAAAGCACAGTATTAAAGGCAGACCATAATTATAAATTACAGTTAATCCTAAATGTGAACTTTCCGACTCGCAGCTACCGATGCGATCCGGAAATGTAATCGAATCATCCATCCAAACAATGAACAAAATGGAATGGAATAACGGACAAGTGAACGCACCTCACACACGTCACGCACAAAATTAGGGGTACTCCACATCCACATCCACATCCAGACATTATGGAGACCGCAGTATGGTATTTTATTGTGTATTGTATTGTGTATACACATGGAGCTCTTATTCACCGCATTATGGCAACCATGTGAGAAATGCGCACGCAAAAGCTGAATACTCCACTAGTCAGCGATATGAAAATAAATTGTTTATCAATTACGAAAAATTGTTTAAAAATGAAATGTGCACTTTTCACCATGAAAGTGAAGTAAAGTTTTTTATTTTTGCGACAATTATTAATTTATCAATGAATAACAATAAACACTTTGAGTGCGTGTGTGGTTTTTTCTTTTTTTTAACTTTCATCAAAGAAAAAACACTTTGTATTTAAACTGAAAGGCTTGTAACGTTATTTGCATGGCATCATTGTTATAAGCACGCATGACAAAATATATAATAGAAAATAGTAACGAAATTTGTCTATACAAATTTGGTCAAACACAAAAAAGAAAAACGAAAATGAAAGTTAACTAAAATTGTATACCCTTGATGACATTTAAAGGTTTAGTCGCAGGTTTTTTTTTATCGACTTTGAACGAGTTTAATTCCCAGTCAGTTTTTTTTTTATCTTGCCATACAAAAGATGGCTTTTTGCAATTAATACTATTAAATAAGTCCTCTTTTTACAGCTTCACACTGGTCTCGAGCTTGGTTTGTACTTGTAGATAAGCAACATTAAATAATCATGAAGATGTTTAGTAGCATTCTCATTATCATTATCAGTCAAATTATACGTTCAAGCCGAAATATTTTCGAAAGAATAAAATAAATAGAAAAAAAAATCGGCAAATTCTACAAGAAAGAGATATGAGAACAATAAGATTAATTTGAAGAGTCAATGAGGTGTATTTGCCAAAGTAAAACGCCATATATCTGAATCATGGCAAAACAAGCTCAATTAATATTATTGAATATATCTCTTTATGTCTCGCTCAAATATATAATCTTGAAAATGTTTATTTGCTAGATAGAATTGGTGTTCAACAATGCTATCAGTCAAAATACTGAAGTACAGATTCAATCCGAAATTTTTTTAATTCAACAAAGAACAGAATATATAACAAGTCGACACAGCCTGCAACGAAAAGATATGAGAACAATAAGATTGAATGTTACTTCTCATATCTTATTTTCAAAAGTAAAACGCCATATTTTTGAATCATGGCCAAACAAGTTCTAAAGCAATCAAGCAAAAAAAAAATAATTAAAGAAAAGAAAACCGAAAGTTTAAGGCAAAAAAAAAAGAGTTCTAGCTGTTCTTCTGTTTTTAAACGTTATAAATCGTTTTGGGTGCACGAGTTTCTAACAGCTTTTAAAATGCTGTTTTAATAACTGAAGCGCCACTTAATTATGGAGAGTTCTTCAGGAGAAACTTTCTATAATGTATCATAAATGTATGTTTAATTACATAGATATATATGTAAAACTTAAAGCTGCGATTCTGGCTAAAATTCGGTATACTCAAAAAGTTTTCAATATTCTGCTAACTCATATGAAGAGTATTTTCTAACAGCTAATTATTATACAAAGGAAATGTTGTTCGCCACTTACCCGGTAAACCTCCGAGAAAAAACCTGAACCGATTTTCTCCTTGACAAAATCATCCACCGAATATAGGGCTGAGACAGCCGTACGCAGAGCCTTGCACGACGAACCGGTGACCAGTCGATCCGATGATATAGTGCGTGTCACTGGTGGCGCTGGATGCCCATTGCTGACGCTACCGTTAATGGTAATATTAGCGTTAGTCGCATTACTGCTGCCATTGTAGAGCACCGACGATGTCGCATCAGCTGGGAACTTATCACCATTTGCCTTCTCCTGCAGGCCGGCAGCTCTGTACGACGAACCACACATGCCCGATGTGTTGTCCTGCCACAGGAACGGATTGGCGGAATCCACCTGATCGCAGGATCTCTCCTGCTTTACGCTGCTACCGCTGCTGATGTTGTTTTCCGGCGGACCCGGACCACTGTGTTGGTTTAGGCTCATTTTTATCAGCTACGACGTATTTTGTTGTTGTTGATGGAAGGATTTTTAAATTATTTTTTTTTTTTTGGCTGGATTAAGCTGCGCTTGTTTCTGGCAACCTCACATTGGACACTGTCACAATTGGTTGTGGAGCGGGGTGATGCAACAGGAACGCGAACTCGTTGCAAGCCAGACGGTCACAAATTGGTAAGATTGCCTATGAAACCTAACAGCAATTACAACTATTTGGCCAAGTTAATTGACAACTATGTGGGAAAGTAAATAAAAATTCAATCACAAAATTGTTTTCTGTGTATTTTTTTCTGTTAAATGACAAAAAAAAAACAGTGGCTGTGACGTTATTTGTCAGTTTGGCACACGATTGAACGGAAGATTTGTCTCAAACGGAAGCGCTCTGGAAGTCTAAGGAGAAGAAGAAAGGAAAATATAACTTAGTAAACAACAAACATAGCAATAATTATTTGTATTTAATTTGCATATTGTTTTTTTTTTTGTGGTAGTTAAATAACATTCGCTTTGCACCCAAATATATTCATTAAAACGCCGCGCCAATAATAAGAATCAATATGATAATTATAAATGTTGCTCAATCTCAAGCAGTTTCTATATTATGTGTGTTAATTAAATGGCACATAAGCTAAAGCAAACTTTAGCTAAAAGCAAACTTTAGCTTATGTGCCATTTAAAACATTTCTCGGAAAAACATTAATTACTTTGCCAAATATTTATAGCTCGACCTCACGTGCACATACAGTGACTGCAAAAAATAAAAGTACACTCTAATCAATTCGAGTTGGAGTTTTCTGTGATTTGCTTTAATGTTTTGCATATTGGAAACCATAATGCAAATAATATATCCCCAAATAATGAGCTTGATTATCTTGTCATGTGTTGTAATAAGAAATAAATAAGTCAGATCCAAAACCAATCAAGAATCCTTGTAATAAGGATTCGAAGATAAAAGAAACATTTGAAACTCACTATATTTAATTATTTTCTTAATAATGATTTTCTCTTCTAAAGACAGATTATTATTTTGGTGTTACTTTTTCTTCCGCAGCTATACCATACAAATATATATTTTAGTATGCTTTCTTACGAAGCAAACGGGAAAAAATCAATATTTTTAGTTGACATCTTTTGTCTTTTGCGATCAATAAAAGCAACAATAATATTTGTATGCTCCTCAAGCAAATTTGTACTTTTTTTTGTAAAATATACACTAATTTTGTAAAGTTACGTGCTTAAATTAGAGACCTTTTAAATTGGCTCAAGGTTAAATCGGAATATATAAAGCTTAATCTGCATAGGGTAGCTGAAGCAGCACAGTGCCAATATATATATATATATATTGATAAGATTTCAAATACGTACTGAACGAGCTTTGCCCAGCACACATCACCATGAGAACCATAATTGACTATTTTCAGATAATAAATATTTAAATTTAGCTAGCATTAAAATTCGCAAACAGGTATCTTTATTTTATTTCGTATTCACGTGTGTGTGTGATTTAAAGTGACGCGATTTGAATTGACGTGAATTGAATTGAATTGCACTGCAATTTCAGAGTTGTTTGCTATTTTGATAACACTTTATTTGCAGTAAAAAAAAAAAACAAACAGCACAAACACTTTAATTTAAACCACGAATATATATTCAAGAATTTGTACCCAGGGACAGTCGCCACAGTACAGTGGAACTGCGCTATCGTCGCTTTTGTACCTTCAACTGAGCTGTGCCGAAAAACGACATAAAAAATATGGTTTGCGGCTGGCGAACACAATCGCGAGCAGCTGCAAGGACTGATAACCAAATGATGATGACATAACAAATAGTTGCCTTTTGTATGTGTGTTCTAATCGGAAATAATATGACAACAACATCAAGTTGGCAATTTGATTTGCACCTCTTTATCAACAAACCTTGAGATAAGATAATGGCAAAAATAACCGGGCAAATCGAAAATTTGGCCAGAGAACTTCTCACAAACAGCATTAATAAAATGGCTCTGAATTTCAGTGCGACTTTAAGGCATTACAGAAGCACATGAGAAATAAGCAAGAGTTTTGTTGTTTATTGTTTAAATAACACTCGCGATCTTTAAAGAAGATAATATCAGACTACCATTGCGCACTTGATCGCAGTTGCTTGAAGACTGTGCCATTTTCGCGATTTTCTCAAACATTTCCCGGATATTGCACAAAGACAATAAACTCTTTTTTTCCCGCCTCCCTTGAGCCTGCGTACAATAAAATGACAATAATTAAGAACACAATGCAAACAACTGAAAATGATAAAGTTCTATAAACAAAGCGATCTAGAGTTTTTAAGAACAAAACACATAAGACGCAAATGGGCCACTGAAGGCACAGAGAGAGAGAGAAAGAGAGAGAGAGAGACAGAGAGAGAGAGACAGAGACAGAGAGAGAGAGAGAGAGAGAGAGAGAGAGAGAGAGAGAGAATCAGAGACCAGATACAGATAAAATAAAAACAATTTACATTGTCGCACAGTGGCACAAATCATTTAAATTCAAAAAGTTCAAAATCAAATCAAATAACTTTTTTTCCAATTGGGTAATTTGACATAAGGGGAAACTGCCTGCAGCAAGTATTTTTTGGCAGCAGTGAAATACTATTAGGTTATTTGGTTGTCAATTTATTTGATGTGCAAAAAATTCGCTTAAGAATTTGTATATTTTTTATATTTGTATATATATATTTACACTGTAAACTATAAATACTTGCACTGTGAAAAACTGTGTCTATTTCGAGGCTTGAGAACTATTTAAATTAGCTTTAATATGCATAAAAAAAAGAAATTGTTTTTGCCTGGTTTATTTTCGACTTCAAGTGCAAGTAGAATTAGAAATTAAGAAGAGAAAACTACAACTAAACCAGAAGACGAACATCAAACAACAGAGCAAAAAAAAACAACTAGTACAGGCACATAAACACACACAGACACACACATAGACGTAGTGAATATGCAGCTGGTATCAAGCGAAAAAAGGTGCAAAACGGAAACTACAATTGGTGCTTGGCCGCCGCCGACCACCACCATCACCAAATCCAATAAGCATCACACTGAATCACTCACACTGACTTCAAATGCAGCAATCGTTTTACATATATACACACACACAAACACACGCATATAAATGGATGAATGAATGCATAATAAGAAGTGAAACATCTGTCGCCGCATTTTGCACTTTACGTTAAAAAGTGTCTTTCCAGTAAAAAGAAAAAGAGAAAAAAAAACTAGAAAAGAAAAAGAGAATGCAATTTGATGGTATTGGAAAACGAGACGATGAAGCTTCTTTCCCATCATCTGCGCTTAGTTTGTGTTATTTTTACATTTCCGTTGCTTACAAAAATATTTAGATATGCGTGTGTGTGTGTGTGTAGCCCTCCGCATTAAAACAGCATTCCAAGCGCACACCGACACACACATATATACAGCGAGACAGACATAAATGAGGAGGCAGAGCAAAGGGCACAGGCAGAGCAAAACTTGTGTATAATATGCATAATAATTATAGATACTTATTTAATATATATATTGCTAAAAATACACAAATATATTTAGGAATTATATAGTGTACATTTAATAATATTTTGTTGCAGAAATATTGATGTACTGTCCCAGGCAAAGGTCAAATCTATGGGCAGCAAACGCTTCCGACGAAAATGCACCAGAAAAGAGAACGAAACATGTACCAAGTACTTACACACACCAACACACATCAGCACCAACACACACAATCAAGCAGAGACGCCTACACAGACATACATTGCATACCAATGCATTTTTAGATCCCATTTAAAGAAAAATTCCCAATTAATGCTTTTTTTTCTTACAAACAAAAATGTATATAAATAATAAAATATATATATATTTACCAGTTATATTAGTTGTTATAATCCAATAAGTACGTTGTGTGTATATGTGTGTTTTTTCTTTTCGCTGCAATTGTATTGAAATTTGAAATTAAAACACAATCACAAGTTAAACACAAAATTATAACTTTTTCTTGGTGCTTGGAAGCAAAATTTCACAAAATTTAATGTCTTCGTTTTGTTTACATACATTTATACATATTTATTTGTATATATGTACGTTTTTTATAGACAAAATTTTTCTTTGATGCACTTAACAGCCCGACATTCCGATTCGGTAAGTATTTTTTATGATGTGCAAAGTTATATAGATGCAATAAACAAGCAGTGGGTATTTTTTTGTTTATTATTTTTATTTGCAGTCGCGTAAAATCGCATGCAAAATAAGTCACGACGCGAAACCACGTCAAGCTTCGCTTCTGTCTCGATTATTTTAACATATTATTTTCGCAAGTGTGACCGCACTCGGCTAACACAAATATACCAACCACTAACAGTGCAAATCTCAGATCTGGTATTTTTTCAATTTTGCCATAAAATTACATTCCATATATTTTTTTATCTTGATCAGCAGATTTGGCCATCAGAATTGGTTTATTATAACAGAAAATGACAATTTATTTATTGTAATTAAAAGGTTACTTATGCTTTTTAATGAACTTCATATACTTTTTGGCATTAAAGTTATCCTCCACTTCATCCATAATCTTGACCTTCTTTCGCGGCTTTCGAGCCTCCAAACGCGCCTTGCGCTCCGAATCGGACAATGTGCTCAAATCCAGTGGCAGCTGTAATGTTAACTACATTTTAGCAATTACATTAATTATTCCCAATGCTTATATAATTGACCTTAATTATTTTACGTGGTTCGTGATATCGAATGTTAATCGTGGATCCATCGGGATGCACAACAACTGTTGGATAGATGCGACAATACACAGATCGATGTAAACGCGTCACGGATGCCGTTGCCGATGAAAGCGTGCGCATTTGTTGCAATCCATGCCGCAAAAGTTTCAACATTTTAATTCAAGAATAATTGCAACAACTGCAATTGCCTCCCAACAAGAATAACAAGCGCGTCCAGTGTGACCAAATGTTGAAAGTAACACATATGTTATGCCAACGATTTTGAACTACAGCTATTCGATAGATCTGACTGTCGATAATAAGTCTTTTATTGAAGTAAGTCGTGTGAAAATTTCCATGTAAGAATTATACATAATAATTTAATAGAAAGAAAGGTTAAAATCAATTTACAAAACTCAAAGCAGTGCACTCATTTAATATAATATAATATCATTTGTAGTTAACATTGCCAATATACTTGTGGAACATTTTGTGTTGCGACAAAAATTACATAATTGCTGCAGAAATCAGTTTGGCTGCAAACTGAAAATAGGCAAAACTTTTTGGGATCTCTGAGAATAATCGTGCATAAGTTCGACCCATTTGTTGCTTGACTAAATTATTAACATTTTTTTCTATTACATTCTAGCATAAAAATGGCCGCACGCCGAATTGCCGCATCTTCGATAAATTGGTCCGCACTCGCGGAACGTGTTCCGGCGAACCAGAAGAGCAGCTTTGGCGCCTTCAAGACCAAGTCGGACATTTATGTGCGTGCCGTGATGGCGAATCCGGAAACGCCGCCAAAGATCGATTGGGCCTACTACAAGCGCCTGGTACCCGTTGCCGGCCTCGTCGATGGCTTCCAGAAGCAATATGATGCGGTGTCGGTGCCATATCCCAAGGACAATGTGACTCCGCAGGTGGAGGCCGAGATCAAAGAATCCCAGTCGGAGATTGGTGCGTACAAGAAGGCGTCCGAGCAGCGCATCCAGAACTATCAGAAGGAAATTGCACACCTGAAGGCATTGCTGCCATACGATCAGATGACCATGGAGGATTATCGCGATGCATTCCCCGACAGCGCTTTGGATCCATTAAACAAGCCCACTTTCTGGCCACACACGCCCGAGGAACAGGTCGGCTACAAGTCCAAGGAACAGCTGGAGGCCGAGGCTCAGGGACATCACTAAACGAGTGGAGTGGCATCATCAATAATTAATTGTTTTTGATTCGAAATGTAAACATTAATTGTGAGTTGTTCGAAACTTAAATAAAATCTTAGAAATCGAGTCGTACTAAAACAGCTCATTTAGCGAGTTGGCAGTTCGGCGAAAACTAATCGACGAAAACTATCGAAAGCTCATCGATATGGTATATTATCAAAACAAAGCAAGCAATACATTCAAACAATGTAGCTTAACATTAATTATTAACAGGTATTAATAGCAATTTTTTATTTAAATGTATACATTTGCAAATCACGCTAAGTATTCACGTAACATCGTCCGATCACGGAACTAGTTGAAATGTTCATGCACTCGGCTCCAGTTAACAGTGGTTCGGCGCACACACACATAAAATGCACTAAAGAAATTTTAGTAAGCTAGCAGCAGCAAATGATAAAGTAAAAAGTCATATTGAAAGACAAACGAAGACGAAAAAAAATAGACGACGGCGGCGTTGCATGAACTATTTAACAATTTTGCTGTGCAATCGAAAACAGACGATGCTCTCGCGCCGGAGCAAGGACAAAACGCAGGCACACAAGGAGGGCGTCGTTGGCAAGTATGTGAAAAAGGAGACGCCACCGGAAATACCGGTGATCAATGTGTGGACTTCCTACACGGATCAGGCGCACCACAATCAGCGGAATGCGTCCGCCGCAGCTGCAGCAGCAGCTGCGAAAAAGAAGTCGCTGCAACGCTGCGCGAGCAGCTCGCCATCCTGTGAATTTAAACAGCTGCGCAGCTCGAGCAGCAGCCGCAACACCTACTCCTGCAACGATGCCCAGCCGGATTATTATCATGCGCGGCGCGCCCAAAGTCAACTGCCACTCAACAACAACAACAATAATAACCATGCTGCAACGCATGCCCCAGCACAATTTCGTGGCGCCAGCAGCAGCAGCCAGCTAATGATGCCAGGCAACAACAATCACAACAACCACAACAACAACTATGTGAATATTGAGCAAATGGAGCGAATGCGTCGCCAGCAGTCGTCGCCGTTGTCATCGCCATTTCAGCGCAGCTTTTCGACGCAGAAGCATTCGCAGTCGCATCTGCCCACGACTAGCTACGATGGGGATCAGGGTTTGCTTAGCGCATCCTATGCAAATATGCTGCAAATGCCACGACAACCAGCAGCCAACTCATCCGGCTCCTCATCCTCACCGGCACAGTTTGCGTTGCAACAGCAGCAGCGATTGCAGCAACAAAATGCCTATGGTTCCATGCTGCGTTTCGATGCCTCAACAGTCGCCTCCAAAAGTAATCAGACACGTTATCCGCTCACAAGGTAAGGATTGGGTTTTGCTCTCTGCTTTCTTTAATCCATTCTCCTTGCAGATCACCCATGGAGCAACAGCAACAACAACAATTGACTGGCTATTCAAGTGATTCGTATCCCATCTATGAGAATCCGTATCGTGTCTCCTCGATGCGCGTCACTCAATCCCAGCGCTCCGAATCTCCCATTTACAGCAATACAACTGCATCCTCAGCAACGCTCGCTCAACAACAACAACAAAATCATCATCATCAGCAGCAACATCAGCAGCAGCAGCAGCATCATTCACATCCACATCCCCATCATCATCCGCATCCACATGCGCATGCGCATCCCCATCATTTGCCTGTGCCCTCTATCGGTTCATTAGGCGGCAGTTCGGGCAGCGTTCGTGGCGCCTCCGCCTCAGTACAGTCACTGTATGCACCGCCATTGACGCCGCCGGCATCGAATGCATCCTCGACCGATGCGAACAACGGCAATGGAGCACTGCAAAAGGTGCCGTCACAGCAATCGTTGAGCGAGAGCGAGGAGTTGCCACTGCCACCCGGTTGGGCCACACAATACACGCTGCACGGCCGAAAATATTATATTGATCATAATGCGCACACAACGCACTGGAATCATCCGTTGGAGCGCGAAGGATTGCCGGTGGGTTGGCGCCGTGTCGTCTCCAAGCTGCACGGCACCTACTACGAGAATCAGTATACCGGCCAGTGTCAGCGACAGCATCCATGTCTCACCTCCTACTACGTTTACACAACGTCCGCGGAGCCACCGAAAGCGATTCGACCGGAGGCAACAATGTATTCACCGCCATCGCACACCCATAACGCTTTGGTGCCGGCGAATCCTTATCTGCTGGAGGAGATACCCAAATGGTTGGCCGTCTATTCGGAGGCAGACTCCACCAAGGATCATCTGCTGCATTTCAATATGTTTAGTCTGCCCGAACTGGAGGGTTTCGATAGCATGCTGGTGCGTCTCTTCAAGCAGGAACTGGGCACCATTGTAGGCTTCTACGAGCGATATCGGTGAGTTGGAATTAACTCTATATATATATATTGTCAACTTTAAGTTTTAATCTTAATCCTGCTCCTGCTTCGATTTGCAGACGCGCTTTAATCCTCGAGAAGAACCGACGCGCTGCACACAGCAGCAGCAACAAGCAGCAGTGATTAATCCCGAACTGGAATATATATAGATATATATATATATATATATATATATATATATATATGGTATATATAACTGAATACTCAGCTATACCGTGCCTTTTTTTGCTGCCTACACACTTCGAACGCCGCATCCTAATCCCACTATACATCTTAATAAATAATTTCTAATTTATTTATTCAATCTTTTCGCATCAGTTTTTATATTGTGACATTTAATTTGAATTTTGCATGTTTGCACAATTGTATCAAGTATATATATAAGTAACTGACTAAACAAGTTGTGAATTTGTTCAGTTATGTTCAGTAATATTCCTTGGTGTTTAATTTATTACTTTTTTTTAGATGCGGCTTGATGTGTATTGTGTGTGTGTGTGTGTGTTTGTGTGTGCATATTAAATCACTTTTTTTTAGAAACTGTTGAAATGTGTTCAATATGTTTTTTGTTATCTTGTCTAATTTTGCTGATTATTCTATTTACGATCGTGGCTGTAAAGTATGGACCTGAGAAGTGGAAGTGAGGTAAGCTAATCTTATCTCAAAAATGCACTTTGAATGGTTTTGAATAACATTCGTATCTCAATGCGAACACAAAAACACTAAAATTAAGTTGTATACAGGAAATTATTATTGGAACTGAAGGCCCTTATTTATTTGTATGCATTCATCAGTTTACAACGGGAACTTGCTTATAAATCAGTTTAAATTCTTTACATTTATTTAAAAGTTGAAATATTCATTAATTTTTCATCAATTAAATATAGAAGATTAATCAAACGTAATATATTTATTTTAAGTCAGTTTCAATGCATTACATTTATTTCAAAAGTAAAAAATGTATTAAGATACATTAAATCAAGCAAATTAATAAAAAAAAATGTGGACTAAAAATTATGATTTTTTAATAATCTGATTATTCATTAATATTTTTGCCTTGCGTTATACTATAAGGAAACATATAACACACCTATAAATAGGAAGAGATAGAAGGTGTTTTAAGTAGCCATAGCAGTTTGTTGGCTAACTTAAACGTTGTTTGTTATTAATAAATAAACAAACGAACAGCATTGACCTAGTGTCAGCCAGCCTTAAGACTTAGTTATTTAATAGGTCACACCTGTTATATGTTTTGACATTATTCTATTATTATTTCTTTCGAATTCAAATTTTCCTTTGAATTTGATACTTGTTTTTTATAAAACAAAAACATGCCAATTAAATTAATGTGCAATTATTGTAAATCTAGGTTTAGCTTACAAGTTTTTGAGTGGTTTTCCTGGGTTTCCCGCATTACTTGTAATAATAGTTGCTTCATTGAAAATGAAAAAAAAATAATAAAATGTAATTAATCTGAGGTAAATGAGATATGTATCAAATTGTGTATACCCAGTGAAAAAATATATGTAAATCGAAAGTGAAAAAATAATAAAATAAAATAAAGCATATAATAATTTTGGGGCTAATAAAAGTTATTACACTCAGATTTACCGTGTTTATATTTAAATTTAAATTTGAAATGAAAAATAAAACAAATAAATAATGGTTATAATAAATCTGGGGATAACAAGGCACATTAAAATAAAGGATAATAAAGTGGATAATAAATAAAAATAATAATAAATAATATTATACCCTGATTCATTATATTCTTTATTTTATTTTTAATTTCAAAGCGATATTTCATAACCCACTTTTAATTTCAACGAATTCAATTTGTAACTTGCAATAAATTTAATTTTAAAAAATGTACATTTAAAATACAAAAATAAATAAAACCCACCATTCAATTGCGCACTTGAGAGAACCCAAAATATGTGTGATTATTTATAGAAATTTGAAGCAACTCGAACTTAAATACACACTCGAATTTAAATATGAAGTGCAAAAATACAATACCAAAAAACCCAAAAAACGAAAAAAAAAACATACAACAACAACAACGCAAGCTTCAATCGTTTGGCGAACGTTTGTTTTGCTTGCTTCGCTTGCTGGCGTATGTTTAGCCGGCGATGAGAAATTAGCAGCGGCGCGGAATTCCAATTCCAGTGTGTGACTGACTTCCAGTATAAGTGTAGTATAAGTAGTATAAGTGTATTTGGCGATGTGCAGCTTGGCGTCAGTCAATATCTTGACAGTCAGTCAGTCAGTCGGCCGTTGCTGCCATCGTTTAAGCAAACACTCACACACGCACGCACACACACACACACATACATTTATTACAGTTCGGGACATCGGCAGCAGCAAGCCCGGTTAATTAAAACAGTTAAGCGCATTGTTTCAGAGTTCGAAAAACACACGCGATGATTAATGTGACACATGCATGAATTCAACTCAGTATCCTTCGCGATAAGATACAAATTACAGTAAATTCTTTAACGATTAGTGTTGATTTCGTTCAGAAATCATTCGATTTCGAGTGCGTTCCAATTTACAATAGTTGCCAAGTGAAAGTTCTAATCCGGCTGCAAAATAAAACAAAAAATAATAAAAAAAAAAAATAAATAAAAACAGACTACAAAAATTTGTGCTGAATCTTTGGTTTTTTGTTTTGATCGTTTATTTATACAATGTGTCAAGTCACAAACAAATACAGGCGCATGTTTTATTTTAATTTATGTTTACATAGTTGTATATAATAATGCCCGTCTGTCTGTCTGTTCATTTACAGAGTGAGCTCTCAGTGAGCATTGCATTTATTATCCAACGCGACCAGTTTTTTCTTTAATCGATTGTAATTCTAATTAGACCGGTATTTCGGTATCATGTGCTGAGTATAATAATTTAGATATCTTTATCGCCGTGTCGGAATTGCCCAATTTATACACTCGACTGCAATACACCCGATTAGCGTTATCAGACGTCTGAGTTACGCTGTGGTTATATATACTCTTTTTTGCAACATCATCTGTTGCGCTATAAATAAAGAAATAACAAGAGTGATATAGTCGAGTGAGCTCGACTACGATATACCCTGAACCCAGTTGTTAAATATATTCTAGTTTTATTGGAAAATTTCCATTAAAGATTTTTGCACTAAATGCATTAAGCAGGTCTGCAAGTGCGCTCTGCCGACAAACACGTGCATATTCATACGTACATACATATATACATATATACGTACAGGCAATCGTAACGGGGTAACGGGACTCTGCAGCATACACACATATTGGAGCTCGCGTCGTTTATAATGCCATCTCTTTCTCACACATGCGCTCGCATATTTATGCATACAGAAAATGCTTGCGGCTACTGATAGAAATGAGATCAATATGATAATATATTTTCGACTATAACTTGAGTCTTTCTTATCCGATCTTGATGAAATTTGGGCAATTGATCAATAACATGCATATGCATATTATAGATTAATTAGAAGATTCTGCCTTTAAAATTGTAGCAGTTATTGCTATCGGAAATTGAAATGTATCGATAATCGAGAAACGGAAAAAGCTATAGATAAAATAAAGCAAACTTGATCTGCGCCTGGTATACGAGAATCCATATTCCAAATTTGAAGTCTCTAACTCCTATTTGTCTCTGAGCTCTGCGTGTTCATACAGCCGGACGGACGGACAGGCGGACATGACTACATCGACTCGACTGCTGACCTTGATAAAGAATATACATATATACTTTATGGAGTCGGATGTGCTTTCTTCTGTTTGTTACATACATTTGCTCAAAACCATTATACCCTATTTATCCAGTTTGCATGAGTTCAGGGTGTAAAAAGAGAGCTTGTTATATTAGATAAGTTACTATTGATTTGCAACAAGAGGCAACTTGAGTTGAACTTGAGAACCACTCCACAAAACATGACATTTCTCATTGCTCATATTACTGAAATGCAAACTTATCTATATATTAAAAAAAAAAATATATATATATATATATATATATATATATATATATATATATGCATATAGTTATTTATGTGACTGGTTGTTAGCACAGCTTTTGTGTATAAAAAGAGATCGTTTTTTGTTGTTCGCCGCACAATAAAATGTCGCCGTAAAGTTGTAATAAAGTTTTAAAAAATACGCAAGCAATTTCTCGTGTCAGTCAATAAGTTAATAACAGTTTTTATTCGGCTATCAATTTAAGCCAGATATTTATGTTATTCTTCTTCGTTTTTAACCGCACTTTAATTTAACTGCATTCTCGCAATTCTCAATTAATTGGAAAATATTTTTGAACTCTCAATCAGCACATTGCAGATGCAATCAACTAAATATATATATATATATATATATATATATATATATATATATATATATGTATCGCATATAACAATGTTGATTGGAGTTTAAGTGGCAGATGTTGATTTGAGTTAAGTAAAAAAGAATTTTTTACTCATATATCATCTTCAACAACAACACTGTTGCCTGGTGGGCACTGCAAAAGCATCAGTTCTTGTTTAAGTCGAATCAACATCTGTCCCAAAACAATTTGGACTTATTGAGGCGTTCATTCAAAGAACAAAAAGAAAAGAAATGACGAAGATTAAATACCCTGTTAGATCGGAGCTAGTCTGCTGACACATCAAAAAAAAAAAAACAAAACTAAAATAAATAAATAAATAAAAATAAAATCATTTAGTTTTGTCATCTTCCTAAAATCTAATTTTGAAAGTATATTTATTATTTCCCCTATGCGTGGAAGGTATATCAGATCTTGGTATTCTTATTGATTTATATATATATATTCATTTTTGATTTGACGGATGAAGTGCACCACGTAAACATTCCTTACAGAATCCCAATCTCCAGCCCACACTTTAAAACTCATCTTTCTAACGATTGTTCCCAGCTATCACTATCTATCTATCACTTATATATGTATATATCTATCAGTTGTACCTATCATAGCTATATAGTGGTCAGACAACAAATATAAACATTTTTTTTTGCAAATTATGCGACAGTTATAATACCTTCTACAAGGCTATAATAATTTCAAAAATTTGCAAACTCAGAAATGATTTATTATTTGGATTACTTTTCGAGACATACTCGTATATATAGTCAGTAATTTGAACGAATACAATGATGCACAGAATAAATCAGCTTACGTTTGCCAAATTCCTACCAATTGCGAATAAAATGAATAATAATGCTTATGAAATATTTAATTTTCAGGCTGCGCAAAAATAATAATTAAAAATGACGTGTTTTTTGCTGCAAACGTTGGCCGTAGTACTTGTAACAAGTAAGCTTTAAATAAATATTTCAATACTTTTACGACACATAATATTCGATTCGAAAGCAGTTGCTGCTGGCAGTGCACAAAGTACAGTTTTTACCGTTGATACTCATGACTTGACCGTTTTGCTGAATACGCAGAAAAGTTTTGTGATTTATGCCAGGTGAGCGGGAAAAGAAATGTATTTTCAAAACTATTTCTAAGCCAGTATAAAATCAAATAGAAATAATGCTGAGGAATATGTTAATGTGACTTTGGTGAAGCAGCATGAGAATCATTTGGATTTGGAACCCGAATCCTTTGTTAGCGCATCTGGCGCTTCGCTGGATCAGACTGTCGTCGTGACAGGACGACAGGCAGGACATGTTGAGATCACGGCCAGCAGTAATTCCAGCGATGAATCCATGTAAGATAAAACTAATTAAATAAAAATTTTGTATCAATTTATTTTGGTTGATTCTTTTTTAGCACCGATGGACTTTTTGTGCGTGTTGTTGTCGCTAAATCGGAAGCGATTATTTATACATCAATCATTTTTGGCTGGATCTATTTTGTGGCATGGTCAATTTCATTTTATCCACAAATATGGATCAACTATCGTCGACGATCGGTTGAGGGCTTAAACTTTGACTTCCTCACGCTGAACATTGTTGGATTCACGCTTTACAGCATGTTCAACTGTGGACTGTATTTTATACAGAGCCTGCAGGACGAGTATGGGGATCGGCATCCTCGGGGCGTGAATCCCGTTATGCTAAACGATGTCGTCTTCTCGTTGCACGCCATGTTTGCCACATGCATTACAATTGGACAGTGTTTCGTTTTTGAGGTAAATATAGTTCAACTAAAATTACAATTTCTTTTATTAATAATAATTATTGTGTGTGTAAAAAGCGTGGCATGCAACGTGTCTCAAAAATCGCCTGGGGTCTATTAGTATTATTTGCTGTGGTCGTCATAGTATCAGCAGGCTTGGCTGGCGGATCTGTAATACATTGGCTGGATTTCCTCTACTACTGCAGGTAAATTCAAAAATATGTTTGAAATAAGTATTGGCATATTAATATTAATAATACAAAATTCCGCAGCTATGTAAAGTTGACAATAACTATCATCAAGTATATACCACAAGCCCTAATGAACTACAGGAGGAAAAGTACAGTCGGATGGTACGTAATAATAATAATAATAATATTGTTTAAAATAATAATTTCTAATAGCTAAAGTTTTGCTTATAAAAATCACTTTTCTTTTTCTTTTTAGGAGCATTGGCAATATTTTATTGGATTTTACTGGCGGTACTCTCAGCATGTTACAAATGATTTTGAATGCACATAATTATGGTAAGCACTGTAGACATTTATCATGCATATGCGACATGTAACGACATTTTGAAATTTATTTATTTATTTACAGACGATTGGGTTTCAATATTTGGAGATCCCACCAAATTTGGTCTTGGTTTGTTCTCAGTGCTATTTGACATATTTTTCATGCTGCAGCATTACGTATTTTACAGGTAATTCAATTAATTCTAGTTATAAGCTTAATTATTAGTTGCCTTATTGAATATTTTCTTTACATTTTTAATATTTTTGTTTTTACAGACATTCGAATAATTTGACTATTTCCGATGTAACGATTAACACAGATACCACAAAAGAGCTTGCAAATAGTGGAGCAACTGAGAAATAGAGTTAGACTTAAAGATATTGTTGAGTTTAACCTTCATTTTAAATTTATTTAAGTCTTTTGTATACTGTATTTATCAATCCAACGTATTAAAGCCAAACCGATTTAAACCAACAATATTTAAACTATGATTTCAAATTAATATAAGAATACAATGTAAAGTGATATTTTTCTGGATTTGATCAATGATGAATAATGAATATATGAAAAATTCTTGGACTTTCTTAAAATGAATTTTATATGTCAATTTTTATAACTTGATTTATTTTACTGTGTTCAATGATAATTGTACTAAATATCTTTCAAGATTTTGTACGATCCCCAATTAAAATATATTACATTGTATACTTTTCATTATATTATATTGACATTTTTGGACAATATTATTTAATATTTATTCTTATGAATGATCCGCAATACAAATAAAATCCGTAAACCCGATTTTATGGAATACCGCTAATGCCAAGCGTGAACTTATCGACAACAGCTGTTTTTGTATAGATCACATGTTTTTGCTCACCGCTGTGACTGCTATGGTGGAAAGAAGAAGACACCTGTTTATTTTGTTATGTTTTCAAAACATATTTGAAATAAAATCAACAATAAAAACAGACAAATACATGCCACATGTATGTATAATATTTGTTTGAAAAGAGTATGTTAATTGAGCTGGCAATGTCTTCGAAAAAGAACAGGTAATATCAAATTACGATCACTATCCACAAAAATTGACATGCGCATGCATGAACATGTTCATATGTACGAGGTGTTAAACAATTATGAATATATTTATTATAATAAATTCGCATTCGCAAATCAATTTTTTTTATTGCGCATCCTAATTACTTATTTCCGTTAGTGCTAAATTAAATTTTCTATTTATTCTTGTGTACGCGCAAAAATTATGACAGAAAGTTAAACATTAAATGGTGATTTAAATACAACACCAAACAGCTCAAGTTAAAGCTCTATTACTATTTCTAGCCCTTTGGGTTTTTAATTGGAATACTAACAGCAACTTTCCCACTTTTTTCGCCTTCTGATTGTAGAACTTGCTTGATTCTTCTGAGTTTATTAGCTAACCTCATTTTACAGTTCCGATCAGAAATACAAGAAATTTTCAACATTTGCTGACCCATAACCCATTTCTTATCTTATGCTCAAATTACGTGTTTCATCCATTTCTAGTATTAAGACAGTTATGCTAAGTCATGTGTCTAATAATTCGCGATCTTAATATACAGTTAATTATTAATTATTTATTGCATTTCTGCAGACAAAACACCGATTGTCCAGGCACGGAGGAAGCTGCTGGCTTGGAATCTCAGGAAACGCAGGAAATTGATGTAAACGAGGATGTGTAAGTTCAGGCGCTAGCCAACAGGTGGCGAACAAGTTTATATCTAAATAAGTTGTTTGAAATTGTCATCATACTAGAACTAAATACGCACATCTTTTTCTAGCTTGATGCTAGAGCTACATAGATATTTTTTACTTCATTTTTCAACTATTGAAAAAGTCTAAAAATATTAATCTTTTATATGCAGAGCGTGCTGCTTCATACAATGTAAATACTCAGAATTTCCACAGCTCCTTTTAAAATCCATTCGATTCCTTTAATCATTTTACTCTTTGATATATCTCCTCACAATCCTTTTTTGTGTTTTATCTATTTCTACTTTCTATCTTCGGTTTTTCTTCTACTAACAGTAGTGCTGATGGAAATAGTCGAGATTATTGAAACTGAATGCGTTCATTAAGATTTGTTTTATTCAGTTTTTGTATACATTTATTCATATGGGATTAAAAAGCTCTCTGCCTTATGAAGCCCTCTTCCCGTGGGTTTCATTAGTTGTGACCCAAAATTACAAAATAGACAAACAAGAAATGATCTTATCGATATTCTCTATGCACAAATAATCATATTTGCAGGGCCATGGAGCCAATGGCCTATCTACAAGGCCTGAATGTAAGTACAAGTGTGATCTTTAAGATGTGATCTTTATGTTATAATATATATTTGAATAATTAATTTTGGTTTACTTGCAGTCGGGCAACTTGATGCAATTTAGTCAGGTGAGCATCATCTTATTTGAAGCGCTGTGACAAATCCGATTGCACCAGAATGACTGAAAAAGTGGCCACTGTGGAGAGGATGCTGGTTATGAGCGAAATGTCAATCTCAAACAGGCCCATTGGCTTGATTTTGAACTTGATGGCGATGACTTGGAGTGAGAACGCATGGACACACTGCTGATAGCGCCAATCAACCTGCTGCAGTTGGAGGTGTTCTAAAATGCTGCCAGTCGATTGTGTGGCAACCAAAATATCATTGCTGACATACGTTAGCAAGCCAATTTCCGCAATCGATATGCCGAGGAACATCAAATTGATGAGTGCACCGAATGCGTCGTATGGTTCTCCGCCAATCACAGACTCTGCAATCGCATAATACTGGTCAAAGAGACCGATTGTGATGCCCAACAGATGGCAAATCAATGACAGGATTATCGAGAGCGACATTAGAGCCATATATTTCTCGGACTGTGTGCATATTATGTGATATTTCTCGGCGAGCATATCGATCTCATCGGCCAGGCTGCAATAGCGTTGGATGCGATAATAATTCGAGTGGAGCTCCTTTTGCTGGTCGTCTTGCAACAGATTCACCTGCTGCACTTGCATATTGAGACGCTCATTCAACGCTTCCACAATGTTCTTCGCGATGATCATTGCACCAAAGTAGCAGCTATTTAATAAATTCGATATAACCATGGGCAACAGTTTGTACAGTGACCAGGCCCAGTTCAGATCCGGCGCATGTCGTCTCTGTTGCAGTATCAATGCCATTTCGATGACCAGCGGGAAACCGATGCCTTTGATCAATGAAATCACCACCGAATTCATAACCGTGTCCCTGTCCAACTGGATCTCGTCGAGTGTCGTAAAGAGCGGAACATTGCTCATCAACTTTGCCACCTGATCCCTAACCAGCATTTGTGTAACGAAGTTGATAATGGCCACCGTAATGTTCATATAACTGTATAGCTTGACGGCATCGTGCAGATTCACTTGCGACTTCATATAATCCTCATACATTTGCCGCACATAGATACTTGCAAATAGAACAGTCACCATTATGGCATACGCCAGATATTTTCTCGAACTGACGAAACGTCGCCGACCCCGACGATTATAGCGTATGGCGAATAAACCGAATAAGGTCAACATCGAAATGGGCAACACGAGCAGAATTTGTATGAGTTTCGCCGGGCCACGAATGGGTCGACGCGACAAGAGACTGATGCCAAAGCCGGCCATTTGCCAAGAAGAGTCGCTCACAGACTGACTGACTGACTGACTACACTTTGAATTGATACTATATTGGCAGGCCGAGCACAAGCACATTATCTTGATGTGCTGTCAAGCGAGCGAGCAATTAATCAATAAGCGCGGCAGTCCTAACTAATCTAACTGCATACATACATACATATATATATATATATTTATATTTATATTTATTTATTCATATATTACTCGACTTTCGCTTCTACTCGCAGCAATCCGTGTTGCGCGACATGATGCTACAGGACATCAAGTCGCAGATCAGCTCACTGCCCAAGCTGATAAATCACAATAATGGTGACTATCACTTTGGCATGGTGCTCGATGAGCCGCCAAAATCACACTGGATGTTCTCGTTGCCATTGAACAAACTCTACATACGCATGCATAAAACCTTCAATATTGACGTCAAATTCAAAACAAAATTGCCAATTCAACCATTGAATTTGCGTGCATTCCTGTGCTTTGTCAAGGATGTGAGTGGACCTGTGCTGCGTTGCCAGAATCATCTGAGCACCGATCCCAGTGAGTAAGAATTTGGCTAACCAAAATGCTCTCAATTCTTAATAATTCAGTTGCTTTTCAGTCAGGGACAATCAGGGTATGCGAGAGAGTCTGCTGCGCTGCGAGAATCCAAACACATCGTATTGTGGCACGAGTCAGGGCAAGAGCATTGAGGAGCGTTACTCGGTGCTGGTGCCACTGAATATGAGTCGATCCAGCCATTTGGGTGGGGGATTTGTTCGGCAAACGCTCGCTTTCAGTTTTGCCTGCCAGAATTCATGTTTCGGGCGCAAGGAAACCTGTTTGGTATTCTGCTTGGAGAACACCGGGTAAGTTTCTGCATTCAATTGCAAAACTTTTTCAACCAAAATCAAATATGTTCTGGTTGCAGCGGCGATGTGCTTGGACAGCAGGTGTTATGCGTAAAAATATGCACCTGTCCGAAACGCGATCGTAACCAAGATGAACGCCATTTGGAGAGCAACAAGTGCAAAACGCCTTCGATTGCATCGGAAGATGAGGAATCCAGCGCCACGAAGCGGCGTCGTCGAACTCTGCCAACGGATGTTAAGGAGGAGAACGAGAGCAACGACAGCACCGATGTGCAACCTGTACCATCTGACTGGGAAGTTACGCGTTCACTTGAAGGCGACTATCGTCTGGTTGTCAAGTGTCCAAAAAAGGAGCTGCTCCTGCAGAGCATCGAGGGCATGATTGAGAAGACGGCCGTCGAACTCCTGCGAAATCCACATAATACAAAAATACGACAACATGCAAATCATTTGCTCAGCTTGAAGAGTATGTTTTTTTTATTTCGATTTAATCTATCTATATTTGATTGTAATCTATCGTTTAATATTATCATTATTATTGCAGAAAGCGCTCTAAAGTTAACTTAGCTCCAGATGTGTGTGTGGAAGCCCTAATTACTTAACTGAAACATTTAAGTTACGGACGATGATGAGGATGAGTTTGAAAGTGCCAATTTTTGTTAAAATTATTACCTTATGACAAAGTACAATTTATTGACAATAATTTATAAGTAATAATTATTTAATTTGTTGCAGCAAAAGTTTATTTACTCTAAGTATTCTCTGGCTATAAGTTTCAAATTAAATTTAAACTATAATACACTGAAAAACATTATGTGAATAAAATAAACTTAAGGTAAAAAATTCCAGACTCGACTCCGAAATTCTCACTGAAAAACATATATCCTGCAGTGCCAAATTTTCTAACACTGTTTCGGGCTAATCCAAGGTAACATTTTAAAAGGATTTGAACATCAACAGAAATTTTCTGATTACTTTTAAGTAAGATACTCAGTTCTTACTTAAATTATATAAGTTTCTTAATAATAAACCATATATCGCCTTGAACAGGTACAGGTAAATCATAACAGTTATCAGTATCTTACATTAAAAATTAGATTTTTATAAAACTAAATTGAGTAAATGATTTGAGTATGTTGAACTTGTTTTGATGAATAATATATAATATATGCTTTATAAACGAAAGTCTTCTGCCGGTAAAAATTCAACTTAAAACTGAGTTTTTCTCGATTGCCATTAGTAAGCAAATGTAAAAAAAATGCTTATTATTATTATAATTATTATTATTTTTATTGAGTGGTGACTTTTCTAAATCAAACCCGTTGTTTCTACGGTCAATGCACCCAAGCATAATAGATATGCAGCCAGGCAGCAAATGTGGCAAGATCTGCTTGGGTTTTCCATATGCCAGCATGAATTGCATTTTAATTTTACATTTTCTTTTCGTTCTTTTTTGTCATTTATTTATTTTTTTTTTTAATTTAAGTGAATGGTAAAAAAGCAAAGCAGTGCGCCACATTTCCGTTTCAATCTGGGCGTTTTTGCACATGTGCGAAATGGCAAAGATCAGCAAGCAGATGTTTGAGTTGTAAGCGTGTTTTTTTTTGCCACATGCACGCTTATCAACAAATAAACAGCACGCATTTATTATATTTAACTTTTACTCGTTGCAACACGCACACATACGCACACACATATGCATGCATATGTATGCGACTGCTCTAAGCACATGTCCATTGACATAGGACAGTGCCAAAGAAGAAGAAACAGAAGAAGCAGAAGCAGAAGCAGAAAACTCTGACAGGCGGAATTTGTAATTTTAACGGCTTTCTCTTTTTGGAAAGATGAAAAAGCTCAACACATTTCACTCAAAACTAGTAAATATTGAGTGCATTCCTGTTATACACCACGTTATCAGCGTAAAAAGTTGTTTGCGATGGAGTTATAACTTTCTTCAACTAAGACAACAAATTCACTCACTCATAACTTTTTGCTGTTTATAAATATTGATATCTTTTTTGTAGAAAGCAATTTTGATTTTGATTTTATATAAATCAGAAAATAATTGTATGCTCTTTTTTAAGGAATTTTTCCATTATTGCATTTCCTCTTAAAGAAAAACCTCTCATTTTGCTGAGCAGTTTACTGCAAGTGTTATACATGGGATATTTTTCCAGTTGAGTGAATACATTGCCATTTTACTCGTTTCCTCATTTTATTGCTGTATTTATTTATAAGTAGAGTTTTTCGAGCTTTGCTTTCACACGCATACTTAACTACTTATGCATGTGACTACTGCATATTAAGTGAAGATAGCAGGTGAAACTGCTCCCACATACACACATACATATGCATACATGCCATTGAATTCCACTCAAAGCTCAGGCACCCAGGGAGAAGCTCACCTCTCCCAACAACAACATCAACGATCGCTACTCATTTCTTTGCAGTCAAAGCAGAAAGATGACGCGACGACGATGTTGGCTGAGAGAAAAATCTCCAGTTCGCATAGAAAAAGAGTGAGACGATGACGACGACGACGACGACGACGACTGGAAACGGTGCGCGTTGCTTTTAGCTTTTTTCAGCTTTAGCTTTAGTTTCAGTTATGTTTTGATATCAGTCGCTTAACACACGCGCAAAATTCACCACGCAAACGCTTGACGAAAAAAAAGATATATTTTAATATATTTATTTAATTATATTTATTGTTTTGTATGAGTGTGTGTGAAAAATGGTGGAAACGGCAACAACAACAACCATAACGCGTGCCACAATCAATGTGCCAGCAACGCCAGCCCCTGCCACGCCCCCAACAACAATTGCAACTGCAACTGCAACTTCAACTGTTGGTGCTTCTTCTTCTTCGTCTGCAGCTGCTTTGGTGCAACGAAATGATGAAACAACCCGTCACATTTTCAATTTGAAAATTATTGTTTTTCTCTTGCTGTTGCCGTTTGTTTTACTTGCCGTCGGCCTCAAACACATCTTGGATTATCTCTTTGCACTTGGACTCAAAGAGAAGGATGTCAGCGGCAAGGTGGCATTGGTAAGAGAATGGCAGGGAATCGAAGGGAAAAGAAGCTTTATGCGAGTAAAACTGTATTGAAAGCTTTACCTATACGCATTACCGCTTATACATATCTTATACAAATGGGAGTGAGAGAGAGGGGAAGTTGGTTGCTGTACTAATTATTATCTGACTTATCTGTCTAATACTGATCTACACCTCTAATCATTCCAGCTAATACATGTAATACACATACATATAATACCCATGCACATATGTGTCCAAGTATGTTTGTATATATATATGTATGTATGTAAACGTCACGCAGTTTTCTTTTTCCGTTTCCAGTGGCTGCTTCTCTTGACATCCAAATGGGTGCGGCTCGTTTGTCTCGCTTACCAAGCAAAATTTGTATTGTTGTTGTTGTTCTTATTAAACCAAATATTTACGCCAAAAACAGTCAACGGCTTGCACCTCACACAAACAAACACACAAATAGGCACACATACACACATTTACTGTTGTTGTTTTTCCCTTGCTTGGAATGTGGAAAGTGAACTGAACTCTGATAATAATAATAATAATAATAATAATAAAAAATGAATTTTAAAGCTTGGCTAAAATTGCATTTCTTTAAATGGCGAAACCACTTAATTAAATGTTGCCCACATGCAGTCATAAATTCAGTTACGATCTGATGCTTGAAAAAGTCAATTGATAAGGTCAACACTGATGCCCAAAAATGATAACCAAGAGAGCCACACACACATATTTATATGGGAAGTGTTGTATGCATTACTAATATGGAATGTTTTTTTTTCCATCAGAATTCCATTTGCATGGCAGTGATGTAGGTGTGTCCGATATACGAATTTGTACATACTCACATACGCACATACAAATAGATATGTATATGTATGCGTCATTAAAGCGCAGTTTGTTATAAATATTCGGACGATCGTTTACACGGATAGCACCAGTCACTAATACCAGTGCATAATACAGCAAAACAGGTTTACTTTTAGTGTGTTGGAATTTCGAATTTCAACTTCACTTTTGGTTTCGTTCCTTTGACAAAACTAAAAACGGTTGACTTTTGCACAGCTTCGCAATGTCACGGCCAAAAGTAAACAATGAACTAAAGATTACAGAATACAGAATACAGATAAGTATTCTCTTTATACACATTTATATATATATATATATATGTATACAAATATATATTTACAAATGTATACATTGATTACGTTGTATCTCATTGTTTAGATAGTTGCAGATGTACATAAGAATCAAATGTAATTGCTTCTTATTTTTTATCAAACGAAATTAAAAGTTATAAATAAATATTATAGTTTTGCGAACCCTTCAAATATATTTTGTAAATTGTACAGTTCATTTAGTGGCAAACACAGCACTCAACTGGGGTCAAATCATTTTAATTACGGTCAAGAGTCACTCAATTATTGTTAATTTGATGCACATCAAAGGCAGCATATTTAGATTTTACTGAATTACGTTAGTAAAGTGCTTCATTGTTTTCAAATGAAGCCAATTAATTTGTGCCAGTTTGCCGTATTAAGTCTCCAAGTAGTTGTATATTATCTAAATGTGTACGTGAACAGAAAGTAGACAAACTTTTGACGCCAAAAGCAACTCATCTTATTATATTGGCAAACAATATGATTTATTCCCAAAGTGTTTTTTTTTTATATGTGCACACAGAACGCTTAACATTAATTTTATTCTTATATTATTATTAAATATTTGTAGTTTCCAGTATTCAGGGTGAACTTCTCTTAAAAGAGAAATTTCTTAGTTTCTGGACGATTTTTAGCACGTCTTACAAGTGCATTGTAAATAAGTTTAAAAATGTATTTGCAATTTTGCGTATTAGTTTTATGTTTCTTAAATAGGTGTTATTCTCAAAAGTATATAGAATATGTTATTAATTTATAAACACTCCCGTTTCAGGTGACAGGCGGTGGCAGTGGCTTGGGTCGCGAAATTTGCCTGGAGCTGGCGAGGCGAGGTTGCAAGGTGGCTGTGGTTGATGTCAATTCCAAGGGCTGCTATGAAACCGTGGAGCTGCTGTCCAAAATTCCCCGATGCACAGCAAAGGCCTATAAGGTGAGCAATGTTAACAAGTGATTTTAATAGTAATGTTAATCCATTTGACTCCTTGGGCCACAGAATGATGTGTCCTCGCCACGCGAACTGCAGCTGATGGCTGTGCGAGTGGAGAAGGAACTGGGTCCCGTCGAGATACTGGTCAACAATGCTTCGTTGATGCCAATGACATCGACGCCGCATTTGAAAAACGACGAGATTGATACTATTCTGCAGCTAAACCTCGGCTCTTATATTATGGTATGTGCCTTGAACGAGCGGTTTAAATTGGTGTTGTTGGATTGATTATTATATTGATTTTAGACCACAAAAGAGTTTCTGCCCAAGATGATTACAAGGAAATCAGGTCACTTGGTGGCAGTGAACGCACTTGCAGGTTAGCTCAATCCCCATTTTTTTTGTTTTGTATCGTTTTTTATTTTTTAATTTGAATCTCGCACAAAAAGGACTGGTGCCGCTGCCTGGCGCCGGCATTTATACAGCGACCAAATATGGCATTATGGGATTCATGGAAGCCCTGCGCGCGGAACTTCGCCTTTCCGACTGTGACTACGTGCGGACAACAGTCGCCAATGCGTATTTGATGAGGACCAGCGGCGATTTGCCACTGCTAAGCGATGCGGGGTAAGCTACTCATTACACAGAAATTGGTATATGAATCAGATCCCAAAAAGGTTTATTATTTTCCAAAATAATAAAACCATAAATTCCATAATTCGGTTTCTCAGTATCTAGTTAAAACCATTTATTTATTTTTATATATTGATATATATTTTATATTTAAAATTTCATTTATATATTTATTTAATATCTATTAATATTAATCGAACAAAATACAAAAAAAAAACGTAATTATAATTTAACTTATAATTTAATTAAAACATAAGAAATATTTATGAAACTCAACTCAACTATTAATTTTAATTTTAAACAAATTCGTTTTATTGAATCAGTTTGATTTTTTACGTTTTGAATTTTCAATTAATTGATATTAATTTTGAACCAAATCCTTCTCATTTAATAAATATTCTTTAAAATTATCTAAATTAATTAAATTTTAAATTATTAAAATATTAGAATTAGCATTAAATAAGTCTTTTTTTTACATATTAATTAATAGTTAATTACTTACTTTCCGCAGAATATCCAGCGCTTATCCTGGCCTTCCCACGTCCTATGTGGCGGAAAAAATCGTTAAGGGAGTCCTTTTCAATGAGCGTATGATCTATGTGCCCAAAATATTCGGCGTCACCGTTTGGCTGCTCAGGTAATGAATATTAATTATTTGACAGCTTAATTCATGACATTCGTTTACTAAATGTGCTTAAACATTATTTCAGATTGCTGCCGACCAAATGGCAGGATTATATGTTGTTGCGACTCTATCATTTCGATGCGCGCAGCGCACACTTGTTTTACTGGAAATGAACAGAAATTTGCAGGAAAAACAGTCATTATGTGTTGCCATGGCACCTAGCTGACTTTTCCAGTTTTCAATGAAGCTGTAGGCAGTTGTATTAGCATAAATTTTAGATATAAGCATTATGTACTATTTATTTTTTATAAATCAAAATTCAAGCTATATCCAATTAAATAATTATTCTGTATTATGAATGTAGTATTTGAATGTATTTCTAGTAAACTTTTTTTTCCTTTATTTGCTGAGCAAGTCACAATCTCGTTTCAGATAAATCATAAATAAATAAAAAAAAAAAAAATTTATAAATATTCGAAATAATGAAGCTTACAAAGTTTTCCAATACTAATACCAATAATTTATTACTTATTTAATTTACAAATATATTTTATTGTATATTAATATGACTTGAATTATATCCAAACGTTCATATTTTATATTTATTTTTATTTAACAAGAATGCTTTTCCTCAATCTAGGCAACATTTTTCTAAAATTTCGAATATATATGTTTAATTTCCAGGGTGTTTTTATTTGAATACTCAGTACACAGAACTTATTAAAAATTTGTATTTATAGATTTTACATACTTCATGGAAATAATGATTTACTTCTACGAACAAAAGCAAAGTTATTTACTTTTCGATGATTTGCATTTAAGGGCGATTTATTAAATTTCAGAACGATGTTTTTCTAAGTGTATTCTCAAGTGCATTGTGGCGCACACTACTTTTAACAGGTTATCAAATGCCATCAACATTTATTTGGCCGGGGACCCCATATGGCGCACAGGCTCAAGTGCAGGCAGGCAATGTGATTAAGTGAACGCTGCAATGTGAAACACACTCCAACCAAACTGTTGTAATGCGACATGTGCATAAACAAAAGCCAGAGCTGATAACTGTTGCAATACTTAGACATACCTCTTAAAAGAAGTACATCTTTTGGGACGGTTAGTAGAAATACAACAACCCATTTGAAATTCATACATTTATAATCTTTAGTGAAATATGAAAATTCAATTACTTAAATTCAGAATAAATTTCGTATTTATGAACTTAATGTAATTTTGAAAAAATTTCTTAATAAAATAGACAATTTTTATACATAAACATTTAATATATTTTTATTTGATCAATTTTTTCACCATTATTTTTTTTTTTTTAAGTGTAAATGTCGGCTTTACTGCAAACACAAACGCAAACAAGAAGCATCTCAGAAGTAAATTCAAATTACATTTATGACATTAGGCACTGTTGGAAGCACGCAATGGCAAAGACCCCCAGGCACCTGAAGACACACATCCTAGGCACATGCACTCATAAAACCCCAACCCCAACCTCAACCCGGTTCATGTGTGCGTTGCGCATGCGTAACTGAATTTTATCCATAAATAAAACGCACTAATTACATATGTGCTAGGGTTACAATTACAGTCGCCGAGGCGATCGGGGGCTCGTCGAGTGTTTTATAGCTGCATTTATGTGCTCTTGCCCCCGCGGAGTTCACTCGCTCATAACACCGATTTCTTACGGCATCTATATATATATATATATATATATTTGTATTTGATTTGCACTGTTTCGGAATTTTGTTTATTGTTTTGTTAGTGGTTGTCATTGGCCCCAACTCGTTTCTTTTTCTTTTTCTTTTGTTTTTTTTTTTTTGTGTTTTTGTTTTTTCCGCTCAAGCTCTTGCTCATATAGAACTCAATGCCCTCCTAGTGCCCGCTGCAACCATCTCACTCCAACTCACATGAGCAGCAAAGATCGCGAGACGTTGTCTGTTCGTCGCTCCATGTGGTCCCAACCCTCTGCTCAGGATAGTTAAGCTGTGTTTTATTTTATTTTTTTTATATTTGATGTTTTCTATGTTCGAATGTTCGACTGTAAAGAGATCAAAATATTGCTATTAGTATTACTCGTATACCTAAACTGAAGAAGATACTTGCTGCCATAAAAAAACTAATTTATTTATGATCAGCATCACAGCTGAATTTCAGTAAATTCAAAAATTCGAATTAAACATAATTTAATAAATTTTAATATTTTTAGATTAAGTTTATTTTGAATTTTAAATTTCACACTTAACATTTATTTTAGCATAATATTGAAAAACCAAAAACCGTGTCTTTTTAAGCGCCGTGATATACAATAACACTCTTATTTTATTAATTCTATTTTCAAACTGCACTCTTTTCTATTATCAAACATATTTTCCGTTGCGACTGCAATATTCATACACACTTGTCAAGCTGTCAACTCGAAATAGAATATTTATGCGCTTTTATGAGACCGTCAATGTGTGTTTGAGTTTTGTGAACTCTAAAAAATGCTCACTATAAATAGGTTGGCAGTATGCAACAGGCAAACCGATGTATAAATCAATTTTGGCCCCATACTGCGGTACCCAATAAAGCCACACATACATATATACATATATACATACATATTTACATTTCAAGCATGCAAGGTGGGATATGGTGTAGGAAAAATAAGTTATAATTAAATGTTTTTTATCTGTAGAGGTTTTGTTTTAGTAGTGATTTTATTTATTATTTATTTTCTGAACTTTTTGAACTGGCCAAATTGACTTCGGTTTGATTGAGTTCTTTCCATACTACATTTTTTTTTGAATGTTTGACAAATAACTTGAAGCTGTTTTCAAATTGGTCTGTATTAAATTCAATTAATATATAATATGATCTTTGTCAAGCTGGTTGTTTATTTAAAGACACGAAATGAAGATGGGCTAAAAACGTAGACACCATTTTTAAATGTGCATGTAAAATTATTAAATAAGCAGAGTGATTTATATGTGGTCTAAACAAGCATCGTTATATGGATCCAAAGATATGGATACTCATTATCCATGAAAGATTACCAACAATAATTTTGGCATCGAAACACATTTATGCACTAATAAATTGCGTATCAAGAAAATAAACCCTCTTTAACACTGTGTTATATTGAATGTCCTTTACACCTCTGGCAACGGGGTATGGCATACGTCGATCACTTCCGCTTCAGTCGTTTGTTGAAAACTTGCTTGTTCCTATGACTTGCTGCATGCTTAATTTTTAAATGCCAGTCACAATTTTTTCCTGTCTAGTCCTGACTGCCTTTCTTGTGTTGCTCATTTGTTTGTGTTTATCCTTTCACTTTTAATTGTGCATAGGCAGCTGCTGCTGTTGACAGTATTATATATTTATGTGTCTGTGTGTGTTGTCACAGTGTTTGCTGTGCTAATCACAGAGTCTGCAGAACGTTGAAGGATACCCCTTCAAGTGCCTGCGTTTGCTGTTTAAATCCTGGTGTGCTTTAGCATCGTGGTCAACAATTTAATAGCCTTGTTTTTTTTTAAGGATTTGTGTTCCAATGTGATGTAAATAATTTTGCAGTTTTGACTTGTATTAATAGTTTTGTTGTGTGTTTGTTATAAAGAATTAAAATATATAAATTTGTGAGTTTTATCTTTATTTCAATTTCATAAAATCGATCAACACACACAGGATACTCAAACAAATTATAAATGGCCTTGTTTACCTTAACTCTATCTGGGAATTTGTAATATTTGTAAAGTGGACCGGTATAAATGCTGTCAGCGATCCATACGACACTAAACATTTTCATTGGGTTCCTTGAACCGTGTATAAATATGTCAATACCAATTTCTAACGCGTAGCTGCCAAAGTCGAAGGTATTAAAAAAAAGGACAGAAGGGAACCGACTGCTAAATAAACAGAGTAAAGAACAGGAGCTGTGTGTTGCTGAGGCAGCTGTGATTCGATTATCCTTGCAACAAGCCACACATTTCAAACTGTTAAATTATGACATGCAACTGTCAGCTCAAGTGCCGTTTGCCGTTGCGTGAGAAAATGTTATCCTTGTGCCCCAAACAACAGACACTTTTCCATTTTCCTGTGTGGATGCAGCAAGTGTGCTGCTGCAGTAGCACTAGCTGCTGTTGGTGGCTGTCTGTCCGTCTGCCAGGATCGGTTTCAGGTTCCTAAGTAGTTGTTGTTGTTGATTTTTTCTTCTACTTTGTGCAGCTAATTTATTTACTTTTGGCTTTGTTTTATGAGTTTTTCAGCTTTTTTTCCTTCCTAAACTAAAACACATGTCATATTCTTACTTGGTATTGGTGTTGCATAAGAAATTGTTGCTTCACAGGACATCATAGTGCTGCTGTCTATTAGGTCCTTTGTGATATTTTTTTTTTTTGTAGCTTCCCGTGACCTG
Organism: Drosophila basisetae; assembly: GCA_035041595.1. Lineage (NCBI taxonomy): Eukaryota > Metazoa > Arthropoda > Insecta > Diptera > Drosophilidae > Drosophila > Drosophila basisetae. The sequence continues at coordinate 8,496,603 of JAWNLB010000070.1, forward strand.
TTTCAGCACTTTAAATTGGTGTTGACAGCCACGCTGAGAAATTGCCTCACCCGTTCTTATATTTTTTTTTAATATTTTTTTTTTGTTGGTTTTTTGAGTGCTCTACATTCTTGTACTTATGAAAATTAAAAAAAAGTAATTAACATTCACGTTTCTAAGCACTCTTGCTTATCACTCTGCCTCACCGCTTGCATATTCGCTGTCAGCTGCAACATCTGCTACGACACCAGTTCCTTAGTCGTGGGAAACTACGGCGCACAGGTTTAGTACAACTCTATTCGAACAGACTTTGATCTAAGTTCTGAGAGCCTGTGATTAACTGCTTAACTTTTTGTACATTCCGAAAAAGTACAAATGTTTCTTTAAGACTCTCTAAGCTAGACAGCACCGAAACTCCAGCATAGCAGTCGACTGCGTGAATTTCATTACCTTTGTCTGAATTTCAGAAAAAATGCTGACTACAAATAATGGTTCGCATTTGTACTTTGCACAAATATTTATCATAAAAATAAAGAAAAGCTTAAGAATTAATTCCGAAAACTAGAAAATTTGTCGAGCGACAGTGGAAAATGTTTGCAAAATTTTATATTTATGCGCAGCAACTATTTAATTAAATTCAGGGTAAAATGGTATTCTTAATATATGCGTACAAATATGTGAAATTAATAGTAGACTAATTTATTAGATGAACAACAATTTTCGACTCGATTGTACGGGAGCCCTAAACAATTATGAATTTGATCAGGAGCAAAGTAGAAATATGCCTAAATCAAAAAGCTACGGAAGATGAGCTGTGAGTGCTCAACAGCAAATTGAACAGAATTTTGTGGAATTACAAAAGATAAACAAAGGGCTGACGTTGCATACACACTCTCACACACGCACACACACACACACACACACACACACATAGAAGACAGCAACTGTGGCGGCATTGACACTCACAAATGCGTTTAATAATTTCCATTTGCGGCGAACTGGAAATGTGACAGCCAGAAAAGCCAGCTGCTGCTGCTACTGCTGCTGCTGCTGCCTCTGCTGCTGTTGCAGCCGAAACCATCCAATTCGAGGCACTCAAATGTGTGTGAGTGCGGTGCGGTGCGGTGCGGTGAGATAAATTAATGCTGCCTGGCATCACAAGTGTTGCAATCGGGCTTAGCCTGATGCTGCATGGAGCACCTCATCATTGTAAGTATTCTCCACATACATTTATACTTTTGCGCTCAGGCAAATAACATAAAAATGTCACTTTATGGAAAATACATAAAATAGAAAAAAGGGCAACAAAATATCACATCTTTGACTTGCCACATTTTAAATACCCTCTGCATGTTGGTAAGCACTCAAATGTCTATGTGAAAGTATATTGAATTCATTTACAAGGTACTTTTTAGTGCAGCAATTTTGGTTGTTTTTTTTTATAGGTTTGTTATTGAAAATTTGAACAAGATCTAACACAACGTCGACATCTGTGCAGGAGGTATTTTTTATATATTCCTACAGCTGCTACAGAAGGTGTTACAATTGTCTCACCTTTTAGTATCACTTGCAAAATCTATAAAAAAAAAATGACATTTACGTCATATGTAGCACATTCGCATTCCAATCAAGTTGTGTGCTACGAAAACAATTTGCTAATATTGAGTAATTATAAAATGAATAGTTGTCCTCAGACTATCTCGTAGTATAGGTCAAACGTGTTTATTATTCTGGATTGTTACTTAGCTAATAATATAAGTTTTAGTCGTCATGCTTAGGTATTCAGTCTACAGTAATCTGTTGAGCAGCCAGCATGTCTATAAGCAATGAGCTCACCAAACTGCAGTTCCTTGTGGCGCTGCTATTGCTCATTTGCATCACTCCAATATTGCTGGTGGCAGCTGCAGTAACCAGTATATATAAATGGCTTTGTAGGCCCATGGGAAGTGTAATGGGAGAAGTTGCATTGGTAAGTGAAGCGAAAAGTGTTCAAATATGTCAATGATTGTTCTGTATCAGTTAAAAGTCTATAATTTATATTTATAATTTATGATATTATATAACTTACATTCTAAATTCCAACTGTTCCATTCGAGCTGTGTTGCCTTTGTAGACTCTGTAAGCAGAATGCTCATGCAGCGGGCAGACGGATATGGTTAGATCGACTCGGCTATTAATCCTGATTGAGTATATACACATTTTATAGGAGTGGAAATGCTTCCTTCCGCCTCCATTTACATACATTTGCCCAAGAACTATACTCCATATCCTTATTATCATTTTTCAATGAGTGCACAACGTAAAAAACTTATTGGGTTAGCTGTTGGTTAACTTATAAAAAGGTGAATCGAAGCTAGACAGCTAAGTACTACAAAAATGCCAGTTTGAAAGCAGTTAATGAAGCATGTAAAATCATAGCTTGAAGCACATATCTCAATAAAGAGGACAAAGTATGGAATTTAATTGACCTATTAAAACTGTAAACCTGTTCGCGTTCACTAAGTTGACAATTATTTCGTATACAGGTAACTGGAGGTGCTTATGGACTTGGTCGAGAAATTGCATTCGAATTGGCCAAAAAGGGTTGCCATTTGGCCATAGCGGATATTGATTTAAATGGCGCCAACGAAACTGTCAACCAAATTCAAGGGATGTATAAAGTGCGCGCCAAGGCGTATAAGGTATGTAAACCCGGAAACCCGATTATAATTATCGTTGCAATACATACCATATACATATATATATATATATATATGTCTGAACAAAGGTGAATGTAGCCAATTACACTGAACTTGTTGAGCTGAGATCAAACATCAACACAGACCTTGGACCTGTTACCATTCTGATTAACAACGCCGGCATTCTGATGAACAAGACTTCTGAACCCAACGAAATTCAGCGTATGATTGATGTTAACCTCACGTCCCACTTTTGGGTGAGCCTATATGCAAAATTAGATATTGGTATTCCTCTATATGTTTACCTCATTTTCATTGGTCTTTCAGACCAAGGATATTTTTCTGCCCATCATGAAGGAGCTGCGCAAGGGGTACTTTGTCAGCATCAGCTCTATCAGTAGTAAGTATGCCAATTAACTTATGCCTTATCCTCTCAGTACCTGACTTGGTGCAGTTATAAACCAATCTTATCTTAAATTTGGGAATAATATCGGTTGATATTTGCTTGTTAAACAGATATATGTTTGTACATATCTATAGTTGCATTAGTCTCGTAATCAAAAGTGAAAGTTTGATTGCCACTTTACGTCTTATTTAAACAACCAACAATTTGCTTAAAGCTCAGCAATTTTATTATTATTTATGGTAATAAGTAGACTTATTTTATTGCTTGAAGCACTTAGAAAAACGTACTTGAATCAATTATTTAAACATCCAACGCAATGATGCAGTTTTTTATGACACAATAATTTAGAGATAATATATAGCGTATTATGACTCTGTACATAAATACATATATTAATTCAGTTTGCTTACTTACTTGACTCTTTTGCTGCTGCCAGGCCTACTGCCACTACCCTTCCACAGCTGTTACACGTCCACCAAGTTCGGGGTTAGGGGCCATATGAGTGCACTGCGATCAGAGCTAGCTCTTGAAGGGCATGACAATATACACGCCTGTACCGTATTACCCTGGTTCCTCGATACAAATAAAACGGTTTTCGATATGACCAAGAAATCCAATACTCACTATCTTTATCCGGTGGTTAGCGGATCTGCTGCTGCTCGTAGAACCGTTGAAGGAATGCTTTCTGGCGAACGGGAAATCACAGTGCCATTTGTATTTGCTGTAATGAATCGATTGATATAGTAAGTATATGATTTGTTGCGAATTTTGTGGTATTCATTTCATATATATCGTTTCCTTCTCAGCCTGCTGCCCATCAGCTGGCAGGAAAGAATAATGCTCCTTTTGGCTAGTAAGCAACTTCAGCTGATGAAAACGTTAGAGTCCTGAAGGAATTGTATGTTATAATTTTTGCATTAGCTTTGCTGAGCATCACATTAAAATAAATCTGAATTACTGTGCGAGATTCGATGTATATAGACAATCGAGGCTATATTTTAATACCCCTTTTTTTGTTGTGTTTTTTTGGGTCGAACCACTATATCATTAAGCTATTATAAGAACAATGAGGGGAAAGATACGCTTTAAGCGGTGGGATCGACATATATGTCACCACTTCTGATTCAACAAATGTGGCATATTCTGTCGTGATACGGAAAAAATATAAGTAATAAGTATGTGAAATGATGTGTCGTCAGATTAAGTCCGGTCTATGACGGTATATTAAACCGTCTTCGTTTTAACATTTTACCAGCAGCGATGTCTACTTGCATTTTGATAATTATTTCAATTTCATAGCGGTTTGTTGGGTCATTTCGCATAAAAAGCGTTTTAAATATACTTTGCTGTGGATTGGTCAGCATGGTCAGGCCATGGCATCCTTTGCTGCATTGTATTTCACCCTGAGCGAGTGCAGCGATGACATGCAATCAACTCGTTAGCTGCCACACGAGTTTGTCGTTTGTCGCCTGTCGTTTTTGGGATTTTTGTTGTTGTTTCGGTTTCCTGTTTTTGTATTTTCTTCACTGCATGTATTCTGGATTCAATGCTCGTGCTGTGTTGCTCATTATGTAGCTTTTATGAGGTCATTGAGTGTGCATGATTTATATATTTAACAAAATGAAAAAGCTTAACAAGTTAAAACGTTGCTGCACAGAGCTATCACGACTACACAATACTCTGCATCCAAATTGAAGAGAAATGGCTTCTTAACTATGAAGTCAGCTTGATCTGAAAATAGACTTTTAATGTCAAACAAATTCTTAAATCAAGTAACAATCATTCTCCATTCAAGCCGCTTCCATTATCTCCGTTTTGAAAATGGATGCTGCAATTAAATCAGCTTTTGTAGTTATTAATCGAAGTGAAACACAGATCGGTATTAAAATCGTGACTATTTAAAGCATTAAATAGACTATTTCTTAATTAAAGAAATTAAAAAATCAAAGATATATAAATCTGTTTACTTAATTTTAGAACAAATTAAATAGTTCTTAGCCCATATAACACACTTTGCTTTACTTTTTTGATACAGGGTACCGATAATACGCGCAGCAAGCTATTTTAAAATTTGATAGACTCATTTTGGCCCGTCTTGCATTAATTCTGCAGTTGTTGCTTTTGTAGTTTTCACTTGTGCGAAAAAAAATGCATGGCATACACAGAGGCGTTAAATTTACGTGGCAATAGAAACAGTTTAAAAACTCTTCCCCGGACTAAAGAGCTAAAGTGCCTCCCATTGTGGCAGTCTGAAAAGAAAATGTTATCAAAGTCACTGCCGCATTTCTTGTGTGATGAAACCTAAGTGATTTTCTTTTCTAGCTGCTACCGCATCAAAAATCTGCATCTCTTCTTATTCTTGTTCTTCATCGTCCAACTGCCTTGCAACATCCGCTTTGCATTTTTTTTTTATCCTTATGCTTGCAGAATTAATGCAACACATTAAGAAAAATGTTGCAAGCACTTTCCCATCGTTGTCCACCATTTGTCCTTACCAAAAGAGCTTTGGCAGGATTTTCATTCACTTTGCAGCATTGCATTAAAATTTGAATACTCTATGCGTGGCACATTGAAAAAGTCCACATCGATATTAAAATATAGATTTAATTTGGATTGTGATATATGGTCTGTGTTCAAGTATTCAGTTTTGCTTTAAAGTCTTTAAATTAAATGCACTTTGGTCATATGGATCATAGTTCTCAATTAAATTAAAGAGTATTCCGAGTTTCGCCCTTTATATATTTATTTTATTTCTTTACACTTGCGTATGTTGATACATTTTTCCTTTCACCTTTCACCTTTCATTTTGAGTTGGCAACCATTTTTGCTGATGTTACTTTTGCATATGCTACATATTTTTAAATTGTTTAGTTTTGAAAATATTGTTGTGCTAATAACGCAACTAGAAATGAAAGGCTGACTGTAAGCATTGAAAATATATACTGAAAGTAACAAGAATGAAATGTGCCTGCATATTTATAACTTTCGGCAGTACTTAACCCAATTTAGCAAACTTTTAAAAGACAATCATAACAAGACGCAAAACAAGCAAAATGCTAAAATCAACACAATCAATAAAATAAAGAGTATCGTTAGTAAGTAATATCTGTGCAATGTGCTCGAACTTTAATCATTTAAATATTTGTGGGAAATCTGCATCAAACAAGACTCACACAACATCAGATGCCCATAGGCGATAATGATGCGTGACACACACATACAAATTTGTATATATATATGTATATATATATATATATATGTGTTATGTATTTGTATAAGTATTATGGCCAGACGTGTCTCTGGAAACGCCTCAATGGCTGTCTGATTGAAGACTCAAATGTGGTGTTGTCAGCGCCTCGTTTTTGTTTGTCTTTTTACACTAACGCGTACTTTTTAATTTAATAAGGGATGTGGACAAATGAAGAACTTCCGTTCCTGATTATCGACCCGAAATCCCCACTGGGAGACATATTCGAAATTAATCTGTTGACGAAGGCCTCAATATTTATCTGTTAGTGCGTGGGAAGATTTTAACCCTTCGTCGTATTGGGGCAAGAGTCGGACTCTCCGCTCACCTTGGGTCAGGCGAAACCATTTAGGATCTGAAGAGAAAGTGAGAGAAATTGAAGTGACGGGAGAGAGTTAGCGAAAGATTCAATGCTGTCTAAGAATACGGAATCGAGATCAAGTTCTGGCTGACTGAAAGTATGTTTGTATTTTAGATAATCGATTTTCGAATTTGAATTAGAATTGGGATCGAGTTTCCATGGTTTTATCTAATTAATATAAGGATAGAGTTGAGAAATAGAGATTTTAAAATAAGAACTAAGTAAAGAGCCTTATTACATGGAGAATGAGAGATAAACGGAAGCAATACCGAATTGAGTTAAACATTTTCTTGATTAAAATTGTGATTGCATTTCTATGGATTTCTTTTATTTTTGTCAAATTCAATTTCACTTGCTTGTAATTACTATATTTAATTTTGATAAATATTGATTTTAAAATGAAATAAAATAAACTTTTCTTCGTCTCTGCCTAGGGCCTTGCGATCTTGCTCCGACTTTGCACATTTAATTATATGTTTTAGAGTAAATATTCTGATATTTAATAATGAGAGTGCACTGCAGTTGGCTTCTTGTTCCGACAGGATAATAAAAAAAGGATACAGTAGGCATCGCCTACAAAAAGATTTCACTCGTAAAGTTTCTTAACTGTCTTGCGTCCAGTTTCAGCAAACCCGATCATAAAACCAGAATATTCAAATTGATTTGGGGGCGTGTTTTGGTATCACATGGCCGCGGCTCTTTGTACCGTTTGTTATGCTGTGCGGCACTAAAATGTTTATAAATACAGTCAATTTGCTGTCATCTTTTGAACTAGTCACACATGTTCCAGCTCGACTTCGTATGTGAGTTGTAAAAATGTCAAGAGGTCAAGGCACCAGCACATTATAGTAGTATGTGCCTATGTGCAAGTGCGATCTGTCTGACAGAGTGACACTTTTCGAGAGCAATCACAAATTTATTCAAAACTAAAGCAAAATATATATATATCTACGAGTATATACATATATAATTGTGCACAAACAAATCAAACAGCAAACCAGCAAGGAAAACAGCGACAATGACACGCATGTCAGCGCAATCATTTGACATTTTGACAGACAGTTGACTGGGTATACTACGTGTATATGAGCCTTGTTTAAGTTTTAGTCGTAGCTCAGATTACGATGTATATATTTTTGAGAGAGAGAGGGAGAGAGAGTTTCACGAAATTTGTGTTTTAAGGGTGGACAGTTTGGCCGATGCGTCAAGTCAAGTAGCTGGTGAACAAAATACATCTGCTAAAGCGATAAACATTTATCTTAATGGGTTTTCTGATCAATGGACAAGCCTGAAATATGCTGGCACCAAAAACGAATCAATTTATTGAATGCTAATAGAGTTTTAATGGTGAGAGCCAATACCATCATTAATACACATATTTTGACGACTCAATTCGCGGTGTCCATTCAATTTTGCATGGAAAGCATGGACTGACATTTTAATTAAAGGATCTTTAAAGGAGGAGATTCTCATTATTATGGATGTGCTGCACCCATTAAATAGGTAAACATTCCCACAATAAACAAGTGGAGAATGTTCTAGCAGAGAGTGCACGACTTGGAGATACCCATGCCTAATACAGTAGAACTTTATGCGCCAGTTTTTGTTTTTTAATTTCTTTAATTTTTTTTAAATATATTTACAATTTAATTAAACATAGAAGCAATGAGCAAATGGGTTTAATATTTATATATTTAATATAGGATATATAATGGCATATCAAATCTAGTTCGGCAAGTGCATTTTGTGCTTTTTGTATTTTATTTACCAGTTTTCATCACCGCAGACGTGCGTGCATCACGCACCACGCCACCACCCACTCCGCCCACTGTGAAGTTGTCGAGTTGAACAAACAGCGAATTCAGCTGTGGTCAAACGGACGCTGTTCGCGTAAACTGCACAAATTGTTGAAAATATAAAAAACAAGTATACATTTTGCACTGTTTGCAGCATACAAATATTAAATTTCTGTTAAATATTTTGTCGTCATTTTGTAAGCAATAAGCAATACAGTTCAAATGTAAACACATCACTCTTATTCATTTTATTAGTTTTCAGTTTAATTTATTAATTTATTTGAGGTACGACTTTTAATAAATATATTTTATTATTTATTTTTTTGTTAATCACTTTATTTGTATTTTGCCATTATTTGCCAGACGTCGCTGCTGTAAATCTTTAATTATTATTTGTCAGCGGAAATGGCTAGGTTTTTTCCCAGAAACCCAGACAACGTTGCGCGTCATTCACTAAAATCGTCAAAAATCAGCTAAGACTGCTCAAATCGAGAGTGACCAGCAGGCATATACCCTGTGACCAGCCATATATAAGATAGCATATAGTTGTCATTAAAATAATTTTATATGCCACAAATCATTTATCTTTATAAGAGATATATTCTTAATTAATGTATTATCAAATAACATAGAATGCCCACACTTCAAATTGAATGCAATACTTTTGTTTTCGAACTGGTACAGGGTATACGAAATCAACATTCCGTCTAGTCGTCAGCTTAGTCACAACACTTGGGACAAGTGGCGTCCGACTACTTGGCTGTGGCCCGGGTCCACTAAATTTAACAATGATGTAATTTATCGCACTTTTCCAAACTTTTCGTCATTTTATGCTCTGGCAGAGGGTATTAATATTTTCTCGTGAAATTTTGAACGCATGGAAAAAGAACCCATTAGGTATATGTATTCTTAATCCGCATCACTTCGTCGTCATAGCCATCTCCGTCTGTCGGTTCAATTTACATTTTGGAAAAAAAAATTTGAAAATTTCATTATCAAGATTTTCGTATCAAACTCAGCAAATATATATATATTTATATATCGAAATCATCAATATCAAATTTTCTTAACATTATTCTAAAACTGGTTTAAGTTGAAGTTTTTTGTCGTTATTAATTAAATAACTAACTGACGAGTGACGCAATAGTTGTGTTCATCATTATAATTATTGATTTATTTATTGGACAACAAATCATTAACATTGCTATGTCATATCAAAAGGTTAACATAAAAATGTTTTTTTTTTTAATATATTAATATTTAGATGTCTGAAGATTGATTGCGGCTTGTAAGTGTATATAATCCTCGACGTGCTTAGGACAGCTGTGCTTGCTTTTGTGTGTGTGTGTTTTTGTTTTGGATATGCGCCCAATTTTTTTTGCGTGCATTTTGCTGTGACAATCGTCTTGGCGTCGGCATTTTGTGAACATTCATATAAATGACAAATGCTCAAGTGGTAAATTGTTGTGTGTGTGTGTGTTGAACGTTTACTGAATTGAGTTAATGCGCATCAGTGAGGCAAACAGCTGTTGCTCCTATTGGGCGCAAAGCGCGCGCCAAACTTTGATGCTTGCCAAAACATAAATATCAATTAAATACAATGCAATATACGTAAATGTATTTATGTTAAATTATAAGCAAAATTTGACCGAGTAAATGTTGTATTTCATTGACGTCGAAATGATGGCTAGAAATTTGATCTAGCTGAGTCATGGAGTGGAAATAGTGCTGAATTTTAGATTGTTATTATTTAAAGACTATTATTTATTTGAACGCATCCACTTACAACAGAAAAACTAAAATTATATAGACACACATGCAAAACTTGACTGACTTTATGTTGTCTTTTATTGACATTCAAATCATGTGTATCTCTTAATTAGTTTGACTTGTGCCTTAACTGCAAATTTGTTGAATCTGAGTCATGTCGCGGAAATAGAGGTGAATTTTTAAATTATTTATTTACTACTTGAAAGCATCCAGTCAGATGCTATATGCTCTAATATGTTAGCGACAAATATGCAAATAATTTAAATTGAAATCGATGATGCATCGTAACTTTATTAGTAAAATTGTAAGTAACTTCAAATTAATCAACTCGAGTCGATTCGTTAAAAAGATATTATGCTAGGATATAATTTTGTAAATAAGTAAATAACTTTATTAGTTAACTTTAATTAAATAAAATCAAATTATTGAGCAGCAGGTTCATAATTTGAACGGGGAACAGCGTGTCTAAATTCAGCAAATTGCATTTTGCAAAAATAGTGCGGCAAATGCATTTTTGCAGCGCAAATTAAAAACATATTGTCAGGCCTCTTGCCTCCGCTGCATAATATACTAAAAATAGCCAAAAAGAGTGCAGTTGAAGTTGTGCACATACACGTGAATACATATAAATACATATATATATACATATATATATATATATATGTATGTATGTGTATGCAGTAGCGGTAGCAGTTGCAGTTGCAGTTGCAGCTGAAGTCAGCAGGAGAAGGAGAAGCCGCATGCACTTGAGGCCAGGGACAGGCCAAAGTGATCAGCATCAACACTCTTCCCAATTGCCATGGGTCTGTGCCTCTCTCTCTGTGTGTGCGCGTGTGTGTGTGTGTGTGCGCGTATCTTTGTGCATTATTTTGCCGCATGCCTCTGACGAAATAGTTCTTGTTGTTGTTGTTGTTGGGAAATGAGTTGCCTTAATAAATATAGCTTCATAGTCTCACTGTATTTTAATGTGCCGCTTGTCGCACTGCCTGTAGCAGAGACATAATATTATGTGGCAATAAAAAATAGTGCTAAAACATTCGACAAATGTTCAGCGAGCAGCGAGTTGCAATTGGAACCTAAAACAGACTTGCAACATGTGTGCCCAGTGGCTCGAAAAAAGGTCCCCGGTCACGCGCTCATCTGGATATATAAATGTAAATATAAATATGTATACAGTTTAGGATATTGCTCTCTTCTTATAACTTGATGTTGTTTGGCAATGAATATTTACAATTTACTTTATGCACATATGCAATAATAATCCATAGCAAATTTCATAGCTCCAACTTTATACACGCAAAAAAAAATCGAGTTGGTTAAGCGAAGTGTTTAGAAATACAAGTATTTTTTTTAATTACAATGGAATAATAAATGTAAACATCTTTTTAGTTAAATTCACTGCAATATTAGTTGTTAAGAGAGTTTTCATTTTAATGAAAAGAAAAGTTAAAAGTTAAAAAAATATAAGATCTAGATTTTATTTTTGAAATGATTATGACGGAGTTTTTATATTGAAGTGAAATTTATCATATTATATAAGTAATAAAAAATAAGGAATTAAAAATTTGGAATATTTTTTTTTGTGTAGCTGCTCACGCATAATTTCTATATGCTCGTGCGACGATCGGGCAATAGAGAGCTGTGCAGTGGAGAGGGGAATTACTAAGAGTACTCACTGAAAAAAAAAGGCAGACGCACATGTGCGCGTGTAAAGGAGAAAAATCCAAAGAGCAGCGACATTACAACAACAACAACAACATTAACACCAACAACAATGACAATAAAAACAAAGACAACAAAACGATCATGACAGGGTGTCGCAGCGAGCAGCGAGCAGCTAGCTGCTAGCAGCGAGCAGAGAGCAGAGATCAGTGAGCAGCATTGGGAGCAGCGACGGGAGCAGAGCCCCAGACCTCAGGACAACCAACGAATGTACCGTTCCGGGCATTTAAATATCGTGCAGCAAGTGAACTACGGTTTATTGCCAGACACAACGCGGTGGCGTGAACAACACAAGAAGAATATATAATATAAATAAATACGACACAGCAAACTAATTCAAATAGAAAACTCTATAGATACGTGTGTGTATCGGTGTGTGTCTGTGTGTCTCTGTGTGTGTGTGCTTGTGTGTGTGTGACTGGGATTTCCCGCGAATTTTGGCAACTGGCCGAGCGGCCGAGAGACCAATCGACTCATTGTGCGTGTGCTCAATATCTGTCGGAAGTGTTAAATGTAACAGCAACTCAATCAGTTCTAGACTATATATATATATATATATATATATATATATATATATATAGAAAACTCAAATGTCTTCCACAATGAAGCAACAGCAACTTCCAATATCCATTCCCAATCACAGCGCCGAGATGTTCACCAAAACTAAATCATACAATGAGAGTGTTTGCTATGATGCTTTCATGTCGCCACCATTAAGTGCCAGTGTTGGCAAGGGACACGATGATTTTCAGGCGCCCAAAGTCAATTTCACCAATAATACGAATTTTACCTGCGCCGAATTGCAGTTTCCGGACTTTTCACATCTATGCTTCGCCACGGAGACACCGAACTCTGTGTTTAGTGACTATAATAACTATACGGGACCGGAACAGGACAGGGATAGGGATGATATTGTGTGTGCTGCTGCCGGGCAAACGGGTATGCCCTATCAGCAGGGTCAGTACACTCAGCTAAATCGCGAGGATGTCTTTCGGTTCGAGCCGGAGGACATTGCACGACTAACGGCAGACAATGGATGTGGTGGAGGTGGAGCCTTCGCTGAATCGATCGATGGCTTAATGCAGGTGCCACAAACACCCTTCACGCCGTGCAGTGGGCCGAGCGGGTGTCAATTGGGTGGTTTGGCCGCCCAGGTTGTCGAGCCGGTCGAGTCTCTCAATCAGGATATTGATTACTTTAATTATGATGAAGTTAATTGCCAATCAAAAAATCAATCACCCTGCTCGTCGCCACATTTGGACGCCTGGTTGAACTTTAACCTCAGCGAAATATCGCCGGCGGAAACAGTGCGCGAATCCTCACCGAAATTATGCAACATTTACGAACAACAACTGGCGCATATTAAAGTGGAACAAACACAAACACAGCAAAAGTTACCATCAATGAGCTCCACTTTTGGCACACCCAAGTGTACACCGGTGTGTGGCACTTACGGCGATTACTCCAATCTTTACAACAACCAAAGTGTTTACGGAAATTTAAATGAATACGCAACGGAACATTTTCAAAATAACATCTCACAAGTTATTGAGAAACCCAATCGTGAACATAAAGTTATTTGGACAATTGATGAATTGGATGAACTGAATGCAGCCCTGGTGCTCAACGATCAGGTTCAGCAGGACTGTGAGTCCAAATTTGATAAGTCTGACTTCGCATTGGACAATCTGCCAACTGTAACAGTGGAAACCCTGAGCGAAGAGCATCTCTTGACGGCCAACATCAGCGATGATGACAATGACAAGGATGATGATGACATTGATGATGTGTTTGCGGCACCCGTCGAACTGGAGAGGAGACCTGAATATGCCGATTCCATTGATGGTGAGATTGAGCAGCCCGGTTCGCTTATTTGCCACTGGTCCGAGTGCAACATGGAGTTCGCCCATCAGCAAATATTTGTGGAGCACATCGAAAAGTGTCACGTGGATGTGCGCAAGGGCGAGGATTTCTCCTGCTTCTGGCTGGACTGCCCCAGACGCTACAAGCCATTCAATGCCCGCTACAAACTGCTCATCCACATGCGAGTCCACAGCGGCGAGAAGCCCAATAAGTGTCCGGTGAGTTCACAATTACGATATAATTAATTCAATTTATTCAAAGAATTTCCAAGTATTTAAAAATTCAATCTGATTAAGATGAATAATTTTCCACGGGTTTTCACAGGAAAATTTCGGAATTAAAAAGCGCTCTCAGTCAATAATTCAAAAATATATATAATTTATTACATGTTTACTATGCTAAAAACGAGTCTAAAAATTGCCTTTGTCACAAAAGAAAATTGATTTCCATATTCTTGTTCATCTTTTTGTATCCAAAAAAGATAGAATTCCATTAAAATTGTTCAAGCAATATTTTGTCAAGAGAAACTAACGTTACAAACTGTCCGCTATTTATACAAATATTATTGTTTACTTCGAACGGATGTCATTGATAAACACAAAAATTAAAAAAACAAAAGAAAAAAGAAAAACCAAAACAAAAACTGCATTTAGGTTTTACTTCGTAAAGCAAACACGGCAAACACGAGAGTTTCTGCGTTCCACTTGAAATAGTGCTGTCAACGACAATGATAATATTGTAGAGGCAAAAAGGCTCACAGGACGAGCTGCAGCTTCCCCGGTTTCAAATGCTCTTTCAAATGTCATTTTTTTGATGTGTGCAACTGACTGAAAAAGATTGTATACCAAGGCCATCGACACACAACACTTCAGAGCGGCAATTAAAGCAGATTCGCAAAGCAGTTAAGCCTTTATCGTGGCTACACTTGAAAAAAAAATATAGACAGTTTTTGTACTCGTATACCTGTCGTGCCTGGCTAAGAAAAGCGCTTTTCGCTCAGTGTAGGAAATGGTGACGGTGCTGCAAATGGTGACGGTCTTGCAACATTTGCTAGCTCATGTAGCTGTGCAAGTGCATCCTCTAAATGTCAGTTGAGTGCCGCGAGCACGATTGAGCATATTGAATGATGAAATTCTTGCCACTTTTCATTACAGTTTCCGGAATGCAATAAGGCATTTTCACGTCTGGAAAATTTGAAAATTCATCAACGCTCGCACACAGGCGAACGTCCTTATGGCTGCCAATATAAGGGTTGCCTCAAAGCCTTTAGCAACAGCTCGGATCGTGCAAAGCATCAAAGAACGCACTACGATACGGTAAGTATTCATTTCTCTCTTTCTGAATAGTGTAAGAACAGCTGCATGTGTGTGTGTGTGTGTGTGTGCGCAAACAATTTGCGACTGGTGTCAAATCAAATTGATGGGCCAGCGACATTGGTCGCCCAGCAACCGCAACAGCAACAGCAACTTCCATTTACATGCGGCTTAAAGTTTAAGTTTAAGCTGAGAAATGCTCGGAATAACTAAGACAGATTTGCCTGGATTTTGGTACAAATGCACAGCTGCTGCTCAGCAGAAGCTGTCGGTGCTGTTGCTGCTGCTGCTGTTGTTGCTTGCCTCTTTGACATGTGCACATTTCGCGTTTTGTTGCCTGATTGATTTATAGCTCTTACGTGCATTTGTGTTGTGGGCCCAAACGAATAGCACAGCAACGGCTGTTGCAATTGCCCCGTTGGCAACCATGACAACCGGAAAAAGTCACATCCAAACAGCTAACAGCTAACAGCTAACAGCAGCACAGCAAATGCCAGGCAAAGAAATTGAATAAACTAAACGAGTTACTTTCATGCTCCATGCAACGAACAACCAATCTGAGGCACACAACGATTCGTTGACCGCGAAAAGCATCTATGTGTGTACATGTGTGTGTGTGTGTTGAAGTGTGTTGTGTAGCAGAGTGTGTGTGTGGCTGTGCGTATAAGTGTGGTTTCGGCAGCCTCTTTTGCTAGTTCTGCTTCAGCTACACTCAGCTTAAAGTGTGACCAAAAATTAAGACGTGCCAAATATTATTTCTGAATTGCAGAAAAATTAATGTATAGTTGCTGCATTGTTCAATTTATACTTCATTTAAAATTTAATTAATTTTTTTTTTTTCGTATTTATAATGCATTATTGAAATTGCATCAGCTAAAAAAAATGCCCAAATTTGATTTGTTTTATTGGTGAGAAAGAATATTTCAAAAACGGCAAGTTGTTTCTTTCCAAAACCCAGGATTTTTCATTATACGAGTATGTTTTTCGTAGTGTAAACTGGCTGTGTGGTAATGTTGGAAAATGGCTAGTGCAACCAACTGCAACATGCGGCACAGCATTTCAAAATGATTTCACATTGCAAATATAAAGACGGGCAGTCGCTCCGTCAGTGGCTGCTTAAGCTGTGGCTGGCTGTGTGTGTGAGTGCCTGGAACTGTAGCAAAAATCAATTGCATACTTTAAGGGTGCAGCTAGCTAGGGTCTCAGTTGAATCAGGCGAATAATAATATGGCATTCTTATGATTCTTTACTCCCAACAGAAACCGTACGCCTGTCAGCTGCCTGGCTGCACCAAACGGTACACGGACCCCTCAAGCCTGCGTAAACATGTCAAAAATCACGGACTTATGCGCCGCAAATCTGCCAGCGGCGGCGCCACATCCACGTCCTGCAGCAAAAAGTCGGGCAAGACACGCCGCCATTCCGAATCGTCTGCATTATCAACAAGGGGACCGTTGGTTGGTGCACCACCCGTTGAGCCGCGTACAGAGCGCAGCAGCAGTTGCAGCGAGGCAGCGCATTTAATCCAATTGGGTGGTGGCCAGAATAGGGATATGCTAACGAGGGAAGTGGTGGCATCAACTTCGTCAACAACAGACCGCAGCTATGTCTGCAGCAATGAGAACGTTGCAACTAATAACAATTCAATAAAATTTAATGAGTTGTCAAATTGCATTGTCATCATTGAGCAAAACCAAAATGAGGCGACACCAACAGCAAATGCAACAGCAATTGGCTGTCACGATAATAGATACAACAACACAACAATCGCAGCGACGACTACATATGACGGGTTTAACTACTACAATAACAGTCGAGCTGGCGAAGGTGACAATGTAAATAATATATATTCCGTAACGGAAACGGATGCATTGAGCACTTGCAGCAGCAGTGCCAGCAATAGCAACAATTATAAAACCAACAATCAGGACAGCTGCAATCATGATAATATTCATAAATTTAATGATCTGGAACAGCTGCTAAATTCAACAACGGAACAACACAATTTAAGCACTGATTTTAATACAACGGACAATAAGTGTCAATTGAATGAGTTTGTCTCATTCGAATATGTGCGAAAGTATCTAACGGATGCATTCGAGTCACCCAGCGCAGAGCACAGACCAAAGAGCCCAGTTACAAATTCTCAAATCGTCAACGATTTCGAAAATTATGATATTCAATTTATTTGAGGCATAGATATATTTTTTATAGTTTAACTTTAAGCGAGATTGTTTGCCAAATATGCATGTATTTCCACCAAAGATCTCAGCCTTACTTACTCTAAGTACAAATTTTCATAATCATCTGTAAATTGTCATTAGTTTTTATATATAGTCAATTATTTTGCAATTCTAAGCCTTATTAGACGATTCTTTATCTGGGTACGTTTGTTGTACACATCAAAGATCAAAGAAATCCAAGCTCAGATAATATGTTATGCAACACAAATAAGACACGATTTAAACGTTCCTCCATTTGATTATTTTCAGTGATTAGAAATATGTCTTCCCAATGAAAACTAAGCCTAGCTATGCTTATATTTCAAATATATTTATATATATAGATATAAATATTATTTTTTTAGGATTCAACTTAATTAAGTCGCTAAGATATTATCCCATATAAAATTAAAATTCTATTAAAAAAAAGAAAGTGGGTCTTTTACAATTCTTTTTATACATTTTTTAAGTCACAACTTAATTAAATTATGTACAATCCGGAGTCTGCTCAAATTTATGTTTCCAAAAAGGTAAGAATGCTATAAAAAAGGTCTTTTTAGAATTCATTCTGCTATTTTATGTTTTACACGTTGATACTTGGAATTCAAACTTGTCTTTTATATTTAAATGAAAATGGCAGAAATTTAAAAATTCTGTTTGAGAAATTTAGCTTATCATATTAGCTTTCAGCAGCAATAGTATTACACATTACTTGCAGAGCATATTTTTTGCTAAGCTTATGAAAAATTATATCTCAATATTGTACATTTTTTTCCTCGCTATATTTGGTTGGTTGTCTGCTTAGGTATTTTTTTTTATTTTTTGTTGTTGGTTTTTAAGGTAATTAGGCTCAAATGTGCAATTCCATTAAATGTTGTATGCATTTTTTGTGCTTTCCCAACACAGCGTGTTAATGTAAGTAGTTAATGGTTGAACGCGTCAATGAACAAGGCCGGGAAACAATGTTGTTAGCCGGCGAACATTCTGTGAAATGAACACTTTTAATATTAATAACCATTTATGCTTATGACAGACAATGGAAGCCTTGCTCCAAATTTGCGGCTCCCACATTCAAAAACATTCACAGTTGATCTGCTTTCGTTGTACGACAATAACACTAAATATGCTTAGTGAAGCTTTCCAAGAGGGTTCTGGAGAGAAGTGCGGGACGATGTAACTAAAGAGCCACACTATGCATTTAAGAGCGTTGCGAGTGTGTCAGTTAATATGCAGACCGAGACTGGTCTTCATTACTAACCAGAGAGGGAGATACAGAAAGAGAGAGATAGAGTGAGACAGAGGCAGAGGGAGCGAGAGCGAGTGAGAAAATATAAACAACAAAATGTAAAGCAATTAAAAGCAGTGCTGCAGAACATGCAGCGCAAAACGAAAATACCCATTAAACATGAGCAGCAGCAGCCCAATTTTGACCTTACGCTTTTCATACAACTACAAGTACATACACTCACAAAAAAAATCGATCTGTATTTTAGAAAATTGACACACTTTTAGCGCCAAGTGCAGCTGACCTTATTATTAAAAAATTGTATTCCTTTTAACATTTTTTTTTAGTTCCATATACATAAATGTCTAATTTACAGACTGATCTTAATATGTTTACATAGAACATTAGCTTTATTGTTACTACTTTATTTTTTCTCATATATACTTGTAATTTAATTAACAATAAAGCTTAATATTTTACGCGATATACAGCCTCTAAAGCAGACAACAGACAACTTGTAATTTGATTAAAATTTTCTGAATTTCGTAAAATGACTTTTACAACTTTAACAATACCATTGCATCTGTACTTCTTAGAAATATTTGTTTTTATTAATAGGGAATAGAAAAAAGCGTTTCTAATTTTAACATGTATTTTTTCGTATATTTCAAATTATTATAAAAAAAATCAGAGAATTTTTCCTTGTTTTTAGAGCTATTTTTATTTTTGGGGATTTTCTAAATTTAAGGACGGTATTTTTTCTGAGTGTCCGTATAACGGGACTGCACGCTGTGGCTACAAGTGGCTGGCGATTAAGCCCTTCCCCGTTTGGGTTTTTGTTTTCAGGTTAAAGCGCAAAAATTGCAGTGGAAATGTGTGGATGCAGTTCCACTATTTATTAATAATCCATGGGGCCAAATATTTACGAACACGCATCCGCAGTCCCATTGCATACAAGCGCTGTGCTTGAGGCCGTCAAGTTTTATGGAAATGAGGACTACGCGTTACTAAATTAATGCCAAATGCCAAAACAAGCTAAAAATTGTTTTTATTAATCTGCAAACAGTCCAAAGAAGGCCACCGCATTTTTGGTATCTTTTATCTTACTTGAACATTAATTACATGCTTAACCGATATTCATCTTAAGGCAGTTTTATAAATTTTAAAACAAATTCGTTTCTGAGCGTATTTACCAAATTTGTCTATAAACTCTGCAATTTACAAATAGTCTAAAAGCTGGTCTCTATTTTCACAAGAGAAATAGAATATCTAAATATGGAAATATAATTTTCGCTCGAAGTGCATGCTACTCATTATAAATTATATATGTAGATTGACCAATTTTCTGAATTTCAGAATGAACAATTTTAAAAAATAAGGTATTTAATATGTATTTCGAAAAGGTATAGCAAGAAGTGCACAGGTTCACACAAAAAAAAATCTAGTTTACAACAATTTAGGAATTGATTCTAATAACCACAGAAACTTTGTAGAAAGTTTTTGAATGTACAGGCTATTTGCCAGTCGATTATTCTCAACAAGTGCACTCTCACTTGTTGGTTTGTTTTGCCGTTTTAATTAAAAACGGTCTTACCACGGAGCTGTGCGCGGGCAACCAAGGTTGGCCAACATTTCATCCTTGCAACACGGGTGTTTTCGATATTTATGTGGGGCCTCGCCTTGCACAGTTATTCTGGTTGGCCCACGCCATGACCTCAGTGCCGCAGTATTCGGTTGTATTTGCTGTGCGTTTGTCGTTTGTGACGGCCAATTATGCAAATCGGCAGATTGCCACATCATGATACGTTGAAATTCCATGCATTTACAATTTTCTAATCGATGCAATTTTAATTTATGTCGACACTGTGGATTTTCGAATCCTTCTCGCTCGTAGTTGCACTGAGTGCTTAAAGTTTTTGGACATTTGGCGGCTATTCGATTTAGCATAGAAATTTCCCAAACTTTATTATTAATGGCGCGAAATCAGTTTACCCGTTGTCGAACAATGCCGTCGCTATGCATTCTGCATTTTTGAATAAATCCCGATGTTTTAATTAATAAATGTGCCCAAATTGAAATATGTCACTCACATTACGAATGAGTGGGCGTGTTAAAAAGGTCCTCTGTTTATGCTGATAATAAATCAATGTCCCTTGAAATAAGTTTGTACGTGTACGCAACCCTCTCTTTATACAAAATACACATAAATACAATTTAATTTAATCAGACCGTGTGTGGAAGGGAACAGCATTCGAACAACACTTAACTGGCTCAACCGAGCTGTAATTAAGTTTGTACATTGACATCAGACATATTTTTTTTTAACTTGTCGGCTTTACGCGAAATGGTACATATTTTGTAATTTATAAAATCATCACAAAATGGACGCTGTGATTTCGACTTGCGTATCAGTTGAGAACACGTATTTAATTTTTAATTAAATAAATTATTTTCATTTTCGATTCATTAAATGTTGACAACGTGTGAATTATTTAAAAATATATTTTCATTTATTTTCAATAATTCAACTGTGCAATGCACAATTTAAATGCGTTAAATAAGTATGTAAAGGTAAAAATTCTCCTTTTTTTCAGACATATGTGTGTATATCGTAGAACCAAAAAGTTGTTCCGTGGGCGTAATTAGAAGGCTTACGGCACCGAAAGACTGTCGGGAAAGTGTGCTTAAAATGCTCTTTTGTTATTATATTTATGACAACCGCACATGTTCGCTGCTGTCGCACTCGAGAGCAACAACAAAAGCATTACCCATACACTCAGGAATAAAATCTCTGATATTTAGAAAATCTCCTTAAAATGGAAGTCACCTTGAAACTGGGTCTTAAGGCTAGAAAGGTTTCTTTTATATTTTTCAGAAATTTATTTCTTAAATAAGACACAACATTTCTAAAAAGTAGATATGAAAATGAATACCTATCAGAAATTCAGAAAGTATTAAAAACTTAATAGCTGTGCAAAATGTTTAATATAAGTGAAATCTTAAAATGCTGATTTTAAATAACAAAATAATCAACAGATATAAAAAGGAAAACCAGAAAAATTAAATATATTCTTCCAAATCTTAGATCTGGAATAAAAATAAGAAAAACTCTGCTTTTAAGAAACGGCCTAATTCCGGGTGATATTTTTTTTCTGCGTGTAGTGAGCGCTATAACTAAAGCAATGGCAGCACAGACAACCACACGTTACAAACTTTCTAAAATTGTTTCTGGCTGTGTGGGCCCGTTTGGGCAACAGCTGCGTCATTAAAAGATTCCCAAAATTGTTGCAATTGTTGTGCCCGGTATTCTGCGCTAGCCACAATGTTTTTCGACTTTAACGTCAACTTCAACTTTGCAAGACAACAGTACATCTCATAATCACTGAAATGCCCTGCAAGAGCGCTGTTGCCGGTTGGATATTCTTTGCTTATGGAAACTCAGTTCCGGAGAATATGTTTACTAAACAAAAAATTGCAAGTACTTCGAAATTAGTCGGAAAGTTTTAATTGTCTTGAAATAAACATTTACCTTTACAGTAACATTTCAAATAAATAATGAACAAAATTTCAAGTAAAAAGATTTTCCAAATTCAAAGTCACTGGTATTTTTTTAATAGTATATCCAAAGTATATACTAGCTATTAATTAATTCTAGTGATGCTAAAAATATAAATTCTTAGAAATGGAATAAATATTAAGATTTATAAATGGAAAGTAAACTCAAGAGTCTGTTTTTGAATTCTGGTATATTAATTTGCGTTCAGCTTGAGGCGCTTTTGGGCTCATTGTGCTCCAGCAAAAGTAATCAAATTAATTGCAGTCGCAATCGTTACAACACTTAAAAGTGCGGTAACTCAATAGTTCTTTCCAATTGATAATGAAATGCAATTAGGAAGTGTGCCGGATTCATACATACAAACAGCGGCAAACTAGTCGAAGAAGATGAAAATGGGGGGAAAAAAACGTTGTGCGAAAATGTAACAATAATAGTAATTTACAGCATTTCCTGTGGCATCCCTGAAGGACTTTGCTCGGTTTCGTTATGCTGAACGTGAGCCACGAGCCTGCATAATAAATCCAAGAGAGTCTGTAATTAAAGTTTGCCGAAGCTGGTCGAATGCAGTGCTGATGACGCCATGGGGAATGATTACGGCTATGGGATATATTGTGCCAGGACGATGAAAGCAGCTGAATCACAAAGCATCAGCAGAAAATCAATCCCGCATCAGGACGACGACGCCATGCTGTAAAATAGAATTCAATTAACGCGCTTAAATTAAACTGCCACTTCCGGTTTTGATGACGTTTTAATCTGAGCAGGCGCTGCACCAGGCATAAGAGAAAATTGTGCGGTCTACTCGCTCGACCAGTCCCAATGAGCAACTGACTAACTGACTAAATGACTAACTGACTGACTGGACTGGACTGGACTGGACTGAGTGAGTGAGTGAGTGTTGTTGACAACAAACGACAACGCCATATTGTCGCCTCCTTGACACTTTCACGTTGATGTCATTTACTTAAATCCAAGCCAAGCCTTTGCCTTTGCTTTTATTTCTTTTTTTTTTGTTTTGTTTTTTTTTTTTAATTTCAACACCATCAGCATTGATGAGTATACGCTGTAATAAATGGGATAGTCATTATCGTGACTGCCACTGGCTGCAAATTAATATTAAATAAAGATTACCAAGCGACGGCCATCAAATCAGCGTTCAAGTCTCCAATAGTCAGTTATCATTAAAGCTTTTTATATGCTGCCGCTGTATTTTGATAGAGTAGATCTATATATATTTTCAGATTTACTCATGAACCTTTTTTTTTTTTTGATTTTTTCTGTGTTTTTTGTGATAGATAGCGGTTCGCGTTTGAGAAGTTCGAGTCTATTTAAAAATGTACTTGAGCTGAGTTTTTGTGCAGCGCAGTTCAAAGAGTGTCCTTCACTGCAGACGAACTTCTTATCATTTGCTTTTGTGCACTTTGTTAGTTGTGAAACAGCGGCCCTTGGTTCACTAGCTTGTGGGCTGGGTCCTTAAGTGATGGCTGATGGATGATGGTGCGATAAGGAACTTCAGCAGCGCAACTTGGATTTAATTTAATTAGTATAAACGTATAACTGCCATTCAAGTGGGTAGCGTAAAACTAATAAGCATTCAAAAGCCCATTAAAGTTAGCAGCTCTGATTTCTCAAAGCAATGCGCTTATATACAATTAGTCCAGTAATAAAGATAATGCTGCCGAGAGCAGACATCAGAGAGAGAGAGAGAGAGAGAGAGAGAGGGAGCGGGAGGGAGAGAGAGAGAGAGAGAGAGAGAGAGAGAGAGATAGAGAATGCTTGATTAATTTTCTCATAACTCTTATACTCTAGTAGGCAAAAATATTTATTCAAGTATTATCTATATTACTCTCTTTTGTTTAAGTTCAAAACAAACCATTTTACATCATTATTAAAGCTTAAGTCCATTGGTTATAATTTTTGTTGTTTTTAGTTAACCATTTTCTTGAAATTTGTTGATTTAATAAGTTTATTGTCTATGATTCGAACACAATGCATTTTTTGTTTTTAGATAAAATATGTATTTTGTTTATGTTCTTGATTTAAGCTCAAACCAAGCCAAACCATTTTACAATATAATTAAAAAAAAGAGTTTTATATTTGTAAATAAAATCAATTTTGTGTTTAAATAAATTTATTTCTTGAAATATAAATGTGTCGATGTAATAAATTAATGGTTCCCTATATTGTGACGAACTAGAATTAATAGAAAATTCTGGATTTATGGCTAAAGGAAACCTGTGACCAGTAAAAGAATTGCAACTGTTTTAAGGGGATAGCAGTCTTCTACTTATACTTCTTTCAAGAAAACCCTCTTAAGGAGGAAGAGTGCCTTCGTTGAATGTTGATTATAACGTAATTAATATATCCCAGCCATTTGATTAAGTGAAAGCTTAATTAGTAATAGGCAATCAATGTGCATTTGGTCCACCGAACAAGAGACAAATAGTTGTAGTCTGGACAACTTGAATTTACATCAAGTGTCTTCAGATTTGAGGTTGCTGGCACTGTTCTCGCCTGGATGCACTTGAACATCCTTTTCATCTTTCTCTTCGATGGACAACTTTTGGGATTCATATGAACCTTTGAGCAACGCTAGAGCATTCAGTTGTTTCTCATGTTCAAGCGAATCTGATCGCGTGTGAAACAGTTTGTTAAGAAGTTTATTTGGTGGTAACAGATATTTGCGCTGCTTCAAAGTTGTTGAACAGCTGGCCATCAGACAGGAGTCATAGGTTTGAACTTTGACTAGGGCCAAATCACCGAATAGCTTCTGACGCAATTTGACTGCAGATCGGCAATGCTTGAAAGCCAATACAATAATCGAATATATATCTTCGGCGACGGAGGATCGAATAGGTGTGAAGAAGCCGCGACAAATCGGACAACTCTCAGTTCTGATGCGACAATCGAGACAGAGCAAATGCCCATTCTGACACTGCAGTACTGGCGGTGTAATCGTCACATTGCATACAGGACACTCGATAACCTTCAGGATACTGTCCACAATAATGACCAGGCGCTTCAAACTAATCGGCATGGGTACACAGCAGATACTCTGGAAAATATTCGAAATTAAACGATGTATTTTAATGAATCTAAGAAATTCTCTTACGTTTTCATCACAGTCGAATTTACATTCACTATTCCAACACAGAAAAGTTACTTCATCTCTTTGGCTTTTGACTATTTGGGCTATTTCGACAATCTGCAGACCAATTATATCTATGCCGTTGACCTGAAAACAATAACAAAAATTGAGTAACTTTTATATATATATTTGGATCAACTGGAAATCTTCTCTCTTCCTCCAATGTAGACTCATTTATGTAAAATCTTTACTTTTACATATTCAGACAGACAGACTGACATGTCTATATCTAAAATATATAATTATATACTTTATGGAATCTGAGATGTTTCCTTCTGCCTTTTACATAGTTTTGCACACAACCATTATACATATTTAACTAATTTTTATGTGTTGAGGTTATTAAAAACAATAACTTTAATGCTTGAGCATACATTATTTTATATATATTCTCCCCTCTTATTCTACAGTTAACTTTTACAATTATATATACTATTTACCCATATTGAAAAGGCGTTTTCAATGTTCAATAAATATTATCATAAATCATTAGCTCTGTTAAACTGCTTGACTTGAACTTGCGTCAAGCAGTGCACTGCTTACCAACGTTACGTGTGTAATTCTGTTAGCGAAAGCTGTTAGCTTAACCCGAATCTTGCATTGACTTTAACGTGCTCAGTTTGCATATTTACTTATAAATGAATAAGATTCTCCTCATCGCAGATCTGACATATGTAATATAAATATTTGATATCAGACAAATGTTAATGGCTACTGCATTATAATATAATACAACATAATAGCTAATAAAAGAGCGTTAATGATAATTTACTACATGACTTAAGATGCTGTCTTTTGTCCGCTACACATTCCATCCAATTAAGATGAATGAAATGATAAGATAAAAATTGTAAACACAATGAAAAATGTCTCTGGTCTTGCCACAGTTGATTTTTTCTTCAAATGTTTGTTCAAAAACCAACTGACCTTGAGAATGCAGTCACCGGCCTTAAGGCCACAAAGCGAGGCAGGTGTGCCCACGGCCACTTCACAAACCTGCATCAAACAAATGAAATGTGTTTGTTGAATAAAACCAAAATTGTTGGATAGAGAGTTGAAGTGACATCATACCCACGGATATGGATCCCATTTGCTGCGCGTCAACCGAAATCCGTACTCCTCAATTTTGGGGGCAGCACGTGGTATTTTCAAAAGACGCACAGATGACTTCTGATATTTTGGATATTTTGGGACCCCTTCTTTAGCAAGACTGGGGTCAAGTGCAATTTGATGCGATTGCATTGTACACGTGTATGGAGATCTACTCTGTCCGAATGTGGTATTAGATATTTTGTTGGTGTTTACTTATTGTTATGTTTAAGAAACTTGCGCTGCGGAGTATTAAAAGACGTGTTCAACGCGCGCTCCCCACAAACAAACTGCCATTGAAATTTGTACTGTAAGCAAGCGATTCGTAGTCGGATTCCAGAGGTGGTCGCCAGTTTCTCTCTGTTAGCCAAGTTAACTGACGCTCACAGCATCGGCATCACGGCAAACTTGCTCACTCGCCATGCTGTTTATTTTGGAGATTTTTATTTCAAAAGCTATTGCCACCAAAATACTCAATCGTTTGAGACTAAGAGCGAATTAGTTGCATGACTAAGAGCATAAGCAAATCATTTGATATTTTCATGGGGTTTGGAGTAATAAATATGATTCAGAATATTTGCACAATTGTACACCATGTTGAGTGTTTTGATCAATACGGCAGTAGGCAAGTGCTAAAAATGAACATTATCAATTAGTATGTTGACACAAGATATATTAATCGACTTCCACATTCAAATTGCGCACTTCGTTATTGTATTGAGGCTTGCCCTCAATCGGTAATCTCACAAATACATATAATCTACACACTCATTTGAAAAACCTATATTTTAAAAGTACAAAAAATGTCGTTAAAGGAAACTTTTCGCTGTTCAGAAGCTAATTTTATTGTCACATAAATTTACGTTTAGAAATCAATGTACTTATTTGCCCAGCTACCTTTTTATTGCCGGCTCCCAACAAATACATTTATAGAATAAGAAAAAAGATTATTTGGTAAGTATTTGCTCTATTATAAGCAATTCAAATCGTAAATAACGAAAACACATTGACTTTTGATTCGATGCGCATTTAAATTGGTTTCGATTCATTGGGAAACGGGCACGAGCCGATTAGGCCAACCAAGCATTTAAATCGACTATTATTGTAGAACTCATTTGGCAACAAGGTAGCTTCTAAATGGGTCCACCTAAATTTAGTTTTGATTTAGGCTTTTAATTTCGTTCAATTGTGCCCTGTTCCATTTAATCGTGGACATTTGAAGCTAAACATTTGGCTTTATGGCTGCTGATTGCTCTTCGCCTTGGGTGTTGTACCAACGACAGCTATATTTATCGTCGAGGTGCTGTCAAATTTAACAAGAGAACAGCTACTTATGAAGCTCATAACATCAAATTTCATGTTTTCAATTAGTGTATCAAAATGGTTTGAGTTGAATGGAGTTCAAAACGCTTGCTTCATGGCTCAACAAAACAACAACAATGCATTTTTATTAATTCCATCAATACCCGAATACTTGACCAGAAGGCAAACAACTACTTAATTGCAAGTGAAGTCGCCTAGGGAAACTTCAAATTATCGAAAGTACACCCAAAAAAAAAAAAAGAAATTACTACAATGGCCAGTGAGTTTATAAAAATATATAAATTTTTTTTTGTATAAACCTAGAAATTAATATAAAAAAAAATAAATAAAAATTACAACTTAAATATAAATTGAGAAATGATTTCTTCCGAGTGTTCCGAGTGTCCCTAATATTTTGTCTTTTAATGTGCTATAAAACGATTGAAAAAGCGAAATTGATCAATCAAACAAAGGAACATTCAAACACAAATGCAAATAATAACAATAATACACACAAAGTGCTTAGAAATTGTGGGGCTTAAAAGCTAAACTCAATAAGCGTTCCCAAAGCTTGCAGCAGATGGCGCTTTTAAGTTGAGGTCAGCGTTGCTTTGGTTGTAATTTGTTGGATCTTTGATGCCGCAGTTTGCTTTGAGCTCTTTGAGTTTGCGCAGGTACCGCTCGCAAGTTCCGTAATCGCGAAGTGGAAGTCGAAGTGCGGTGCCGGCGTTTTAATTTAACATGCGCCGTGAATCAAGTCCACACTAAATATAACAAGTACATAAATATGTAAGTTGAAGTCAGTTGCTTTGGGGGTGCTCTGTATGGCCGAAGGGCCGTTGACAGCTCATGCATATTTAGCTTTGCATTTCTATCATTTTATTTGACTCTATCTTCAATGCTATGCGAGCAATTTAAATTTGTGTTTAATTTGTAATGGCTCAAACGACCTTAACGACGGCAAGGGCTAAACCCAAAAGGTTTTGTACACAGCGAGAAAAACGTTGGCCAACCAAACAAAGCTCGACTGAAATTACAAATATAGCAAAAAAGAACAATTTAATCAATAAACACGAAAAATCTAAGACCCAGCTTAAAAATTAAGAAATATTTGTATATACTCGTATAGTATAAAATAACTTGATGTGATTAATCGCGAGCATGTCCAATCTACTAATGCTGTACAAGTAAAGAAACTTAATCGCATCAAAACAAGGAAGTTGTTCGAAATAAAAAAAAATAAGATAAATGTAATCTGTCATCAAAAATAATTAAAAAACATATACAAGCATTTATCTGAGAGGTTTCGAAGTGTGCTTAATCGCTGCCCTGAGCCTAATTGCAAAATTGCAAAATGCGTAGGAACAACTAAGTGTTGCAAGTTTACAAAAATGTTAAATCAAAGCAATGACAATATATATATACATGTATATATAGATATATATTATTATATAGATATATATAATTATAAAGATATATATGTATATATATCACAAGAGCATTAAAAGACGTATTAGAGAAAAAACTAAAGCCTGAGAGCAGCTTGATCAATGCTTAAATCGATAACAATATTTTTTAATAATAAAAAAACAAATATTTTTATTTATTTACTCAGTTGATGAAGCTGGTAGGTTTATATGTACTCGTATGCACATATTTATGTAAATTTATTGTAAATATATACAGAAATGTGTGTATTTGTTTATTGTTTATTTGTGTAATTGCTGTTGAAGTAGATGGCGATTGCGGTGGCAACTTTTTGGCTGTTTTTTTTGGGTTTGGGGTTTCTGGGTCTCTGTCGAACATTTCGTTATTTTGTTGTTGTTGAGTTTCGATTGTTGTTGTTGTTATATTCGTTTGCTGTTGCATTTGTGTAATTGTGACGCAATTCTCGTGTGTGAGGTTGTTTTTGTCTCGCCTTGTTGGCTATTGGCTGAAAACGAAAGCGGTAAAAAAACCAGTGTTAATTGTACATTTGTACACACAAACACACACACATAGACTAATGTACTTATGTATGCACTTGTGTACAAATATGTTGTTGTTGTTGTTGTTGTCTATAGTGTTGTTGTTGTTGTTGTTGTTGTTGCTGTTGTTGCTGTGTTATGCATTGCAAAAGCGCACAGCTGTTGAAGCGCTTGTTGACTATCGGCTGCTTTAGTGATTATCCGCACGCGTCTTTGATTAGTACGTTTAACGAAGCTGCTGCTTTCTCAAGCCAAGAATAGTCGTGAAATATCTATATATATAAAAAAAAACGGTGAATGTTGCATTATTTAATAATCAAATTTATAATTGGAGCAGAACGAAGTAATAGTGGTAGTCAACTGCCATTTACCTCTTGCCTTCTTTATTGCTGTTAATTGAAACTTTTAAATAATTCTTTTGCGGTTTTTTTCTTGGCCTTAAAAATCAAATGTTGTTGTAAAATAAGTAGCGACTTTTAATTTAGCACATAGACGAAGGTGTTTTACCAATTACTTGTTACCTTCTTTATTGTTCTTAACTTGGACTCGCAACTCTTGTGTGGTTTTCTTTTCATTAAAAATAATTTGTAATCATTAGCAAAAATAAAAAAAAATAAAAAATAATAAATAAATATTGTTATACAACAATCACCGATTTACCATAATCCCCCGAATGTGATTAGCCATTTACTTGCTGTGATCCTCTTAATTGTTCCTAATTGTATAACTTGCGCTCGCGATTCTTGTGTGATTTTTCTAGGCATTAAAAATAATCATCGAAAAGCGAAATAGTGTTGTAAAAATAATTAATGATTTACCATATAGACGAATGTGATTAGCAATGGCTTTATTTGCTTCATTTGCGATTGGTATAATATAATTTTGCCATTCGCTTTGCCTTTCGACTCCGGATACTTAACGTTTTCGACGTCACACAACGAATTTCATGGCCAATGCCAGCCAAGTCAGAAGTGAAGTGGGCACTCGTTTCACTGTAATCAAGTTCACTGTATCCGCCTGTGTGTTTGTGTGTGTGTATATATATATATATATATATATATATATATATATATAGTAGTATAGTAGATAGTTTGTCTGTCCATCAATTATAAGTTCCAAATGTGCGACCCTCTAAACGGATGCGAGCTCCACACTCGAATTCCAAATGATTCCGCTTGCAAAATATGTCATTATTATTAATTGTACCCTATAATTATTACAAATTCGCCAAAAAAAGGGCACGGTGAACTTTTGTAAATGCTATTAACATATTTTGCGGCCCATAAATTATCGATTCTTAGTTTCTTGTCAATAAGTACCTCATCCATTTTCAATACTCTTCTTTTTGCAGATTTGAATAGCTATAATGTGCATAAACCTTATTAAAACTCAAAAGAAGTTTTGTGTCTATACTTGTTGAAACTTTAATAAGCAGACTCTATTTTCAATTTCTTTCCAACAGCACTGCTATTATTTTTGAACGCATCTGTACATTTTCCAAGCAGACGTATTTAATATAAAATTGAGCTTATTTCGTCTGCTATTTTAAGGCAATTCGCAAACTGAAGAAAGGGTATCTTAAAGTTGAACACCCACGACAAGCGTTCCACTAATTGTTTTCTGATTAGATGGGTGAAAAAAATGACTGCTGGGAATTCATAGAGAGAGGTGACCAAATACGAATTTGAATTAATGACAACGAATATGTGAAAGTGTTCAAATACAACAAAATAGAGTCGCTGTATGTTGCCATGGCAATTGACGACAAAGCATTCGCGGATATTGCTCACAGACTAACGGACTCACAGCCTCACGGCCTCAGTGCGTATACTTGATGTACTTGAACTTGCGTTCAACGCACAACTCATTCATGAAATCAGACGGCGTTTTATGTGAATCTCATACAGTTCCGGCTGGGGCGAACTTCTACAGTTATACATATATACATACTTACAGAACTGTGATCTTAATTGATTTAATTCGTTATGCGGTCTTTGCTATTCAAGTGAATGCAATGCCAAAAGTTTTTGCCACCACTTTTGATGTATGTGCGCACATTTAACGTTATTTTGCTGGTGAACGCGTTGGTGAACGCGACGTATGCTTAATTACAACCAGTTGGCAAAGTTTTCTTGGGTGGGCCCATTTTGGCAGGTTCTGCAACTTTCAACAGCCTGCTAATTAATTTTGTTTCGACGCCATTTGCCAAAAGGTAAAAGAATTGAAGCCGAAAGGTGCGAACATTATAAGTGCCAATATCAAAGTCCACTGCCCTCGCCAAAAATAACCGACCCTTCAACTGAGCTCTTTTCGTAAGCGTAAGCGATGCGTACGTGCGAAGCATGCAGAAGCGTGGACCTTGACAGGGGTGTCGGGTGCCGATGACACGCCCACTTAGCTATAAGTAGTCCATTGCCACCCATTTTCAACAACTCGTAAGTTTGACGAGTCGACTGTGAACGACTAGCAGTCACCCTTCCAGTTGACACTCAGAAAAAAGGAATACCACTGAATCCGAAAAAAATCAACATACATTTAACGACAAGCGGAGATCTTCTTATTATTCAGACAGTATATTTAAATATTTATTTTTTGAATTCTAGAAATGATTGCATTACTTCTTTTTAGAAATATTTTTTTTTATTGAGAAATATATTTCTAAAAAATAGGAAACAGGCTTTTTTATGAAACAGGTTCTCACCAAGAATTTTTGTAGTTTCCATGTCGATTTTAATTTTAGGGCGATATTTGAAAATTGAGTACGTTTTTTGTTTCTATTTCATTTACAAAAACGCACACCTCTCATTTCACAATATAAAATTGATGAATTCTACGCTTATGGTCCAATGATCATAAGTATTTTTGAGTACTCAGTTGCCTGCTTATATTTTTTGTTTTGATTTCTTTGCATTTTGTTTAGAGAGAGTTTTGAAATTTAGAGTCTGTCTAATTATTGAGTGCTGGCTTCTGTTACACACAGCTGTTCATGATACCCTATTTAAGCCAATTGTAATGGTTACAGGGTATGCCAATAATATGCATGTGTGTGAATATCTGTTAATAATAATTACGTATGCATGTGGGACTCTGTGTGTGTGCGTGCCTGTGTGTGCGTGTGTGTGTGTGTGCACGTCTGGGGCACATCTGAAGTGTTGAAAGTGGCCCAAAATTTATGTTATCCAGCGTCGTCTTTAACGGTAGGTGTGCCTGTGTGTGTGTGTGTGTGTGTGTGTGTGTGTTTGTGCGTAGGCTTTTGTCTGACATATAAATAACATGAAATGCGTGAAACGTGCGCCCTTGAGGACTTCAAAACAATGTGGAGTCGAGTAACAGCGAATAACCTAATTGAAATCAAAATCAAAATCGTCAAATTCAACTTTCTCGCTTCTGTGTTGCAGCTGAACGACAAAAGAAACACAAAAATACGTACAAAAATGCTGCAGCAATGCACCATAAAGGCGCCCAATGGCGCCTTAGGCTTAAATCTGAGTCGTGCACCTTGGGACCCGTATCCGTGGGTCAGCGGTGTGCAGGCGGAGTCGAATGCGCAGTTGGGCGGCGTTTGCATTGGTGACACACTGCTGCAGCTCAACGGCCGAGATGTCCTCGGCATGAGAATCAGCGAGCTGGCCACGCGACTACGCGAACATTGGCTCTCTGGCGCTGACCAGGTCACCCTGATGATGTGGCGACAGGAGCCCAGCCCCGGCTTAACTGGTGCCACAGATGATCCCATGGAGGCGGCGCACGCTGTGGTAAGTAACTTAGATTATGCGGCACCAAGAATTATATTTGAATATCATAATGCAGGTGGAGAAACATATATTATATGAGAGACTAAATATTTTCCAACTATATTTCTCATACTCTGCTACCAAAGGTGTAAGAGTATATTGGTTTGATTCAATGTACGCCACGCTTTCTCTGCGTGCCTGAGGAACACCCAAATTCTTGACGACCTTAAAGCTATGTTGAAAGTGCTAAAATTGAGTATGTAGCAATATATTTTTCAAACAGAACTATCCCAAATTGTGTAAATCGATAAAACCACTTTTTTTTTGGGAGCAAGAGTCACCAAATTTGATATATGGCTGCTAACTCCTTTCAAACAGCGAAAGATAAACTTATGGCCATTGTCGGCTCCAAATATCCCAAAAGCGCTAATCTTCCACAAGCGTTGAGCTAAGGCTTCCAAGCTGTGAAGGTACATTACTAGAAGCCACCTCCAAAGTGTGGAGTGAAGATTTTTTAGATATACCCACTACAGCACAAAAAAACCTATGTATGCCTGCAATTTTCCAGCTAAAGTTACCAAACTTTGTAGATAGAATTCTAGGAGCCTCCTCTGAAGATTGAAATCAGACTTATACTTATAATCCCTGTAATTTTAGAGCTATAAAAATCAACTTCAATGGGGACATTGACGCTTACTCAGTGGTCCCACCACAAAATGGTTCTTTG
This sequence comes from Drosophila basisetae, assembly GCA_035041595.1. Taxonomy (NCBI): domain Eukaryota; kingdom Metazoa; phylum Arthropoda; class Insecta; order Diptera; family Drosophilidae; genus Drosophila; species Drosophila basisetae. Next base: position 8,530,708 of record JAWNLB010000070.1, read on the forward strand.
CCACCTGTTGTCAGAGTATTCCGCAGCCGGTTACTCCTAACTCAGCAAGTATTTGTTAAAAAATACTGCAAAATCAAATTTTTTGTTTTGATGACCAAAATAACTTGGTATATTAAAATGATTTGCTTTAACAAGTTCTTTTTTTTCTCGAGAGGTTGGCTTACTTTATATTTATATATATATACAGTACTTTTTAAAAACGTTGCAGATATCAAATAATATATATATATATATATATATATCTGTATGTGCTGCAAACACTGAAACAGTGGCTCGTTAGTGAATTTCAGTGTTGCTTAATTGGGTCATTTTAACGCACGATATGTTTACGCTTGCCGTTGGTCGTGTATTGTTGCAAGTTGCAAGTTGCGCATTGCCCGTTGCTCGTTGCCCGTTGCCACATGCATGTTGCAAGTTGCTCGATGCGCATTGTTGATTCGTCAACTTGAGAGTTACCTGAACTTCTGCAACTGGGTCAACTTTAACAAATATTTAATTTTGCAACAATGCAGACAGAAACAAATGTACTTCTGATAAACAAAAGTGTTTCAATATTAGTAAGTTATTAGCTTAAATGTTGCAAACTCTCATGAATATTCAATTTAATTGCATTTCGAATAAGATTACAATGTCATTATCTTATGCAATATCACTCAATCATTTAAGCATTCAGTTCGACTCTGCCTCGAGCACTTATTATTCATGATACTCAGCTGTCAATTAGCTTGTTAGGCACACCGCCACCCATTAGCCAACTAATCTATCCTTCTTGAATGTTTGGTTCTGATTTTGGCCAATGTTGCAAAATAATCTATGACTGCATCTACAACCTTGCCGAGGTGTCAATTTTACACAGAATTTTATTACATTTGACACATCATATGTATGTGCAGTACATCACTACAAATTCAATTGACCCAAATATTTGGCAACGATGTAAACATCAAAAATGGACGACACACCGGATTACTTGCCTCCCAATGACTAACTGCCTCCACGCTGCAGCAGAACATATTCAAATAAATTGCAATCAATACTGATGGATATGCTTATGGTTTAGTGTCAGCTTGTGGGACTTAGCGATTATTTGTTCAAGCACATAATACACATATATGAATGTGTCTAAATTGGCATTTGTGCCAGCATTTTATAGACACAAACACACAAACACACACACATGTTTATCTATATGCAATCAGTAGTAGTTTGAGTGTTTTCCCCAATAACGCACTCTGGACCTGTTAATGAAATCAACGTTTTTATTTTGGGGTCATCATTCAATCAATCAATCATTTCGCACGTTTTGTGGCCCATATGCAAATATCATTTAGATATATGAAAATCAAACCTTTTTGCATATATTTTTGTAGTTAGATTTTTTTTTTTATAATCACATTTTATTCCAGCGATACAAAATCGCATAAAAATGTGCAATTCAGTGAAAGCCAAAATACGAATTAATCATTTTTAGATTTGTGTTACAAATCCGAAATAAATCAGAAAAAACGCATTGAAAGCCAGAAAGAATGTTTAAAAAATTTCATTACATTTTCTAGAAATATATTTCTTATTAATAGGAAATATTCAGAGGAAGTGCACGGCATTATTTTAACAAAAAATTTCGTATAAAGTCAAGTTTAATTATTATATTTAAATAATTGTCATTAATCTAGCATCACTCTAAAAAAACCGAAGTAACAATTATTTAAAAGTTAAAATACTGAATTTTGTACTTGTATTGCTTTAAATATTTTATAATTAAAAAAAGAAAAAACATGTTTTTAATAAGTATAATGCAAAATGCAAGAGCTTAACTTACGTATTTTATTAGTAATACTAAATTAAATGCGATTTCGTTTTTATTTTCAACTATATTTGCAGCAGCATGGAATCAATCAACAGTCGCTGCAAAAGTTTGCAACATGCCTGCAACATATTGCCCAACTACTGGAGTGTCCTGTTTGTTGTGATGTAAGCAAATATTATATACGTATTCAAACATATATCTGTATTGGTTTTGCTTTATTTTGTTTAATTTATGTATGCCTTGAGGTAAGTGGATGCTGCTGCAGCCTCGACAGCGTCGTCTTTTCTTCTAGCCAAGCAGATGTGTGTTGCATATCGATGAGGTCGCTTGTCGCTTGACTGTTGACTGTTTTGGCTTGCAACGTGGGTTGTTAGTTACCAGTAGCTGGCTTTTAGTTTTAGTTCGTCATTATCTAACTCAGCACAACTAAAACTCAACTGTGATGGCAAAACTTAGTTGGCAGTTGCCGCTTGTTTGCCTTTGTGAGCCGCCTGCACCATCAACGTCATATGCCTGCCACACCGGCCACATCCCCTCGTCACTGTTGCTCTTCCGGCTTTGCGTTGATTTTGCTGAGCAAGTTTGTTGCTAATCACTTGACCGTGTATAAAGTTGAAACGTCGAGCTGTTGTACCTCTGATTGCGTGTGCCCCACCCATAACCCATCCACACCCTCCGCCCCCTCCCCCGCCCCCGCCCCCGCCCTTAGACTCTTGCTGCTGCTGCTGTGGTTTTGTTTACACAATTACTCACAGCCTGACGCTGTCATGACTACAAATAACTGCCGATTTTGTTAGTTAATACCCGTTAGTTGTGCTGTGCTCCTGGACAAATATATAACTTATGCTTGTAAAAATGTATGTACACATATATATCTATGTAGGCAATTTAATTTTTATATCCTGCACCCATTGAAAAATACGTTGAAAACATTTACGTGCATTAGAAGGCAACCTCATCGACAGTGTATACTCGTAAATTATTATTATTAATATTACATGTATATCTTAAAGAATAGATTGTTGCTTTTGTTTATCGATAACTTACTTAAGCTACAAATATCGATCAATATTATATTTCACAAAGTTATTCATTTTTTTGAGCTTTTTACAAGACGATCAAATTTAACTTATAATAATTTTTGAATAATTGTCAAGAATTCAATCAGATCAATATAATTTAATAAATATCGATCTTGCAGCTAGAGATACAACATTTAACATCGATGTTTTCATTTAGCTTACACATAAAAAGTAAATTTCAGTTTGTCCTACAGTAACAGGGTATCTTTCGGTCGGGCACACACTATCGCAATACACTCAATTTTTAACATTTTATTTTTATGTGTACATATCCAAAATTCATATATATAAATTTATACATATATATATTTATATATTCTGTATGCTTGATAAATGTTTGCCATTGCATGTGATTTGATTAGCTTTGTCCTGGTGACTGGCGGCACTTTGGCGAAATATATCGAGCATGCTGGGCATGATTGATTACAGAATTTGAAAGTCAAATATTGTCGATTAGGCATCATGACAGGCAATGTGGAATGTGGAATATGGAATGTGGCATGGGCATGTGGGGCATGGCCAGGTCATTCAATCATTTGCTTGTTGCGGACGCTGCTCCCCATTAACGCTCTGCAAACACAAAAGTCGCCCAGCTGTTCAATTTAAATTGTTCAAGCTGCGGCCAGTTGTAAAATGCCAAAAGTGTTTGGCTTAACTAAGCTGAGCTGTAAATTTATTTATTTATGGCAAGCTTGTCAGCAAACACATAACTTTAATTAATTAGACAGCAACAAAATGAAAAGGTTTTTTTCCCCCTTTTTTTTTTGTTTTGCCTTCCACTTAAATTGTTAAGTTATCGTCCGATGGAATGTAATATGTAAGAATTTGATGCCGGCCTCACCATAAATAAAGCATCCTGGGGCAAAGGACGCGAGGCGTGGTGGCAAATTTGGCAGACGGACGCACACTCAAAGCTGCAATTGTCGCTCGAGCAAAGCTGCTGAGGGACGCACAATTATGTACACTCCGAAAAACAAACTGAGTAAAGTTAAGAAACTAAAGAAACGAAAATGCATTTGTATACCCTTTATATATATAAGGTATATATACTCTTGATCAGCATTACTAATCACTCATACAGCTGCCGTAGGAACAATCGTTCGAAAGATGGGCTGAGAAGGTTACAAACCCTTGTAGAGTGGACTTAATTTGATGAGATCTAACTATTTTTCGTAGCTTAATGTTTGTAGACTAACATGATTATTTAATATTTTTATAGAACGTTTTGTGGAATCCAAAAGCAAAACCTATTCCTATTCAAGCTAGATTGTTCTCTTTCAACAAAAAAGTAAGGTGCTTAATTTAGTTTTAGATAATTGAAAAGACAAGAACAATTATTGCTTGGGGTCTAGATAACAAGAAATTTAAATGAAGTAAGATTAGTTTACGATTTTAGGTTCTTTAATATAATAATTTTTAAGCATGTATACTTTTTGCTTGTATAGAAAAAATGCTTGAAATTATTTAAGCTACTTAATTAGTCTCTTATGTCAAGTTAAAGAAAAACTAGAATGAACATTGAACTCGACATTTGACAAACGACTGTTATGAATTTTAAATCATTTGCACTTGATGCTCGAACAAGGTTTTTCTCTCAGTGTCTAAGTGAATAAGTGTAACTCGCTGGCTCTATTGGAGCAGCAGCTGTCAACTAAGCTAAAGGCATTGCCTGGAAGGACAGCTGGCTCCTGTTTTTGCAGCACTGCATACATAATTTGTTTATTAACCTTAAATCAGATTATGCAGAAATGGGTGACAGAGACAGAGAAATGCGACAAAGGGAGTAATAGAGCGAGAGCGAGAGCGAGAGAGAATGATGAAGTTTGTATTCAGTTCAGACTGTGTCCTGCTTTGCCAGACAAAACTTCAATATCATATTTTGGCAATGATTATTAAGGCACGAAAATTGCATAATATTACGAGTATATAAATGGAGATAATATACACTCATAGACACAAACACACATGCATACACACATACATACACATATGTTTAAGTTGAAGTATGTATGTGTTTATTGGTTATGCTATTTGCGTATGCAAACAGACAAGTCCATTAAGTTATTAAGGGATTTTCTTACCCCAAGAAAACATTTTCCTACATTCGCTCATTTGTGTGTGTACGTGTGTGTGTGTGTGTAATTGTGTGTGTTTATATATGCACATGTGTCTGCTGGATCATATGTTAAGTTCAATCAAATAAATAATCGCGCGGAGATAAACTGTGTCTGCTCTTTTGCCAATTTTCTATTGACTTTGAATACCAAACAATTCGAGACTGAATTCAATTAAAAATACATACATTTGCCTTTTTATATGCTTGACAAAGACAAACTTATCAAATTATCAAGACAATTTGCTTAAAATGTTGGAAAAGCTATTTATTTTGTATACACTTTTAAACACTCAAATTGATTTTAATATTTTTACTACGAGCAGTTGATAGTTGTTAAAGCAACTTTGATTTAATTTCGGATTTGCATTCAAAGATGCAGTATCTATATGTATTTTGAGTTTGTCGGTTTTGTACGATTATAATGCTAGCTGGACACAGAAAAACAAAAGAAACAAAACAGAAAAAAATGATTGCTGGCAAATCGCTTTACATTTGTAATACTTCAGTTTCATATTTGTAAAAAATGATGGCAAAAACAAGCCAAGCTGCTGCACAAAATTGTATCTTTATTGCTGCATATTTATAGCTGCCCATGTGCACAACGTTATGAAAAGACGTACATACATTCATACATACATTCATACATACATTCATACATACATAAATATCCATTCAGGCAAAATGCATCAATTGAATTTCTGTATAGATTTGTATTTGTTTTATTTTTTGAGACAATCCCCATGATTTCTATGAGTATAAGAGGTGTGTGTGTGTGTGTCTGTGTGTGTGGTTGAGATTGCACGTTTTTGTATGTTCAAACTGGTAGCTTGAAAAGCGCACAACTGTTTTTGTGGCCGCATCAAATACGGTTGTATTATTTGAAATCCGCTTGTGATATATTTTCAATTGTATATTCAATTTATATGGAAACTTCATGTCCCTTTCACGTAAGAGTATTCGGCTTTGATGTGTTCTTCATAACAAATCATACAAATCGAGATTGCAAAAAAGTTATCAAATAATAAAAGAAAGTCAAGTGCTTTGGTCATTTTGAGATCATACAAAATAGGTAAGGTTTTAGCAAAAATGTTATTACCACTGTTATTTGTGCTGCACGCGAGTTGGTTAGATTATTTAGGCATACAAATTGCAAAACAATAATAATTCATTTAAGAAGTACAATTGGAAAGAAATCGCTTTGAATTTAAAGAAAAATCCACATTCTTTATTATTCCGAAATTATATTTAGGAAGGTTGTGTGTACTATTAAATAAATTTTTACTGAAATGTAGAGGTGCTTACAAAATTAATTTCCCAATTTCCGAAATGATTTTGTTTTTAGATAATGGTTTGCATTTCCATTTTCTAGGAACATTACATGTTAATCAGACACTCTCCATAAGTGTCAAATATCTGATTTAATGTATAACATTTTAAGTACATGCATTTTTCATATTTGTTTTTAATTACAATCAATTTTCTTTTCTTTTTTGTTTTTTGCTTATTTTCATATCTCAATCAACTTTTGTATGGCTTTTTGCTGATGTTGATGTTTTGTCGCCTTTTGCAAATGGACTGCAATGTGAATATCAGGTTATTAAACCACCCAGCTGGCAGTGCTGCAATGGACACGTACTTTGCAATAATTGCCGTAACCGGTCCGTAAAGTGTCCGGTTTGCCGGGTGCCGCTGGGACCACGGGGACGCTGCCTGCTGTCGGATAACTTATTCACGCTGCTGGCCGAGAATTTCCCCTGTGATGGTGGTAAGTAGTTGTAGCACCGACTGCCACCCATTCTTCTTAATGGTCAAAACTGGCAGTAGGCAAGCGTGGCAAATGTTGTTGTTGCTGGCACAATCTATTAATATGTCTTCAGTGCGTCAGTTGTTGGACAAACTTTTGGGATATCTGCCTTGTAATCTGCCTAAAATGGTGCTTAGATTAGCGTTGTCATTAGTACAGTGTCCCCAGCCTGGGACCCTCCTAAAATCTCACGCCAATGAAAATGTCTTTCAATTTTGAGCAAAGTTTTAACTTTGGGAACCCAATGCTTAACAGTAAGTGTGTATAAAAATAAAAATAAGTAGAATTTCGAGGGGGAGCGCTATTTGTCAAGGGTTTTGTTCAAAAGTTTTACCTTAGCAACAACAGCAGTTCAAAATAAAATTAAGTAGGTATCAATGTTTTGCATAAGTTTGAGAAGTCTTAGTTATATTGCAATTGACAAAGTAATTTGGTATAGAAACTGAGCTTCAAGAATACTCGCTTTTTATGTCTTATTTGTTGCCTGTCCCAAATACATTCCTCTCAATCAAATCAATTTATTCAAAACAATACAATTTTCAATTTAAAATATTTTAAATTATTTGTTTTAATGATTAAAATAGTGTAAATATAAGAAAAAGATAAGCCACAAATGCTAAAAATATTTTTAATTCGTTTTTATTTAAGACGTTTTTAATTTACTACTTTGCTTCAGTGATACGAAAAAGGCAAGTTATAAATATTCAAACTTCCATTTTTGGGGCTATCGGTTTTCCATTTAAGGGGCTCTGTTTTAATTTGCTAAAAAACAAAAAATTGCTATTTTAGGAGTATCGCTCAATTGGTTAGATAAACATAAATATTTCCTATTGCCTGTAGGCATTGTAGTTGATTTTTAATTTTGTTGTGGAATTTGTTTCTTCTTTTTTCTACAATAATTACGTTGCACAAATTGCATAAGTTTTGCCCTACTTTCGTTGCCAAGGTGCTTCTTGTAGAGTCTAGACTCTAGGCATTATCTTTCAGATTGCGTTGTAGTTGAAATGAACAAGACTGTGTGGAACAAAAATAGGTAAACTATGACAATTGTTGTGCATGTCAGTTGCTTGTTATGAGCGTACTTAGCCATAGAAAACTTTTGTTATTTATGCAGGGTATATTAGTTGACATGGTTTCCTTTAGTCAAGCGCTGCCGAGTGGAGCACAAGTTGTTAAGTTTATCTGTCAAAGAACTTTGCCGTATCTCTATCATTTTTTTTCTTTTTTTTTCCTCTTTTAATCTGAGCATTTCCATAAGGGTCTAGAGTGGGTGCTGTTGGCAACTGTTGCAGATAATGTAAAGTTTACAACGTAGGTAACAAGCGGCAACAACAACAACAATTGAAACATAATCAAATAGAAGAAGCATTCTTGTCGCCTGTTTTACTTGTTGAACTTTCTTGGTACTTTTGCCAACCATGTTTTGCCATTCAGCAGTGCCTATTATTGCTTGTAAATTAAGAGAAGATTCCTTATACACATCTCTCTCTCTCTCTCTCTATCATCAACAACTGTTTGCTTCTCTCTGTTTCTTTATATGTGTACTTGTTTTTTGTTTTGCCGCATTCGCCAGTGCTTGCCGGCTAAAGACTAGAGAAACAGAGAGCTGAAAGGGACAATTTCAATTGCAACGAAACTTTTGTGTTTATAAACCTGGCCACAGACAGCAGCCAACAGACAAAACTAAGCAAGTGCGTAGCTCAATTGAAAACTGTTTGTTCCTTTTTTTGTACTCGAGTTATACATTGAAATAAGTATTCCATTGCTGTGTTCTTTCCATTTCTAGTAAAGACCAGCAGAACTACCGATGTGGCCAACAACAGCAACAGCAACAGCAACAACAGAAGCGGCGACAAATGCACAAATGAATATCATAATCAACCAAAAATGGCACTGGCCAAATCAAATACCAGCAAAAAGTCAAGAAAAACAGCTAGACAGATGCAATCCGCAGTGATTTCAGTTATGAATGATGCTGCTGATGTGGAAGCAGTTGCAGCAGGAGCTGGAGCAGAAGCAGAAGCAGGACTAGACAAGGAGCTGGAGCTGGAAATGGAGTGCGTTAGGCAAGTTTCGGGCAGGCCGGAGGGAAATGTGCAAAGTGTGCAAATACTAAAAAATAATGTCAACGTTGCAGCCCAGCGGCAGCAGCAGCAGAGCAACAACAACAGTATCAACAACAGCAGCAGCAGTAGCAGCAGCAGCAACAATATGCTCGTTAAACCAAAGTTAAAGTTGAGTAAGAAAAGTTGGCAGATTACAGGCCGAGATCAAGACGAATTGCACAGCGATGAAGTTGCAAACATAAATAATGGCCAACAGCGTCTGCGAGTAGGGCGGCAGGTGTTGCAGCCAAGCAAAGGCCAACAACAATATTAAAATTATCATTGCACGACTGGGAAATCATGCAGCAGCAACAGCAACAGCAGCAGCAGCAGCAGCAACGCGCCAAAACTTTGCAACAAATTGTCAACCGTCAAAAAATAAAAATAGACCACGGAGTCTGCGATCAACGAAAAGCGCTTCTTGCAGAGTGTTGCAGCCACTGAAATTACTTCGGCTGTTGCTGCTGGTATTGCAACAGACAACAACAACAATAATTCGGCAATCTTATCAGCAGCCAACCACGAAGTGGAGAGCAGCACACAGCGAGCAAAGTTCTTTAGCGGGTCATCAATAAAAAGTCAGCTGCACTTTTGTGGCACTCTCGGCATGTCCAGTTGGGGCCACAACAGACGCAGGCCTCTCTCCGACTGAGTGGGAGAGACACACACATATTTTGAGGCTGAGGCTGACAACTATGCTGTATTCGTGTGGCACGTGGCGGGGGCACAGCAAATGGAGGTGCAACACTTTCAGACCATCATCGAATCGGAATGCAGTCAAGTCAAGTGGTTTGGCACCGCTCAGCCACAAACACGCAGCTGGCAGGAGACCAGCGCGACCGGCGAATATCTCACATAGTGCAACACGGCGAGGAGCGGCTGCGCCGCCTTTGAAATTATTATATATTAAGAGAAAATAGCATTCCAACTGATATTAGTAGATAAATAGGCAAATGCAAATACTGTACTGATTTTTAGCTAATAAATAGAGTGGAATAAAACCGAATACAAAACACACATAAGAATCACTTTCGACTTCGACTTTTAAATATAGTCCAGTTGTTCATTGCCAACTTTTCTTTTATACAGTTTTGCACACTCAAATGTAAGGTGTACTAAGCTCTTTTTTCTCATCTACACAAAAAATGTATACTGATTTTTAGCTGATAAATAGAGTGAAATAATATCAAATATATGTGTAAGCCAATAAGAATTAGTCGAGTTTTAAATATATTCCATGGTTATTTGCAAAATTTGCTTTTATTAAGCTTTGCACACTCAAATAGAATCATGGACGGAAGTGCTTTTATTTCTCATATATATAAATAGGCTAATACAAATGTGTCCTGCGTTTTAGCTGATAAATAAAGTGGAACAAGCCGAATGCATATTCACAAAATTATTTCGTCGAGTCGAGCTCGACTACGAAAATGTCTAAAATCAACTGTTAAATATATTTGGATTTTTTTTTTTTTTTGCCAAATTTTCTGTCAGAGATTTGCACACTCAACTGTAAGCCTGCATGGAAGTGCTCTAATAAACTGAGGCGACTCACAGATATTGCTGATAGTAATGAGATTAATATTAGAAATCGTTTAGAACTTGGATTTTTCTTATCTAATCTTGATTAAATTTATAGTTGATCAACAAAATGTCAACGTATTGTATATTTCATTTAGAAATCTTTGTCTTTAAAATTGTGATTTTTATTGCTATCGATGTATATCGATATAGACGAAACGGTTAAAGCTATCGATAATAATTAAATTAAATTAAACTGATCTTAAACGTGAAACTTATACTCCATGTTATGAAGTCTTTAGCTCTAATACTTATATATATATATTTTTTTTTTGTTGTATTATTTTTTTTTACATGTGTATACCATGATACCCCTTTTGTGCATTTCTAATGGACTTAGGGTGTAAACATTCAGATATGCCGATATCAATCCCAAGTGCATGGTGTCAATTAAAAATAATTTGCATAACTTATGTGTTTAATTTGATTTTGCTGCAAATATAAGTTCAAACTCATCTCTCTATCTTTCTCTTTCTCTCCAACACACTCTCTAGCTCTTTCTCTCTCTCTCCCTCTCTCTCTCTCACTGTCTAGTGTTTGCTTTGTAAATTGTATTTGCATTTTTTTGCGGCGCGTAGCATAAAATTTATTTCAAATATGGCAGACGCAATTTAAAATCTGTTAAGTCAGCCGAATTTTTAATTATTAAACGCATTTAGAAATATGCTTGCCTGGCACGCCAGGTAACCACCACCTCCCCGTACCCATACTCTTCAACTCCTTTTTTGTTTTCCATGTATCCCTCTATTTGCATAACCCAACATCAACAGCAACTACGACAAAAGCACAAAAAGCTTTCCGTTGCCGGCTGATAATTGACATGCACGCAAATTAATGTTTTTTTTTGGCATTGCGCATTTACATATGTACACATACACACACACACAAATATATATATATATATATATATACATATATATATGTATATATATATATACATTGGTAAACGAGCAGTTGTCAGCGATGAGTGTTTGTATCTTGTTTATGTGTGTGAGTGTGTGTGTGTATCGAGTTGTCAAGTGATGTTTACACAGTGTTTAAATGATGGTGAACAATTCGTGAGTACAAATTAAAAATGCGTACCGAATAACAAAATGTGACAAACAAAATTGAAAATATTTACGCTGTTCTACTAAATATTTAAATGTACCTACGCATTTAAATATATATATTGTCGTCAGCCTTCCGCAATCTTTATTAGTTGTAGAACTATAGGGTTGCCTCTCTCTGCGTCAATCGCTTATGCTCTCTATCTTGCTTACCCTCTAAATTTTGTTGTTGAGAAGAGCATAAGCATTGCTATCAAGCAGACAAGTGGTCTATCCATATACGCTTGAGAAAATATTGCGCTGCTCTCACTTTTAAATGTACACGGTATGCTTTTAGTCGCCTATTCGCCAATTGGGACTCTCGTTGTGCTCTTTGACTTCTCTATTCGTAAGTAGTTTGTTTATGTGTGTTTGGCAATTAGTTGTCGATGTGCGTTGACAGCAAAAGCGGCGACTTTTCCGCGTTCTTTGTGTCGACACGTTTTGGTATATGTTTACCTATGTACATACGTCTCTATATTGTTTGTAAATATGTACATTTTGTGCTTGCAATATTTGCTTGAATTGGGCTGGCAATTAATTTGTTTAACAAGATTAGAGCGAAGAGTGTATTATTATTAAGCTATAATAGACTTTGAGGCCGGCATTTTCAGTGGCAATTGCATTCATTAACGATACTCCGTTTGCGTCGTCAAGTTCATTTATTGTCTACGCTTCTGTTTCGTTACGTTCGCCCATCGATCAGTTTGTTTATTGCGTCACATTCTACCAGCTGACGCTTTTAGATAAGTGCATGCATACAAGTGGCTATACATACATACATGTGTGTTTGCATGTGTGTGCTTTGCTTTTGTTGTTGCTTTTCTAGGTAATTATGAACAGCGAAAGTGGTGAGTTCATTTATGGCACTGATTTATATTATTAGTTGTCAGTCAATGATTAACTAATTTGAATTCAATCTTATTTTAATTAATTTATATATAAATAAATAAAGAAATATATATATATATATTATTAATGTTGGAAAATTGTTATTAGATCCAAACGCACAGTTTTACAGCGTATACAAACAAGATAACGATACGCAGGAATCACTTTTATTAGTCTAATGACGTGACGCATTCGGCAGTCAAAAACGGAGTGGGTACAGAACTATTGAGAGATTAATGTTTCAGTATATGCGAACGAACGGACAATGCAAAACTTAGGATAAGCTAAACGAGGGTTGCCAGATTGTTACATTGCAATCATTTGAGTTACATTTGCAACAATATATATATATATATTTTTTTTTTTATAATCATATTTATCTATTAACATACTACTCAAATTTAGAGGTCTACGATATCGTGGCGGCCATCGATGGGCCGACTTTGAACGCCTATCGCCAAAAAGCTCCCGATGAGCTTCACAATGCGAGGGAAGCGAAGAAAGCTGAATCGAATGGAACGCATACCGAATTGTTGCGTCGCCTCAGTGTGACTGTCACTAAGAGCATTCTCAGCGACTTGGAGCCGGAGACGCAACATTTGCTAAGCGATGCAGCCCCGCCGTGGATTAAGAATGAAGCCAATAAGCGTCCGCTGCCACCTCCTCGATCCAATACTCCGAATGCCAAGGGTAAATTGCAGAGCTCAGTTAATGATAATGCGAATGTGAATGGTGAGTCTATTTCTATGGTGACTCAACAAAAAAACATCTGCGTACATACATATATGTGTGATTGTATGTGTATGCCAACAGAGAAAACGGGATGTGCTAAATTTTAGTACAACTGGGTTCGAATTTGAAAATAATAGAATGTTGTTTAGCACCTAAAATTGGAATTCAAGTTGAATGAGGTTTCTGAAGAGTATAAATCTGTACCGATTGGGAATCGGGAATATTTGAAAGAGGAAGAAAACTATCTTGTTATTTAAAATACTTCGTTCTTGAATGTATTTTATTAAGTAATCCGAAATGTTATAAACACATATATATTTTAATCAAAGCTGAATGAGGATGCTTTAGAGTAGAAATCTGTTTCGAAGAACAAAAATAACTTGGTCCAAGTGATCAAGGTCTTCTTACAGAAGAATAATTGTAAATAACAATAATTCTTATATTTATACGTTTATAATAATTTGCTGCTCGCAATCTAAGTACGACTTAAAGTCCAATTGTTTTGTTTTAAATACATTGTTGTTGAATATATTTTATTAACTCTTCAAAAAATCTTTCTCAATTCAAATTCTTATTTTAAGAAGTGGAGAGTTGTACCTACTCTGGTGCATAATAATAATAATAATTCTAGAGCTATAACTGATCATTGTAAAGTGATATATCTTGTGTGAGATATTACGTATATATATATCGACTAAACAGAAAACAGATAATAACAAAACAATTTTAATTAGTAAACGGATATATATAAAATTGTACAGTTGCCCTTAACTTATGCTAAATCAGTTTCGCATATACAAATATTTACAATTTAGAAAAGTTTCGTCAAGTTTGGATGTTCGACTTTATTTTTTACTTGAGTTGTATTTGAATAAAATTAGTAATGTTTTTTTTCGGAGTGTATCGATTAAAAATGTGAGAAAATCAGAGTAAATCCGAACAAATAGTTTCAGTTTCAACTGAAACGCTGCACGAGCAGGAAACGGAGACTGTGAATATAACTATTTTTTAGCGAATGCAACGCTTGGCAACGTTAGCGAAAGCCAAATTATTTTTGGCCGGAAATGACTTTCCTGCACAAGCACAC